>CAWUFW010009101.1:0-600000 GCA_963921515.1 Calotriton arnoldi
GAGCACCAGTGGTCAGTGTCTTGCATGGCTCTGCGCTTCTGGCGTGGAAAGTCGTGTACAGAACTGACGTCAGCGCGCGAGGGCAGCGTCTATGTAACTACCGCGACGTCATCCCGGCGACCACGACGCTGACGACGAACGCGGAGTCGACCGACGCCACCTTCCGACGCTCAGGGGTACTGCTGACCAAAAACTTTCCGGATCCACTCTGACGCCTGGGGGTAATTCTAAGGTAAGGAATCTATAACTAACCTATGTTTCTTACAGATATATCGTTACCAAAGGTAAGTAACTTGTTCGTTGGTACCTTCCCATCCCCTCTTCCACATAGTTGCAAACCACTGTCCTCAGACATTGTGAATTACACGCCTTGCCAGTAAACGTTCAGAGTACAGAAGCAGAACAAGTAAACAATGTCCCTATTCAACCAGTTGCATCTGCTGCAGCATTAATCTGGGCTCAAGTTTGCCTTGTGCAGTGGATGAGCACATCAGTGCCATTCTTTTAAAATATTTAGGCGGCTGAGCTCTCGGCAGGTCTCTCTGTAGCTCTTTATTTGACATTGTATGAGATCCAACCAGTTACCTTAAAAAAGACTAGAGCACCAAGAGGTTTTTTTGCAATTTCACCTTCAGCAGTTGTCCTATGGGATCAAAGCCTATGGCCAACCGTATGGTGTTGTATCCGGTTTATAACCCTAAGCCACAAAATACTTGGGTCAAATTCAGAAGCATCTCCCTTATGCAAAATCTATTAATTTTAAAGCACTCCGTTATCGGCTGGGAGATATCTTCAAATGATCGCATTAGTGATGCACCTAAAATGTGTCCAAAAATGAGAGAAACTGTTATACTTGTGTTAATATAATAGTGTTTCTGATGGTCTTTGTACAGCACTATTTAGCTGGGGAGTATCACAAAATCAAACGGGCAGGGACAAAATTCACTTATTATGGAGCATAAAAAAGCGAAACTAATTCCACTAAAGGAGAACACAATGGAACATTGAAAAAAGCTTAAACCAAGACTGGTACATGGCCTGTGATCAAGTCTAGTTGTTAATGATATGTACTGTTGCTAAAATCAATCCTTTTTATTTCAGCCTACTAAATTGTTTAATATTAATGTTTAATTTTAAAAGTTACTGTTTAGGTTATTGATCACTGACACAAGTGTTTTTATGCTGCTGTTCATTATGTTATATGATTTTTTTTTAAAATAGGCTGTTTATATATTGTGATTCTGTACATTGAAAATAACATTTACTATCCGATATTTTTACTTTCTACCTGTGGGTAGCATGTCAAAACCTTTGGTGTTTGGATACTTGTCTTTGATTTAGAATGTTCAACTTTTTAAACATTGTAAGACGTAGGATGGAAAAAGTAAAGTTAAACAAAACAGTTATTTTCATGGAAAATGTTAAACTTTTTTTTTTATAGGTACCTGTATCTTTAACAGCAGAATTAAGGAATAGAATCTGCTTAGTAGTGTCATGTCCTTTTCCTCACTATTGGTAGATTATCATCATGAGGAGAAGCATTTCTTTATAAATGAAGACTTTTTTTATTCCCTCTTTTAGACATTGACCAGAAGTAATAACACTAGTACTTGCAAGCATAATGATCAGCTTACAACTTCTGAGTATATGGTGAGCAAATACCTCCTTCACCTACAGCCTCATAAGCCATGTTTCATCCACATAAAAATGCCACTGCATATTGCTTTATAAGCACAGAATAACTTTGATATCTGCTGGAATAATTAGACACTTTATTAAATTATGAGTAGGAAGATGTTCCTTGAATGTGACGTTCAAAATCTTCAGTTGATGATAAACTGTATATAAAATAGTATCGTTCTGAAAACATGCAGAGATAGGTGAAGGGTTTAATGGATAAAAGGCTTTTGGTGAATGATTGAGGCATCATAACTTGGTTGCAAACATGCTCTGGTGTACTAATTTTAACTAAGCATTAAGTGTTTTCTGTTTAAATTAAAGTTGCAAAGGTCCATTCAGAGAAAGTCAGATACTTGTGAATTATCAGCAGTAATTTACCCTATTCTGATGATTTCCTAGCTAGGCTAAAGTGTATTAGTAAATCTTCCTGTGTTCCCTTCTGCATTGAGCCTCATTAACTTCTGCTTCATTTAAAAAAAAAAAAATCCTCAAACTATCTCTCTTAACTGGAACATGCAGTTAATTTTACAATTTAAAAAGTTTTCTCTTACAATTGTGCTTGATGTTTTGTGTGGTTCTTTGTAATAGTTGGAAGACGTTTGATTTGTGCTGTTCCATTTTTTTTTTTTAGAATTTAGAGACTTCTCGATTTCTGTAAAAGTTTGGTTTTTAGATGACTAGAACACTAAGGATGTTGTTATCTTGAAGTACTCCTGTAACCATATACATGCACAGTTGATCAGTAAATTGTCTTTCTCAAATGTTTGTCCCTAGAATTGTGAAAAAATAAGTCTAAAAATAAGTTAAAATCGATGACATTATTCGGCCACTACATCAAGATGCCTGGCTTACAGGTTGAGGTCTCATAAGTGTTGATTGTTTTAAATAATTTAACCTTCCTGGGGAGGTGATGGGGTAGTCTTGTACACAAAGGTGCATATGATTAGGCCAAAAGAACATTACCTGTTTGTTAGATAAAATGTTACGCTTTTACGAATGGTGTGTTGTTAGAAACACCTTGTATTATAAATCCAATTCGAGACAGTAGTAAGCCTGTCTTTGCTACATACAGTATGTTAAGTTGATATTTAAAATTTGCTTGCATCTAATTTAGTGTTGTACTGATTAACCTAGAGCCAAAAGAAAGATGACCTTTCAGGAGATAATTCACAAGAAGGTGCAAGCCAGGTTGGTTTTTTAATGGTCCGTTACAGTGGTCATCTATCTTGCATGAAGTGCTTGTCTGCCATTACATTTGTCCTACATGTTTTTAATTTTTATATTTTTTACTTTTACTTTCTTTTCTAGAATGTCAGCATAACTAAATCCCTTTGATAATTTTTACCATTACAATGGTTGCGCATGGAAAATCTTCGAGGCTTATTTTTTATTGTCTTCCATTTTAATTATTTGCTAAAATATTGCTAGTTGTGTATTTGTTTAACTTGATAACATTGTTGGTTTGTGGATAATGCATATGTTTCAACAGGTTGTTTTGTACCAACTCACTGACTCTGAGGAGATTCAGCTGTCTTTCTGATAGGAACCTGAACATTTCTCAAAGGTTGACTTCCAGTTAGCAGATTTGCATGTCAACAGAAAAAATAGACAGATTTCTCAGTTATGCTCATAAATGCTTGCTACATACTGCAATTCCTCAAATAAATGTATTGTTTTATTTCTATTTTCCTTTTCACACACCAACTGTGGCTAGTAACAGTACTTCAATTTACACTTTCTTAAAATGAACAACAATTACCAGTCATTCCAAAAATATTTAGACCTAATAAAATAGAACTTAAATGGTTGATTTTGTTGTATAAATCCTAGATGTATTATTTCAGTGCTCTATTAGAACAGCTAATAAGAGAAGGCAATATGATCACCCCCATATGACTTTTGATAACAGTCTGCACTGCTCATCATGTTGCACATTTACAATTAAGACAAGAATCGGTTTTAGAGTATTTACCCAATTTTAGTCATTTACGAAACAGACACCTTAATTTGGTTCTTTCCTCTGTGCAGGTTTCCAACTTGTTTCATTTTTTTTCTCCCTATTCTCATGAGCCTGAGTTGGGCCCGGTAGGAATTAGTGCGATTCTTGCATGTACACAATCCTTTTTCCTAAAGTTGCCTTCTCTTTGCCACATTAATGTTTGACACACATTCTGCATTTGTGACGCTTGGACTGGTTTCCCAGAAATACTAACCTTGCTGGGACGGAACACTTCGTTAGAATACTATCACACTGCCTTGACATTGGGGCAAGGCCTCTCATGTGCATAATACAAATGTGTTTTATTATTACATCCATATAGCGACACAGCTATCTGCAGAACACAAGCAATGGTTGCCTGATCACAATCTCGGCCCAAGGCAAGGGTGACATTTTCTATATATAGCGTTCTGTTTCCTAACATAATTGGAGAAGATACTTCTGCTGACTTCGAGGGGTCCCTGCAAGCCGAAGTTCTCGCCTAGCAACTGACTGACATCTCTGTGAGGGGGGGGGGTCCCCATTCGTGACTAAGACAGGGGTCTTACACTCTTATCCACCAGGTAAAGGGGTTAGATCATCCAGACGGTGGGTTTCTTGGCAGAACATACATTCCCACCCTAGATGTGCAAGTTAGGGTTAGCATCGTAGGTGTATGATATAATCTTTCATATGTATGCATATATAGCCTGTCTCAACAAGATGGTGGAACTCTATTTTTGTCACTCTGTTAACACCTATTATAACTTTTGTCTGCATCTGTCTATTAAACATTGCAGCCCATATCTTCTATGCAAGAATCACTAAGGTTCAATAAATATTTAAAACGCCCCTTCGTGTATTCTTTGTATATTTCTCTGAGCACAAGAAAGCACGAGTGAGTGAGCAAATGTTTTAAATCTGTCACCACGGTTCCTGAGGGAACAGAGTTGTCCTGTTTAATGGTTGCCAAAACTGTTCGCTCCTCGTTCAGATTTAGGGGGGCTGGCAGTGGCACTGTGAGCTGGCAAGGTCCAAGATATCCTATGGAGGCGCATTGAATCAGTCTGGCACCATCTTCAGTTTGTTGTCCACAAACGCGCAGTTCCTGCTATTTGGTGGAAACTACACGACTTGGCGCCACCAACGTTGGTTGGTTTCTTATTTTGTATGGATCAACTGAGTGTTTCAGTCGTACTTCCTCCGAGATCCCTACACACCTTTTAAACCAGAGATGTCTGTGGTGGTAGGGACCATCCTCCTTGGCTGAGTTGGTATATCCTCTGTATTGGTTGTTGGTAAATTCAAGCTTGAGATGATATTGTTTCCCATGTGTTAGCTGAACTCGGTAGTACTTTTTTATATAAAACATAGCACAGAATATTTCTGAGAACTGCAGACATGCAGTCACTCAAAAATTACTTCAGCACGACGTCACACTAGATGGTGGGTTTGTTACCTTCGTGGTAGAGGCGCACGAGGCTTTTAGAACTGAGGTATTTTACTCATGGGTTAAATTCCCTGCTGCAGATGATGGGACACGGCTATTTCACGAATATGAAGTAGGTGAAATACCAGATGAATACGCTCCTTACAGGGAGGTAAAAATGTGTCTAACTTACCATGAACATACCAATTGGCTTAAAGGCGCCCTTCCCCATAGTATACAAAATGTGAGACTGCCCCCACTCAGAAATGAGGGAGCGACATGGCCAGTCTTAGTGGATACACACCACATCCCAATGTTGATCGTCTGACTGCAGGCTGGATACGGGGATTATACAATAATCTAGTAACAATTTACAGATGTCGAACACAATTTGTGATGCAAACATTAACACTCGCTCCTACGCGGACTGTTCAAGCGGTAGCACCACAATTAGCTACACCAGGCATCAGCCATCAAACATTAAATGCAGTGATGGGAAAGATTCTCACCAAAAGGGAAGAAATTCCATTTTAGATCGCCCAAAAACCAAACCAGCTTGAAGCAGTATTTCCCCATGCAGGCCTGCTGGAAAAGCATAGGATAGTAACAATTTACTTACCAATGGGGATGGCTCCCCCGATAGAAGACTGTGCCACTTGGGGCACAGGAATCTACCGAAAAACATTACAACTAGGTAACCGTGATAATGTTAAACCACCTGACAGGTATCAGGACACTGATGCACGTTCCTCTCGATGCATCCGACAGACGCTCTGAGAGGGGAGGACGGTAAGAGCGGAGATTGGAAGACCACATGAAACAAAGAAAGGACCCACAACGCTCATCCGAACACATAATTAAGCAAGAACATACACATAAAATATCGAAACCTCAATTTAAAAAAAAAGAAGGTAGCCTGACTAAAGGTCAGGCATGCCCCGGATTTTGAGGACTCTGCTTCTGAATGGGGAATGGGCATTGACAATGCTGGACAGCGCGGCAGAAGTCACAGGAGTTTGCCAGAACCTGATGTATTGTCTGGTGGGAGTAGCGCTGAGTAGATCACAGTGGAAACATCTGATACCAGGGTAAGCGTCCTGCATCGGTTATACAAAGTCCAGCTGGTTGGAGGGGGACGTACCAGGATTTATAAAAGTCCTCCTTGGGGAGGAACTTACTCAAGGTTATGACATTTTGCTGCCCGAGAAAGATTGGCCACCTTACTTTGTGATGGATTGCCCAAAGGGGGAAACGTTCATTTTACCAGCTTTCTCCGACCTCGTTCCAGAATCAATAAAACACTCATACGCTCAGTAGTGGGTTTCAACGCTAGCTCCTGCGTTGTACCGCAACCATGTTGGGTGAGATGACAGTTCACCTTATCATGATATACCATTGAAGACAACCCCACAACCTCAGACAGTAGCCCATTAAAAATGAAGCAAAACAACAGGTCAGGGAAATCCTAGGACAACTTGAGTATCAGGGTGTGATTTAAATTTGCACCTCTTCAATGAATAACCCTCTGTTTTCAGTAATGAAACCTGATCAATCATATAGTCTAGCATTAGCTAGCAGACACCTGAACACAGCCACTCGCACATTTGCAGTACACAATGCAGACAGTGATGCGCTAATGAATAACATTGTGCGGAAGAAATGTAAAACAAAACTTGATATCGCGAATGGATTCTTCTGCCAAAACATAGTGCCTGAAAGCAGATATTTGACCGCCTTCTCTGCGCTAGGCTTGCAGAAATAATTCTGCCATTTACCCCAGGGATATAAGACTAGCCACGGGCTGTTTTCAGCCAGAGTCACAGAATTACTTGAGAACATTGATGATCAGGCATTATCATATGTCGAAGACATACTTAAAAGACGATGACCTGATTGAACACTTGACCAGAGTGTACCGCATCATTTTGGGGTTTGCTCAAAAGGGCTATAGATTCAATTTCAAAAAATCAAAAATTGCCCACCTCTGTGTCTTATTTTTGGGATACAAGTGAAGTCAAGAGCATGGCAACTCATTTTTTAGAAAAATGTGCGTTGCTCCAACCTCTAACGACTGAAAAGATTACAATCCATATTAGGATTTCTAAATTTTGGTAGAACATACATTCCTGACTACGCGGAACGCGCAAAACCTTTCTACGATTTTATACGTCCAGACTTTTCAGGTACACATTGGACACGGAAATTGTACGTTCCGTATAAGCTGATATGATAACTAAAAATACTAAAAATCTGGTGATCCGTGGAGTCGCTGATACATCAAGGTACATATGTGTCACGTTTAATGAAGGTGGCACAGTACCGATTGCATATAAATCGCATCTCTATACAAATGCTGAAGCGCGTTTTGCACCGACAGAGACAATTCTGACAGCAGTTCAGACTGCTGTAGTCAGAGAGCTTTCCCTTGCACAAGGAAAATGAACTATTGTCGTGACCCTGGTACCGACTTTGGAGGTGGTTACAAGAGCTAGCGAGCCAAATGCAAAAGTTCTACATCTGAGATGGATACAATGGGCGAACTCCTTCACTGCAACAGATGTGGACTACACATTTGACTCTACATTATAGACACAGGCTTTTCTCCAGTACGAGCAAGAATATCCTCTACCTAATTAAATAATGCCTCTAGATCGCTATGACTACATCATTTACACTGATGGTTCTGCACAACCTGCCGTAGGGGCAAAACAGAAATATTCAGCTGCATGCGCAGTCGTAAAAGGTCGTATGTATGATGGCACCTTCCTTCCTGAAAAAACCTGCACACAGTCACTAGGTGATTGCACAACTGGCAGAACTTAAGGCTCTAGTACTAGCACTATAGAATATGGAAGCTGGATTCCCCACACTCATTGTGTGTGATTCATTTTACTATGTGCAGTCATATAATGGGTATCTTCATTATTGGAGTCAGAATGGAATCAGGGATGATTCAAAAGGCTGCATAGTGAAGCACAAGTTGCTTTGGGAACAGGTGGCAAAGCTGTAAGAATGCTTGCAATGTGCTCATGTCATTCATACATTGAGTCATCAACCTGTTGGCGTACACGTTGCAGGGAATTCACTGGCAGATGAGGCAGCAAAAGCGATGGTTCTCACCGCCACAGTTCCACAGTTGCTGCGATAACTCTTTCAAGTACGAGAATAGACCAAGACAGCATGGTGGCAGTCAATGCTGCATGCGATGACACACACTTGCCGAAAGGCTTTCCACTCAAGTACTCCTACAAATTAGATGCACAAAACATACCATATGATCAAATTCCAGGAGTAGAGGACAGAGTAATACCAAACAGTGATCGCAGACTAGGCCATGAGGGTCTGGCTTCGGCACATGCGGGGGTGACTGCTACAATTTCTCTATTGCACCAACGCTATTGGTACCCGGGTCTTTACAAACAGGCCAAGGACTTTGTCCTGAGATGTGACATCTGTCAGTAGATGAAGGGTTCCACAATGGCACGCCCACCCCAGAGACCTCTTTTGATTTTAAACAAGCCTCTTGCTTATGTTTATTTGGACCACTGCGGCCCCTTATCATCTGACGGGGCTTACAAGTACAGCTTGGTGCCAGTGGATTCCTGCTCTTGATTCCTGTGGGTATGGGCATAGTGGTCAGCTGACGCAGGAACTGTTATAAAGGATCTGCGAGTCTTTATCGGGACATACACACTTGGCACATTATGTTCCGACCAGGGTCCTGCTCTTAGCTCTCAGGCTTACAAAGCGGCCATGAAAAGTTTGGGTGTGATCCTGCGTTTCTCATCTCTATCATGCCGAGGGAAACGCGATCGTGGGGAGGAAAAAATGAGACTTAAAGTAGTCTTTAACAGCAAGGGTATTTGGCTCTGGTCGCAGTTGGGTTCATCACCTACATGGGGAACAGAGGGCTTTGAATAACATGCCAAGAAATTCCCTGGGTGGTCGTACTCCTTATGAGATCCTGTTTTGGATTAAGATGTGGGTCCCAGACCTCGATAATGCCAGCACAGTGGCGGCGGAAACACTATTTGACATCAGAGAACGTTTGGCTGTTTTACAGGAATTGAACAATTTCCGCGACAAACAAAGCAACATCCAAGTGAAATGCACCACCAATGGATAAGTGAAGGTTGTTCCGGCAAGAACAGTCTGGATCCCAAAGATCGGGGAGCTGGTCTGAGAACAGATTGAGGGCAAAAAAGAGTTTGGGCCGTCCTAACGACACCTGTGCCTGTCCTGGCTGTTCAAGGTACATGAACTGTACTTCCTCCGCCCCTTGCCGGACACGGAGACAAAAGGTTTGTCTCTATTGATCTGAACAAACCACACTATGTGGCTGATTCTCAACTGTAGGCCACGTGGAATCCTGGGTAGCTGCCAATCTCCTCTCGCTGCCATTCAGGAAGTTCAGGTGGAAGCTTTATTTACAAATGAAGCCTGCTCTGTTCTGAGTGAGACAACAACGTAGTGAAGTGTGTCTTCTACCTGTTTCGATAACGATGACTACTGTGCAGTCTACCAGTACAGAAACTCAGATTTCAATTCAAAATCCATAAATGAACAAGATCTACGTCAGTGGACCACAGATCGAGTCTTCCTCTAATTCAAACCAGCCTGCAGAGCTGCAGAGGATAGACTGGACGACGTCTGGATACTTCATCGACTTTGATGACTTCTCCTCAAACGCAACAGAGGTTGCACCGCCCCTGCCGTTCAAACTAAAGGTGGGTGCCTTCTATCGTTGGCTCAAAAGAACATACCTTGTTTCTCCATGGTTACACTTTTGGATTACAATTGCATTACTTCTCCTAATACCCTGATTGGTTTTGTGACTGTGTTCTTTCTGCTTTTGAATGGGCACTTGTCCCAGAATGCTCTGTAGTACACACCTTAACCTTGGTTCTAAAGCCACACTCATCATACTGTGAACTAAGAGACTTGCCCCTAGTGAACATTTCAGCTGTTCCAGTTCCGGATGGGATTGTGTGGGACAAGGTATCGTTTGATGTGTATGGTCCCACTGAACTGTTACAAATTTGTCATTTATTTAAAATTTCATTCAATGACATTATCACCCCAGCACCATTTTCTACGATTGGGACATTGATACTATGTATGAAACGTTAGATGATCTAGAACATGCAACTATGTTTTCTTCTGATGAGTTATATGATGGTACAGCTAATTTTGAGGAAATGTTCTGTTATCAACATTACAGTAATCATTTTCTGCATAAAGCTAGTATACATCGTGAGGTCTTTAACTAAACTCAATAAGAACATTGCCCAACATCACCTAAGGGTAGTTCAAAAGAGTTTGCACAAATGTTTGATTATTTTTCTGGTTATGACACATCTGACCCAGCCTCATTCTGTTATAGGGTTGCACCATCACCTGCAAAGAAAAATATATTAACTGACACTAAGCTGATGTATTCTGCTTCCTTTCTCTCTCAACTCTCTGTACAAGGTTTTGAATTTTGGAGGGACACAGAAGATGTAAAATCTATCTTGTGGGACTAAAGATTGGCAGGTTCAGGGAACTGAGGCTTTATTTAGGGCCTGCTTAATACCACAGCAGATGATTTTCCTGAACAAGACTGTGCAACAGACTACGTGTCTTGGCCTAGCCAAGATAAAAGACTTGAACACACCACGGGTTCCCACTCTTACACGATTTGAGAACTGGTAGCAATTAACACCATATGATGAACACAGTATTGATACAATGCTGCGTAAGAGTAGACATAACTCATCAGATCCCAATTGTAGTGGATGGTTAGTATGGTCATTAGACACTAACAGATGGCATGACAGATTCCTAGGTAACCTCTGGGGATTTAGTGCCCATAGGCATGACATGCGTTGTGTGAAAAATGAACATTCGGGGGTGGTAACAACAGTGTAGGGAAGTTGTGCCTTGATTGGCTTAAAAACCGCAACACTGTCCCTGGAAAAACAGCACTTTTATCTGATGACCTGGAATTACAAGACTTTCTATTAGGTCCTCGGAAATTACGTAAGAAACGCTTTCTGTACGTTGTCTATAACGAGATATGGAAAATGTTTTAAGAAGTTGCTGAAAATCTGCATGAGATTAACAGGGCTAGTTTAGAACTAGCTTTGGCAGTAGTGGACAACGGTATGACCACCATATCATCTAGAATTTATTTCCTGGGTAACATTGTCTCATCCACCATAGATGTGCTTCAGCAAGACTTGTCTGCTGGACAGTCCCAGCTTAGCTAGATTCTATTGTTGAGCTGGACACTACAAACACTGCACTTTGGCCATGTTCCATGGCGATACATTAATATAACAGATTTGTTTTTCACCATACTATTTTCAGAACAGTAGCTAGCTATGGCACGCAAAGATGCTAAATACACAGTGTTACACATTGAGAAGCTAGAGAGATTACCTTTTACCATTGCCAAGATAGTGTCCTCGGATTGGATAATCCATGAGTACATTACACTGCCAATCTCTGCTTTTCACTTTCAGTACTGTCTACAACACCATCAAGTGGGCAGGTTTGAAGCGTTAGGTGAAGGGTTCATACATGAACAATGGGAACTTCCTTTCAAGTTCCAGTGCAGGAATAAGGACACTGAAGTTTTTCTCAGCGTTTTGGACTGCGAAAATACTGTAAGTGGGTCCCTTGTGTGCAAGGACATTTCAATGCACGGGGCCTGCAATGCATCCGTGGCAAATAGGAGTTACCTGATATTGAACGATCAGGGTTGCTGTAGCATCAAGCCATGGGTTGCCTATGTGGTGACCTTATCTTCCATTGTAGCATGTTGCACACAAGTCCTGTTCCGCCTGACCGAGTAGGTAGGGCGGATACGCAGTGGCCTTCAATTAATTTTACCAACTTGCTCTTTGACGCCCTGGGCAAACTGAAAGCCTTATTGTTGCAGAAAGATGTGTCCTTGACTTCGGGCAAGGAGAGTTTGATCTTCGGGGGACGTGTTCTTCTTCGGAGATACAGGCCCCTCTACGCACTAACTTCCCAAGACATTTTGGGGAGCTGGTCCATCATATTTTTAACATGTCTATACAACTGGAATTGTAGGGTTTATCAAGAGGATAGGCTCTGGTTTGGTCTGCACTTTCCAGGCAGTGTTTGGAGTTATTCAATCCTCCATCCATTCTGTCCTCAGAAGCATCTTTGGAGGTTTTCCGCTGGTACTGATCCTAGTTGCAGGGATACTGCTCCTCAATGGATGTCCCAGTTCGAGATCAAATGGAGCTGGCACTGCCTCACATCCTGTTGTGCCATTAACGCACAGTAAATTGTTTTGACATACCTTTGCTACGGAACTGGATGAGCTTTGGTTTCTGTCTTTCTGACCCGTATGGGTTAATTGTGTACAGCCTATGTTCGGCTGCCTCTTATGCACGTATGAGTGTGCCCTGGACCTGTGCTTGGGATCGCGGTTGGTTAAACCCTGGAAGATATACGTGCTGGTGGACCCGTTGAAGGCCTATCTGTACAGCTGTCCCCTGTGGATACCTCTGCTCCTGGCCTTGTTCTGTGAGCTCCCCTGGGTTGCCTCCGCACCCTGTGGTCTGGATCTGTGCTCTGTCTCAATGGAACATCAGGTGGCTGTTTTTCCTTCCTCAGCGCCTGCTGTGGAGGCTGGATGGGAACATACTTGCTCTATCAACTTACTCCGAGGTTTGCCTCTGGGAGCATCGTCTGCGGATGCTGGGAACAGCAAGGTTTCGTCTACCACTTCGAACATGTAAACATCTGACTTTCCGTGTTGTGGGAACCTTTTATTCTGCCTATTTTTACTTCCAAATTTGTTTTTGAATTACCTTCAGTTTTAAAAGCTTTTATATTTTTATATACGTTTGGCTTTTTTTATACTTTGGGCCTTCTGAGTGCCTAGATTTTAATTTGATTTTAAAGCGATTCTACTAAACTATTTTATTAGTTTGCTTTGATAGCTTCTTACACTGACATATGTACGAGGAGTGGGTGTAATGTGCCTGAGTTATGCCCGGTAGGAATTAGTGCGATTCTTGCATGTACAGGATCCTTTTTCCTTAAGTTGCCTTCTCTTTGCCACATCAACTTTTGACACACATTTTGCATTTTACACACTTGGACTGGTTTTGCAGAAACACCGACCTTGCTGACATGGAACACTTCGTGAGAATACTATCACACTGCCTTGGCATTGGAGCAAGGCTCTTGCGTGCATAATACAAATGTGTTTTATTATTACATCCATATGAAGAACACTAACAATGGTTTCCTGATCACAATCTTGGCCCACAGCAAGGGTGCCATTTTCTATATAAAGCCTTTTGTTTCTCAGCAAAATTAAAGAAGACACTTCTGCTGACTTCGAGGGGTCCCTGCATGCCTAAGCTTTTGCCTAGCCGCTGACTAACACTCTGTGAGGGGTGTCCAGTTCGTAACCAAGACTTGGTCTCACACTCTTACCCACCAGGTAAATGGGTTAGATCATCTAGACGGGGGTTTTCTTGGCAGAACATACATTCACACCCTAGACGCGTAAGTTGGGGTTAGCATCGTAGGAGTGCGCTAGATTGTTATAATCTTTTATATGTATGCATATATAATATCTCTTAACAAGATGGTGGAACTCTTTGTTTTATTCTGTGTTGACACTTATTATAACTTTTGTCTGCGTCTGTCTCTTAAACATCGCAGCCCATATTTTCTATACAAAAATCACTATAGTTCAATAAATATTGAAAAAGCCTCTTCGTGTATTCTTTGTATATTTCTCGGAGCACAAGAAAGCACTAGTGACTGAGCCAAAGTTTGAAACCTGTCACCACGGTTCCCGAGGTAGCAGAGTTGTCACGTTCAATGGTTGCTAAAAGTGTTAGCTCCCTCTTCAGATTTAGGGGGGCTGGCAGTGGCACTGTGAGCTAGCTGGTACAAGTGGTAACATATCCAACTGAGGCGCATGGAATCAGTCTGGCACCATCCTAAGTTTAGGTTGTCCACAAACATGCAGTTCCTACTGATTGGTGGAAACTACAAGACACTATCATCGGAGGATCCTGGTGAAAATATGTTCCTAGAAATTCCATCTATTAGATTTTCTCACAAACCACCTCTGGGGTTACATGCAACTCCTCTTCCAACTTTTAGAGTAAGCAGTCATATACCTCCTTGTAACATTTTCAAAAAATGTTGAAGATATTTATACTTTTTTTTTTTAGGCTGGCTTTATCCTGATTGTTGTTTTCTTACAATGTGTGAAAGCCCCTTACCTAATTTTGCTTGCTGCGAAAGCATAGTGGACAACAGAGATCGTATCTTTTTTCACTTGCGCAGAAATTTCCAATAAATTTCCAATAAACTACTGTATGTATTTCCTCTTTATTTTTACTGATCTTTAGAAATTAATTCTGCAATTATTATCTAAGCCCATTAAAACAGTTTACAGTATGTTTAATCTATAGGCTGTCCACCTCTTAAGCAAAGATTCCATGGTACATGCTTGAACTGTTTAAGAAGAAGACCCTTCCCACAGATCAAAATGTAACAACGACAAGGACGGCGACCAGCTAACTTTCCATACACATGCTGTCATAAGTATTGAACAACTTGAGACTTTCTTGAAGTAATTAGACACTAAAGACTTTGATTGTCCCCTTCATGGACTGACCACAAAACTTTGAAGGCACAGAGACCTTTAATGAAGACAGCTAACCCTTGAGTGGCCTCTCGTGCATCCTTGTACTATCGGGTCCTTGTACGATTGGTACTATTTTGTTATTTCACTCTCTTTTTCCAATCCTTTCTCAACACTTCGCATAATATGCGCGGTCACTATATTTTAGTGTGTGGATGCATTGCCTCACCTTTTTTACATGCCTGCAATACTTCTAATTATTTTGCAGTTTTGCAATTCCATTTAATGCATATCCTGATGTAAAGTGTAATATTTATTGTTCTGTGCTATATTTGTTGTTTATAAACAGTCCTGTTTTAAAATATGAGACTTATCCAGCAGCAGGTCATTATTAAACTGTGTTCCATGTTTTACCAAGTACTTTAATTGATTATCTATGGTCAGTGTGGTGTCTTCATTAGACCCTTCCATTTGGGGAAATTCATCAGGCATCCTGTTTTCTTCCCTACACCACATCCTTCTTGGGAGAAGAGGGTACACCGGTAGGATCCACAGCGGGCCTTTAACATCTGCATTGAAAGGACTAAGGAGCACTGAGTGGATGGTTAGCTCCTTGTTGGATTTATCTGATAGAGATTTCTAGCTGCAGATTCAGGCAGTACCCCTGCGTGCCAGTAGGTGGTGTCGTTCAGCTCTGCGTCAACGTCGTCCTCACCAGAAGTGATGTGCGCGGTACCTATATAGGCACCACCTCAGTGCACTGACATCAGTTCTTTCCTTTCTGCGTCAGATAGTTCTGATTTACCCCTCAGTCACTTTCTGACTGGTCTTTTTTGACCTTTTGTTGACCTTTTTTGTGAGATTCTATTTCCTGGTGTGAGAATGACACCCAAAAAACCAGCTAGTTTCGAACCATGTGTAGGGCTGTCACAGGCAAATGTCTGTGACAGACCGCCACTTGGTGCGTTTGTGGTGCCTGGAGCCAGGACACAACTCCAAGGCGTGTGAGAATTACTCCACTATGCACCTGAAGTCGCTGAGGGTGCCAAGCTCATTGCCACCCAGCTTCGGTCGAATCCGCGATGCTCAATGTCCTGTTCTCCTGGGAGGTCCCGGGACTATTCACAGAGCCCCTCCCGATGATTGTTGTTGCACTCAAAGTCGTCGGGGAAGTCCCACAAGCACAAGAAGTCCAAACATTTTTTGACTTCCTCGCGTCCGTCTAAGTTATCCGACGAGACAAAGCAGCATCTGCATTCCAAGCCCCACAAGTCCACGGCGCCTGAACCTGGGTCTACTCCGCTCTTCCTAGAGTTTTCCAGAGCCGGAAAACTCCCACCCAACTGAAGGAACTTTGAGGCCATGCGCTTCATTTTTGGGTGGCCCGGCCCCTCTTGTGTGCCTTTGGGACCAGTTGTTGCAGGAGGGGCTACTACTGGGACAACACAGGTTGGTTCACCCTTGGCACCAGTCGGGCCCCTAGGATCCCTCGCTGGATCCGTAGTGAAGCCATCGGTGAGACAGACCTTCCTCAGCGGCTGCTCTGGTGCCGACGCCCCAGCGCTGCCACTACCCCTATGCCGCGCCATCCCCATTGTCATACCCAACTTCGATATGAGCATCGTTTGACGCCGCATCCCTCGCCGACCGAGGACATCCTTCCCGGAGCGGAGACAGGGTATTATTTAATGGATAGGCTTTGCGAGAGAGACATTTGGGAAGTGTCAATGGACTCTTATGGAGAAGAATCAGTTGAGGAGGACAACTGGTATGAGGAACTGGGTGAAGCCAGTTGGCTGGACACCTCACCTGACACTAGCCTGGTTTCTTCTCCTCCTGTGGCTAAGGAGTAGGGAGCCTCTTTTGCAATGGTGGTGCGCAGGGCGGCTCAGGTCCTGGACCTCAACATCCTAGGTGCTTCACCCGGGAGTCACCCCATCAGAACCCCTGCTCCCATTCAATGAAGCGCTTACGGACGTCCTACTTGGGGGCTGGTCAAAGACCTGAACAGGGGCTTCTGTTAATAGAACGATGGCCAGCCGCAATCGCCTCACTCCTTGGAATCCTAGTTTCCTAGCCCAGCACCTCACCCCGGAGAGTTGGTGGTCCAATCCTCCTCATCCCTCATTCACCCTGACACGTTCCCTACCACCCCTCCAGATAGGGAATCAAAGTGGCTGGACACCTTCGGCATGAGAATGTTCCTTTCCACCATCATGGCACTGCAGTCGGTGAACACCATGTGCCTATTGAGCAGTTATTCCTATACACTATGAGATTTGATTGCGCAAATGCTGTCTATGGTCCCCGAGGAGTCCCGGGCCATACTCTCTCAGAAGGTTGCTGATGGGAGAGATGCAACAAAGTTCTTCATCAAATGTGGACTTGACACAACCAATGTTACTCCACTATATTCTGATGACAAAGAAGGTCAGAGGCCTTCATCCTATCCTAGATCTGCACCTTCTCAACGTCTTCTAGAAGAAGGAGAAATTAAAAATGCTCATGCTCGCTCAAGTTTTGTCTGCCCTAGATCCGGGAGACTGGATGGTAGTGTTGGATTTTCCAAATGCTTATTTCCATATCCCCATCCTGTCTGCCCACAGACGCTATCTGCGGTTCTCCGTAAGTCACAAGCACTTTCAGCTTGCTGTGCTACCTTTCAGCCACACCAGCGCCCCTCGGGTGTTTACTACGGTGATGGCAGTGGTCACAGCTCATCTATGGAGGCCAGGGATTTCAGTCTTCCCCTACTAAAAGTGGACCCCATACCACCATTCCCCCTCCCCCCACCCCCTCCCCCGGTAGTTATCACCCACCTTCAGACTACGGCGAACCTTGTGCACCCACTGGGGTTCACTAGCAACATGCCAAAGTTGCACCTTACTCTCTCTCAGTTGCTCCCTTTCATCGGAGCAGTTTCGGGCCAATCCTCCGAGTGGCGTGTCCAGGATATTCAGGCTATGGTACCGATGTTTCAGCCTCTATCCTGGATTTTGATGAGACTGACTCTGAGGCTGCTGGGCCTCATACCCTCCTACATCCAGCTGGTGACACATGAATGCTCAGTGGGCGCAGCATCAGGGAAATCTCTCCGACATGCTCCAGATCTCAGAGAGAACTGCAAAGGACCTGCAGTGGTGGCTAACAAGCAGCGATTGGGTCAGTGGCAGACTCCTCTCCATTCCCCAACCAAAGTTGACTGTAGTGACAGATGCGTCGCTTCTGGGCTAGGGTGGCCATCTGGGAGAGGTGGAGATCGGAGTACTCTGGTCTCCAGCTGTGTCCAAGCTTCACATCAACCTGTTGGAGCTTCGGGCGATTCGCTTGACATTGAAAGCCTTTCTTCCTTCGATCAAGGGCTGAGTGTTCACGGACAACACCGCTACCATATGTTACTGCAACAAACCCATTTGTCGAGAGGCTCTGTGCCTCTGGACATGGCTAGACTGTTAGGGCATTTCCCTGGCGGTGCTGAATCTGGCGGGTTGTTTGAATGCCAGAGCAGACGAACTCAAAGATGCCTTGCGGATCACGAATGGTTTCTCCACTTGGAGGTGGCGCAAGTTCTCTTTCAGCAGTGGGGAGAACCTTGGTTAGATCTGTGTGCCACCGCCGGGAACGTGCGATTTCAGAAGTTCTGTGCACTGGAGTTTCCAATACGGCTCTTGCTCGGAGACGCTTTTTGTCTCGAGTGGAGCTCCTGCCTCCTGTACACCTTTCGGCCAATGCCATTCCTGTCCAGAGTTCTCAAGAATATCAGGAATGACCAGGCCCAAGTCATTTTTGTGACTCAGGATGGGGGCACGGAAAGTCTGGTATCCCGAGGCCTTGAGCATGAGCATAGGTCCTCCAGTCAGGCTGCCTCTTTGGGGGGGGATCTTCTGTTGCAGCAACAGGGCAAGGTTCTGCACTAGAACCTGCACACCCTCCACCTGCATGCATGGAGATTGAGCGGTGACAGTTGACAGCTTTCAACCTTCCTCAAAAAGTCTGTGATGTTATTCTGGCAGCCAGGCGTCCCTCCACCAAATCGGTATGCGCCTGCCGTTGGGAGAAATTTGTGTCATGGTGTGCTTCCCACAGCGTCACCCCCTGTCTGTTGTAGCTAGGTTCCTTAAAGATCTGCAACATATGTTTCCACCTACGTCCTTCATCATGCCTCAGTGGGTCCTCAACATGGTCCTCAGCTTTGGCATGTGTGCACCGTTTGAGCCTCTACAAAATTGCCTTCTTAGACTACTGTCCATCAAAACTGCCTTTTTAATGGCTATAGCAAGGGTGTCAGCGAACTACAAGCGCTCTCTGCGCACCCTCCTTACACCACCTTTTTCCCCAGACAAGCTGGTTGTCCGAATGCGGCCTCCTTCCTTCCGAACATTGTCACTCCCATGTGAATCAGAGCATCACCCTGCCTACTTTCTTTACTCCACCTCATCCTGCCATAGAAGAGGATAGACTCCACCGCCTGGACCAAAGAGAGCGTTGTTGTTCTACCTTAACCGCACAAGAGAGTTTTGGGAGGACAATCAACTCTTCATGGGCTATGTGGGAGCAAACAAAAGGTAAAGTTTTACAGAAGAGAACCATCTCAGGATGGATTGTCCTGTGCATTAAGATCTGCTACGCATTGCCACGAAACAGCCCCATGAAGGCTTGTGGGCTCACTCAACCAGAGCCAAAGCTGCGACCAGCAGTTAGCATGCGGCGCTCCGCTCCTGGACATCTGTTAGGCAGCGACATGGGCATCACTGCACACGTTCACTAAACATTACTGCCTGGACAGTCAGGTCCGTTGCAATGGTCACTTCGCCCGTTCGGTCCTGCAGGACTTCTTGTTTTAATAGAGTTCGCAAACCCACCTCCGGGGAGGTATTGCTTGGGTATCTAGTGAAAGGTAAGGAATCAGTGGCAAGAAGTCCCTATCAGATGAACAAGTTACTTACCTTTGGTAATGCCTTATCTGGTATGAGACTCTAGCCACAGATTCCTTACCGACCCAACCATCCTCCCTGCTCTGTGAACCGGTTCAAGGGTAAGGGACTCCCTTTTCTTGGCACTAGTTTCTTCTACACCAGTAGTCAGTTCTCATTGTGGCTCCGCGGTTCTAGCGTGGTAAGTCAGGTCAGTAACTGACTCCAGTGTGCCGAGGTTGTGCCTATATAGGTACCGCTCATGTCACTTCCGGCGCAGCCGATGTAGAGCCGAAGTACGCCACCTACCGGCGCACAGGAGTACTGCTCAAAAATCTTCCGGATCCAGTCTGACACCTGAGGATATTCAAAGATAAGGAATCGGCGGCTAGATAGAGCCTTTACCATGGATAAAGCATAAACAAAGATAAGTAACTTGTTTGGTGCTAAGAAAGGAAAAGCATTTCAAACCGTACCTTATCACAGTGGAGATTTCTTTCCATTAAACTGTGTTATGCTTTGCAAAATGGACCGTCCTGAAGGTGTTGGGGTTCATTCCATCAGATCATAGTCCACGGCTATATGCTTGGCTTGGTTGTCCCAGTTTTGCAAATCTGCCAGGCAGCCACATGGGCATATGTTCATACTTTCTTCAGTTGGTACTGTATTGATTGGCAGGTTCATAGGAAGGATTATTTTACTGCTTTGACCTGCAAAGCTTCTTTGTGTAGAGCCTATTCCCCAGAACAACCTCTTTGGGGAGTGGAAGGGTGGTAGAGGGCTGGAGTGGGGTCACAAATCTGTATCAATTAGAAGGACATGTTACTTATATTAAGTTACATTCTTTTTGTGAAATTTCCATCTAACTGATTCCTGCTTTCCTTATTCTATGGAATGGACTTTCTGATGCAATAAGGTTCAATGCTGTGTCACGCATATTGTTTTTTTTTTTAACAAATCTTTTTATTGAGTATATATCATATGCAGTATACAGTACAATAGCCACAGAGAATGGATGGTAAAGACATCAAGGCATACAGTTCCAGTTTCTTAATCATTTGGTACATTAGACATTCCGGATCTTACATCTCTAACCTCACTCATGTGATAACACTTTTGCCATCTGGCGTCAGGCCCACTATCCTCCCTCCCTTCCCCTCCCAACCTTACAGACCCCTATATGCCTCCCATTGGTGCCACACTTTCTCCCATTTCTTAGGGCAACCCCTGCTCTCATATACTACTTTTTCTGCAGCACAACACCAATCTAGATTGGCCTTCCATTGATCCACCTTCGGTAGAAGGGCAGCTCTCCACACCCTGGCAATATTTCTCTTAGCCACCGTTGCTGCCACCATTAGCCAGAGTTTCTGGTATTTCGGCCATGTCTGTTCCCCTGTTACACATAATATGTGCCATCTGGCGTCTATAGGTATTTCTTGTCCTAGGACCTCTGACATCACCCGTATTACCTTCCCCCAATAGTGATGTATAACTGGGCACCCCCAGATGATGTGGAAGAAGGTACCTTTTCGGCCCCTTTTTTTTTATTATTAGTTTTATTAATATTCCATGCATTACAGCGTTTACAAACAATTGAAATTGCATATTTGCATCTCGCTCAGTTGTATCTTGAAACAAGTGATAAACATATTAGTTACCTATTAGCGAGAAGTGTGTACAACAATTGCTAAAACAGCATATCATCACTCCAACTAATGTCCAACGAGAAGTGTACTCAGTACCGTTTATAATAACATGCTAACTCTTTGGGGGTGAACAATAGGTTGGGGGGGGGAATAGGGATGGGGAATCACATCTCACAGTTTTGATGTATTGGGTGCAAATGTCTTTACTAATGCCGTGTTTGCCGTATGTATCCCCATCCGTCTCTGCACCTGCACATTTCCTATTTGTGTCTCATATTTTCCTGTTTGTATTGTTACAATCTATGCCATCCTTTACTTAGTGGTTTTGTGTGCCGCCACCTTTCGTCCTGGTATACTTATCTGAAAGAGACACGTTAGTGACAGATTCCTTACCTTAGAATATCCCCAGGCGTCAGGCTGGATCCGGAAAGTTTTTTGCGTAGCAGTACCCTTGCGCGTCGGTAGGCGGCGTCGTGCGGCTCCGCGTCCGTCGTCGGCGTCGTGATCGCCGGGATGACGTCGCGGGCAGTACTTAGGCGCCGCCCCTGCGCGCTGACGTCAGTTCTTCTTTTTCCGCGCCAGTAAGCGCAGATCCGGGAAGAGCAGTGCCCTAGTCACTTTTTGACTATCTTTTTGTGAAATTTTTCACTGTTTTCTTCAACGAGTCTTCACGACTCCTAAGGTGTCGTAGGGATGCCCGGCTTTAAGCCCTGCGAGGAATGTGGTCGTATGATGTCCATCACGGACCCCCACCTCGAGTGTCTCTTCTGTCTCGGCCGAGACCACGACACGAAGTCGTGCCCTGACTGCCGGAAACTTCATCCGAAGGCTTTGCGAGACCGGTCTCAAAAGCTCCTTGAAGTCCGGCAGTCGGCTCCGCGCCGCACCAAGCCCCGGTCCCGGGAGAGGTCGAGGGGCCGGACGCGGAGTCCCCGCCGTTCGTCGGAATCCAAGTCTTCGCGCTCCTCCGGTAAGTCGAAGCACAAGAAGTCTAAGCGGCGTCATCGCTCTAAGACTTCGCCTCGCCGGTCGCGCGACTCGGCTGAGGTCCCTGTCGGCACCGTCCCCGCGGCCCCGGACGTGCCTGTCGAGTTGCCCCCGCATTACCCGTCCTACCCGGGTTCGGGGCGACTCCGGCCGAACTACAGAAATTCCTGTCGGCCATGGCCCGCCTCTTCGGGCCTCAAGGTCCCTTCGGTGCGCCTTCGGGCCCCGCGGGCCCTGATGGGGTTGCTCCGGCGTCGCCGTCGACTCCGGTCCCGGCGTCGCCTGTCCCACCAGCCTTCGTCCCGGCCTTGGCTCCGGCCCCGGCCTTGACCCCGGTTCCGGTGGTGCCGCAACCCCCATCGACGCCGGTTGACCTAACCACGCCTCCGCCGACGCCGATGTCCCCGGTGCCGTTTCCGACGCCGTCCGGGGCTCCGGGCGGCGTCGTTCCCCGGTTCTCCCGGGTCCGGACATGGAGCCGGACCGGCGTCGCCCGACGCCGGTTCCGGCGCCGATGAGACCTTGGGTCCCTTATGTCCCTCCTCCTCCATATTTTCAACCTGAGGAGGACCAGGAGAGCTGGGAGGGGTCTGACGACCCTCTCACACAACAGTGCGAGTTTGACCCGGACTGGGTTGAGGAACTTGGGGATGCCAGTGGGCTGGATACCTCCCCGACTCTGGCATGCTGTCTCCTCCCGTGGCAACGGAGGAGGGGGCTAATTTTGCAACGGTGTTGCGTAGAGCTGCTGGAGCCTTAAATCTCCAGTTGCCTACAGTGGCCGTCAGGACTAACCTCCTGACTGAAGTGCTTCAGCCGGCGGCCTCCTCTTCGGAGCCTGTGCTGCCGTTCAACGATGCACTCACTGACGTTCTTTTGGGTGCCTGGTCCAAACCCACCACAGGGGCTCCTGTGGATAGGAACGTGGCCCGACGCCATCGCCCGGCTCCGGGCGACCCCCTGTTTCTCTCCCAACACCCCACCCCTGAGAGCTTGGTTGTCCAAGCCTCTGCCTCCCAAACAGCCTTCCCTACCGCCCCTCCGGATAGGGAATCCAAGCGCCTGGATCACTTTGGGAAGAAGGCTTTCTCTTCCTCCAGTGCTGGCTTGCGGTCTGTTAATACCGCTTGCCTCTTGGGCCGATACACCCACTCCCTGTGGGATTCGGTGGCTGATGTTTTGCCGCAGTGTTCTGAGGAGGTCCAGACACTGCTTACCCGCGCTATTGCGGAAGGGCGTGATGCGGCTAAATATACCATCCGCTGTGGCCTTGATACCGCCGACTCGCTGGGCAGATCGCTTGCAACGACGGTGGCGCTGCGTCGCCACGCCTGGCTGAGAACCACTGGTTTTTCAGGGGATGTCCAGAATACTCTCATGGACATGCCCTTTGATGGAGTCGGTCTTTTTGGTTCGAAGGCAGACCATGCGCTGGAGCGTTTCAAGGACTCACGGGCTACTGCTAAGTCCCTGGGCCTTGCTGTTGTGCGCCCTCCGCAAACGTCTGCTTTTCGCCCCTTTCGTGGCCACGGAAGGGGCGCCCAGTCACGTCCACAGGCCGGCCAACGGCCCGCGCAGCAAGCGCCTTCGCGTGGCCGAGGACGTGGATACCGCCGTGGCGGTTCGGGCAACCAGCGTGCGGGTCAGGCCACCACCTCCAACCCGTCCGCGGCCTCCAAGCCCTCCTAGTCCCTCCTTTCAGGTGCACAGCACACCAGTCGGGGGCAGGGTCCGCCATCACCTTCACCACTGGCGTCCCATCACCTCGGACAAGTGGGTCTTGGACATTGTCCGAAGGGGCTACTCCCTCCCCTTCGAGACCACCCCCCAGCCATGCCACCTCCATTCCACCGCATGTCAGGGGATCACTTGGTGCTTCTACAGAAGGAAGTCACGGCCCTCTTGGCCAAGAGGGCCATCGAGCGTGTTCCGACCCCAGAAGTAGGGCGTGGTTGCTACTCCCACTACTTTCTGGTGCCCAAAAAGGACAAGGAGGACATGCGTCCTATCTTGGACCTCCGGAACGTCAATCGCTTCCTTCAGTTCAAGATGCTCACCCTAGCTCAGGTCTTGACTGCCCTCGACCCCGGAGACTGGTTGGTAGCGTTGGACTTGCAGGACGCCTATTTCCACATCCCCGTCCTGCCGGCCCACCGGCGTTACCTTCGGTTCACGGTAGGCCTCGAGCATTTTCAGTTCACCGTGCTCCCCTTTGGCCTTACCAGTGCCCCTCGGGTGTTCACGAAAGTGATGGCGGTGGTCGCAGCTCATCTGCGCCGGGCAGGGGTTTCAGTCTTCCCCTACCTCGACGACTGGCTGCTGAAGGCGGGCTCGTCCCAGGCAGTCGTCTCCCACCTCCAGACTACGGCCGAACTCCTGCACTCGCTGGGGTTCTCCATCAATGTGCCAAAGTCGCATCTGATTCCTTCTCCACAGCTCCTTTTCATCGGAGCAGTTCTGGACACGACGCAGTTTCGGGCCTATCCTCCCGAACGGCGAGTCCGGGATATTCAGGCTATGATTCCTATCTTTCAGCCTTTATCCTGGGTTTCGGTACGGATGACCCTGAGGCTGCTGGGCCTCATGGCCTCCTGCATCCTGCTGGTCACTCATGCCAGATGGCATATGAGGGCTCTGCAGTGGGACCTGAAGTTCCAGTGGGCGCAGCACCAGGGCGACCTGTCCGATCACGTCCAGATCTCGGAGGGGACTGCAAAACAGTTGCAGTGGTGGCTCTCGAACCGGCAATGGGTCATGGGCAGATCCCTCTCCCTTCCCCAGCCAGAGCACACAGTTGTGACGGACGCGTCCCTTCTGGGATGGGGCGGTCACATGGGAGAGGCGGAGATCAGAGGCCTCTGGTCTCCGGCGGAGTCCCGGCTCCATATCAACCTTCTGGAGCTCCGGGCGATCCGACTTGCACTCAAGGCATTCCTTCCCTCTGTCAAAGGGAAGGTAGTGCAGGTGTTCACAGACAACACCACCGCCATGTGGTACTGCAACAAACAAGGCGGGGTGGGGTCGTGGACCCTTTGTCAGGAGGCTCTGCGCCTCTGGACATGGCTGGAACATCAGGGCATGTTCCTGGTGGTTCAACACCTGGCAGGTTCCCTGAACGCCAGGAGCGGACGAACTCAGCCGCAGGTGCATGATGGATCACGAATGGCGTCTTCACTCGGAAGTGGCGCAAGGACTCTTTCAACAGTGGGGAGAGCCTTGGTTAGATCTATTCGCCACCGAAGAGAACGCGCAATGTCATCAGTTCTGCGCGTTGGAATTTCCAAGGCGGCACTCGCTCGGCGACGCTTTTCGTCACGAGTGGAGTTGCGGTCTATTGTACGCCTTTCCGCCTATACCACTTCTACCCAGAGTGTTGAAGAAGATTCGGCACGACCGGGCCCAAGTCATTCTTGTGGCTCCGGACTGGGCTCGAAGAGTTTGGTATCCCGAGCTACTCAATATGAGCGTAGATCCCCGATCCGTCTGCCTCTTCGGGAGGATCTTCTGTCGCAGCAGCAGGGGACGGTCCTCCACCCGAACCTGTCCAGTCTACACCTGCTTGCGTGGAGATTGAGCGGCGGCAGTTGATTCCTTTCGACTTGCCTCCCGAAGTTTGTGATGTGATTCTGGCAGCCAGGCGTCCCTCCACTAAGGTGGTATACGCCTGCAGGTGGAACAAATTTGTGGCATGGTGCACAGCAAAGGCTGTGAATCCCCTTTCTGCCCCTCTTTCTGAGGTCCTTCTGTTCCTTCTCTCTCTGGCCCAACAGGGTTCTGCCCTGGGTACCATCAAGGGTTATCTTTGTGCTATCTCGGCCTTCCTCAGGCTCCCTGATCAGCCCTCCTTTTCAAGTCCCCTGTTGTTAACAGGTTCCTAAAAGGCATTACTCACCTCTTCCCTCCTGTTCCGTTTGTGATGCCTCAGTGGGACTTAAACTTGGTTCTTACCTTTTAATGTGCGCTCCCTTTGAGCCTCTACATAACTGTCCTCTTCGTCTTCTGACTCTGAAGACAGCCTTTCTGGTGGCCATCACCTCCGCTCGGCGGGTGAGTGAGCTCCAGGCTCTATCTTGCAAACCTCCCTTTCTGTCTGTTCATCCAGACAAGGTTGTTCTTCGGACGCGTCCGTCCTTCTTGCCAAAGGTGGTTACTGCTTTCCACATTGGGCAGACCATCACTTTGCCCACCTTCTTTCCGCCTCCGCATCCTTCCAGAGAGGAAGAGAGGCTCCACCGTCTGGACCCAAAACGTGCGCTCTCTTTCTATATTGACCGCACAAAACACTTCCGGGTGGATGACCAGCTCTTTGTTGGCTACGTGGGCGCCAAAAAGGTCGGGCGGTGCACAAGAGGACCATCTCCCGCTGGGTTACCTTGTGCATCAAGACCTGCTATTCTTTGGCTAAAAGGAGCCTCCTGTTGGGCTGCGTGCCCATTCCACCAGGGCAACGGCTGCTACCACGGCCTTGGGCCGCGGTGTTCCGCTGCCGGTTATCTGTCAGGCAGCTACGTGGGCCTCGCTGCACACGTTTACAAAGCATTACTGCCTTGACAGTCAGGTCCGGAGGGACGGCTTCTTTGGCCGTTCTGTCCTCCAGGACTTCCTTGTCTGATCTTTGTTCGCAGACCCACCACCGGGGTTGGTATTGCTGGGGTATCTATTCTAAGGTAAGGAATCTGTCACTAACGTGTCTCTTTCAGATGCACAAGTTACTAACTTGTGTAACGATATATCTGTAAGAGACAGTAGTTAGTGACAGATTCCTACCGCCCACCCATCCTCCGCGTTCTGCAAACTGATTTCTAGGGTTAAGGACATCCCTTTCAGGGCCCTAGTATTTTTCAGACACCTATGTCAGCTTCTTGCATGGCTCTGCGTTCCTGGCGCGGAAAGTCGTGTACAGAACTGACGTCAGCGCGCAGGGGCGGCGCCTAAGTACTGCCCGCGACGTCATCCCGGCGATCACGACGCCGACGACGGACGCGGAGCCGCACGACGCCGCCTACCGACGCGCAAGGGTACTGCTACGCAAAAAACTTTCCGGATCCAGCCTGACGCCTGGGGATATTCTAAGGTAAGGAATCTGTCACTAACTACTGTCTCTTACAGATATATCGTTACACAAGTTAGTAACTTGTGCTTTCGGTCACAGCCCCTTATGCAGTTATCTATGTGAATGCGCCCAAGTTTGTTCATAAGCGTACTCGTAGAGTAGGACCTATGGAGAACTCTTAGTTGTACTAGCCTGAATCTCGCTCTGACTGCTACTTCTCTCAGACTTTGTATGGCCTCTACCCAGTCATCATCCTCCAATAGTCCAATGTCATTTTCCCAGGCCTCCCGTAGCGCCCCCAGGGGATCGGGTGAATTGTTAACAATCTTCTTGTATGTAAGGGATAAGGCCTTTTCTGGGATTGGGACTAGTAGGAGCCAGTCTTCCAAGGGACTATATTCCTGAATGCGTTCCCCCTCTCTGATATGCTTACAGAGTGCGTGCCCCAACTGCATATATCTATACCTTTCTGCTTCCGCTAGCTGAAACTCCTTCTGTAGGTCTTCGAACGAGATTATCGCCGGGCCCCTCCATACATCACCTAGATGGGCTATATCCAGCAGTTTCCATTTACCGAAGTCCTGTAATTTGCCGACCTCCTCTAACATATCACTATCCCATAGCGGGGTGCGTTCTTTCAGTTTATTGTCCCATCCGAGGAACTTATTAGCCCCTTTCCATGCATCCAACACCGTCTTTGTATTTGAGGGCATGTACTTCCCAGCCTGTTTACGATACAGTGCGGCTGGATAGCCGCTAGTGCCCATCACGAGGTGGTCAACTCGGTATGCCGGGTCGTTTCTAACCCCAAAGATCCAGTAATTTATAGTCATCAGCTGCGATGCCCAATAGTACTTCCTAAGGTCTGGTACAGCCAGGCCACCCTCATATACACCTTGCTGGAGTTTGACCAATGCTATTCTCGCACCACCCCCGTCCCACTATACCTTCCGCAATTCACTGTCTACCTCTCTGAAGAATCCGTCAGGTATCTTGTACGGGGTGTTCTGGAGGACATATATCATACGTGGTAGTGACATAATTTTGAACAGAACGGCTCCCCCCATCCGGGAGATCGGCAGCGTCCTCCAATGCGCCACATCACTTCTCAGGCGTTCCAGTTGGGGCAACAAATTACGGTCTATGAATCCTGTTTCCGTTTTGGCGACGGTGATACCCAAGTATTTGAAGCTATCTTTCAGTTGGAGTTGTATCCCCTCGGGGAGAGTGGGTGGCGGGCCGTCTGAAAGCATAAACATAAGGGACTTATCCCAATTAATTTGATAGCCGGAGTACCCCCGAATAAGTGAAACATTTGTAGGAGTCTGCTTATTGTAAAACGAGGTCTAGTTGCATACAAAAGGACGTCGTCAGCATATAAGAAAATTTCTCTTCCCACTGTCCACCCCCTATGATTCCGGAGGCCACCGGGTCTCCCTGCACCCATGCCGCGAGCGGCTCCAGAGCCAACGCGAACAACACTGGGGATAGTGGACACCCTTGTCTCGTCCCCCTGTGCAAGGTGAAGGAGCGGGAGACTGAGCCATTCACTAATACCCTAGCCAAAGGGTTTTTGTAGAGTAGTCTAATCCAGGATTGGAACCGGGGGCCAAACCCGAATCTGTCCAAGACAGCGAACAGGTAATGCCATTCGATGCTGTCGAACGCCATACGCGCGTCCGATGACAGTAACGCTGCCTCCTCATCCGGTCGGGATTTGGTCAGATGCATCACGCCTTAGAGACTGCCTAGGTTTAGTCTGGTGCTCCGGCGTGGCATAAAGCCGGACTGGTCAGGACGTATCGGTGATGTGATCACTCCCGAAAGGCAGTTCACCAAGACTTTAGCGAGGATTTTAACTTTCATATTCAATAAGGATATGGGTCTGTATGAGCTACAGTGGTCCAGTGGTTTGCCCACCTTGGGTATAACAACAATGGTGGCTGTCCGTTGGTCCAATGGCAGGCAACCCACGTCTCTAGCCTCCTCAAACATAGTTAGGATATACAGCGCCAAAACGCTCGTCATGTTCTTGAATAGCTCCGCTGGAAGGCCATTTGGCCCGGGGGCCTTCCCTGCCTGTAAATTTTGGATTGCCTCTTCGATCTCCTCGACCGTTATATCTTTCTCCATGCCCTCCCTGTCCTCATTGGACAGCGTGGGTATCCGGACATCAACCAGCAGTCCCCGACACTCTGCTTCTGTTCTGGCGGGGATGGAGGCATAAACCTCCTCATAATACTCTGCGAATGTTTCCGCTATCCCCTCCCCAGTTATGTGCGTTGTCCCCTGCGAGTCACATACTTCAGCCACCCAATTGCGTTCTCTGTCCCTCTTTTCCAGCCAGGCAATCATCTTGTTGGCCTTATCACCAAGGCCATATGCCCGCCGCTGCGTTGCCAAGGCTGCGCCCTCGCGGAGTTATCTGCAAGGCTCTTTATCTCTTGCTTTTTAGGTTTAAATCTTTTTATTGGAATTTATACACAATCAAACCATGCTACATTCAAGAATGCGTTTTATCATGGGCAACTTTAGCCCTGTGCATATGGTATTCAAACAGAATTTTTTAAAAAAAAGGTAACACTACCCACCCCACCCCCTCTCCCCCCGCCCTACATTCACCGTAAATCTATTATTCTCGTTGTTTAGAGTTATGATGTATCCTGTTGGTCCGTAGCAGTAGAGGCACCGGCCTCCGGTAAGCGTAATAACCGTAAGTACCTAGGGCAGGTGAGTTTGTGGAATTCAAGTGTAAGTAATGACAAGAAAGGCTGCCACAGCTCCCCAAACGTCGAGCCCTTCCCAGACAATGTGAGTTATTTTCTCCATTCCTAATACGTGCCACAGGCATTGGAGCCAAACCATATGGGTGGGGATCCGGGGAGACCTCCAGTGAGTCAAGATGTTTTGAATAGCTGTTCCCAAAGCAATCCCAATCTGGCGCCCTCTCCTAGACTTGAGGGGATACATTAATGGGTTTGGTACCCCCAAGAGCACGTGGTCTGGGAATCAGGGCAGCTGAGTGTCTAAGTGTGTGTCAATCTCGTCCATTATCTGAGACCAATACTGTTGCAAATGTTTGCATTCCCACAGTATATGTACCAATGTACCCCGCTCTCCACAGCCCCGCCAACAGTTTGCGCTTTGTTTGGGATCATCCCTGTGTATACGCACTGGGGTATAATACCAATACGTTACCACCTTCGTCAAGGTTTCAGTCAACCCCATATTGCTCGCTGTGTGTCTTGCCCTGTGATACACTCCCTCCCACTCCTTGCTGCTCAATTCCCTCCCTAGGTCCTTCTCCCAGCGGGCACGGCTTGCGTTAAATGAGTGTTTATACCGTGTGGTTAACATCATGTAGAGGTCGGAGATTAGCTTCTTGTCCGAGGCCCTAGTAATGAGCCACTTTTCGTATCGTGTAAGGTTTCTCTGCGCCTGTGGCCTAGTATTTGGTTGTAATGCCCAATGCCGCAGTTGTAAATAACGTAGCTTTTCCGACTCAGGTATCCCATAGTCTGATTTGACCTGTGGGAACGAGAGCACGCCCTCTACATCAAATAGGTGTCCTAAGGCACGGCACTCCGAGGAACGCCAATGTGCGAAAGCAGTCTCGCCTACCCCTGGTCCGAATTCTGGGTTATCGAAGAGCGGAGTGAGAGGGGAGGGAAAAGTGGTCAGGTTGTGTCTGGTGCTAGTTTGGTCCCAGGCCGCTAGTGTTGTACATGTTATGTGGGATGCATACAGATTCGGAGGCCTATGTGGTTTTTTAAGAAAGGGAATCTTTTGGAGAGAAGTACCTGCCACCGCCCGATCTTGAAATAGCCAATGCTTCTCAGATTCGGTGCAGCTCCATTCCGGTAGATGTCTCAGTTGTGCTGCATAAAAATAAAGCTGGAGGTCCGGAATCCCCAAACCTCCCTCTCCAGGCAGCAAAAAGCCAATAGTTTTCTTCATGCGCGAATTGCGGCCTTGCCATATAAAGTGCAAAACATCCGTTTGAATCCGACGAAGTAGATCAGCGGGGGGTCGTAGGGGAAGTGTTTGGAAATATATACAACATTTTGGGGAGAATCGTCATTTTGACTGCGGCTATTCTCCCTAGCCATGAAATAGGGTAGTATTTCTACCTTTGCATATCTGAGCGAATCTGGGTGTGCAATTTGTGATAATTAGCCGTAACAGTAGCCTGTAATGTGGATGCCAATTGGATACCCAGATACGGGACTGTACCGCTCGCCCACTGTATGGGGTGTTGAGTCTGCAGGTCTTTCAAAACCTGGGACGGCATGGAGAGATTAAGTGCAACGGATTTCTCTATGTTCACCTTAAATCCCAAAGCCTTCGCAAAGGAGTCCAGCTTTGCGAGAAAGGCTCCCAGTGCGGTGACTGGGTTGGCCAATGTCACCAGTATATCATACGCATAGAGGCTAATTGTATGTGTATCCCCTCCAAACAGGACCCCAGAAATATGTGAGTGCAATCTCACTCTCTGCGCCATGGGTTCCATATACAATGCAAAGAGCAGGGGTGAAAGAGGACACCCCCTGTCTTGTGCCTCTGCTTATAGGGAAGGGGGTCGATGTGTGCCCATTAATTCTAACAGTCGCTGTGGGGAGGCGGTAGCAGTTTAAGATGTGTCCTCATTTTCTCCCCTAGGCCAAAGAGCGACAACACCTGTTCAAGAAATGGCCAATGGACCCTATACTCTCCTATGGTCCTCGAGGCCTTCTCAATGATGTGCAGTACACGCTTGGTATTGTCGCTGGGGAATGAAGCCCACCTGGTCGGGATCGATCGATCAGGCCGGGCATGTATGTGCTAAGTCGATGAGCTAAGATCCCTGTATATAACTTTAAATCTATGTTCAGGAGGGAGATGGGGCAGTATGAACCACAGCTGGATTTGTCTTTCCCCGTTGGGGATGATCACCACATCGGCCTCCAGCATTGCTGGCGGGATCGCTCCTGGTGTTGAAAATGTATTAAAAAGCAGCGTTAACAGAGGAGCTAATACAGGGCAAAACGATTTATAAAAGGCCGCTGTGTATCCATCCGGCCCCGGAGATTTGGCCAATTTGAGTCGCAAGATTGCTGCTAAAACCTCTTCTACTTGTATATCTTTCTCTAATTGGTCTGCTTGGGCTAAAGTTAGAGCCGTGGGTTGCACCTCTGCTAAATAGGTGCCACAATCCGTGCTGTCCAATGTCTGACCTGAATAGAGGTGGGCGTAGCTTTCCCGAAAGGTCTCAACTATTGCTGCATCATCCGAAACCAGTCTCCCGGATGAGTCTCGCACCTCTTGAACCCCTTGTAGCTGTCTGCTCTTGCGTAGCTTATGTGCCAGTAGGTGCCCTCATCTGTCCCCTCCGACATAGGAGTGGCGCAGTCACAGGGCAGCGTATTCTGCTCGGTCTTGGTCAATGGCTGCTAAATTTGTTCGAACTGCGCTAAGTTGGCGCCAGACTCTAGGAGCCCCCGTCCTCTGGTGCATTTGCTCTAACTCCCGAATCTTCTGAGCTAATTCGTCTCTTTTCTTTCTGCTGCATGCATTGTCTGCAGCAGAAATTGCGATGAGCTCGCCTCTGACCACCGCTTTGAGTGCCTCCCAAAGTGTTGATGTGCGTGTCTTTAGTGTCATTGTGAAGGAGGTAGTCATCAATGACGCACTGGATTTGCAAAACTGTGTCTGGGCGTTGTAAGAGTGCGTCCCTAAGACGCCATTGCCGAGTATGTCGGTGTATAGGATGAATTGACCATGTGGTCACGACAGGCGCGTGATCTGATAGTGACGCCACCAGAATTTCAACCTCCAAGGTGAGATCATGGATAGCCCTAGAGCCTATTAGATAGTCAAGACTGGCGTAAGTTTTGTGAGCGCTTGAGAAAAAAGAATATTCTCTAAGGTGGGGGTGTTGGGATCTCCACAAATCTATGAGGCCTAGCTCTCTCATCCTATCTATCCCTTCTGCCAAAAGGGCTCCCGTCTGTCCAAACCGTTGAGCCGATCTGTCAAGAGTATTATCGAATACTAGGTTGAGGTGTCCCCCCCCCCCACCCCCCCCCCCAGGAGTATTTTGCGTTTGGTCGTGGCTGTAGCCTCCGTCAGGGCCTCCTGTAAAAATCTCTCTTAACCCACTTTTGGTCGATAAAGTGACCCAATTATCGATGTTCGGCCCCCTATTTTAAACTGGTAGGTTAACAGCCTCCCTCTAATTTCTGCCTCTTTTTGAACCACCCTGCCTTGAAAGGTCCGGGACACCAGGATAGCCACCCCTGCTGTTTTGGTAGGGCCGGACGAGAATAGCTGCGTGGGTAACATGCGTGACTTAAGCCTATAGCAGTCGCGGGCAAGTAGATGCGTCTTTTGTAAGAGACAGATGTCCGCTTAGGTGTTTTCTAAATACGATAAAATCGCCCTACGTTTTATTGGGTTGTTGGGACCCCTCACGTTAAGTGTGAGGATCTTGAGTTCAGTGGGATGCATTAGATAGAGCGGGAGCAAGATTTATAGTGGCAGACCTGAGGCTAGGCCATTCCGTTTGTTCGTTGTCAGCGATTCTAAAGGGTTCATATACCTCTATATAAAACCAAACGGTGCAGTGGTACGGTTTCCAAAAATAGTCCGTCAGCCATATGTGACTGGCAGGAAGTCGTTACGGGGTCCATAGTGTGGCCAAGTACTGGGTCCCTACCCCGCCCGCCCTTATCTAGTGAAAAAGATATATGTCCAAACTGCATGCTCACGAAGCCTGCGATTTTGCCAGGGCCACCGGGATGGACTCCAGCGCTTCCTGTTGCCCTCTCGTGATCTCTGCTTGACCAGGTCTTTTCGAGTGTCACCTGCGACCCTGACGCCGCCATCGTGGAGGTTGTTCTCATGCGCCCAGGGGGCGAGTCCCCCCCTTCATCCTCTTCAGCGTATTCACTCCTAGCAGCCGACCTGCCTCAGAGAGCGATCTCAGCGGGTGTACTTTACCGTCCAAGCGAAAAATGACCCGGAACGGATGGACCCAAGAATATGGAATGGCCTGCTGGCGAAGGTGTGCAGTGATAGGTCGGAATTCCCTTCGCTTTTGCAGTGTTAGCGTGGCGAGATCCTGATAGTGTTAACGTTTGGTCCCTGAAAGTAATAGGGTGCATGGCCCTGGCTTTACGGAGGATTTCTTCTTTTGTTTGTAAGTCCTGTACTCAGACTAATATGTCTGCCGGAGGTGCTTTGTCAGAACGTGGTGGGCCCACCCCACCCTGTGTGCTCTGTCTAGCCTGAGCTCAGAATCCGAAGAGTTACCAAGGATTTGATTAAACAAGTCCCTCGTGTAGCTAAAGATATCGCTTCTTTCTGTATTAGTTTTCACCCCTCTAATCCGGATGTTATGTCTACGGGAGCGATTTCGAGATCTTCTAGGTGTGCCTGTAGGTCTATGTACTTGTCTTGGAGGCAGATTACCTCTTGTTGTAGGCTTGCCAGTTTGGTGTCTCTACTGTCTCCTTTGTCCTCCAACGAGGCCACTCGTTCCCCTATTGCGTCCATATCTCTCCTGACGTCTTTAATTTCGGAGGTTAGGTCCCTCTTGACTGTCTGTAAATCTTCGCGGAGCGTCGTGAACAGTGACTCCAGAAATGCGCGTGTCACGGGCTCCTTCGTATCTTCCGCCTGTGTTCTAGAAGTATCTACCACGTCTGGGTGTTCCATTGTATTGCTGCCTTGAGGGCGCGTGAACAGTTCTTTAAGCGTTCTATACTTCTTCACCCGGGTGGTGGTCATAGTCCCGGTCCGAAGTAGGCGGATGTGAGCCAATTCAGTACTATCTCAGCGTGTGGTGAATCCCAGCCGGCCTAGGTACCCACTTGTCCCAAGGCCACAATGTACTTTGACTCAGTATTCTTACAGAGACAACAGGTGCTTCTCACAAGCTCTCTCCCCAGGTAGACTCAGCTCTTCTGGTGTTATGGGGCTGCCCACTTCCAGGACACCGGGACTCTAGTGCTGTGTTTCTGAGCGCGTCATACTGTTTTGACGGGCCCCTGCTGCCACCACTGTGGCCCTTGCTGTCGGTGCCCCTTCTGATGTCTTCCCCCCCCTGGGAATTTGTGCACCACTGTCAGTATTCTCCCGGATGAGCCCGCCTGCCGAAAAGGTGCTAGGGGGGTCGGTGGTCCTGCGATCTTGAGGGCGCTGACTCGGGGGTCCTAGAGGCTCCACAAGGCGTGCCCGGGGCCTATAAGGTAGTTCCAGGAAGCTCCTCTCCCCTTCAGAGTACACCTGAACTCCCTCCTCCTTGTGTCTCCTGGGGGCTAAGCCTCTATGAATTGATTGATGCGTGATGCAGGGAGCCCTAACCCAGTGCTGTTCCTAGGCTCACCCCTGGTGTGTGGCGCGGAGCATTACTACTCCGCGGCGTCAGCCGCTCCGTAGACCTCGTCTTCAGGGGGGTCGCGGCCCCCAGTCACTGCAGCTCCTCAACTCCCACGGGGACTTGCCAGTCACTCAAGGGGGCCCCCCTTCATGCGCAGCCCGCAGCGCTCACCTCTCCAGCAGCAGGACCAGTGTCTCTCTGGTGTCACTTAAGACCGCGCTCAAGGCTCTCTCTCCACTCGCGGCCACGTCTCTCTACCTTTACTGCGCCGTGTCGCTGCTCCCCCGTGACTATGCCATTCAAGTTTCGGGGCTCTTCAGCAGCACTCCGGCATCGCTTGAAGCAGCGGTCAGTGCTGGTCGGCTGTGCCCTCCCCACTCATGGCGCACGTCGCTGGCCGCCTTCTTCGTCCCGATGGCTCTCAGGACTCCGGACTTCTCAGGGAGTGAAATGCAGCACTGCTCGCTCCCCTGGGCAGAGTGTGGGCAGCTGAATGGCGCAGTCGGCCCGGCGGCAGGCGCTCCGATACTCAACCAGGACGTTGTCTCCCGGCGTGCCGAGAATCAGCGTGTGAGGCCCAGCCCGTCATGTCCAATCCAGCAGCGGCGCTCGCCGAGGGCTAGACCGCTCCTCCGCGACCGCTCTGCGTTGTTGCCCCTGCCGCACGGATGTCACCCAAACCACTCCAGGCGCTTCCAGGGACAGTGCTCTGCAGGATTCGTCCCTTTGCGCGATATATACGCAGCGGAAATAGCGATATTGGGCTGGCGGCAGGCGGGAGAGACGGAACCCAGTGTCCTACCTCGCCACCATCTTGGCCACGCCCCCCCATCTCTTGCTTTTTAAGTTCAAGTTGGTGCGTAAGTGGTGGGTCCGCCTTCTCCCCGGCCAGGATCCTAGCCTCTATTGCGGCTACTTGGGTCTCCAACGTATCCCATTGAATCTTTTTGTCTTTTGTACGGCCCCCAAGGTGGGCTTGGATATGCCCTCATATTACCGGCTTGAATGCCTCCCAAAGGGTGCATTCCAAGTCTACCGATCCCTCATTTTCCTGGAAATACAGTTTTGCCCTCTCACTAGTTTGATCAGCCAAGTCCTTATTCGTGAATACCCAGGTGTTTATTCTGGGTGGCAATACATTAGTTCTCGTCGGGCCCTGTAGAGTCACCTCCACCGGCGAATGGTCCAAGATTCCTCGCGACTTGATGTGTGCATTACGGAACCACCCTTCACTACCCTGAAGAGTTAGGACATGATCGAGGCGAGAGTAGCTGCCATGCACGGCTGAGTTAAGTGTACTGTCGCTCTCGGGGATTATGAAGGCGCCATACATCCGTTAGGCCCATGGCCTCTACAAAGGTGCGAAGGGGCTCCACCCCCCTCCCCCTGGTAGCCTCGGTTACCCTATCTCTCTCTGGATCCATAGTGGAGTTCATGTCCCCCCCCCCCCCCAATATTAGAATACCCAGTGGGTGGTCCACCAACAGGGCCCCTAGTGCTGACAGAGCCGCCGGGGGTAGAGCTGGTGGTATGTAGCTCGAGACTATATTCTGCGTCTGTCCCTCCCATGTTCCAGTAAGCACCACGTACCTTCCTAGGGGGTCGTGCCAAATCTTCCTCACTACCAGTGGGAGGCCAGTCCTGACCATTATCCCTACCCCCCTCAAGCCGGTTGTGTAACCTGAGTGTGCTGCAAGCTTATGGCCGTATCTATCCAGTGCTTTGTACCTATTGCCTTTAAGGTTTGTTTCTTGGATCAGCGCCAGATCTGGGGTGTCTCTATGGAGATATTGCAAGACTACAATGCGCTTAATACGATTGCCCAAACCGTAAACGTTCCAGGACAGAACTCTAAGATTATTGGCACTCCTATGTTCCCCCTGGCGCAGCGCCTTCACACTTTGGTCTTCCATTCAGAATGAAATAGCACCTTCATTGTACATTTAGATATCACCCACATCATCTCAGCTGCTAAGCACTGCATGAATCCTGCATACCAACATTTCTCTAACAAGAAATATACATGTCTAAGAAAACTATAACAACCCTTCATAGCCTAACCCCCACCCACCCCGTCCCCTCTACCTGCTACTCTGCTGGCGGGTGAAACAACCACCCACCTCCCCAACACGGAGTGCCTGTCGCCATTAACTGAATAACTACTCTGGGTTGGCAGGCGCCGAGCAGATTAGAGCACCATCCCAGACTTCCCACACATCCCAAAGTTCCCTCAGTTCTGTTCCAGTCCTGCCAGGCACTTATCAGGCCCTCAGCCAGTTGTATGTCCCAGTGGGTATGGTCCCATATACACAATCAGACCTTCCACCTAGTGTAGGGTGTCCACCCGCGTGTCCATAGGTACCAATGCTGCATAGTCTCATTACCTGCTGGAGCCGGACCCCCTTCCTGAATATACCTTAGTCCGAAACCTGGGACCCATCCTCTGCTGGTCCCCCTTGCTTGTCCTTCGCTGGTCCCCGTTGTCTCTCACGTTGGGAGTTGCAGCCCACCGTGCTCCAACCTTCCAGCCAGTCCCAGGTTTCCTCAGCGGTGCTGAAGTACCACGTTATCCCTTCGGCGACCACCCTCAACTTCGCTGGGAATAACATGGAATATTTAATATCCTTGCTGCACAGTTCTCTTTTAACTCCCTCGAATGTTCTTCTTCGCCGTTGGACTTCCAGAGTGAAATCCGGGAAGAAGCGTATCACCGCATTCTCATGGTGCAGATCTCCGTGTGCCCGCGCTGTCTACAGGATAACGTCTCTGTCTCGATAGTTGAGGAGCCGTGCTATAATTGTTCTGGGCGGGGCTACAGGCTTTGGCTTGGGAATGGGTGCCCTGTGCGCACGTTCTATAGTAAAATATGTAGAGCCGTGGAGGTTTCAGGTGGTTGAGGACTACATTTCCCAAAAACAGATTGACACTCGGTCCCTCCATACCTTCCGGGACTCCCACCACCCTGATATTATTCCTTCGTGCCCACCCTTCCTGGTCTTCTAGCTTAGCCGCCATCGCCTCTTGCTGCTCCATAAGGGACTGAACTTGCTCCTCAAGGCTTTTCGTGCTGGTCTGCAGGTGCGCCACTTCTGTCTCTGTAGCAGCCACTTTGTCGGCCATTTTGTGGAAATCGGCCCGCAGGAGATTCACATCTACAGTCACGGCATCCAATTTGGGTTCTATTGTGCCTTTTAGATCTGCAATCGCCGCCATTAATGCACTCAGGGAGGGTTCCGCCGTGTCCTCCGGCCGCTGTTCCGGGGTGGCAGCCGTTGACCTCGGGACAGCGTACTTGTCCATTTTGTTCGTCTGCGTCCCGGGTTGCCCCTTGGGCTTCATCCGAGGACCCAGTGTCGCCGTCGATTCCCTCGCAGGTCTTCCCCTCGAGTCGGGGCTCTTTAGGTGACTCGCACCACCGTTCCGATCTGTTCACTCCCCGTGGGGACGTCAGGGGTCAGCACTGCAGAGTAGTTCTGGTTGCCCCGGTGAGCAGAGGCCCCTCCTGGGACCGTGTGTTGGACTTATCACCCAGGGGGTCCAGACGTGTTTTACCACTGCTGTTGTGTCTCCTCACTGTGAGTGCGTAGCCACAGTCACGTGTCTTCTGTGGGGCCCCTGGGTTCTGTGCACCTCGATCGCCCACTCACTCATTGACGGTCACAGTTTGTGCAGGCTCTGCCCTGCGCTATCTCGGGGCCGCCCAGTTGATGTTTCAGCTGAGTCCCTTGCTTACGCCGCAGTCTCAGGTCTACCGCTCCAGACCCTCAGTCTTGACCTCCGAGTCTCGGGCCGACCGAGCACGGATCGCTTTGTAGGTCGCAGACTGGTGTGGAGCTCAGCCTCGCTGTAGGAGTAGTTAGCGGCCGCCTCGCACGCGACCCCTGCTTTCCTCTGCAATAGTGTGTCAGCAGGCGTCGCACAGGCCACACTCGCCCCAATGTGTATTGCGGTTCGTTGGTGGTGTCTTCGGGGCTCCGCACTGCTCCGGGTTGGCCCGTGTAGGTCCTCCGCGCAGTGCCGGTACCAGAACGCCGGCAGGATCGGATAAATTGATGGATTTTTAGGGTATTACGGAGTCGGTTGTCGGAGCTCCGCCAGAGTGCCGCCATCTTGCTCGGCTCCCAGGCCACGCCCCGGTACTCCCGTTTCACGCATATTGTTAGCGTTCTAAGTTTGTGAGTAATGCTCTGCGTGGAAAAGTGTATTTGAATAAAGGGAAGTCAGCGTACATGTATGTCGCTAATATTCATCCATTACATCATGTCCGGCTGCGTGCCTGAGTTGCGGTGGCGCTTCTTTCCAGTGTACAGAGCTCTGGGAGTACAAGGTGAGGAATCTGCCATGAACATATTTAACAGAGAGAGTGTGACTGAAGATAAGTATGTTGTTCGCCTCAACTCTTAGCAGTGCCCAAAAAAGATACAACACTCTTGGAAAAATATAATCTTTACTGCAGCAGTTTGTCTTAACCAGGGCATAAAGAGGGAAGACCACCTCATCAAGTTCCAGCAAATTTGATTTAATAGTAGTAGAAATTTTGTTTTATGTAGATCACCTATGTGGGATATTTGGTATGAATGGGGCTCCACTTGAACTGATATTTATCCTGCAGATATAGTACTTTCTCCATAGGGAGGGTTAAATTCAGAATCTCAGATTTACCATATTGGTTTTAGAGCAAGCTATCTCTTTAAATTCATGAAACTCCCCTCACCAATCCCGAAAGAGATGCAACAGGTTCACTTAGTGTAAAGATAAGATATTCTGCAAAGTAAACATTTTATGTATATCTAATCCAAACGGTATTCCCTGTATAGCCTCAGCATATCATGTATTAAATTCTAGTGGCTCTGTACTGAGAGCTGAAAGTAAAGTTGTCAGAAGACAGACCTGTTGGATCCATCCTATGTAGATGAAATGCTTTCTAGGTACAGCCATTAATAAGTGTTTGCTGTACAATTTTTAATTGGCCAGTATCATTGATAGACATTTCAGTCTTGTGCTAAGATTTTTCAAGACTTGTCAGAAAGAACCAGTATACCTTATTGAAAGATCTCTCTACAACTAGCGATACAGGTATCTCTGCAATTTTCTTCTTTTGCGCTTTCTTGACCTTCTTGTGTTATGCATTTCTCTTTCCATTACAAACCCAGACTGTTGCAGCTAGACCAAACCCAGAAGTAGATGATCAAATCTAGAGGCCAGCATCTATGTGTTTTATTTATGTTAAGAAGGTCAAATTGTGTGTAGGAGGAACTGCTTCTAGGATCCTTCCCACGTTCTAGAGTTAGTGCATCATCAGCTTTACACATATATGGTGCAACTGTTCCTGAATCTGCAAGACATTTATATAATTTTCCTAACTTAATGACCAACCAGTGATCAAACATTTTATAAAATCAGCTGATGTAGCTCTCTTGTCCTGGAGCCTTGCTGAGACTAATCGTGTGAAGGGCCTTCCTCACTTCCTTATCAGTTATTGGTGCTTCTAGGCGATTAGCCTGTATTTGCGGAATCTTAGTCAACCCTGACTGGTCGATATACTCAATTTGTCTTGCTACTAAGTAAATATTTGCTGTAAAAGGGGAAGCACAAAATGTTGTGACTACCTCCAGCTTGTTTTCTTCCATTAATCTTTCACCCTTAATGGAAGTTGTTTCTTTTTTGTATGCTCTTTCTATTTTTCCTCATAATTGTGCACTTTGTGCCCACTTATTTACGTAATTCATATGAGGAGTACTTGAGGTATAGTGTTTTGATCTCTGCCCTGCTAATTGCTATTTTCTGATGGATACTTCTAACCATTGATTCCGCACCTTTAGAAAATTACCCAGGCACCAGATTGGATAGGACGTTTTTCTAGCAGTTCTCTTGCATGTCACTAGGTGGCGTTGCACAGCTCCATGTTGGCCTTGTTACACCCCGGAAGTGAAGGAACAGAGCTGCATGTAAGCACCACCCCTGCATGCCAACATCAGTTCCTTTCATTCCGCTGCAGAGCTCCAATCTCTTTTGTCAATTGATGATTTCTATTGAAAATCTTTCCAGTGTGAAAGGGAATGATGTACCCACCGGGTAACTACAGGGGCCTAACTGTGCTGGGAGTGTTTGAAACCCATATCTGAAAGAGACACGTTAGTGACAGATTCCTTACCTTAGAATATCCCCAGGCGTCAGGCTGGATCCGGAAAGTTTTTGCGTAGCAGTACCCTTGTGCGTCGGTAGGCGGCGTCGTGCGGCTCCACGTCCGTCGTCGGCGTCGTGATCGCCGGGATGACGTCGCGGGCAGTACTTAGACGCCGCCCCTGCGCGCTGACGTCAGTTCTTCTTTTTTCGCGCCAGTAAGCGCAGATCCGGGAAGAGCAGTGTCCTAGTCAATTTTTGACTAAATTTTTAGTGAATTTTTTCACTGTTTCTTTCGAGTCTTCATCGACTCCTAGGTGTCGTAGGGATGCCCGGCTTCAAGCCATGCGACGCTTGTGGTCGAATGATGTCGATCACAGACCCGCATCTAGAGTGTCTCTACTGTCTCGGCCGAGACCACGACACGAAGTCGTGTCCTGAGTGCCGGAAACTTCACCCGATGGCTTTGCGAGAGCGGTCTCGAAAGCTACTCGAGGTCCGGCAGTCGGCTCCGCGCCGCATCAAGTCCCGGTCCCGGGAGAGGTCGAGGGGCCGGTCGCGGAGTCCCCGCCGGTCGTCGGAGTCAAAGTCTTCGCGCTCCTCGGGTAAGTCGAAGCACAAAAAGTCTAAGAAGCATCATCGCTCTAAGACTTCGCCTCGCCGGTCTCGCGACTCGGCTGAGGCCCCTGTCGGCACCGTCCCCGCCCCCGCGGCCCCGGACATGTCTGTGGAGCCGCCCCCGCATTACCCGTCCTTTCCGGGTTCGGGGGCGACTCCGGCCGAAATACAGGAATTCCTGTCGGCCATGGCCCGCCTCTTCGGGCCTCAAGGTCCCTCCGGTGCGCCTTCGGGCCCCGCGGGCCCTGATGGGGTTGCTCCGGCGTCGCCGCCGACTCCGGTCCCGGCGTCGCCTGTCCCGCCAGCCTTCATCCCGGCCTCGGCTCCGGCCTCGATCCCGGCTCCGGTGGTACCGCAACCCCCATCGACGCTGGTTGACCTAACCACGCCGACGCCGATGTCCCCGGTGCCGTTCCTGACGCCGTCCGGGGCTCCGGACGGCGTCGTTCCCCGGTTGTCTCCGGCTCCGGACATGAGACCTTGGGTCCCAAATGTCCCTCCTCCTCCATATTTTGAACAAGAGGAGGACCAGGAGAGCTGGGAGGGGTCGGAAGACCCTCTCACACAACAGTGTGAGTATGATCAGGACTGGGCTGAGGAACTTGGGGATGCCAGTGGTCTAGACACTTCCCCTGACACTGGCATGCTGTCTCCTCCCGTGGCTACGGAGGAGGGAGCAAATTTCGCAACGGTGTTGCGTAGAGCAGCTGGAGCCTTGCACCTCCAATTGCCTACTGTGGCTGTCAGGACTAATCTCCTGACGGAAGTGCTTCAGCCGGCAGCTTCCTCCACGGAGACTGTGCTGCCGTTTAATGATGCACTGACTGACGTTCTTTTGGGCTCCTGGTCCAAGCCCACCACAGGGGCTCCTGTGGATAGGAACGTGGCCCGACGCCATCGCCCTGCTCCGGGCAACCCCTTGTTTCTCTCCCAACATCCCACCCCCGAGAGCTTGTTTGTCCAAGCCTCTGCCTCCCAAACCGCCTTCCCTACCGCCCCTCCGTATAGGGAATCCAAACGCTTGGACCAATTTGGGAAGAAGGCTTTTTCTTCCTCCAGTGCTGGCTTGCGGTCCGACAACACCGCTTGCCTTTTGGGCCGATATACCCACTCCCTGTGGGATTCGGTGGCGGCTGTGTTGCCGCAGTGTTCTGAGGAGGTCCAGACACTGCTTACCCGCGCCATTGCGGAAGGAAGAGATGCGGCTAAATACACCATACGTTGTGGCCTTGATACTGCCGACTCGCTGGGCAGATCGCTTGCAACGACGGTGGCGCTACGTCGCCACGCCTGGCTGAGAACAACTGGTTTCTCGGGTGATGTCCAGAATACACTCATGGACATGCCCTTTGATGGAGTCGGTCTTTTTGGTTCCAAAGCAGACCATGCGCTGGAGCGTTTTAAGGACTCACGGGCTACTGCCAAGTCCCTGGGCCTTTCTGTTGTACGCCCTCTGCTAATCTCTGCTTTTCGCTCCTCTCGTGGCACCGGAAGGGGCGCCCAGTCACGTCAGCTGCCCAGCCACCGGCCCGCGCAGCAAGCGTCTTCGCGTGGCCGAGGATGTGGATACCGCCGTGGCGGTTCGGGCAACCAGCGTGCGGGTCAGGCCACCACCTCCAACCCGTCCGCGGCCTCCAAGTCCTCCTAGTCCCTCCTTTCCGGTGCACAGCACGCCAGTAGGGGGCAGGGTCCGCCATCACCTTCACCACTGGCGTCCCATCACCTCGGACAGGTGGGTTTTGCACATTGTCCGAAGGGGCTACTCCCTCCCCTTCGAGACCACCCCCCCAGCAATGCCACCTCAATTCCACCGCATGTCAGGGGATCACTTGGTGCTTCTGCAGAAGGAAGTCACGGCCCTCTTGGCCAAGAGGGCCATCGAGCATGTTCCGACCCCAGAAGTAGGACGTGGTTGCTACTCCCACTACTTTCTGGTGCCCAAAAGGACAAGGAGGACATGCGTCCTATCTTGGACCTCCGGAACGTCAATCGCTTCCTCCGGAAGGAGAAGTTCAAGATGCTCACCCTAGCTCAGGTCTTGACTGCCCTGGAGACTGGTTGGTAGCGTTGGACTTGCAGGACGCTTATTTCCAAATCGCCGGCCCACCGGCGTTACCTACGGTTCACGGTAGGCCTCGAGCATTTTCAGTTCACCGTGCTCCCCTTTGGCCTTACAAGTGCCCCTCGGGTGTTCACGAAAGTGATGGCGGTGGTCGCAGCTCATCTGCGCCGGGCAGGGGTTCCAGTCTTCCCCTACCTCTACGACTGGCTGCTGAAGGCGGGCTCGTCCCAGGCAGTCGTCTCCCACCTCCAGACTACTGCCGAACTCCTGCACTCGCTGGGGTTCTCCATCAATGTGCCGAAGTCGCATCTGATTCCTTCTCCACAGCTCCTTTTCATCGGAGCAGTTCTGGACACGACGCAGTTTCGGGCCTATCCTCCCGAACGGCGAGTCCAGGATATTCAGGCTATGATTCCAATCTTTCAGCCTTTATCCTGGGTTTCGGTACGGATGACCCTGAGGCTACTGGGCCTCATGGCCTCCCGCATCCTGCTGGTCGATCATGCCAGATGGCATATGCGGGCTCTGCAGTGGGACCTGAAGTTCCAGTGGGCGCAGCACCAGGGCAACCTGTCCGATCACGTCCAGATCTCGGAGGGGGCTGCAAAACAGTTGCAGTGGTGGCTCTCGAACCGGCAATGGGTCATGGGCAGATCCCTCTCCCTTCCCCAGCCAGAGCACACAGTTGTGACGGACGCGTCCCTACTGGGATGGGGCGGTCACATGGGAGAGGCGGAGATCAGAGGCCTCTGGTCTCCGGCGGAGTCCCGGCTCCATATCAACCTTCTGGAGCTCCGGGCGATCCGACTTGCACTCAAGGCATTCCTTCCCTCTGTCAAAGGGAAGGTAGTGCAGGTGTTAACAGACAACACCACCGCCATGTGGTACTGCAACAAACAAGGCGGGGTGGGGTCGTGGACCCTCTGTCAGGAGGCTCTGCGCCTCTGGACATGGCTGGAACATCAGGGCATGTTCCTGATGGTTCAACACCTGGCAGGTTCCCTGAACGCCAGGGCGGACGAACTCAGCCGCAGGTGCATGATGGATCACGAATGGCGTCTTCACTCGGAAGTGGCGTAAGGTCTCTTTCTGCAGTGGGGAGAGCCTTGGTTAGATCTATTCGCCACCGAAGAGAACGCGCAATGTCATCAGTTCTGCGCGTTGGAATTTCCAAGGCGGCACTCGCTCGGCGACGCTTTTCGTCGCGAGTGGAGTTGTGGTCTGTTGTACGCCTTTCCGCCTATAACACTTCTACCCAGAGTGTTGAAGAAGATTCGGCGCGACCGGGCCCAAGTCATCCTTGTGGCTCCGGACTGGGCTCAAAGAGTTTGGTATCCCGAGCTACTCAGTATGAGCGTCGATCCCCCGATCCGTCTGCCTCTTCGGGAGGATCTTCTGTCGCAGCAGCAGGGGACGGTCCTCCACCCGAACCTGTCCAGCCTCCACCTGCTTGCGTGGAGATTGAGCGGCGGCAGTTGATTCCTTTCGACTTGCCTCCCGAAGTTTGTGATGTGATTCTGGCAGCCAGGCGTCCCTCCACTAAGGTGGTATACGCCTGCAGGTGGAACAAGTTTGTGGCATGGTGCACAGCAAAGGCTGTGAATCCCCTTTCTGCCCCTCTTTCTGAGGTTCTTCTGTTCCTTCTTTCCCTGGCCCAACAGGTTTGTGCCCTGGGTACCATCAAGGGCTATCTTTGTGCCATCTCGGCCTTCCTCAGGCTTCCTGATCAGCCCTCCCTTTTCAAGTCCCCTGTTGTTAACAGGTTTCTAAAAGGCATTACACACCTCTTCCCTCCTGTTCCGTTTGTTATGCCTCAGTGGGACTTGAACTTGGTTCTTACCTTTCTCATGTGCGCTCCCTTTGAGCCTCTACATAACTGTCCTCTTCGTCTTCTGACTCTGAAGACAGCCTTTCTGGTGGCCATCACCTCCGCTCGGCGGGTGAGTGAGCTCCAGGCTCTATCATGCAAACCTCCCTTTCTGTCTGTCCATCCAGACAAGGTTGTTCTTAGGACGCGTCCGTCCTTCTTGCCAAAGGTGGTTACTGCCTTCCACATTGGGCAGACCATCACTTTGCCCACCTTCTTTCCGCCTCCACATCCTTCCAGAGAGGAAGAGAGGCTCCACCGTCTGGACCCAAAACGTGCGCTTTCCTTTTATATCAACCGCACACAACACTTCCGGGTGGATGACCAGCTCTTTGTTGGCTACGTGGGCGCCAAAAAAGGTCGGGCGGTGCACAAGAGAACCATCTCCCGCTGGGTAACCTTGTGTATCAAAGCCTGCTATTCTTTGGCTAAGAAGGAGCCTCCTGTTGGGCTGCGTGCCCATTCCACCAGGGCAATGGCTGCTACCACGGCTTTGGGCCGCGGTGTTCCGCTGCAAGATATCTGTCAGGCAGCTACGTGGGCCTCGCTGCACATGTTTACAAAGCATTACTGCCTTGACAGTCAGGTCCGGAGGGACGGCTTCTTTGGCCGTTCTGTCCTCTGGGACTTCCTTGTCTGATCTTTGTTCGCAGACCCAGCACCGGGGTTGGTATTGCTGGGGTATCTATTCTAAGGTAAGGAATCTGTCACTAACGTGTCTCTTTCAGATGCACAAGTTACTAACTTGTGTAACGATATATCTGTAAGAGACAGTAGTTAGTGACAGATTCCTTACCGCCCCACCCATCCTCCCCGTTCTGCGAACTGATTTCTATGGTTAAGGACATCCCTTTCAGGGCCCTAGTATTTTTCAGACACCTATGTCAGCTTCTTGCATGGCTCTGCGTTCCTGGCGCGGAAAGTCGTGTACAGAACTGACGTCAGCGCGCAGGGGCGACGTCTAAGTACTGCCCGCGACGTCATCCCGGCGATCACGACGCCGACGATGGACGCGGAGCCGCACGACGCCGCTTACCGACGCGCAAGTGTACTGCTACGCAAAAACTTTCCGGATCCAGCCTGACGCCTGGGGATATTCTAAGGTAAGGAATCTGTCACTAACTACTGTCTCTTACAGATATATCGTTACACAAGTTAGTAACTTGTGCGTTATTGTCAGATCCACACAAAGTCTGCCTCTGGTTTTTGTCTTTAGGTCTTAACTCCAAGTAATTCGCAGAATGCGCCCTCATGCACTAGAAGACAATCTGGGACTGAAAAGCGAAGTTGTACGTTGCTGAGCACTGAAAGAAGTCGCAGGAGGTGCATAAATCCTGCTCAAGCTCGGTCCATCTCATGAGGCTGCTTCCACGACAGGTCCTAATTGTGGTCGAAGTAGTCTGGTCAGCCCAAGTTCATGAAGAAGCATAAGAAGCCGCCACTCTCTGCGTACAGAGAAGTCTGGAGGGTGTCAAGGTGCAAACTGATCCAGCTCCTAATGGCAACGCCAGTTCCGCAACTAGTCCTGTTGCACCCTCAATTTCTTAGGCCATCTGCGACAATGCAGTAGGTTGAGGACTTTAAAGTAGGCCATGTTGCACTTTACCGGTTCCCTCTGACGCCTTCAGGCCCCAAGGATCTGCAGGGGCCTTTAGTTGGGTTGTTGTTGGCAGATCGATCTTCTGCGCCCTATGTGCCCCTAGAGTCCACCACCGGTGCCGACTTCTGTTCTGGCTCCAAGATCTACACCGATCCTTTTTCCAAAAATGCCGGTCCTAACATCGCTAAAGGTCAAGCCTCTGCCGACTCCAGTGTCTGACCTCAAGCTGAATCTGCTTCGACTTCCGACCAAGGTTACACCTTGACTCCACTTCAGTGCACCCGGTGCCTGTATGCTCTTGATGAGACATAATACTTCCTATTGCATGAGGGTTTCCTCAGACGCACCTTTTTGCCTTGGATTCTCATAATGGCGATGGTGATGAGGGGGATGATTTACTCTCACATTTGCAGGAGACAAGTGAGCTGGATACTTCTCTTGGCACAGGGTTGGTTTCACCTCTTCTACTCAAATAGACGTGATTGCATCATTAGCCGTAATGATTAGAAGTACAGCTGAGGTTCTGGACCTACAGCTGCCATCAGCTGAAGTCAAAATAAATGTCCTTCCTGAGGTGTTGCACCCTGGGCCAGCATCATCTGAGACCTTGCTTGCATTTAATGAAGCCCTGACTGTCACCCTTATGGGCACTTGGGTGAAGCCTTGTCTTGCTACAGTTGAACAGGCAGGGGGCAGGCGCCTGGTGACCCAGACTTTCGTTATGCAGCACCCGACTCCTAAGAATTTGGTGGTCCCAGCTGCCACCAGCAAAGTCAGCCCTAATGCGTCCCCCCACGATGTACGCAGACAGGGAGTCAAAAAGAATTGAGGCGTTCGGAAAGTAGGTGCTCTCTTCTGCCAGCTTCACATTGAGGTTAGTCAGTGCAGTCTACCTATTAAGCTGTTTTACACCCACTGGGAAATGGTCAGCAAAATCTTGCTGGCATTCCCATAGGACTTTTGGGCCTCTTTGCCTCAAACCATTCAGGTCGGCCTGGATGTAGCGAAATATGTCATTAGGGCTGGATACTGCTGACTGCTTTGGGCATGCGGTGAGCACTAGTATGGTGCTCTGCCGCCACTTGAGGATGCAATTCATTGGCTTTTCTGGGATGTGAAAGTGCCTCTAATGTATATACCTTTTTATTGGTGCTGCCTTTTTGGTGAAAAGACTGATTCTGCCCTTGAATGCTTTAAAGAAAGAGTTACAGCGTGTTCCTTGGGCCTTTCAATCGCTGCCCACTAGTTTCCTCAGCAGTTGTGACTCTTTTGAGGCTACTCAAGATGGCTGGCATGTAGGCTGCACCAGCAACCACTACCACTGCCGGTCACCCCAGCCCTTTTGTGGCTGGAGGTAAAGCAGACCATTGTGCGGGTCACCAGGTTTAGCGTTCCACACAGTCCCCCGCCCTTCAGAATCAGCCTCCAAGCTGCTACAGTTTACCCTTAGCGTGCCCTGTGGGGAGGCAGGATCAGACATATCCTTTTTGGGTGGTAGGCTATCGTATAAAACAGATGTGCCCTCCGGATTGTTCAGCAGGGCTACTCATTTCTGTTCCTGTCTGACCAACTGTAACTTCCTTCCACTTCAGAGCAGTTTTCAGAGGGGACCTACCCATCTTGCTGCACAAGGTACAGGGTCTCTTAGCCACACGGGCCATTGAGAGGGTGCTAGCCTCAGAAGTAGTGACGGGTTATTACTCCTGCTATTCCTTTGTCCCAAAGAAGATCAGAGGCCTTTGTCCTATTTTAAATGTTTGCCCTCTGAATGCCTTCCTATAGAAGACAAATTCAAAAGGCTTGCTCTGGGCAAACTTCTGTCTGCCCTCGATGCGGTCAGCTTGATGGTTGCCTTGGACCTGTTGGACACATACATTCACGTGGCCATCTTGCAGTTCCACAGACATCACCTGTGGTTCTAGGACAACCAAGGGCATTTTCAGTTTGCTATGCCCTCCTTCGACCTTAACAGTGCACATCGGGTGTTAACTAAAGTGATGGCAGTGGTCTCCACACATCTTATGAGGATGAGGATACCAGATTTCCACTACCTCAACAACTGGCAGTTGAAGGCAGGCTTGCCACTGTCACTCAGATGACAGCGAACCTTCTGACATCATTGGGGTTCTTGACACCGGACTCCTTCACAGGGGCTTCTGTTTATAGGAGCTTTTCTGGACACGATGCAGTTCCAGGTCTTTCTTGCCTTAAAACAAGTCCAAGGCATTCGGCCTATGATCCCAATGTTCCAGCCCCAGTCCTGAATCTCGGTGAGAGCAGCTCTGAGGCGTCTTGGCCTGCTGCCCTCATGTATCCTACTTGTCTGCTTCGCGAGGTGGTATGCGTCAGCTTTGCAGTCGAATCTGAAATCTCAGTGGGCCCAGCACCAAGGAAACCAGTTGGACATCATCCAGGTTCCCGAGACTGCACACGATCTGCTGTAGTGGCTGCTAGTCCGTATGCTGACCAGCAGCAGATCCCACAACTTTCTTGCTCAGAGCTGATGGGGGTAGCGAATGCATCGCTGTTGTACTTGCAAAGTCATCAGGGAGAAATGGAAATTAAAGGACTCTTGTCTTTTACAGAAATTTGGCTCTGCATAAATCTGTAGGAGCTGCAGTTATCCACCTGGACTTCAAGGACTTCCGGCAGTGCATCAAGGGCAGACTGGTGCATTCTGTCACGGACAAACCCACCACCATGTGGTACCGCAACAATCGGCTTCGAGTGGGCTCCTGGCTCCTCACAGTGGGGTAGCCCTGGCTGGTTCTTTTCGCCACTTTCCAATGATTATCTGTCCTCTGATCAAGCTGCCACTTTGAGAGGATCTACTGTCTCAGCAGCAGGGCATCTGACCTTGCACAATCTTTACCTCCATGCATGGAGATTCAGTGGCGGCAGTGGACTGTGTTCAATCTACCACCTTATTGTGGATGTCATCCTTGCGGCTAGGCATCCCTCTCCAAACTGTTTATGCAGGGCACTGGTACAAGTTTGTGACCTGGTGTGGAGTCCTCAACCCAGACTCCTCTACAAGCCATACTGTTAGATGTTTTGTTGTTTGTTTTACCTTTGACCCAGCAAGGCCTTGCAGTGGGCAATATTGAATGTTATTTGTCGACTGTTTTGGCCTTTCTGCGTTTGTCGAACCAATAATCCTTATTGAAATCACCTGTTTTGATTCGGTTTATTAAAGATTTGACACATGTTCCCTCTCACACAGTTTGAGAGGCCACAATGGGATCTTAGTTTGGTTCCTCATGTGTACCCCCTTCATGGCTATACTCAGCTGCTTGTTGTCTGTTGACTCTCAGAACCGTCATCCTAATTGCAATCACTTCAGCTCGTCGTGTGATTGAACTCCAGACTCTGTTGGTGCTGCAGCTCTACCCAACCTTTTTCCCAGACAAACTGGTGTTGAGGATCAGGGCAGCCTTTTTGTCTAAAGTTGTGACACATTTTCATGTTGGGCAATCCATCACCCGCCAATCATTTATTTCCCTGCCTCACTTGTCAAAAGAGGAGGGTCTCCATCGAATGGACGACAAAAAAGCCTTGAGCTTTCATATTGATTCCACCAAAGAACATTGGGAGTGTTTTTTGGGGACTAAGAAAGGAGAAAAGTGGTGCAGAAAAAGACTCTGTTGCGGTGAATAGTCCTCTGCCTAATTTTTGCCACGCATTGGCAAAGGAGCAGCCTCTGGAAGTGCTGAGGGCTTTCTCCACTTGGCCATGGCTGTTACCACTGCGTTGGCATGCGAAGTGCCTATTCTTGACATCGGCCAGACCATAAAGTGGGTGTTCATGCACACGTTCACAAAACACTACTGCCCTGACAGCATTTTGCCTTTTTGGCTCTGCAGGATGTTTTGGTCTGAGACCACTTGACAGACCCTCCTCCTTGGGCAGTACTGCTTAGGTAACTATTCTAAGGGAGAGGAATTGGCAGTTAGAATTATCCATCAGAAGAATAATTTATTTACCTTTAGTAACACTCTTTGTGGTGGATACTCTATATAACCTCAGATCCCTCATTGCCTTCCCACCTCCATGTTCTGTGGAGTGGTGTCCTTCTACCATCTAAAAAGTCCTCAAATTAGAGGTCTGCACACTTGTACCAACAAATGTTTTGTGCTCCGCATCCGAGGGCACAGAAAGAGTCCATCAAGAGACTGACATCGGCATACCTTGGGTGGCACTTGTATGGAGCTCCCCTCCATTACCCCCACTGCACTTTGAGGCAAACGTGGAGCCGCTCAATGCCATTTAGCTGCACGCAGAAGCACTGATACTAATACTTTCAGATCCAGTTTGGTGCCTGGGAAAAATGCTAAAGGTGAGCAATCTGCAGTTAGACTATTCATGAGAAAGAGTGTTACCAAAGGTATGTAACATCTTCATTCTAGTTTTCTGTGTCTCCTGAGGTTAGTCATCATAGTGATAAGTCCCCCCCCCCCCGAGACAGTCTTAAATGCATCCCATACCCCTGACATGGACACTTCCATCTACTTATTAACTTTTAGGTACTCCTGAACATGTGCTCAGTTTGCTGTCCAAGGTTTGGGTCTTTTAAGTTGGATGGGGAAGTGCCAGTGACAGCCTTTTCTTTGTTTGGGCGAAATAAAGTAAGATTGGAACCTGATCCAAAATCATTATGAATTCAATATATGTAGTCTAGACCAGAGGAGCTAGGGGTTGCTTACCATAATATCAATTTATGAATATATTCTATGAGCATATAAGAATTTTGATTATTTTTCCTCCTCTCTGTTTTTCTCATGCCATTTGACATTCAGTCCCAAAGAGCTCATTAAGTTCTTACCCTTATTGGAGAAAGCACTTATGTATCCAGCGATACGTCTCATACAGTATCTACATTCGGGTAATTTGATTGAATTTTATGATTCTGAAAATTACATAAGCAACAGGAAATACAATTCCTATACAAGCATTGATAGTAAATTTATTTGTGTCTCTTCTGATGACGAGTTGAGCAGTTACTTCATAATGATTCAATGAATAGCGTATTATACAGCGTGATAGCATTCACATATCTAATGAATCAATAAATCAAAGATTATGTGGATCTATAATGATTCAGATCATCGAAGAGTTCACAAAGGTACTTATGAGTAACTTTCCTGTATAACTATTGATTCAAGTCTTTGATAAACATAACTTAAAGCTCCAAACTTGATTGAGGAGAAAAAAAGATGAGAGATGGAAGAGAAAGATTGTGCTGGTCCAAAAGGAAGGAAGGTAAATATGCACCAGATTGTTTCTGCTGATGCTGTTGTTCCATTAGGGTGTGAAAAATATTGTAATTGTTTAGGAGTAAGTAAGGATGATTTGGAGCTGTTTGGCTAAGTGGTTTTTGGAGATTATTTGAGTGAGTCTAATTTATTCTGTATGATTTTTCTGATGCATTTTCTGTTATTTTTATCCCGTGAGGTGTCTGCACTCCTGTTAAATTGAGCCCATGGCCACCATGTATGTAGATATGTAGAGAGTTGCTTTAAGTCCTTCCAGTCTGAGAGAATAGATTTGACATCCATAGTTATCATAAGACCAGTGCAGATGATGGGCATGCTGGGAAGGCCACTAAGACAATTTAGGGGAGATCGGATTACGGTTCAACATTTAGGCTCTCAGTAATGTAATACTTCACTTCACTCCAAAGGGTTTTAATATAAGTGCAGTCTAATAGCTTATGTCTAAGGTCCCTTTGTTCATTCTGACAACCATTAATGTTTGTAGTTCTCAGTTTGTGGAATTTGGTGAGAGTCCAAAATGCATTCTAGCCTAACCAAAATCTATATTGGGGTAAAGCAGATTCAGTTTTCGAGGGCAGTGTTGTATCCCAGGGTATACTGCAATTACATACAGTGACATCCTGGTGAAAGAGGCCTTCCCTTTTTGAAAAAAAAAATGATGGGTATTTTTTCTATTTTAGGAGTATAGTCTGTAAATCCTGGCTTCACTGTTGCTCCCGTACAACAATTTCTCAGCGAGGTTTGGCAAATCTGGTTCCTGTTGAGGATGTATTTTGGAGAGAGCGACCTTGAATTTTAGGTTATGCATGTCTGTTTTGTAAGATATTTTTACTGTGAATTCAACAGAAGGGAACTGGAGCAGATTTGGATCCAAGGTCTTTAAAAAGCACATTCCCTTTCATAGCACAGGCCTTCCAAAATAAGGTTCTCGCATGTAATTTAACTTGTTGACTATGCCATAGTGATGAGAGTGTGGGGTGTTTTGTTTAGGAGTTTGTTGTAAAGTATGTGCAAGGTTGACATGGGGATGTGAGGAGTGTTCTTTTCCAGTATGTCTCAAGGTGATGATGGAAACACTCAGTCCCATGTTGTTCAGTCAGTAGCCAAGGAGGAAGCCTCAGAGGATTGCATGCTACCCATTGGAGGTGCTGTCTCACCAGAGAAGGTATTTGATGTCTGCGTAAATCCACTAGGTTGAGTCCTTGTAGGTGTTTTGGCAAACACATCTTTTTTAAAGAGATTGTAATGTATTTTTTGAAGCACCAAATGAATTCAGAAATGAGTATATCAAAACTTTTAAACATATGTTCAGATAGCTTAATTGGATGAAGAAATTAGTGGAGTTAGCATCCGTTTAGCCTAGTGATTATTCTGGGGTTCGAAACAGATGTCAAGATATTTTTTCTCTGGCCTTTTCCCCATCTCAAGTTAGTATTTCTTTACAGACGAGCACTGACAAATTGACATGGTTATGTGTACGAATGATTTTTGTTTTCTTTATCCAGGGAATAACCAGAGACCTTAGAATATTTGTCTGTTGCCTAGTATAATTGCAATGCTTTCCCTCCAGATCTCATCTACATTTGTTGCATTTTTGTAGGTTTTGGATTTGAAGGAAATAACAAGAATGTTGGGTTTTACTCTAATTACAGTTAAGAGAGTCTCAATTTGCCAAAAATAGTAAAGAGGAAAGGGGGCATCTCTGTCTTGTCCCTTGTTGTAATGATTTATTTATGTAAGAAGATATTAGAGATAGAGGTCATTAATCTAGATTCTGGCTGAGGTATTACTACTTTAGGCTCTTTTGTTTATAGAATTTTGTAATTTATTTCTCAATTTAATCTGACCTTACTTTGTCACCTCTTATATGTTTTTTATTTTACTCGTGAGACTAAAATGTTTCCCCTCAGTTGTGGCACTTATAGCATCTCAGAGGATTTGTGGAGATGAGCATGAGTTTCTGTGCTCCAAAAGCTCTGAGATCGCCTTTTTATTGTATTGAGTATATGGAGGATCCTGTATGAGACGTTCATTCATGCTCCACGATTTCTATTTATCTTCCTCTGGAAGCAATAGGTTATTAATATGCAAGTGTGATTTGAGATTGGTATAGGTTCTGTTGTGGTATCCAATGCATTCAAAATGTGAGCTTTGTCTATCAAAATGTTGTCGATCCTAGATAATGATTGATGTGGGGTCAAATAGAAGGTGAAGTCTTTTTCTGTTGGATTACAAAGCTTCGACTCACCCTTAAGGTCATGTGACTTTCAAAGGGTAATCATTTTTATGCTACCTATTTGGTTTGAATTAACAGGTTGAGTTTCTATCCAGAGCTCAGCCCCGTGGGAGAATAAGCTCTTCCCCCATAGTTATACCTACCTCTTGTGGAAGTTGTGATTGATTTTTATGCAGCCGTACCTAGAATTCAGGACTATCTGCTATAGGGATGTAAATCTTTGAAGATGACAAACTGTATTAAACTTACTTGTGACTATAACAAAACCTCGTTAGTTGAAACAGGAATTCCATTAGGAAACTGCCGTGTTCTGTGTTTGGGAATTACAAAGTTGCTGCTATTATTTATGAGCCATCTATGGAACCCTGAAGTATTAAAAATATTGTTTCCTTATCAATTTTATTTCCCAAGAGTTGAAAGTAGAAGTCCATATGGATAAAAATGTCTGACCCATTATGCATAGTTAATTGTTTTTCTTGCAAGCATACCATTTCCGGGTACATATGCTTCAATCTATAGAGGTCTGCCAAAGATGTATTTTCTTTTTTTTAATAAAATTTATTGGGTTTTGTTCAGTTACAAATATATTCCACAACAGGGCGTAGTAAACCCCCGCGTTAACAGCTACAGTGGGGTGTTTTTTTTTATGGGCCTCTTATCAGTAACTGAAAGGAAGAAAGAACGATGGCTTGATAGAAAAGGGAGATAAGGGTGGTCGAGTGGATGCATTAGTGGGTGGAAGGATGGACGGATGAGTGGATAAAAGGATTGATGGGTGTGTGAAAGGATGGGTGGATGAGTGAGTGAAAAGATGGGTGGCTGGATGAGTGAGTGAGAGGATGTGTAGCTGGATGAGTGAGTGAAAGGATGTGTAGCTGGGCAGATTGAAAGTATGGAAGAGTGAGTGAAAAACTGAAATGGATTGATGGATGGAAAGGATGGCAAACTAAATGGAAATCTGAGAGGATGGATGGATGGATGGCAAAGTAAATGGAAATCTGAGAGGATGGATGATGATGATGATGATGACTGGTTGAATAGATGGCAAAATGAACAGTTGGTTGAAGACTAAAAGACTATTGATGGATGGGTAACTCAAATGATAAATGTATGGATGGATGGATGCATGCATAAAGGATGGATGTGTGAACACATGGATGGATCTACATCAGGTCTGTCTTTGGTGATGGGTTCAGGCCATGCTTCTAAGGCGTGCAGTGATGCATGTTGATGAATCCAAAGGCCATTTGGGACTGTGAGGCAAAGCTATACGTAGTTTGGCATCGAAAGACTCCGCAGAAAGACAAAATCTGAAAGAGACACGTTAGTGACAGATTCCTTACCTTAGAATATCCCCAGGCGTCAGGCTGGATCCGGAAAGTTTTTTGCGTAGCAGTACCCTTGCGCGTCGGTAGGCGGCGTCGTGCGGCTCCGCGTCCGTCGTCGGCGTCGTGATCGCCGGGATGACGTCGCGGGCAGTACTTAGGCGCCGCCCCTGCGCGCTGACGTCAGTTCTTCTTTTTCCGCGCCAGTAAGCGCAGATCCGGGAAGAGCAGTGCCCTAGTCACTTTTTGACTATCTTTTTTGTGAAATTTTTCACTGTTTTCTTCAACGAGTCTTCACGACTCCTAAGGTGTCGTAGGGATGCCCGGCTTTAAGCCCTGCGAGGAATGTGGTCGTATGATGTCCATCACGGACCCCCACCTCGAGTGTCTCTTCTGTCTCGGCCGAGACCACGACACGAAGTCGTGCCCTGACTGCCGGAAACTTCATCCGAAGGCTTTGCGAGACCGGTCTCAAAAGCTCCTTGAAGTCCGGCAGTCGGCTCCGCGCCGCACCAAGCCCCGGTCCCGGGAGAGGTCGAGGGGCCGGACGCGGAGTCCCCGCCGTTCGTCGGAATCCAAGTCTTCGCGCTCCTCCGGTAAGTCGAAGCACAAGAAGTCTAAGCGGCGTCATCGCTCTAAGACTTCGCCTCGCCGGTCGCGCGACTCGGCTGAGGTCCCTGTCGGCACCGTCCCCGCGGCCCCGGACGTGCCTGTCGAGTTGCCCCCGCATTACCCGTCCTACCCGGGTTCGGGGGCGACTCCGGCCGAGCTACAGAAATTCCTGTCGGCCATGGCCCGCCTCTTCGGGCCTCAAGGTCCCTCCGGTGCGCCTTCGGGCCCCGCGGGCCCTGATTGGGTTGCTCCGGCGTCGCCGTCGACTCCGGTCCCGGCGTCGCCTGTCCCACCAGCCTTCGTCCCGGCCTCGGCTCCGGCCCCGGCCTCGACCCCGGTTCCGGTGGTGCCGCAACCCCCATCGACGCCGGTTGACCTAACCACGCCTCCGCCGACGCCGATGTCCCCGGTGCCGTTTCCGACGCCGTCCGGGGCTCCGGGCGGCGTCGTTCCCCGGTTCTCCCGGGTCCGGACATGGAGCCGGACCGGCGTCGCCCGGCGCCGGTTCCGGCGCCGATGAGACCTTGGGTCCCTTATGTCCCTCCTCCTCCATCTTTTCAACCTGAGGAGGACCAGGAGAGCTGGGAGGGGTCTGGCGACCCTCTCACACAACAGTGCGAGTTTGACCCGGACTGGGTTGAGGAACTTGGGGATGCCAGTGGGCTGGATACCTCCCCGACTCTGGCATGCTGTCTCCTCCCATGGCAACGGAGGAGGGGCTAATTTTGCAACGGTGTTGCGTAGAGCTGCTGGAGCCTTAAATCTCCAGTTGCCTACAGTGGCCGTCAGGACTAACCTCCTGACTGAAGTGCTTCAGCCGGCGGCCTCCTCTTCGGAGCCTGTGCTGCCGTTCAACGATGCACTCACTGACGTTCTTTTGGGTGCCTGGTCCAAACCCACCACAGGGGCTCCTGTGGATAGGAACGTGGCCCGACGCCATCGCCCGGCTCCGGGCAACCCCTGTTTCTCTCCCAACACCCCACCCCTGAGAGCTTGGTTGTCCAAGCCTCTGCCTCCCAAACAGCCTTCCCTACCGCCCCTCCGGATAGGGAATCCAAGCGCCTGGATCACTTTGGGAAGAAGGCTTTCTCTTCCTCCAGTGCTGGCTTGCGGTCTGTTAATACCGCTTGCCTCTTGGGCCGATACACCCACTCCCTGTGGGATTCGGTGGCTGATGTTTTGCCGCAGTGTTCTGAGGAGGTCCAGACACTGCTTACCCGCGCTATTGCGGAAGGGCGTGATGCGGCTAAATATACCATCCGCTGTGGCCTTGATACCGCCGACTCGCTGGGCAGATCGCTTGCAACGACGGTGGCGCTGCGTCGCCACGCCTGGCTGAGAACCACTGGTTTTTCAGGGGATGTCCAGAATACTCTCATGGACATGCCCTTTGATGGAGTCTGTCTTTTTGGTTCGAAGGCAGACCATGCGCTGGAGCGTTTCAAGGACTCACGGGCTACTGCTAAGTCCCTGGGCCTTGCTGTTGTGCGCCCTCCGCAAACGTCTGCTTTTCGCCCCTTTCGTGGCCACGGAAGGGCGCCCAGTCACGTCCACAGGCCGGCCAACGGCCCGCGCAGCAAGCGCCTTCGCGTGGCCGAGGGCGTGGATACCGCCGTGGCGGTTCGGGCAACCAGCGTGCGGGTCAGGCCACCACCTCCAACCCGTCCGCGGCCTCCAAGCCCACCTAGTCCCTCCTTTCAGGTGCACAGCACGCCAGTCGGGGGCAGGGTCCGCCATCACCTTCACCACTGGCGTCCCATCACCTCGGACAAGTGGGTCTTGGACATTGTCCGAAGGGGCTACTCCCTCCCCTTCGAGACCACCCCCAGCCATGCCACCTCCATTCCACCGCATGTCAGGGGATCACTTGGTGCTTCTACAGAAGGAAGTCACGGCCCTCTTGGCCAAGAGGGCCATCGAGCGTGTTCCGACCCCAGAAGTAGGGCGTGGTTGCTACTCCCACTACTTTCTGGTGCCCAAAAAGGACAAGGAGGACATGCGTCCTATCTTGGACCTCCGGAACGTCAATCGCTTCCTCTGGAAGGAGAAGTTCAAGATGCTCACCCTAGCTCAGGTCTTGACTGCCCTCGACCCCGGAGACTGGTTGGTAGCGTTGGACTTGCAGGACGCCTATTTCCACATCCCCGTCCTGCCGGCCCACCGGCGTTACCTTCGGTTCACGGTAGGCCTCGAGCATTTTCAGTTCACCGTGCTCCCCTTTGGCCTTACCAGTGCCCCTCGGGTGTTCACGAAAGTGATGGCGGTGGTCGCAGCTCATCTGCGCCGGGCAGGGGTTTCAGTCTTCCCCTACCTCGACGACTGGCTGCTGAAGGCGGGCTCGTCCCAGGCAGTCGTCTCCCACCTCCAGACTACGGCCGAACTCCTGCACTCGCTGGGGTTCTCCATCAATGTGCCGAAGTCGCATCTGATTCCTTCTCCACAGCTCCTTTTCATCGGAGCAGTTCTGGACACGACGCAGTTTCGGGCCTATCCTCCCGAACGGCGAGTCCGGGATATTCAGGCTATGATTCCGATCTTTTAGCCTTTATCCTGGGTTTCGGTACGGATGACCCTGAGGCTGCTGGGCCTCATGGCCTCCTGCATCCTGCTGGTCACTCATGCCAGATGGCATATGCGGGCTCTGTAGTGGGACCTGAAGTTCCAGTGGGCGCAGCACCAGGGCGACCTGTCCGATCACGTCCAGATCTCGGAGGGGACTGCAAAACAGTTGCAGTGGTGGCTCTCGAACCGGCAATGGGTCATGGGCAGATCCCTCTCCCTTCCCCAGCCAGAGCACACAGTTGTGACGGACGCGTCCCTTCTGGGATGGGGCGGTCACATGGGAGAGGCGGAGATCAGAGGCCTCTGGTCTCCGGGCGGAGTCCCGGCTCCATATCAACCTTCTGGAGCTCCGGGCGATCCGACTTGCACTCAAGGCATTCCTTCCCTCTGTCAAAGGGAAGGTAGTGCAGGTGTTCACAGACAACACCACCGCCATGTGGTACTGCAACAAACAAGGCGGGGTGGGGTCGTGGACCCTTTGTCAGGAGGCTCTGCGCCTCTGGACATGGCTGGAACACCAGGGCATGTTCCTGGTGGTTCAACACCTGGCAGGTTCCCTGAACGCCAGGGCGGACGAACTCAGCCGCAGGTGCATGATGGATCACGAATGGCGTCTTCACTCGGAAGTGGCGCAAGGACTCTTTCTACAGTGGGGAGAGCCTTGGTTAGATCTATTCGCCACCGAAGAGAACGCGCAATGTCATCAGTTCTGCGCGTTGGAATTTCCAAGGCGGCACTCGCTCGGCGACGCTTTTCGTCACGAGTGGAGTTGCGGTCTATTGTACGCCTTTCCGCCTATACCACTTCTACCCAGAGTGTTGAAGAAGATTCGGCACGACCGGGCCCAAGTCATTCTTGTGGCTCCGGACTGGGCTCGAAGAGTTTGGTATCCCGAGCTACTCAATATGAGCGTAGATCCCCGATCCGTCTGCCTCTTCGGGAGGATCTTCTGTCGCAGCAGCAGGGGACGGTCCTCCACCCGAACCTGTCCAGTCTACACCTGCTTGCGTGGAGATTGAGCGGCGGCAGTTGATTCCTTTCGACTTGCCTCCCGAAGTTTGTGATGTGATTCTGGCAGCCAGGCGTCCCTCCACTAAAGTGGTATACGCCTGCAGGTGGAACAAATTTGTGGCATGGTGCACAGCAAAGGCTGTGAATCCCCTTTCTGCCCCTCTTTCTGAGGTCCTTCTGTTCCTTCTCTCTCTGGCCCAACAGGGTTCTGCCCTGGGTACCATCAAGGGTTATCTTTGTGCTATCTCGGCCTTCCTCAGGCTCCCTGATCAGCCCTCCCTTTTCAAGTCCCCTGTTGTTAACAGGTTCTTAAAAGGCATTACTCACCTCTTCCCTCCTGTTCCGTTTGTGATGCCTCAGTGGGACTTAAACTTGGTTCTTACCTTTTTAATGTGCGCTCCCTTTGAGCCTCTACATAACTGTCCTCTTCGTCTTCTGACTCTGAAGACAGCCTTTCTGGTGGCCATCACCTCCGCTCGGCGGGTGAGTGAGCTCCAGGCTCTATCTTGCAAACCTCCCTTTCTGTCTGTTCATCCAGACAAGGTTGTTCTTCGGACGCGTCCGTCCTTCTTGCCAAAGGTGGTTACTGCTTTCCACATTGGGCAGACCATCACTTTGCCCACCTTCTTTCCGCCTCCGCATCCTTCCAGAGAGGAAGAGAGGCTCCACCGTCTGGACCCAAAACGTGCGCTCTCTTTCTATATTGACCGCACAAAACACTTCCGGGTGGATGACCAGCTCTTTGTTGGCTACGTGGGCGCCAAAAAAGGTCGGGCGGTGCACAAGAGGACCATCTCCCGCTGGGTTACCTTGTGCATCAAGACCTGCTATTCTTTGGCTAAAAGGAGCCTCCTGTTGGGCTGCGTGCCCATTCCACCAGGGCAACGGCTGCTACCACGGCCTTGGGCCGCGGTGTTCCGCTGCCGGTTATCTGTCAGGCAGCTACGTGGGCCTCGCTGCACACGTTTACAAAGCATTACTGCCTTGACAGTCAGGTCCGGAGGGACGGCTTCTTTGGCCGTTCTGTCCTCCAGGACTTCCTTGTCTGATCTTTGTTCGCAGACCCACCACCGGGGTTGGTATTGCTGGGGTATCTATTCTAAGGTAAGGAATCTGTCACTAACGTGTCTCTTTCAGATGCACAAGTTACTAACTTGTGTAACGATATATCTGTAAGAGACAGTAGTTAGTGACAGATTCCTTACCGCCCCACCCATCCTCCCCGTTCTGCGAACTGATTTCTAGGGTTAAGGACATCCCTTTCAGGGCCCTAGTATTTTTCAGACACCTATGTCAGCTTCTTGCATGGCTCTGCGTTCCTGGCGCGGAAAGTCGTGTACAGAACTGACGTCAGCGCGCAGGGGCGGCGCCTAAGTACTGCCCGCGACGTCATCCCGGCGATCACGACGCCGACGACGGACGCGGAGCCGCACGACGCCGCCTACCGACGCGCAAGGGTACTGCTACGCAAAAACTTTCCGGATCCAGCTTGACGCCTGGGGATATTCTAAGGTAAGGAATCTGTCACTAACTACTGTCTCTTACAGATATATCGTTACACAAGTTAGTAACTTGTGCTTCAAGTCCAAAGGTTTGTCTCGATCACTGTCCAGAATTCGATACTGAGGTTGAGCATCATTGTGTAAGTCGAAGAAAAAGCATAAACAATCCAAGCGAGACTTAGCCCCTTCCCGCCATTCTATACCACCTGAGAAGACAGAAGGGCATTGCCATGCCTCTCTATCCTGCACCCGAAGTCGGTTGTGGTTGCAGCCAATCCTGCAACTTATCCCAGCTCCACACTCCATGCTGGTTCACAGAATGTTGGCGCTGACTCCATCCACACCAGAGTACGAGGCACAACCCATTGTACTCTCCAACTGTGAGTCAGTGCTGCTCCAAATTCCATTGAGGCCGCACTTGATGTCCATCGAACCGCAACCTTCGCCTGCTGCATCTGAGCCACTTAGTGCCCTGGTCCCACAGTGCAGGTCTCATGCATTACATTACTTTTTTGCGATGGACTCTCATAATGAGTATGATGCGAGCGATGGGTTTGGGCAACCCTACCAAGAACAAAATTGGTATGAAGACCTCCAGGATGCCAATGGCCTTGAAACTTCTCCTGTTGTCCTCTAATGACACACTCGCGAACAACCTCTTAGGGGCCTGTGCTAAATCTTGCTCTGGTTCCCTGGTGAATCCCCACATTTTGCAGAACACCGTCCTGCCCCCGGCGACCTTGTTGTTTTTTATTCTGCACCCTTCCCCCGAGAACTTGGTAGTGCAAGCTGCTGCCAGTGAGACAAAATTAAATGCTTTCTCAACTACTACTCAGGATAGGGAATCTAAGAGAGTGGAAACCTTTGGGAAGATTATATTTTCTTCAACAAGTTTGGCTCTCTGGTCCGTCAATCCCAGTTACCTTATGGACCGCTATTCCCATGCTCTCTGGGATTCTCTAGTTCAAGTTCTCGCAGGTGTCCCGGAAGACCTTCATCCTGTACTGACTCAGACCATACAGGATGACTGCTGCACCTCAAAATTTACCATACATTATGGCCTGGATACCACATATTCCATTGGGTAAGCCATTAGCACTAGCGTCGCTATCCGTCGCCACACCTGGTTGCTATTCTGCAGGTTTCTCCGACAATGTTCGGTCATCCCCTATGGACAGGCCCTTTGATGGTACTAGCCTTTTTGGGGACAAAGTAGATTCCATTCTGGAGCATTTCAAAGAGAGCAGGGCCACAGCGCTCTCCTTGGGCTTGCCTGCTTTGCCATGCCAACCGCATCGGGCCTTTCGATCTTTCCATGGCTCTGGCAGGAGAACCCCTTATAGGCATCTACTTAAGCCTCAGCAGGGTTCCAAGCATTTTCGTAGCAGAGTCCATAGCACTCACTGACCCCACGATCAGGAACAGCGCACCAGTCAGTCCAACGCCGTCATCCCTTGCGAGCCCTACCTTCCAGGCCCCTTTAGCGTGCCCCCAGTGGAGCACAGGCACCCATTTGCAGGCAGATTCCAATGATTCTTACCAGGTTGGCAGGCCATAACATCGGAGAGGTGGGTCTTGCAAACTGTCCAGAAGGGTCTTCCCCACCGCACCTTCCACAATCTTTGCAACAACTAATTGAGGACCATCTGTCCATTTAATGACAGGAAGTGCAAGCCCTATTGGCCAAAGGGGCTACCGAGAGGGTGCCCTCACTGGAAGGGTGTTATGGTTGTTACTGCTGTTACTTCCAAGTGCCAAAGAAGGATGGAGGACTTCTTCCAGTTTTATTACCTTTGCCCTATCAATACCTTCTTTCTTCCTGTTTTATTACCTTTGCCCTATCAATACCTTCCTTCGAAAGGTCAAGTTCAAATTATTCTATCCATCTCTGACTGCTTGTCATCAGTAGCTAACGAGTTTAATCTTTGCATGACCAAGATTAACATCTGGATGAAAGAAAATGTTCTTAAACCTAACACGGAAAAAACTGTGGTGCTGGTGTTTGGTGCACAAGAATCCATCTGGGCCTGCTGTTGGTGGCCTGAGGAATGTGGCCCTTTACCTACACCTGTTAAAGTGGCTAGAAATCTTGGACTAATCTTCAACACTTCCTGAACTTTGACTCACAGGTCAATCGTATCACAAGTACCTGCTTTCACATAATCAGGACTCTTAAGAAGGTCTTTCCTTTTATTCCAGTTGAATTGCTTCACTCCGTGGCCATTGCTTAAGTCTCCTCCAGACTCGATTACTGCAACGCGCTCTATCTGAATATTTATGCCACCTCACTTAACAAGCTACAAATTGTGCAAAATGAAATGCGGCTACGTGCCTTATTCTTACCACTCCCAAACGACTGTCTGTCAGAGATGGCATTAGAATACTACATTTACTTCCTGTGAGGAAGCAAATTGTTTTTAAGGCTATCTGCCTAGTCTTCCTCGTTCTCCATCACAAAGGGTCCAAACATCTCTCCTCCCTCTTCAGCTGGTACACTCCAGGCAGGTCACTCAGATCCACTTCAGCTAGGAAAGTCTCCATGCCCAGGTTGCGGAAAGTCAGATTTGGTGGTCGTTCCATCTCCAGGGCTGCTGCCAAGTTATGGAATTCCCTGCCCGCCCACATCGCTAAACTTGACTCCTTTGCCTCATTCAAGAAATAGTTAAAAACCTGCCTTTTCTCATCATAGGCTCTCTGGATTTTCTTTGTTTAGAAGCTCTGTTTTTTGGGCATAGCGCTTAGATACCCTCGGGTTTAACCCGCTTTATAAATTCATTTTACATTTTTCAAAATGCTCACTCTAGCCCAGGTCTTGTCTGAACTCGATCCTGGACTCTGGATGGTAGCTTTGGACCTGCAGTATGCATAGCATCACAGGCGCTGTCTGCGGTTCATGGTGGGTCAGGAGCATTTTTTGGTCACTGTACCCCTTTTTGGTCACACCAGTTCACCTTGGGTGTTCACGAAAGTGAAGACGATGGTAGTAGCACATCTTTGGGGGTCAGGGATCCCAGTCTTCCCTTACCATGACGGCTGGCTCACCCCAAGCAGTAGTCACCCACCTCCAGACTACGGCAAACCTCCTGACCACCTCAGGGTTCACTGTCTATGTCCCAAAGTCACACCGTACTCCTTCTCCGACACTCCCTTTCATCGTAGCCATTCTGGATACGGTCCGGTTTGTGCCTTTCTCTGAGAAACAGTCCAGGACATTCAGGCTATGATCTCTATCTTTCAGCCTCTGTCCTGGATTTCATTGAGGTTGGCTGTGAGGCTACTGAGACTGATAGCCTGCCATATTGTGCTGGTCAAGCATCCCAGGTGGCTTATGCAGGCTCTGCAGTGGGATGCATTGGTTCTGGGTTGGGGCTGCCATCTGGGAGAGATTGAGATGAGAGGCTTCAGTTCTCCGGCAGGAGCCCGGCTCAACATCAGCCTTCAGGACACGAGAGCCATCTGGATGGCCCTGAAAGCCTTCCTACCCTCCATCAAGGGAAGGCTGGTGATGGCGCTAACTGACACCACCACTGCCGTGTGGTATTGCAAAAAACAGGTTGAGGTGGTCATGGACCATGCGCCTGGAGGCGCTGCACCTTTGGAAATTGCTGGATCATCAAAGAAGTCTCCCGGTGGTGAACCACCTGGTGGGATCTTTGAACGCTAGGGCGTTCCACCTACGTTGGAACTCGGGGCTCCTGTATGCCTTTCCTCTAATACCTCTACTGCCCGAGTTCTGAATATGATCAGGACCGACCGGGCCCAAGTCATCCTAGTGGCACTGGATTGGTCACAGAGTATAATATCCAGAGCTCATGAGCATTCTCCGGGAGTATATGCTGTCGCAGCATTCGGGCAGGGTCGTGCACCTGGGCCTCTGCTATCTCCACCTTCGTGCTTGGAGATTTAGTGGTGACAGTTGAACACCTTCATCCGTCCTCCGGAGGTGGTTGATGTCATCTTGGCAGCCAGGTATCCCTCGACAAAAAAACATATATGCCTGTTTGGATAAATGTGGTTTGGTGCAGTACACAACAAATAGATCCCCTCCAGGCTTGGTTATCTGATGAGCTGCTAGGCATTCTGCTGGTGGACTTTGTAAAGTGGCAAATGTGGGCTCTTCACTGAAACTTGCCCCTTCAAGGGGCTCTGCGTTTGGAGTTGCTGTCAGGATCTGCACAGCTTCTCTGGGCTTGCAATGATGGATGCCAACCTCGGACGTGCTGTAGGCTATTCTGTTTTCCCATTTAGAAGCCACAGTGCTGATTTATGCATTGTCTTTCGCCTGGGTAAGTCACCAGAACGAAGTGGCTATCTGGGGCCTCAGGTTACCGTCGAAGCAGTGTCACCACATAAACTTACTAGAGCCGCTTGCCATTTAGCTCGCCCTCAAGGCGTTTCGGCTATCAATCCTGTGTTGGTCAATCTAGGTGCTATTGGATAACAGGACCGCCAAGTGGTACTGCATCAAGCTGGGTGGCATGGGCTCATGCTCCCTCTGTCTGGAGGCCTTGAGTATGTGGTGTTGGCTAGAGCTCAGTGTCCATCATTTTGTGTTCTAGAATTTTCTGCTTCGTAGTTCTCTAGGGAATGCATTCCACCTTTGGTGGGACTTTGACTTGTACGCATTTCCACTTCTGCCTCTCAACCATCTCTTTCTGAGGAAGTGGACTCGTCATTCTAATGGTCTCACATTGGGCTTGAAGGGCCTGGTACTCCGACCTTATGACACTGAGCTTTTGCCCTCCACTTCAGCTTCCCTTTTGGAGAACCTTCTGCCTCAGCAACAGGGCAAGGTACTCCATCAGAACTTCCACAATCTACACCTTCATGTATGGATTGAGCAGAACAAGTAGAGAGTCTCTGAACTTCTGGCGGAAGTGAAGGATGTCATTTTAATTGCTTGCCACCCTTAAAGCAAGTCCCTATATTCAGGCCTTTGGACTTGATATTTGGCCTCGTGTGAGGAAAAGCATGTTGGCTTTTTGCAGTCAAAATTATTACATGTTCTTTTGTTTGTACTCTTTGGCCTGGCAGGACTTTGTCAGGGGTTTGTTTTAAGGTTACTTATCAGCCCTTTCTGTCTTTTTTCATTTGCCTGTTCAGACTTCCTTTTTCAAATCGCCTATTGTGATTGATTACCTGAAAGATCCTTGACGTGTTTTCGCCTGGTCCCGTTATCATGCCATGAAAGGGCCTCCATTCTGTAAAGACTGTTAGCAAGCTTCAGACTTTCAGTTAAACCTCTGTGTACTATCTTATTGCCTGGTAAACTAGTTCTTAGGACACCGGCATACTTCCTTCTGAAAATAGGGGTTACCTTTTCACTTGGGGGAGTCCATTCCCACTTGCTTCTCCCTGTCACAACCATCTTAGGAAAAGGAGAGGCTATGCCAGTTTAACATGTCATTTCTTTAATTTCTGTATTGATAGAACTAAGGAGTATCACATTGATGCTCAACTGTTCGTTAGCTTCACCTGTGCAAAGAAGTAAAAAGTGGTCCGAAGTGAGCCTTACCATCTGATAGACAGCTATCTGCAGATTCATTACCTTTGAATTTCCCAAGCATCAGAGTGGATCTGGAAGATTTTTCTTTGAGCAATACCCTTGCTTGCCGGTAGGTGGCGTGGTTCGGCTCCGTGTGACATTGTCGGCGGCATCTCCACCATCTTGATGTCTGCCTCACCTATATAGGCACCACCTCGATGCACTGACGTCACTTCATCCTTCCTCCGGAGGTGGTTGATATCATCTTGGCAGTCAGTCATCCGCTGGGGTTCTCTATCAACGTGCCGAAGTCACACCTGACTCCCTCTCAGACACCCCTTTTCATCAGAGCTGTTCTGGACACAGTGCAGTTTCGGGCTTATCCTCCTGAACGGTGAGTCAGGATATTCAGGCTGTGATACCGATGTTCCAGCCTCTATCCATGAGAATGGCTCTGAGGCGGCTGGGCCTCATGGTCTCCTGCATCCTGCTAGTGACACATGCCATGTGGCATTTGCAGGCTCTGCAGTGGGACTTGAAGTTCCAGTGAGCGCAGCATGAGGGGAATCTCTCCGACATTGTCCAGATCTCGAAGAGAACTGCACAAGACCTGCAGCGGTGGCTAACAGACCGCAATTGGGTCCCCAACCCGTCCACACAGTAGTGAGAGATACGTCACTCCTGGGATTGGGCTGCCATCTGGGAGAGGTGGAGATCAGAGGAATCTGGTCTCCGGTGGAATCCGGACTCCACATCAACTTGCTGGAGCTACAAGCGATTCGCTTGGCATTGAAAGCCTTTCTTCCTTCAATCAAGGGAAAGCTGGTCCTAGTGTTCACGGACAAGACCACCGCCATGTGGTACTGGAACAAACAAGGTGGGGTAGGGTCGTGGACCCTATGTCAATAGGCGCTGTGTCTCTGGACATGGCTGGACAGCAGGGCATTTCCCTAGTGGTGCAACACCTGGCAGGTTCTCTGAATGCCAGGGTGGCCAAACTCAGCCGTTGATACCTAGCAGATCACGTATGGCGTTCGTCATCCGGAGGTGGCGCAAGGTCTCTTTCAGCAGTGGGGAGAGCCTTAGTTAGATCTGTTCGCCTCCGCCGAGAGCACGCAATGTTAGCCGTTTTGCATGCTGGAGTTTCCAAGGCGGCACTCGCTCGGCAACGATTTTCTTCTCGAGTGGAGCTCAGGCCTCCTGTATGCCTTTCCGCCAATACCACTCCTGTCCAGAGTGCTCAAAAAGATCAGGAGCGACCGGGTCCAAGTCATTCCTGTGGCTCCGAACTGGGCATGGAGAGTCTGGTATCCCGTGCTTTTCCAACTGAGCATCGATCCTCTGATCAGGCTGCCCATTCTGGAGGATCTTCTGTTGCAGCAGCAGGCGAGGGTCCTCCACCCAAACCTGTCGACTCTACGCCTTCTTGCCTGGAGATTGAGTGGTAGCAGTTGATAGGATTCGACCTTCCTCCCGAAGTCTGTAATGTTATTTTGGCAGCTAGATGTCCCTCTACCAAGACCGTGTACGCCTGCCGGTGGAACAAATTTTGTAAAATATTGTACAAAAAGATCCATTGATCCTCCTTCTGCTTTCCTTTCTCAAGTCCTTCTCTTTATTTTGACCCTTGCCCAGCAGGTCTCTGCTCTGGGCACTCTCAAAGGGTACCTCTCTGCCCTGTCTGCCTTCTTGAGGTTGCCAGGCCAGCCCCCTTTATTCAAATCCCCTATTGTAAATAGATTTCTTAAGGGGCTTGTAGATATGTTCCCACCTGCCCATTTCATCATGCATCACTTGGACCTTAATTTGGTTCTCACCTTCCTGATGTGTGCTCCGTTTGAACCTCTGCACAGCTGCCCCTCCAACTGCTTACAATCAAAACAGCCTTTTTAGTGGAATTAACTTCTGCCAGGAGGGTAAGCGAAATGCAGGCTCTGTCAGCCACGCCTCCTTACCTGACCATCTTCACTGATAAGTTGGTGCTTCGCACTAGGGCCTCTTTCTTACCAAAGGTGATAACACCATTCTATGTGGGGCAATCTGTGACCATGTCCACTTTATATGCTCCTGTGCACCCCTCTAAAGAAGAGGAGCGACTCCACCGTCTGGACCCAAAAAGAGAGTTGTCATTCTACCTTGACAGCACTGAGTTCCGGGTGGATGACCAACTCTTCGTGGGTCATGTTTTATCAAAGAAAGGTTGTGCGGTGCAGAAGAGGACTGTCTCATAATGGGTAGTCCTCTGCATAAAAATTTGCTACGCGCTACCCAAAAAGCAGCCTCCTGGAGGCTTAAGGACTCATTCCTCCAGAGCTAAGGCTGCTACCACGACGTTGCAAGGTGGTGTTCCAGTCCTCAACATTTGTCAGGCAGCAATGTGGCCATCCCTGCACACGTTTACCAAACACTACTCCCTGGACAGTCCGGTCCGAAGGGATAGCCTTTTTAGCTGCTCTGTCCTGCAAGACTTTCTGGTCTAATCTTGTCTGCAGTCCCTCCTCCGGGGATGGTATTGCTTGGTTATCTATTCAAAGGTAAGGAATATGTGGCTAGATGTCTGTCAGATGAACAAGTTACTTACCTTCGGTAACGTCTTACCTGGTAGAGACATGATCTAACCGCAGATTCCTTACCAAGTCACCCATCCTCCCCGCACTGCAGACAGGGTTTTAGGGGCAGGACTGACCCCCTTTCAGGCCCTAGTTGTTCAGAAACACACCAATGTCAGTGCACTTCATGGTTTTGCGCTTCTGGCGTAGAAAGCCGTGAAAAGTAACTGACGTCAGCGTGCTGAGGTGGTGCCTATATAGGTGACGCAGACATCACAATGGCGGAGACGCCGCCGATGACATCAAGTAGAGCCGATCGACGCCACCTACCGGCGCACAAGGTTATTGCTCGAAGTAAAATCTTCCATATACAGTGTGACGCCGGGGTAATTTAAAGGTAAGGAATCTGAGGCTAGATCATGTCTCTACCAGATAAGGCGTTACCGAAGGTAAGTAACTTGTCCTTCTGCATTAGACTGAAAAAGGACCCTCCTGAGGGCCTAAGGGCTCATTCCATTAAAGTAAAGGCGCAACTATGGCTTTAGCTCTGCATGTTCTTGGTTTAGACGTCTGCTAAGCTGCTATTGGACTTTCATCCATGTTTTCACTATTGATCTGCTAATGCATTGATTCTTGGATCCAAAGGGAGGGCCATTTTGCCTGTTATGTCCAGGCAGGACTTACTGGTCATTAGAACCACTCATTAGAACCATTCATTAGAACCACCTCCATTGAGGGGGCATTGCTTTAGTGCTGATTCAGAAGATGAGGAATCTGAGGCTCAGCGGAAAGTATCCATCAAAAGCTCAAGTTACCTTTGGTAAAACTTTTATAATGGATATTCTCACTACCCTTCAAATCCCTCACCACCAGCCTGTCTCCTGGTTTTGTGGGGTATACTTCGGAGTTAATCAAATACCAAGTTAGATTTGCTTACTGCCAATCATCATTACAGTCTTGTCGTCTAAAGTTTTTGTCAGAAGGCGTGAAATAAAGGTAGAAAACTGACATCAGAGCACACAGGGCTGGCAACTATATAAAGCTCCATATTATGTCCTGGACCAGATAGGGTGGAGCAGTGTTTCCCAAACTGGTCTGTGGACCCCCAGGGGTCCGTGACGCATTTCCAGGGAGTCCTCAGGCAGCAGTTTTAAAAGCACTGCAAAGTTCCTATTATAATCAGCAGTTTTTGTGCAACAATAAAAGTGTCAAGATAACTCCGGTGATTAATGAGCCTGCTGGAGAGAGATGGGAATTTTGTCCAGAGCAGCTTTGACTCATCTAATGTAGCACAGATGGTTAATATGCCTGCTGCAAAGAACGTGTACCATGCATTTAAAAAAAAAAAACCTGTATTTTATGTGCATAGCTCAGTGGGTTACTGCTTTTGTCGTCAAGGTTAACCACTGTTAAGTTCTGAATCCTGAGTTTGTGCTTCTCCAGAACAAGCATTCTTAAAAATAAAATGCTTACCAATATGGATGACATGTAAATCCTACAGTATAGACAGTGGCCGATGGTGCCACCTCTAGGCACGCAGTAGCTATGGCAAGAGTTTCCTGATCTAGACTGGCACTGGGGAGATTCAAAAAGTTGAGGAATCTACAGGCAGCTGGATAATCCACCATAAAGTTTGTTAAAATCCATAAGATGTGTCCAGCTACTTGGACAATGTGTTAAAATGTATGCATAAATTGCTCTGGGAAAATTATTTTGCAAGAAAAATAGCATTACCTTCTGTTGTAGTACAGTTTCTTTGATTTTTTTTTTAACCATTTAAAACATATCTTCTTACAGATCATTGCATAACTTTTCAATGAAATTACATGTTTTGTATCCAAGACAAGGTTAAAATTGGGACTGAACTGAAAACTTTGTTTATGTCTTTAATTGTAATTGTGCATTTGTGGCCAATCAACATTTATATTATGGACATGAATTGACTTTTCGTTTTACTCTGTTGTTGATACTTGGGATCTCGAGAGTACTTTGACCCTTCTGTCCCTATATGTAGTTCATGAAGTGTTTTTTAAGCTTTCCTCAAGGTGACTAGAATAAATGCCTATTCACAAAAAACGGAAATCTTCCCTCGCAGGGTTTACTGTTGTGCATGTGTCAAGTTTTAAAATCTTAGGAATTCTCATAGCTTTCCAAGAGTACACCTGGAACCCTGTGACACTCACATGTTTTCAGAAGTACTTATGGGATTTTTTTCTGAATTACGTTTTGCATTTATGCGCCGGACCTTCCATTGGTACAGTAGTACTTGAGGTACAGTGGCACATGTGCATTTTTTTAGACAAAATAATTTTCCCCTTTCAAAACAAAAAAGGTGGAAGTGGGTCAGACACACGATTGTGAACACCCACACACTCATGAGTTTGTGTATACCCATAGTGTTCTTTTTCTGTTCAACGGCATACTCTCCCACTTCTGCATCAGTCAGTTCACCCTCGATGTCTGTTTCTTTCAAGGTGTGGAGCACACATCTTGTACATCATATGATTTACTGTCCTGCCCAATTTTCCTCAGCAGTGTTTTGTTCGAATACACCAGGTATAGGTTTTTAATTTAGGCCAAAGGGTCATCACTTTTATTGCTATCCCAATATACTCTATGTACATGAGAAGTGATTTGTTTACTTTGTGTCCATGTGCTATTTAAGCACTGTTGCACCATGCTGGTTGCTTGCCATATCTGAAAGAGACTATTAGTTTAGATTCCTTACCTTAGAATTACCCCCAGGTGCCAGACTGGATCCGGAGAATTTTTCTTCAGCAGTACCACTGCGCGTCGGTAGGTGGCGTCGGTCGACTCAGCGTTCGTTGTTGGTGTCATGATCGCCGGAATGACGTCGCAGTATCTACTTAGACGCCGCCCCTGCACGCTGACGTCAGTTCTTTCTTTTTCCACTCCAGCCAGCGCAGATCCGGAGAGAGGGGTACCCTTAGTCACTTTTTGACGAACCCTTTTTGACTTTTGTCAACATCTTTTTTCGAGTCGTTCGACTCATGGTGCACACAGGGATGTCCCATCAGTGTACCGGCTTCAAGCCTTGTGACTCCTGTCACAAATTGATGTCGGTCACAGACCCACACCTCGTGTGCCTCTGGTGTCTGGAGCACGACCACGACCCGAAGTTGTGCTCCGACTTTCGGGCCATGAACCCGAAGTCTTTGCGGGGGCGGTCCCGAAAGCTTCTGGAGGCCCAGCAGTCGGCTCCGTGCCGCTCGAGGTCCCCGTCGAGAGGGAGGTCGCGAGACCGGTCGCGGAGTCACCACCACCATTCATCGTGGAAGTCTTCGTCTTCGGGTAAGTTGAAGCACAAGAAGAAGGCGAAGAAGCATTCGCTCTTCGCCTTCTCCCCGTCCGTCGGCTGACGCGACACAGGACTCGGAAGGTCGTTGTCCTTCGGCTCCGCCCGTGGAGCCAGCTGGAACGGCTCTGAGCTTCCCGGGAGCGTCCCCTGCCCAGCTTCGTGCATTTTACAAAGCTCTCCACTCCATCTTTGGGCAGCCCGACTCCGCCGGTGCGCCTTCAGGCCCCACGGACTCGGCTGGGGGCTCTAGGCCTTCGATGCCGGCAGCTTTGGCCCGGCACCGCAGGGCCCCCAGGGATCCAGGCCTGGATCCCGATCGGTGCCGGTCGACCTTATGACACCTCCCCCGGCGCCGTTTCCTTTGACGACACCTCCACCGCCTCCGACACCGGTTGTGTCCCCGGCCGGCGTCGGCCCCGGCCTCCCCCTCAATATGGACACAGAGCCGGACCGGCGTCGAGCGACACTGGTACTGGCGGGTACTTTTGTACTGTTGTTCATCCCTGGCGTTCCTTTTCACCCTGAGTGGCAGCCAGGGCGACCCCCGTCTGTTGACCCTTTGGCAGACCAGCTAGAGGAGCCAGACTGGAAAGAGGAGTTGGGTGAAGCCAGTGGTCTTGATACATCCCCAGACCCTGGTATGCTTTCTCCCCGTACCGTGGCCAAGGAGGAGGGAGCCTCCTACGCTGCGGTGTTGGATAGGGCGGCTGAGGCCTTGGGCCTTGAGCTTCCCACGGTGGCAGTCTGGACTAATCTCCTGACTGAGGTGCTTCAGCCGGCAGCAGCCTCTTCGGAGCCCCTGCTGCCTTTAAATGAAGCTCTCACAGACATCCTACTGGGCACTTGGTCCCAGCACAGGGGCTCCTGTGGACAGGATGATTGCCTGACACCACCGCCCGGCTCCGGGGGACCCACTTTTCCTCTCCCAACACCCTACCCATGAGAGCTTGGTGGTCCAAGCGTCAACCTCAAAAGGCGCGTTCCCTACTGCTCCCCCCAGATAGGGAATCCAAGAAGCTGGACCATCTTGGGAAGATGATGTTTTCTTCCACCAGCTTAGGACTGCGGTCGGTGAACACCACATGTCTCTTGGGCTGTTATTCCCACTCCGTGTGGGACACGGTCGCGCAAGTGCTGCCACAGTGGCCGGAGGAGGTCCGGACTGTACTCTCCTGTGCGCTTGTCGAGGGTAGAGACGCAGCAAAGTTCGCCATCCGCTGTGGGCTGGACACCGCCGACTCGCTGGGCAGGACGATTTCTACGTCGGTAGCCCCGAGACGCTACGCCTGGCTGAGGTCCACTGGCTTCTCTGGGGATGTCCAGTCGACCCTTTTGGACATGCCCTTTGATGGCTGTCGCCTGTTTGGCGACAAGGCAGACAACGCGCCCGAGCGCTTCAAGGACTCTGGGGCTACGGCAAGATCCTTGGGCCTCGCTACCACCTCGCCCCCTCTGCGGTCTGCCTTTCGCCCCTTTCAAGCCTACGGAAGGGGTGCCCCACCACGTTCCACCCAGGGCCACAGGCCGGCGCAAGCTGTGCGGCCGGGGACGTCGGACCCAGCGCCGTGGGTCTGGGGGCCAGTCCACCAGTGCCCCCTCTGCAGCAGCCTCCAAACCTTCCTAGTCAGAGCTTTCAGGGCCTCCAGTTGCCAGTGGGCGGCAGGGTCAGCCATCACCTCCCCCACTGGCACAACATCATGTTGGACAGGTGGGTTTAGCAGATAGTCCAAAGGGGCTACTCCCTCCCCTTCGAGACTACCCCTACATCCATGCCACCTACATTCCAAACATTTGGAGGGTCACTTGGCCCTTCTCCGTCAGGAAGTTACGGCTCTCCTGGCCAAGGGGGCTATCGAGCGCGTCCCAGTCCCAGAAGTAGGTTGTGGTTGCTACTCCCACGACTTTCTGGTGCCCAAGAAGGACAAATGCCTGGGTCCTATCTTAGACCTCAGGGACGTCAACCCATTCCTCCGGAAGGAGAAGTTCAAAATGTCGACATTGGCTCAGGTCCTGTCTGCCCTCGAACCTGGAGACTGGATGGTAGCGTTGGATTTGTAGGACGCTTACTTCCACATTCCCGCCCTGCCTGCCCACCGACGTTACCTACGCACGGTAGGCCATGAGCATTTTCAGTTTACCGTGCTCCCCTTTGGCCTTACCAGTGCCCCTCGGGTGTTCACGAAAGTGATGGCGGTGGTCGCAGCTCATCTGCACCGATCAGGGGTTCCAGTCTTCCCCTATCTCGACGACTGGTTGTTGAAGGCAAACTCGCCCCAAGCTGTCGTCGCCCACCTCCAGACTACGGTGGACCTCCTGCATTCGCTGGGTTTCACAGTCAACGTGCCGAAGTCGCACCTGAACCCTTCTCAGAAGCTCCTTTTCATCTGAGCGGTTCTGGACACAGCGCAGTTTCGGACCTATCCTCCTGAGCAGCGAGTCCCGGATATCGGAGTATGAAACCGATGTTCCTGGCTCTATCCCGGATTTCGGTGAGAATGACCCTGGGGCTGCTGGGCCTCATGGCCTCCTGTGTCAAGGCTGGGCATTTCCGTTCACCATTTCACTCCCTTGTTAGGTTTAGGTACAAAAGGGTGTTTAATTTCCCTTGGAATTGACTGCACAGATTCTCTTCTTTGAGATAGGGTGGTGTGGTGCTGATTAAATTCTATTATGCCCTAGTGTAAATCGAATATGGCGGCCGCCAGTGTTTTCCCCGTTATTAGGTGAGCATTTTAGTGTTCCAGTCCTGTGAGGAGTGTTCAGGTGTTTGCGCTCGCGCGTCTAACGCGCGGCACACTTTAACCGTCGTTTCAGTGGAAGCAGAGCGTTTCTGTTAGCGCTTCTACAAACTTTGTACTTTCGGCAGGGGAGTAGCGTATTTATGCGTTTCTCCGCCTGCCATCTCTTAGAGTGTTACCAGCAGAAAATTCCTGAGTCAGAGTCCCGCTTGCCAGAGAGATTCAGCGCTCAGCAGTTTACCGCTTCGTAGTTCTGAAGTAAGAGGGAGGTTTGAAGAGAAGTCAGTAAGTAGTTTCTTTCTCTTAATTTGGCTCTTACCCTTCGCGTCATCTGCATACTGGAGAGGAGCCTTGTAAAATAACATTTCCAGAGATTAGTTCCTCAGCTTGTCCATGTCTGCTGTGGGAGGAACTTTATAAGAAATAAATAATCAACTCTTGACTAATTATCGCGCCTTCCAGCTAGCGCTTAATGAGGAACATTTACAAAGACATTCAGTTCATTTTGACTAAAACCTCTGCGCATTCCAGCGTAAACTTGAAAGGAACTTTTGCTAAAGCATTCAGTTCTAGAGACTATTCTTGGCGCTTTCCAGCGTAGTATTAGAGTGGAACATTCAATGAGGTTCGTGGAAAAGTCTACTTCCTGTGAACATTGCGACAGAAAGATTCAGGAAGGCAGTACTGGAGTAAGCAGCTAGCACAGCAGCATTTTGATTCACTCTATCCTTGCCTTCTAACTGCTGTAGATATATATACATATATACATATATATATATACATATGCTCCCAAAAGTGCCCACCAGGCATTCCACAACAGCTGCCAGCTTCAAGCTTTTATTAGGTATGCCTGAAACACCACATGCCGATTCAGTTTACAGCACTGCCGGTTTCAATGCCTGACGCGTTTCCGAGTATATCCACTCCTTCCTCAGAGGGCGTCATTTGGCAAAATGAGACCTCATATCCCAGCGTGCATTTGAAAATGAACTTCCACCAAGGGAGGAGCACTGAAAGCCCACCAATCACAAACACGCAGGGGGAATGCGGTAGCCATAAATCACCTCCGCTGACACGGCTTCTGAAGAGATGCAAACAGCGGCATCGAAACGCGTCAGGCCATGGACTTCAAAGGGATGTTAAGCTGCCTGCTTGCTTTAAATAGAGTTTGTGACTCACCTGCAGTTGTGTGCGGCCTCAAGCTTCTGGGCGTTTTGCTTCGGCAAATTGGTTACATATATATATATATATATATATATATATATACTATATATATATATATATATATATATATATATATATATATATATATATATATATATCATACATACTTACCAACCAACTTTATCTTCAGCAGTCTGCTATCCTATGGAAAAGACAATAAAAAGAAAGGGTTAAAATACAGAATAAGTTTCAATATTTGCAAGTCATGCAAACAGTAAAGGAGAGCAGCTAAGCCACTGCTAAAGACAGGTAATTAGTATACGCTAGGGGTGGTGCAAGACTGCAGTAGCTGGGTAGTGAGAGGGAGGGGCTGTTGTAAAGGTATTAATAGTGTGTTTTGTACTTGCAGATGCCCAAGCAGTCCCTCGCTAGGATCCCAGTGAGGAAGAGGCACAGCAGTGGAGTCTCTCTTGTTGTCCCCATCCCCTTTCCCCCTCTTTACTGTGAGTGGATTTAATTATTAACTCGCAGTGGAGTTTGGGATTTGGGGAAAAGTTCTTCTGCTTTTGTGGAAGCCCAGCTCGTTCAGGTTCGAGGTACTGACATCCTGCTGGTGGATCATGCCAGGTGGCATATGCGGGCTCTGCAGTGGGACCTGAAGTTCCAGTGGGCACAGCATCAGGGGAATCTGTCCGATGTCATCCAGATCTCGGCGGGGACTGCACATCAGTTGCAGTTGTGGCTCACGAACCAGGATTGGGTCAGCGGCAGATCCCTCTCCCTTCCCCAACCAGAGTTCACAGTGGTGACAGATGCGTCACTCATGGGATGGGGCGGCCACATGAGAGAGGCGGAGATCAGAGGCCTCTGGTCTCCGGCGGAGTCCGGGGTCCACATCAACCTTCTGGAGCTCCAGGCGATTCGTCTAGCACTGAAGGCATTCCTTCCTTCTGTCAAAGGAAGAGTAGTGCAGGTGTTGACAGACAGCACTTCTGCCATGTGGTATTGCAACAAACAGGGCGGAGTGGGGTCTTGGACCTTCTGTCAGGAGGCCCTTCGTCTCTGGAAGTGGCTGGAACATCAGGGCATGTCCCTGGTGGTTCAACACCTGGCAGGTTACCTGAACGCCAGGGCGGACAAACTCAGCCGCCAGTGCTTGATGGATCACGAATGGCGTCTTCACTCGGAGGTGGTGCAAGGCGTCTTTCAGCAGTGGGGAGAGCCTTGGTTAGATCTGTTCGCCACCAAAGAGAATGTGCAATGTCGGCAGTTCTGCGTGTTGGAATTTCCAAGGCGGCACTCGTTAGGCAACGCTTTTCGTCGCGAGTGAAGTTGCGGTCTTCTGTACGCCTTTCCGCCTATACCACTTCTGCCCAGAGTGCTGAAGAAGATCAAGCACGACCGGGCCCAAGTCATTCTTGTGGCTCCGGACTGGGCGCGAAGAGTCTGGTATCCCGAGCTCTTGAACATGACCATCGATCCTACAATCAGACTCCCCCCTTCGGGAGGATCTTCTGTCGCAGCAGCGGGGGATGGTCCTCCACCCAAACCTGTCCAGCCTCCACCTCCTTGCGTGGAAATTGAGCGGCGACAGTTGACAGCCTTCGACCTTCCTCCTGAAGTCTGTAATGTTATCTTGGAAGCCACGCGTCCCTCTACTAAAACAGTAAACGCCTGTAGATGGAACAAATTTGTGGCATGGTGCGCAGCAAAGGCTGTGGATCCCCTTTCTGCCCCCCCTTTCTGAGGTTCTCCTCTTCCTGCTTTCTTTGGCCCAGCAGGGCTCTGCTCTGAACACCCTTAAGGGCTATTTTTCGGCCATTTCGGCCTTTCTTCGACTCCCTGATCAGCCTTCTCTTTTCAAGTCTCCTATTGTAAATCGTTTCCTTAAGGGCATTACTCACCTGTTTCCTCCAATTCCTTTCGTAATGCCCCAGTGGGACTTGTTCTGACTTACCTTATGTGCGCTCCTTTCGAGCCGCTACATAATTGTTCTCTCAGACTCTTGACCTTAAAGACTGCTTCTCTGGTTGCCATCACCTCTGCTCGCAGAGTGAGTGAGCTTCAGGCTCTTCCTTCTAAACCTACTTTCCTTGCTGTTCATCTAGACAAGCTTGCCCTTCGAACTAGACCTTCTTTTCTTCCCAAAGTGGTTACCTCTTTCCACATAGGACAAACCATCACTTTGCCCACCTTCTTCCCGCATCCTTCTAAAGAGGAGGAGAGGCTCCGCCATCTGGATCCAAAATGTGCGCTATCATTTTATCTGGATCGCACAAAACAATTCCGGGTGGATGATTAGCTCTTTGTTGGCTATGTGGGCGCCAAAAAAGGTCGGGCCGTGCAAAAACGAACCATCTCTCGATGGGTCGTTCTTTGCATTCAAATTTGTTACTCCTTGGTGAAAAAGGAACCTCCAGTAGGGTTACGTGCCCATTCCACCAGGGCGATGGCAGCCACTACTGCTTTGGGACGTGGAGTCCCCCTCAATCACATCTGCCAGGCAGCTACGTGGGCATCATTGCAAACGTTCACTAAACATTACTGCCTGGACAGCCAAGTCCGGAGAGACGGCTTCTTTGGCCGATCCGTTCTTCAGGACTTCCTGGTGTGAACTTGGTTCGCAGACCCACCTACGGGGTTGGTATTGCTGGGGTATCTATTCTAAGGTAAGTAATCTATAACTAATAGTCTCGTTCAGATGAATAAGTTACTTGCCTTCGGTTACGATATATCTGTAAGAGACATATATTAGTTATGGATTCCTTACCGCCCCACCCATCCTCCCCGTTCGGCGAACTGACTTCTAGAGTAAAGGACTCCCTTTCAGGGCCCTAGCTTTGTGCACCAGTGGTCATTGTCTTGCATGGCTCTGCGCTTCTGGTGTGGAATGTCGTGTACAGAACTGATGTCAGCACGCAAGGGCGGCGTCTAAGTAGATACCGCAACATCATTCCGGCGATCACGACGCCAGCGACGAACGCGGAGTCGACCGACGCCACCTACCGACGCGGAGGGGTACTGCTGAAGATAAATTCTCCGGATCCAGTCTGACACCTGGGGGTAATTCTAAGGTAAGGAATCTATAGCTATTATATGTCTCTTACTGATATATCGTTACCGAAGGTAAGTAACTTGTTCATTAGCACTGAACGTGCTAAGGTTCAGTAAGATTATAATGCAGGCACAACCATGGAATTATAGCTTTATTGTATCTGGTTTTAATTTAAAAACTGGTGGACCTCTTCCCACCCAGAGCTGAGTCCTTTTTTGGCTATTTGGGGTAGTTCATGCTTAGTGCTCCATAACTATTTTTTCACATGAGGTGTCCATGCCAAATTTGAATCTTGTTTTCCAACATCCTGGGAATTCTAAAGGTACCGAGCGTTTGTGGATTCTCCTGGAGGGGAACAAGAAAATAGGCAAAATATATAGCAACATTTCGATTTTTTTTTTTTTTTAATAGAAAAAAAGTAAAACAAGAAAAGAAAAAACCCTATATTTTTTCCACAGTTATGGCATTTTTCAAAGAGGTAGCCCAATTTTTTTATTTTCTGTGCTCTCAACCTTTCAGTTTGTGATGGAAACAAGTGTGAAACTCATGGTTGATCCAGGAAAACTATTGATTTCTGAAACGTAGAGGAAATTCATAATACAGCAAGGGGTCATATGTGTAGATCTCTCAAGGTTTTCCCAAAGAACATAACTTGAAATAAAGAAATATTGAAAGATAGTAGAAAGAAATGGTAATTTGTATCAACATTTTCATCTGTAACTTTTTGTCACGATGGCCATTTACAGAAGCAATATACCATTACGTCCGCTAGATGCTTCTAGTTGCTGGGATATTTACAGTTTGTAGTTTCTCCAAGAACCCAAGGTACCCAGAGCCAACAGCTGAGCTGCACAGTATATCATGGTTTTTCGATGTATACCGAGTATAGACCAATTCATATGATGAAATAATGTAGAGTGAAAAATGGATATCAAGGAAACCTATGTATTTCTGAAATGGGCACAAGATATGGAGTTTAGGAGCAGTGGTTATTTGTAAATCACTGAAGTTGTGGGTACCCGTACTCCCGTATTATTTAGAGGGTATTCTAGAAAATGCCTTTTTTTATACACTGCATTGCATTTGAAAGGCACAATTCAGCAAAATCCAATTGACAATAACAAATGTTCTATTATTCTAGTCTCCCACAAGTTTTCTGATAAAAATGGCACCTCCTTTGTGTGGATAGGCCTAGTGCCCGCGACAGGGACTGGCGACAGGAACAAAACATGGACACATCACATTTTTCCACTGAAAACTGACACCTTTTTTTCCAATGTGGGTTGCTGTAGATTTTGGCCCCTAGCTCATCCAACACTGGGTACTTATAGTTAGGTCAGCATTCCCATAGGAAATATGTTTTTTGTGTTTCTAATAACGTTTGCACCGCTTGACGAATCTCCATGAAGCTTTCCAAAAAAGTGCTCTTTTTTGCCGTTGTTTGTGCATGGAAATATCCGGGTTGATCTGTGAAGTGGGGCTGCGAAAAAAGGGGGAACCCAAAATGCAAAATCCCCACGCATTTTCAATAGACTTATTTAGGCAGGACTATAGCAATAACTGCTGGACGGAATTACACTAAATTTGGCAGGAAGCTAGATCTCGGTCTGCAGATTGTGCTCTCTGTGAGTTGGTGTAAATCTGTTCAGTAGTTTGTAAGAAATTAAGGGTAAAAAATATTTGATTTCTGGATGGTTGGGTGTGCGAGAGGGTTGAGAGTCTCTTGCGGGAGCGCCACTTCAAAAATAGAGCGATTTGATTGGCCCAGGAAACTTTGTTTCCATTGGGCCAAGTTGCTCCAGCCGGAGTTAGACTCCTGCGGGAGCGAGCGCTGTGATTGGCTGCCAAATCTATCAGAAAAATTTTGCTGGCAGACATTGCAGAACTCTGGGATTTAGTCCCCTGTCCTGAAATCGGGCAGGGTAGGGATAACCTGCCCCTAGGCCCCATGGCGGGGGGGGGGGCCCCAAAGGGACCCCCCTTGGGCAAAAATAGCATAAGAGTCTGCAATTTTGGCTACGATCCCCACACGATTGGAAACAAACCACCACTAAATGGTGGACTGAGACGCATTGTGTAATTAAGGGGTGGGATCCACGGGGCCCCCTTCTCCGAGCCAGTCTAGGCCCTGGGGTGCCCACCCCGGGTCTGAAATGTGCCAAAAAAGGGGTGGAAGGCTGCGCGGCCCCCCTCCCTAAGCCTCCAAAGGCCCCGGGGATCCCATCCACTGGGGCCGATTTCATTATTTAAGGGGAGCTTTATTCCCCTTGGGCCAATTTGCTCATGGGGAGTTTTAGACTCCTGTGGGTGCGAATGCTCTGAGAGGTTGCCAAATCCATCAGAAAAATATTGCTGGCATCCATTGCAGGACTTTGGGATTTAGTCCCCTGTTCTGAAGTAGGACAGGGTAGTGATACCCTTCACCTAGGCCCCATTGGGGGCGGGGGGGAGCAGAGGGACCTCCCTGGGGCCGAAATACCAAAACAATCTGCAATTTTTGCTGCAATCCCACGGGACTCCCACGGGATCAGGAAAAAAAACGCAAAACGGCAGCCTGGGACTGCATTGTGTAATTAAGGGGAGGGGTACATGGAGCCACCCTCCTTGAGCCATTATTGGCCCTGGGGAGCCAACCCTTGGACCAAGATCTGCCAAAAAGCCTTCAAAGGCCCCTTACTGGCTCAGTTGCTGTCCCTGCTTGCACCGGCGTGGGCAGGAAAACATGTGTTTGCTCCTGTCTGACGGGAGCAGTTTCAAACCTCTTGCCAAACGATAGTGAACACTTTCTGCTCCCAGTGGGTGGGAACTTTGGAAATGCTCCCTCTGGCTGGGAAAAGACTTGTAATGCGGGCAGGGAAACAGAGCAAGAGATTGCTCCCACCCGGAGGTAGCAGCATAAATAGCTGCTCCTTACGGGCGGGAGCAATGCTGGCTCCCGCAGCCTGCGGGGAGCAAGCTGGAGCCATGGCACCCTAGGGCTCCCCCCTCCACAGCCACCAGTGTTGTGTATGGTGAGTTCTTTGGGCAGGCACCCACCTATATTAAACGTAGGCCCCGGGGGATGGGGTCCCCAGGGCCTACCCCCCACACCCACACCCCTTGTTTAAAAAAAAAAAAAAAGGCCCTGGGGGATGGGGTCCTACAGTCCTGATGGAGCTCGGAGAGGAGGGCCACGTGGCCCCCTCTCCTTTAAAATACTGAAAGCCCTGGGAGATGGGTTCTCCAGGTCCTAATGAGGCTCGGGTGGGGGGCCACGCAGCCCTCGCTCCCCTTTAAAATCCAAAAGCCTGGGTGATGGGTCCCCAGGGCCTAATTAGGCTCTGGAAGGAGTGCCACAGGGCCCCCTTTCCTTTTTTATTGGTATGGCCCCAGGGGATGGGGTTCCCGGGGTCCAAAAGCCAACCCTATGCTGCGCACTGCAAAGGCTGTTTGGGGTTAGTAGCCTGCTGGGGGTTTGGCCACAGAACCTGGCAGCAGACTAAGCCCTTTGATCACCCCCAGCTATGAACGGTCAAAGGCTGTGTGCTTTGTTGGGTTGGCTGCATGCAGGGAGTTGGAAGCAGGTCTTGGCTGCATCAAAGGCCATGCGGCTAATCCCACGCCACCCCACGCATGAGCAAAGGCTGTGCACATCATGGGGTTGGCTACCTCGGGGAGTTGGACGCAGGACATGGTTGCAAGCCAAACCCTGCAACGAACCCCACGCCACCTGCAATGAAAGGCCGTGCACAGCGTGAGGTTGACTGCCTGCAGGAGGGTCGGCTGCCTCCGGATGGGTTGGCCAAATGGCCTGGCCACAGGCCAGGCCCTGTTTCCAACCCACTGCTGTGCATGGCCGACAGCCATGCACAACATGAGGTTGACTTTACGTATGGTAATAAACTATTGCTTTACATTAAAAAACCTTAGAAATTCACTGAAAAAGGCCAAAGTAACATTGTAGTTGGGTGAATACGTTTTTTGGTTCTGCAGAAAACGTTTCCAATAGGGCAAAGATTCTACATAGTAGATACTAAGTATTGTAAGCATCCATGGGTTATTAGACATGACAATTTCTACATAATATAGAATACTGTGTGCACCAGGTACTAACCTATATACACATAGGTACAGAATATGGGCTATCTGTAAAGTTTTCAGCACAGTATGAAACCTGCAGATAATATAATCCTTACCACCTTCAGAACTTCATTATTTTAAGCAAATAGTGTTGCAATTGTTGCATAAAGTGTACAGTAAATACTTTTTAATACTCTGTGGTGTGTTTCTCATGAAAGTCTCACTGTCCTCAAATAGTGTGGTACAGTGTAAACTCTTTCCATAGAGTGAACACTGTTAACAGTACACACTTCTTTACTCGTATCAACTTCATTTCACAATGTAGGTTCGATGACTGTGAGAGGTTTGATACAAGGTAAAGGCTGTATAGTAGGGCATTAACACATGCTTGCTACACCTATGGGAGTTATATCTGTGATGGCATTAATGATGCTTTAAATTATTTTGAGCTATTTTGTACTTACTTTCAGGCCTCTAACGCCATGCTAGTTTATAGAGTAATATGTACCAAACAAGTTTAGATGATGTCAGTGATTTCCCCAGTGATGTCATTTGAGATGTTATCAGTGACGTCATAAATGATGTCTTAGACTATGTCATGAGTGATGTAATATATGAGGTCATAAATAAGCAGTGGACAAGTCTTAATGGCAGGGGACAAGTTATAGTAAGCTCTGCTAACTGTAACTGGTAGTAAATTTCTGTATTTTTTTTAGTTCAAAACTTTAAATTTTTCACTGACCTATTCACCTAACTATAATGTTATAGCGTTTTTTCCAGTGGAAAAAATAAATATATATATATATATCTATATCATCACGCTGAGTTGCCCCTCTTCGCTTTTCTGGTGCATGGTGGGGGCATGAGTTACCCCTTGTAAATTTCCACAGAGAAAATGCTAGTTATCCCAGCATTCAATGACATGGATTTAGGATTGTGCAGGTAAATAAATTATTTTAGCAGATCTGAAAACTCAACGCGTTTCAGCTGCGACTTGGCCTTGATCACGGGTTGGCGGCCATGATTAATTCAATGCATATAAACAAGCAGTTCATCTTCATCAATGACACCTTTACAGTGCAAACATACATACGACCAAGGAGGTTGTCATTTTGGAGTGGTGCCATAGTCAATAATAAAGGTGAATATCAACAAAGAATAACAATAAATACACGTTTAAGTTCCAATAATTTCAGTTTCAACAGTCCTTATACAATAAATATGATCTCCAAATCTCATATTAATGTCTATATAAGCACACACATGATTAGTGTATTTCCAAAGGCCTGTGTTACTGAGCTCATATACATAGTAAGCCTGTTAATTTATCACAAGCAATCTATTGGCTCACCAGTGTGAAAACTAAACAGCATGTTTACATGCGATATCCCAAGCTTAATAAACAGTTAAAATAAGTGTAATGGAAAGGAAACCTACAATGTTAGGAGGAAAATCAGGCTGCACGGGGAGCAAGGACACACTAATATGAAAGTCGTAGAATGTTAGTAATTCAAACCATATATACATTAAAAAAAATGCAATAATCTACTCAAGAAAAAGCCCAAGTAGGCATTTTGCCTATGTTCAGACAGGCAAATTCAAATGTTTTTTTTTTTAAACTCTTTTTTATTAACTTCGCTTATAAGACCATACAATTCGAGAACCACATATGTATGTACATCATTAGCTTGCTTCGCCACATTAATGTCCCCTAAGAGGGGTATGGATCTTCCCGCCTCCTGGGACCCAAAGGCAACCGAGCCAACACAGCACACGTCATCCGGAACCGGATTTAAACATGTATATGAGACCAAACTTACTTTCCCTATTGAATGAAGCTAATGCATAGGTCCTGAACCCCCTCCCCCCCCCCAGTCATTCTGTATTTGCGCCATGGTGCCAATATCTTCTCCCATTTCTTGACACACCCCCTGCTTTTATATACCGTCTCCTCAGCTCACTGGCACCAGTCTAGGCCTCTCTCCCATTCATTCAAAGACGGTGATTGGGGAGCCCCCTCATCTCCTTGCAAAGTTTCTCTTTGCGATCACTGCCACTAGGGCCAGCCAGAGACTGGTGTACCTGGGACGGTCTATCTCTCCCTTAATCATCTGCGCAGTTGGAGGAAAAGGCCTCTTGGAGCTTGTTGTGTCCCTATAGCTTTAACAGAAGGTCAGCCTAATGTCTCTTGGAGCTTAGGTTCTTCTCAGGTTTCAGACAGCAGATTCAGTCCTCTTCTGATCTTCCACAGGTCCCGAAGTGTTCTGAATGGGTGCCTGGAGACGCCACATTTATGCATGGCACAAGCTAGTGGGTGGGAATGGCTCCTGGCATGCCCAAACCAATAAGGTAAAAGTTCCCTGGGCCAACCTTACCCACTTTGGGCATTTTCAAGCTGGGGAAAGTCTTCGGCAATACTAAACCTGAGCTCTGAGTGCTTGGAATGTGTGTGTGGAGTATACTGTGGTAATCCTTTAACATCTAAAAAACAAAATCCAGTATGAAGCTGCCACTGTACCCCTCCCCCTCAATCCCAGAAACAAATGTCTGGTAGACCAAAACAGGGTTCATCAGCAACCAGACAGTGGATACACAAGAATTGTCTTGCCATCCTGTTGTCTGCCTTTCAAGTCCACCCTGAGGTTTTACATCAAAAGCCAACAGACCTGTCAAGCAGAATTTGATACTGTAATATCGAAAAAGATTCTCACTTTCCCCACTTCTGCATATTGTGTGAGGTTCAGAGGAGTCATCTCTGCCCATTCAGGTCAGCCTATTGTTTGCTCCTGGAAAGCATTTCACACCTTTTTCATACCTATTCAAATGCTAATCCCGGACTTGGAGAAGTTTAAGGGCAAATGCAATTAGCCTTCAGGAACTTCAGGCAGGGAAAAGGGTGACTTTCTAAAAGTTACTTTTCCTAAATATCAGAATTTACCATTAAATTAGAATTTTAATAACTATTAAAATGATTGCTTGATTACTTTCTTGCTAGTCTTGTTCCCAAGGTAGTATATTACGATTTTGATATGTACTCTGGTTTTCCACATAAGACTACAAGACCTATATATGGGTGACTTATTTATATTTAATAGGTAGGTTTTGACCAGTCAAAAGGGTTTATTTTGATAGGTTGAATTGCTGTTTTTACTCGGCTGCAATCCGGCTACACTGGTAGGCTTGGAATCATGTTTGCACTGCCATTGTAGGGGATGGCACAATAGGTGCTGCAGTCTACTAGTGCTTTTTTAGCTTACAGGCCATGGGTACACTTAGTATTGTATAGTAGGTACTTCCATGCAAGTTACATATGCCTTTTAGGAGTTTGCCAATTTGAACATGTTTAAAGAGGGAGCACAGGCACTTCACTTTACCACTGGTTAAATTTTTTGTGCTTTAAACCACCTTCCAGTTAATGGTAGAAATGGGTATGAAAGCAATAATGGATCCTGGAAAGCTATACATTTTAGAAAAGTAGACAAAATTCTGAATTCAGCAAGGGGTCATTTGTGTAGATCCTTCAATGTTTCTTTATAGAAACTAACAGTTAAATATAGGAAAAATTGAAAAAAACAGCCGTTTGTGTCAACGTTTTCACCTGTAACTTTTTCTAATTATGACAGCTAATTGAAAGCAATATACCGTTGCATCCGCTGGACCTTTCTGGTTGTGGGGATATATAGGACTTGTAGGTTCACTAAGAACCTGACGAACCCAGAGCCAATAACTGAGCAGCGACTTGCAATGATTTTTTTATTATATACCGGGTATATAGCAATTAATCTGTGAAAATGTATACATGAAAAAATCGGTATGAAAGACACCTATGTATTTCTGAAATGGGAACAAAATATAGAATTTAGAAACAGTAGATATTTGTACATTTCCGAAATTGGGAATACCCATACTAGCATGAGAATTATAGGACATTTTTCAAAATGACTTATTTTTTACACATTGTCTTTCATTTGGAAGGCAGAAATGCATCGAAAGTCAATAGGTAATAACAGTTGCTCTACAATTCTGTGTTACCCTGAGTCTCTCGATAAAAATGGTGCCTCACTTGTGTGGGTAGGCTTAGTGCCCACGACAGGAAACGGCTCAAAATGTAACGTGGACACACCACATTTTCACAATGAAAAATTACCCCTTTTTTGCAAAGTGCCTAGCTGTAGTTTTTTAACCCTAGCTCCGCCGGCACCTAGGGAAACCTAGCAAACCTATACATTTTTGAAAACTAGACACCCAAGGGAATCCAGGATGGGGTGACTTGACTGGCTCTCACCAGGTTCTGTTACCCAGAATCCCTTGCAAACCTAAAAAATTGTCAAAAAAACCACATTTTCCTCACATTTCTTTGGTGCAAAGTTCTGGAATCTGCATGGATCCACGAAATTCCACCCACCCCGCGTCCCCCAAAGTCTTCCGAGAAAAATGGTACCTCACTTGTGTGGGTAGGCCTAGTGCCCGCGACAGGCAAGGGCCCAAAACGTAGTGAGGCGGCATCAAAATTGCCCATCACAAAACAACCTGGTTTTGCAAGTGGGGTCACCTGGGTTTTTGGCCCCGTGCTCGGCGGCCAGCTAAGGAAACCTACCAAACCCACACATTTCTGAAAACTAGATACCCGGGGGATTCCAGGGATGTATGGCTTGCGTGGATCCCCCAACCTTTTCTTACCCAGAATCCCCTGCAAACCTCAAATGTAGCTGAAAGAAATCGCTTTTTCCACACATTTTTGTGTGGGAAAGTTGTGGCATCACCGGGCTGACACAAATTTCCTACCACCCAGCGTTCCCCCGGGTCTCCCGATAAAAATGGTGCCTCACTCGTGTGGGAGGCCCAAGTACCCGCGACAGGCAAGGGCCCAAAACGTAGTGAGGCACCATCAAAATTGCCTATCACAAAACAACCTGGTTTTGCAAGGGGTGTCACCTGGGTTTTGGCCCCGTGTTCGGCGGCCAGCTAGGGAAACCTACCAAACCCACACATTTCTGAAAACTAGACACCCGGGGGATTCCAGGGAGGTATGGCTTGCGTGGATCCCCTAACGTTTTCTTACCCAGAATCCCCTGCGAACCTCAAATCTGAAGGAGACACGTTAGTGACAGATTCCTTACCTTAGAATATCCCCAGGCGTCAGGCTGGATCCGGAAAGTTTTTTGCGTAGCAGTACCCTTGCGCGTCGGTAGGCGGCGTCGTGCGGCTCCGCGTCCGGCGTCGGGATCGCCGGGATGACGTTGCGGGCAGTACTTAGACGCCGCCCCTGCGCGCTGACGTCAGTTCTTCTTTTTTCCGTGCCAGTAAGCACAGATCCGGGAAGAGCAGTGCCCTAGTCATTTTTTTACTAACTTTTTGGTGATTTTTCACTGTTTTCTTCAAGTCATCTCGACTCCACGGTGTCAGTAGGGATGCCCGGCTTCAAGCCATGCGACGCCTGTGGTCGAATGATGTCGATCACAGACCCGCACTTAGAGTGTCTCTACTGTCTCGGTCGCGACCACGACACGAAGTCGTGTTCCGACTGCCGGGCCTTGCACCCGAAGGCTTTGCGAGAGCGGTCTCGAAAGCTCCTCGAGGTCCGGCAGTCGGCTACGCGCCGCACCAAGCCCCGGTCACGCGAGGGGCCGGTCGCGGAGTCCTCGCCGGTCGTCGGAGTCCAAGTCTTCGCACTCCTCGGGTAAGTCGAAGCACAAAAAGTCTAAGAAGCACCATCGCTCTAAGACTTCGCCTCGCCGGTCTCGCGACTCGGCTGAGGCCCCTGTTGGCACCGTCCCCGCGGCTCCGGAGGTGCCTGTGGAGCCGCCCCCGCATTACCCGTTCTTCCCGGGTTCGGGGGCGACTCCGGCCGAGATACAGGAATTCCTGTCGGCCATGGCCCGCCTCTTCGGGCCTCAAGGCCCCTCCGGTGCGCCTTCGGGCCCCGCGGGCCCTGATGGGGTTGCCCCGGCGCCGACTCCGGTCCCGGCACCGCCTGTCTCACCAGCCTCGCTCCCGGCTTCGGCCCCGGCCTCGATCCCGGCTCCGGTGGTACCGCAACCCCCATCGACGCCGGTTGACCTAACCACGCCTCCGCCGATGTCCCCGGTGCCGTTCCTGACGCCGTCCGGGGCTCCGGGCGGCGTCGTTCCCCGGTTCTCTCCGGATCCGGACGCGGCGTCGGACCGACGCCGGCTCCGGCGCCCATGAGACCTTGGGTCCCTGACGTCCACCCTCCTCCTTATTTTCAACCGGAGGAGGACCAGGAGAGCTGGGAGGGGTCGGAAGACCCTCTCACACAGCAGTGTGACTATGATCAGGACTGGGCAGAGGAACTTGGGAATGCCAGTGGTCTAGACACTTCCCCTGACACTGGCATGCTGTCTCCTCCTTCCGTGGCTACGGAGGAGGGAGCAAATTTCGCAACGGTGTTGCGTAGAGTAGCTGGAGCCTTACACCTCCAATTGCCTACAGTGGCTGTCAGGACTAACCTCCTGACGGAAGTGCTTCAACCGGCGGCTACCTCCTCGGAGCCATTGCTGCCGTTTAATGATGCACTTTCTGACGTTCTTTTGGGCACCTGGTCCAAGCCCGCCACAGGGGCTCCTGTGGATAGGAACGTAGCCCGACGCCATCGCCCTGCTCTGGGCGACCTCTTGTTTCTCTCTAAACATCCCACCCCAGAGAGCTTGGTTGTCCAAGCCTCTGCCTCCCAAACCGCCTTCCCTTCCGCCCCTCCGGATAGGGAATCCAAACGCCTGGATCAATTTGGGAAGAAGGCCTTTTCTTCCTCCAGTGCTGGCTTGCGGTCCGTCAACACCGCTTGCCTTTTGGGCCGATACTCCCACTCTCTGTGGGTTTCGGTGGCGCTCGTTTTGCCCCAGTGTCCTGAGGAGGTCCAGACACTGCTTTCCCGCACCATTGCGGAAGGAAGGGCTGCGGCAAAGTACACCATCCGTTGTGGCCTTGATACCGCCGACTCGCTGGGCAGATCGCTTGCAACGACGGTGGCGCTGCGTCGCCACGCCTGGCTGAGGACCACTGGTTTCTCGGGTGATGTCCAAAATACACTCATGGACATGCTCCTTTGATGGAGTCGGTCTTTTTGGTACCAAAGCAGACCATGCGCTGGAGCGTTTAAGGACTCACGGGCTACTGCCAAGTCCCTGGGCCTTTCTGCTGTGCGCCTCCGCTAACCCTCTGCTTGTCGCCCCTTTCGTGGCCACGGAAGGGGCGCCCAGTCACGTCCGCTGCCCAGCCACTGGCCCGCGCAGCAAGCGTCTTCGCGTGGCCGAGGACGTGGCTCCCGCCGTGGCGGGTCAGGCAACCAGCGTGCGGGTCAGGCCACCAACCCCGCCCCGTCCGCGGCCTCCAAGCCCTCCTAGTCCTTCGCTTCAGGTGCACAGCACACCAGTAGGGGCAGGGTCCGCCATCACCTTCACCACTGGCGTGCCATCACCTCGGACAGGTGGGTCTTGGACATTGTCCGAAGGGCTACTCCTCCCCTTCGAGACCACCCCCCAGCCATGCCACATCAATTCCACCGCATGTCAGGGGATCACTTGGTGCTTCTGCAGAAGGAAGTCACGGCCCTCTTGGCCAAGAGGGCCATCGAGCATGTTCCGACCCCAGAAGTAGGACGTGGTTGCTACTCCCACTACTTTCTGGTGCCCAAAAAGGACAAGGAGGACAAGCGTCCTATCTTGGACCTCCGGAACGTCAATCGCTTCCTCCGGAACGAGAAGTTCAAGATGCTCACCCTAGCTCAGGTCTTAACTGCCCTCGACCCTGGAGACTGGTTGGTAGCGTTGGACTTGCAGGACGCTTATTTCCACATCCCTGTCCTGCCGGCCCACCGGCGTTACCTACGGTTCACGGTAGGCCTCGAGCATTTTCAGTTCACCGTGCTCCCCTTTGGCCTTACCAGTGCCCCTCGGGTGTTCACGAAAGTGATGGCGGTGGTCGCAGCTCATCTGCGCCGGGCAGGGGTTCCAGTCTTCCCCAGCTCGATGACTGGCTGCTGAAGGCGGGCTCGTCCCAGGCAGTCGTCTCCCACCTCCAGACTACGGCCGGAACTCCTGCACTCGCTGGGGTTCTCCATCAATGTGCCGAAGTCGCATCTGATTCCTTCTCCACAGCTCCTTTTCATCGGAGCAGTTCTGGACACGACGCAGTTTCGGGCCTATCCTCCCGAACGGCGAGTCCGGGATATTCAGGCTATGATTCCGATCTTTCAGCCTTTATCCTGGGTTTCGGTACGGATGACCCTGAGGCTGCTGGGCCTCATGGCCTCCTGCATCCTGCTGGTCGATCATGCCAGATGGCATATGCGGGCTCTGCAGTGGGACCTAAAGTTCCAGTGGGCGCAGCACCAGGGCAACCTGTCCGATCACGTCCAGATCTCGGAGGGGACTGCAAAACAGTTGCAGTGGTGGCTCTCGAACCGGCAATGGGTCATGGGCAGGTCCCTCTCCCTTCCCCAGCCAGAGCATACAGTTGTGACGGACGCGTCCCTTCTGGTATGGGGCGGTCACATGGGAGAGGCGGAGATCAGAGGCCTCTGGCCTCCGGCGGAGTCCCGGCTTCATATCAACCTTCTGGAGCTCCGGGCGATCCGACTTGCACTCAAGGCATTCCTTCCCTCTGTCAAAGGGAAGGTAGTGCAGGTGTTCACAGACAACACCACCGCCATGTGGTACTGCAATAAACAAGGCGGGGTGGGGTCGTGGACCCTATGTCAGGAGGCTCTGCACCTCTGGACATGGCTGGAACATCAGGGCATATTCCTGATGGTTCAACATCTGGCAGGCTCCCTGAACGCCAGGGCGGACGAACTCAGCCGCAGGTGCATGATGGATCACGAATGGCGTCTTCACTCGGAAGTGGCGCAAGGACTCTTTCTACAGTGGGGAGAGCCTTGGTTAGATCTATTAGCCACCGAAGAGAACGCGCAATGTCAGCAGTTCTGCGCGTTGGAATTTCCAAGGCGGCACTCGCTCGGCGACGCTTTTCGTCGCGAGTGGAGTTGCGGTCTGTTGTACACCTTTCCGCCTATACCACTTCTACCCAGAGTGTTGAAGAAGATTCGGCGAGACCGGGCCCAAGTCATCCTTTTGGCTCCGGACTGGGCTCGAAGAGTTTGGTATCCCGAGCTACTCAGTATGAGCGTCGATCCCCCGATCCGTCTGCCTCTTCGGGAGGATCTTCTGTCGCAGCAGCAGGGGACGGTCCTCCACCCGAACCTGTCCAGTCTACACCTGCTTGCGTGGAGATTGAGCGGCGGCAGTTGACTCCTTCGACTCTGCCTCCCGAAGTTTGTGATGTGATTCTGGCAGCCAGGCGTCCCTCCACTAAGGTGGTATACGCCTGCAGGTGGAACATGTTTGTGGCATGGTGCACAGCAAAGGCTGTGAATCCCTCTCTGCCCCTCTTTCTGAGGTTCTTCTGTTCCTTCTTTCCCTGGCCCAACAGGGTTCTGCCCTGGGTACCATCAAGGGCTATCTTTGTGCCATTTCGGCCTTCCTCAGGCTTCCTGATCAGCCCTCACTTCTTCAAGTCCCCTGTTGTTAACAGGTTTCTAAAAGGCATTACACACCTCTTCCCTCCTGTTCCGTTTGTGATGCCTCAGTGGGACTTGAACTTGGTTCTTACCTTTCTCATGTGCGCTCCCTTTGAGCCTCTACATAACTGTCCTCTTCGTCTTCTGACTCTGAAGACAGCCTTTCTGGTGGCCATCACCTCCGCTCGGCGGGTGAGTGAGCTCCAGGCTCTATCATGCAAACCTCCCTTTCTGTCTGTCCATCCAGACAAGGTTGTTCTTAGGACGCGTCCGTCCTTCTTGCCAAAGGTGGTTACTGCCTTCCACATTGGGCAGACCATCACTTTGCCCACCTTCTTTTCCGCCTCCGCATCCTTCCAGAGAGGAAGAGAGGCTCCACCGTCTGGACCCAAAACGTGCGCTTTCCTTTTATATCACCCGCACACAACACTTCCGGGTGGATGACCAGCTCTTTGTTGGCTACGTGGGCGCCAAAAAGGTCGGGCGGTGCACAAGAGAACCATCTCCCGCTGGGTAATCTTGTGTATCAAAGCCTGCTATTCTTTGGCTAAGAAGGAGCCTCCTGTTGGGCTGCGTGCCCATTCCACCAGGGCAACGGCTGCTACCACGGCTTTAGGCCGCGGTGTTCCGCTGCAGGATATCGGTCAGGCAGCTACGTGGGCCTCGCTGCACACGTTTACAAAGCATTACTGCCTTGACAGTCAGGTCCGGAGGGACGGCTTCTTTGGCCGTTCTGTCCTCCGGGACTTCCTTGTCTGATCTTTGTTCGCAGACCCACCACCGGGGTTGGTATTGCTGGGGTATCTATTCTAAGGTAAGGAATCTGTCACTAACGTGTCTCTTTCAGATGCACAAGTTACTAACCTGTGTAACGATATATCTGTAAGAGACAGTAGTTAGTGACAGATTCCTTACCGCCCCACTCCATCCTCCCCGTTCTGCGAACTGATTTCTAGGGTGAAGGACATCCCTTTCAGGGCCCTAGTATTTTTCAGACACCAATGTCAGCTTCTTGCATGGCTCTGCGTTCCCTGGCGCGGAAAGTCGTGTACAGAACTGACGTCAGCGCGCAGCGGCGGCGTCTAAGTACTGCCCGCGACGTCATCCCGGCGATGCCGACGACGGACGCGGAGCCGCACGACACCGCCTACCGACGCGCAAGGGTACTGCCACGCAAAAACTTTTCCGGATCCAGCCTGACGCCTGGGGATATTCTAAGGTAAGGAATCTGTCACTAACTACTGTCTCTTACAGATATATCGTTACACAAGTTAGTAACTTGTGCATTTAGCTGAAAAATCGATTTTTCCACACATTTTTGTGTGGGAAAGTTGTGGCATCACCGGGCTGACACTAGGTCTAAAATAAACTCCCTTTGGGTTATTTATTCAGCATTCCAATCAAACTCTCACACCACAAACAACATTTAATTGTCACTGGATAACTTTAACAGTTGCCAGAAAGTCAAGTTTTAAAAAAGTATTTATTAGGTTGGTTCAAAAAAAGATATATTCATATATTTCATTCATTAGAATTTCCAATACTAATTAAAATACATAAAAAATGCACATAAATGCAAATGGGTTAAAATCACTTATATAACACAAATAACTGAGTATTCATTGCAAAACAATTACATTACAGTCAGTTAATATCTCATCTCATAGTCCTTTACAGATATTGCACATTAACCTATGAGCATTCTAAGAACTTTTTTTTCCAACAAGTAGGCCAAAAAGCGACGCGTTCGGAGGCATACACAGGTCCAACCTCCTTCTTCAGGCTTGCTACTAATCTGTTCCAACACTGTTATCTACATAGAAATATATATAAAAAAACAATTCAATATTACAATATAAATACATCCATAATCAGAACCAACCAATCTGACCTAATGTTTTTCTCAAGATAAAATCGTAACAACCATATTGTTAAATGTTCATATCCTCTGTTTCAATCCTCATTACTGTCTAAAAAGAGAATATACAGTATTGAGTTGCTGGCACTGTTAGACTGGTAACAATAAACCCAAAACACAACACACTCATGCATACATACACAAGCATATTGTAGATGCTTAGTCTGATTAACTTACAAATGTGCTTTGCTAGGCTATATCCTCTATACCTGGATAGCCTTGATCTACAAAGGATATAAACATATCTCTCATAACTGTTCTGCTAGGAGTCTTTTATGGCACCCCTCTTACATAAATCTAACGGGTTGTCAAAGAGTCACCCTCTTCTTTATAGATAGAAGGGGATATAAAGATAAGCTAGAATATCCCCCAAGTTATCACCAAGTAATATTAAAATTCGGGAGAATAAAACCCTCTCAAACTGGTAATATTAATATTATAAAAGCGCTGGGTACCCACCAAGGTATACACAGGTCAGTGTTCCTTGCAGGAAATCTCCTTCTCTGATACACAAAAAGATGTAAACAACACCCGCAATTGCAGTGATGTTAGGAGGGGACACGTCTCCACTCTTTAGACACTCTGAAATGTAAAGCCGAATTGGGCCCGTTCTATTTGAACTGCGCGGATACCTCATGATTTTAATCTCTTTAATTCATACGAAAAAAGCCCCTTTATTTATTTCAAGCATACCATGATTGTAATGGCAAACGGGCCTGTAATTGATTATTACTGAGTTTTATTTTCTTTCCGCTTGGTACTGTTCAAATATCCTACAAAAATAAAGAACAAGAAAATCCACACTGTCTATCGTAAAGACAGTGCGGCACCTGGTTAATTTCTCCGTGACAGTACTACCAAATAACGTGTGAGATAGACATTCTCAATAACAATTTTACCTTAATGAATGTAAACGAAACTTGGAATTTTCTTTTATTTCTTATCGTTGTCAGTAATTCTATTTCCGCGCTACTCGAATGTCCTGAGATAAAAATATATCTCCAATTAGACAGTAAACATTGTGACATATTGTATTAAACTTAAACCATTCCTCCAGGCACTAACTATATCCGTAACTTAAATTACCTATAATCACTAAACGACTTCTTTTTGTTAAAACACTGTGCCAAATCGCAAGGAAAAAAATATATAAGTTACAATTTAACGAAACATCTCTATAAGTCCCTTATCCAAATCCAATACCTAAGCAAGCAACGCGTTTTACTAGCCAATAAAACGCTCCTAGAAAGATGCCCTCATATAGAGATACGGGGTTCTCAAAGTTCTATCTAAGTTTAACAAGTTTAACAATACACCCACCCCTCCTGATAAAGTTGTGTGCTATGCTTAATAGAAACCAGCATACTATGCTCAACAGCCCGCATATGGATCGGTGACTTACAGGGATTCAAAAATCTCCTGAACATACTCCAGTGCGCATCATCATTTCCTCACGGGCCGCAACCCTTTATAAGCCCCTCCTATTAACAAAAACTCGCGCCAAATACGCCCGTATATAAACATAGAAAAAGAACTACGGGAATTGTTTGGTCTCCACCATTTTAGATTGGAATAAAAACGCGAAAAACGCATTGCTTGCACTTGGTGATTACAAGTATGTATCTGTAGCCGACATAAAGGTGGGACTAAAAGGTCTCTCCCTACTGTCAAATGGAATAAGGAAATTCACAATCGTGATGATAATAATCTTTACGATATTCGTGCACTTCAAAATAATAAAAAAAATGTTTTATAAATAAACACCAAAAGATAATAATTAATACAATATTGAAGCACTCGATGGTGATAAATAAGGGGCCCTATATTTCCTATATAGCCGGTGCATATTGTATGAGCACACCCGACTGCCACACTAAATCTACCTTTATACTAACCAACCGCTATATAACCCGTATATGCGGCATACTACGGCTGAGTAATCAATCTTCTTCGTAAAAAACCAACAAGAATCAAAAAGATCGCCCACCTCCTCACATCATATAATATCCATATGTGACTAGCGATCGGTTTGTTCACTATAAATTGACGGCTGTCAGTGTCAGCATATCTCATAGACCCGATCATTTAATCAGTTTCTCCCATTCCTCTCTCGAATTCAAGCCTTGTCGTACAGTGTTTAAAATAGATATATAGCACTGTTCCCTTGCTTTGCGCTTTTCTTCCATGTTACCACCTCTTCTATTCATGGTCACTCTGTCTAAAATAAACCACATAAAATCTGTTTCTCTATGTCCATGCTCTAAAAAATGTGAAACTAAGGGGGCATTCAGTGTTCTGGTCTTGATTGCTGATTTATGTTCAGCCAATCTAATCCTGAGTTCGCGACCTGTTTCCCCAACATAAGCTAAACCACAAGAACAACGCAAAAAATAAATGACATTTTTACTACGACAATTGCTCAAAATGTGAGCCTCTAAGGTTCTACCATTATGGTTCAAAGTCTTAGTCACAATGCATTGGTCACACATTGAGCAATTGCCACAGCATACGTTGCCCTTGGCTATAGTGTGAACCAAGGTTCTCTGTCTTTCCTTAGGCACTTCTCTGTATGTCTGCACCAACTGGCTACACAAATTCATATTTTTCTTATAAGCAAATAGCGGTTTATCTAGTCTAACATTCTCTTCATCATTGAGGATATTCCAATTCCTATTCACTACATTTTTTATTTTATTGCTAGCGGAACTAAATTGGCTCACAAATACTACTCTCTGTTTTTCCTGTTGTTTTTTCGGCCTGTTCAGCATTGCGTCTCGATCATAAAATCTGGCCCGTTTAAAAGAATGCGATATCAATTTTTTGGGGTATCCCCTATCCCTTAACTTAATTTTCAACACCTCAGAGTGAGTGTAAAAATCTTGAAGATCCGTACAGTTCCTCCGTAACCGGAGGAACTGATTAAATGGTATATTATCTTTCTGTGATGCGACATCAAAATTGCCCATCACAAAATGTGTTGGTCCCTTGCCTGTCGCGGGTACTTGGGCCTCCCACACGAAAGAGGCACCATTTTTATCGGGAGACCCGGGGGAACACTGGATGGTAGGAAATTTGTGTCAGCCCGGTGATGCCACAACTTTCCCACACAAAAATGTGTGGAAAAAGTGATTTTTTTCAGCTAAATTTGAGGTTTGCAGGGGATTCTGGGTAAGAAAACGTTGGGGGATCCACGCAAGCCATACCTCCCTGGAATCCCCCGGGTGTCTAGTCTTCAGAAATGTGTGAGTTTGGTAGGTTTCCCTAGCTGGCCGCCGAGCACGGGGCCAAAAACCCAGCTGACCCCCCTTGCAAAACCAGGTTCTTTTGTGATAGGCAATTTTGATGTTGCCTCACTACGTTTTGGGCCCTTGCCTGTCGCGGGTATTTGGGCCTCCCACACGAGTGAGGCACCATTTTTATTGGGAGACCCGGGGGAACGCTGGGTGGTAGGAAATTTGTGTCAGCCCGGTGATGCCACAACTTTCCCATACAAAAATGTATGGAAAAAGTGATTTTTTTCAGCTAAATGTGAGGTTTGCAGGGGATTCTGGGTAAGAAAACCTTGGGGGATCCACGCAAGCCATACCTCCCTGGAATCTCCCGGGTGTCTAGTTTTCAGAAATGTGTGGGTTTGGTAGGTTTCCCTAGGTGGCCGCCGAGCACGGGGCCAAAAACCCAGGTGACCCCCCTTGCAAAACCAGCTTGTTTTGTGATAGGCAATTTTGATGTCGCCTCAATACGTTTTGGGCCCTTGCCTGTCGCGGGTACTTGGGCCTCCCACACGAGTGAGGCACCATTTTTATCGGGAGACCCGGGGGAACGCTGGGTGGTAGGAAATTAATTTCAGCCCGGTGATGCCACAACTTTCCCACACAAAAATGTGTGGAAAAAGTGATTTTTCCAGCTAAATGAGGTTTACAGGGGATTCTGGGTAAGAAAACGTTGGGGATCCACGCAAGCCATACCTCCCTGGAATCCCCCGGGTATCTAGTTTTCAGAAATGTGTGGGTTTGGTAGGTTTCCCTAGCTGGCCGCCGAGCACGGGGCCAAAACCCAGGTGACCCCCTTGCAAAACCAGGTTGTTTTGTGATAGGCAATTTTGATGTCGCCTCACTACGTTTTGGGCCCTTGCCTGTCGCGGGTACTTGGGCCTCCCACACGAGTGAGGCACTATTTCTATTGGGATACTTGGAGAAAGGCGATGGGGTAGGAAATTTGTTGTTTCTTTCTGCAGCATGAAAACTTTGGCACAATATTGCAAGGAAAATGTAACAGACATTTTGAGGTTTACAGGACATTGTGGGTAAGATAACTTATTGGGACCCACAAGAGAGACATCACCATGTACTCCCATGGGTGTTTAGTTTACGACAATATATACAGTTGGTAGGTTATTCTTAGATGGAATGTACACCTTGGCAGAGAGACTAAAAAGACAAAGATTACTGCACAGCCATCTATTCCTCAAGCACACACACATACTGGTTGGATTTGGCACGAGGGCGAGTGATGGTTCAGTATATACAATTTTATTAACAAGAGATTTCACAAAAATGAAATGCACTGTCAATAATTGAAAGGACAAAAAAACTGAACCAGTGACTCGCAGCTCGTGAGCTGTAAAGCCACGTCAAGGCCCCAACCGCTTTACAGGCCATTCACACACCTTTCATACGTAATACACACAAGACCATTCACACCACCAGGTACGAAACCAACACATTACAACATTCACAAAAAGGGACAAGGTACACCCTGCTTGAGAAAGACCGAAAAGACAAATATTTCTGCACACCCACCTATTCTTCAAGCACACAGACATACTGGTTGGATTTGGCACGAGGGTGAGTGATGGTTCAGTATATACAGTTGTATTAACCAGAGATTTCACGGAAATGAAATGCACTGTTAATAATTGAAAGGACGAGAAACTGAACCATTGACTCACAGCTCGTGAGCTGTAAAGCCACGACAAGGCACCAACCGCTTTACAGGCCATTCATACACCTTTCATACGTGTGACACATACAAAACCATTCACACCGCCAGCCGCGGGCCCAGCACATTACAACACTCACACCAGCAGACAGCGCCATTCAAGGGCCCATCACTTTCACACGCCCACATTCCTGACACAGCAACCACACCAGCTCACGGATTGCATGGAGTGGCGTTTAGCTAGCAGTGTGTGTAGTGACTAGCAGCAAGTCACTACTCTCACACCACCAGCCAAGCGCCCGTACACGCACACCGCCAGCCAGGCGCCAATCCACGCGCACCGCCAGCCAAGCGCCAGTCCACTCACCGCCAGCCAAGCACCAGTCCACGCACACCGCCAGCCAAGCGCCAGTCCATGCACACCGCCAGCCAAGCGCCAGTCCACGCGCACTGCCAGCCAAGCGCCAATCCACGCACACCGCCAGCCAAGCACCAATCCACGCACACCGCCATCCAAGCACCAATCCATGCACACCGCCATCCAAGCACCAGTCCACGCACACTGCCAGCCAAGCGCCAGTCCACGCACACTGCCAGCCAAGCGCCAGTCCACGCACACTGCCAGCCAAGCGCCAGTCCACGCACACTGCCAGCCAAGCGCCAGTCCACGCTCACTGCCAGCCAAGCGCCAGTCCACTCACCGCCAGCCAAGCGCCAGTCCACTCACCGCCATAAATATTTTTTTTAAACAAGAAAGAAAACACAAACCAATTGCAACTAAATACAAAACTAGAACTACAAAAACAACAGCAGTAACTAAAGACATCATTCTATTGCCAAACGTTAAACTGAACAACTATATAAAACCATACAGACCAGGCAGTACACTATTAGACTCACGATTGCTCCCAAAAACTCTTTTGAGTGTGATACAATCTGAAACATGTGGGCACACACAGCCCAGGATTAGAAGGACAATCGGCACAGTGCATACGACTCTCCTTCCGCACACCTCTTCGCAAGCAGACTCTACATCTCTTACAGGGATTGGTTTTTTTGGGCGTTGGAGGAATTAAATCAGGAAAGTGGCGATCTTTCAATCTAGCCACATCCTCCACCACTCCAACTCTAGGAACACTTGCCTGTTCTACAACAACAAGGCTGCCTATCACGGACTCCTGAAACTGAACAAAAGTCAACTTTGATGCAGGAGAACACTCCTTGTACACAACAAAAGCATTGAAAGTTGCTAAATTGAAGAGATGGATGGCCAACTTCTTATACCAAATGTAAGCCTTATGAATAGCAGTGTAAGGTTCCAACCTCTGATCTACTCTATCAACACCACCCATGTGCTTATTGTAGTCTAAAATGCACACAGGTTTGCGCACTTCTGCAATCTGACCCCAAACAGCCACAGGTGAAGTACTCTCATCATGGATGCTAGTCAGCATGTACACATCCCTCCTGTCCACAAATTTCACAGCTAGTAGTTCATCACTACGCAAGGAACTGCACTGTCCCCTCTGAAGCTTTTTGCAAACAAGCTCTTTTGGATAACCTTTACGGTTAGAGCTGATTGTGCCACAAGCAAAAGTGTCCACTTTGAACAATTCCTTAAACAATTGCACAGCAGTGTAGAAGTTATCAAGGTACAAATGGTGGCCTCTGTTAAACAGTCCTCTAGCAAGATCCCACACAATTTTCTCTGAAACTCAAAAAGTGGACAGACAACCAGGGGGGTCAATAGTGGAATCCCTACCAGTGTACACCTGGAAATTATAGACATATCCTGTCCTACTCTCAGACAACATATACAGCTTAATTCCATAACGTGCCCTCTTGCTAGGAGTGTACTGTCTAAAAACCAAACAACCCTTGAACAGGACCAAAGACTCATCAACAGCTATTTCTTTCCCTGGAGTATAGATCTCTGAAAATCAATCTACAAAGTGATCAAGGACAGGTCGAATTTTAAAAAGACGGTCACAATCAGGGTGATGTCGTGGCAATGCCGAAGCATTATCAACCAAATGCAGCATCCGAAGCAGAAGCAAATACCGATCACTACTCATAATTTCAGGAAATATGGCAGTTGCCATCACTGGACTAGTAGACCAATATGAAGCAATGGACGGCTTCCTTATCAAACCCATCAAAAAAGTCAAACCCAAAAACTTCTTCATCTCATCCAGGTTTGTGGGAGTCCACCGAGTAACTCTAGAGTAGGGCCTAAGTCTTTCACTGTTGTCCCTCAAGTACTGTTCTGCTTACAAATTAGTCTGCTCAACAATCTCAGCCAAAAACACATCATCCATAAACAACTGAAAAAACTGTATAGGCAAAATATTTTCACAATTCACTCTACACCCTGCATCACCAGTAAAGGCAGGCAACACCGGCTGCACCATGTTTGGATCAACCCAGAGTCCAGCACTTCCAGTAGGAAGCCTAGCAGCCTGAGGCTGCAAACCAGATGCCTCTTGCTGCACCATCGGCACATCGGTGTCCTCCTCTAAAACAGGCACTTCATCCGCACTGAGAGTAGCTTCATCCGCACTGAGAGTAGATTCATCATTCGATGATTCCGCACAGAGAGTAGATTCATCATTCGATGATTCGATGAGACAACTCACTGCCTGAATCTTCCCCTCCCTCCTCTCCCTCAGACGCACTGTCAGTCACATAAACCTGCTCAGAGGAAGATTCAAAAAGCATACCAACCACCTGCTGAGCAGTAATTCTGCGGCTAGCCATAATCCTTACTAACAAAGGTAACGTGTCAAACAAGTCAACAACAACAAATACTATGTAGAAAAACTAATAAACAAAATGTGGCTTTATCACAAAGACCTATATACTCCAAAACTATACCACTCACTTCTCAGAAGCAGATAGACTCACCAAATACTCTGCACAGACCAGCAAGGACCAACAATATCCCACTAAAAAGAAAAAGAAAAGAAAATTACACATAAGACAATGCAAAAGACATCGCAAAGAATTTCACGCTCCAAAAACAAACTAAATATGCTGCTGTTTTGACACCACTTACTAAAAATTCACTCGTGCATGACAATAATACTCATTTGGAGTAAACGTAACAAAAAAAGTTTTTCTTACCAAACAAATGCAACTACGCAAAACTGTAGAAACCGCAAACAAGAACAAAAAGCACTAGAAAAAAAGGAGAAATAAAACATTACAATCACATATGCAAATAATGAACCAGTCCACACACAATCTACCAGCCAAGATGGCGGGTAGGTGGGCCTAAAGGCAAAAGGCCGACCCCAAGGGGTCAGAAACAGCTGAAATATTCAACCCCATAAAGGGGAGCGACCCTTGTCCATGGGGCCGCTCCCCACAATCTATATAAAAAAAAACCCTGGTGGCCTAGTGGGCCATCTGAAATCATTTTGGCCCAACCCCCCCCCTCAGTGGGGCACAAACGGCCAGACTAAATTTCCCTTGCCCAAGGGGCCAAAAAAATGAAAACAAAAAAATTGCTGGTGGTCCATCTACAATTCATTTGAGCCGATCTGCCACCCCCCTCGGGGGCAGAAACGGCCAAATAATATGTCCTCCCAAAGGGGAGCGACCCTTGCCCAAGGGGCTGCTCCCCGCATGCATTGATTGCATTATTCAAAAAAATAAACTAAAATAAAAAAAATCCCTGCTGTCTAGTGGGCATTCCTGCTGCACGATCGAGCGATCGTGCAGCAGGAATGCTCAAAGAGACATCGGAGGAAAGGAAAACCCTTTCCTTTCTCCCGATGCCTCTTTGTTTGGAAAAAAAACCCTCCCCGAGGAGAAACTCACCTTCTCCTCCTGGACGCGCTGGAAGCAAATGGCTTCCACCGCGTCCAGTTTCATCTAATGATGCAAGATCAGCGGTTCACGGGGGAGCGCCAGCTGACCAGCTGACCCCCGTGGGTGGGTGCCAGGACGGCCGGGAGCTGTCATGAGCACACGCCCACCGTGCCTCATGACGGCTACCGGCCGTCCAGAGCACCAAAGGGGTTAACGTGTAGTAGATAGTATCCCAACATCATCATGACAACACTAAGAATAACCCACACAAACTCATTTCCATTGTGCAGGTAGTTTTTAGGTCGAGCCTAGAGCAGCGCAAGCGCTGCTTCTGGCGAAGACTTTATGTAGTGGGCATTTGAAAGCTAACCACACGCTCGTGCACAATGGCCTTTTCCCTGCGGTTACCCGCACGGCAGACATCTGTTTCCAATTATCGTGCCCTGACGCGGGCGCGATAATTGAAACCACATGGCCATTGTGCACGAGCGTGTGGTCAGCTTAGCAGGCTGCCGCGCTCGCCCCCGCTCCTCTCTGACGCTGCCGATGTCTCAGCGCTTCACTTGTTTTTATTGTGTTCCACTCTGTGAAATCGTCCAGATCTGAAGGGCCATAAATCTACGGACTGCAACAGCGTGCGATCGCGATGTTGATCAGTTGCACTTTCACGGCCGCGCGGCCGTGAAACTGACGCGGCCGCGCCATCTTGATCAGTTTCACTTTCACGGCCGCGTCAGTTTCACGGCTGCGCGGCCAATGCTTGTTCTATCTAGACCTGAAATGTCATGACAACCCAGTTCTAGAACTGTAAACATAGTGCAGGTACGAATGTATTTTGACATCCAAGCATTTCATTTCGTATTTATCCTTTCTTATAGTTTATCAATTAATTCTGTTTATTATCACAAAGCTTTTCACATCCCTTAATAAAAAACATATTTTCGCCAGTTTGCCTCTTTTGGAAAAGCACAACAGAAACCTGTAAACCGTGGACAATACTACCGCTAAACACATGCGGAAATAAATGTGACAGAGTGTCTTGCAAAATAATATAACTGACTACTGAAAGGCAATATGAGACATCATCCCCAAGTACTTTGAAATATGAGGCATGAAAGATCTTTTAATGAAAAGGTTTATGGAGATACATATAACCATATTTTCTATACAAAGGCAGCTTTATAACTATACTGTCAAACAGTCCACAACTTTTCGACTAGAAATTCTAAACAACTTTCCGTTATTATTTAGTCTAATTAAATCTGTTCTTTTCATAAGTCACAGTTAAACAAATCCATTAAGTTTTACCGCAGAGAGCTTGTTTTGTTTTTGCTGCCGGTGCAAAGGCGGGTTTCTGTGAACAGCGAGGTTTCCTGTCACGCTCGCGGAGGTCCACCCTTGCGACCCATTGTCACCGAGGCGATGTGGAACCACCGGCTTCCTGCACACCGACAACCTTCAGACTGTGACCGCGAGCGCTCGCTGCAAAACGCTTGTATCGCCAAATCGGACACGGCTAGAACGAGGAGTGGCGGGCTGATGTCCTGGGAGGCAGCAGAACTGGGGAACAACCAGTTGCTTGCAGAGGAGGCTAACCTCTGTGGGTCAAAGTCAGTCACGTGCCGCGTGGAGTAACGTTTGTTGGGGAAAGTCAGTCACGTGCCAAGTAGGCTAACGTTTGTTATGGCAGCTGTGGCTAGCCCAGTCCTGCTGGAATCCATCGGACATATTTACTAACATTCTTCTCAATGCAGTGCTGCAAGCAGGGTCGTAGCTTCGGGGAGGGGGGAATGTGGAAGGGACACCTCCACCAACCCCAAATAAATGCATTATTGGCTTGAGAGTTGGGTCTAGGGGCCCCACGTCAGATCTTCTATGCCTTATTTGTTTTTTCTCTTCGTTCTCCTTTATTATAAAACGTTTTAACTGCTTTTTAGGTTTCGCCTGCACATCACTTGCACTGTGCTCTAGAAATCTGTTGTTTTCAATATAAACTTAAAAGGGACTTACACCCCGCCTCCTCTCTTTCCTAGCTTCTCATCGGTTCTTGTGTGTGCCACTTACCTCTTCCATTTCTATTCGCTGTAGCAGATTTCCCTGCATTTATCAATGCTTGTTCCTTGTCTGCTTCTCCTACCAGTTTCCCACCACCGAAATACTGTTAGCATCCACTTTGGTGTAACTATATTTTCATTAAGTTTTGCCTTTTACTCTTGCAGCATATTTATATAACAATTTATCTACCGGAGAGATTAAGTGATTTGCATAGAATCACAGGATGTTGCGCATTGCTGCCAAGACACGAACCGGGAGAGCCAGCAGCTTTGGCCACTACACCACACCACATCCTCTCCACTCCAGTGTTATCTCCCAGGGAGCTCTTTTCTTCTCCCGGACGATGATTGATGAAAGCAGCTCATTAAGCGTTACAAAGGCAAAACTGATGCATTACCAATGCTTGTTTTTTCTTGAAGGAACTGAGACAGAGGCCCACCCTATGCAAATAAGTATTGAACCTGTTCCTTGTGGGTATAGCGTATATCAAACCTTGGTCATCCCTCCGTCCTTGTGCCTATTGTTTTTTAGTTGGGTAATTATGATTCACATCCCCTAAATCTCACGGACTAAGCTACGCCCCTGGCTGCAACCCAAGTTCCTGTGTTGTGGCTGCTAAAAAGGAGAGAGCAAAACAGAGCCATAATGAGTAAGATATGGTGCTGTTTTCCTCTCTCCTTGCGCCGATGCACTCTAGGCTGCCAAGTGTCAAAGTACACAACCTGTAGCTATTGTACAAAGCAATGTGCTTTCTTTCAAACATAGAAACTATACTTTAATATTTGTCGTACTTTGTATGTGTGCTGTGTTGTACAATACACATGCAAAGTTAGAAAAAAGTAGAGAGTTTTAAAACTTGGTCCACAGTCAGTTCTGCCTTGCATAGGCTTGGGTTTCTGGTGCAAATCCCTATTATCAATGTTAGTAGATAGGGATTTGCGTCAAAACCCATGGGTTTATTACACATGGAATTATTACACACCTTTGAATGAATGTGCGAATGTGGAACGTTTTTTGAATATTTAGTTGTTTAGTTATACAACCTAAGGAGTGAAACTAGTCCTGGAGATAAAATTACTTTCATTAACTAGGTCCTGAAGAATAGCGATAGGGATAGGCTAGAAACATGTCGACCCATAGGGTGTGTGATCATTAATTTCCAAAAACACCCTATTTCTTTTCCCTGTTTTTTATCCTTACCGATTAGGGGTCAAAATAAAGCACTTTAACCACTAGCCAGGTAATTTTAAGTACACTCCCCCTGTAACTTCACTCCGACACAGCACAACATCTGCCTCTCATAGTCTGTGTAATCAGTGCTCCCGTGTAGTCGTTTGGTCGCAGCACGCCCGTTCCGTAGCGGAACGGGAAGGACCCTATGATGAAGCATGCCACCAAGGGGTAACCCTGGTGGGTGAGGGTTTTACGAAAAACCTAAGGTTTTTCCCAAGAAACAGTACATTCCTTCCCCTTTTCTTGCTTGAAATAAGACTGGGTCCTTTATCTCTACATATAATTCTAGTTGGAGGGCGGCCCCAGCCCATATCCTCTTTCTCCCCCCCCCCCCTTTTTTTGTTGATGATACTAAACATGACCGGGTTCGGTGCAGGCACTATATAGTTGGAAATCTTGTAATGACAGATGTCCACTTTATGTAATAATATGGCTGACCTCACTTACAAAAGCCTGGAATATCGACTCCGGGGTTTGTAGGGGTGTCCTGCTTATGAAGGGACACCCTAACACTTGTAACCAAGCACCCTGTCTGCAGGACTGAAAGGCCTACCAGAGGGGTAACTTATAGGTTTTAAGTGTAGTGACCTCAGATATAAGAAAACTGATATCTGTTGTGAGGGGTGCTAGCACCCACTCACCCAGGCTGCAATGGTAGACTTGTAGTCACAGTTTGAGTGGTCTCTTATGGGTGGAATAATACATGCTGCAGCCCATGGGAGACCCCTGGTGTACCTTTGCCCTGGGTACCTTTGTACCAGATACAAGGGACTTACAAGGGTACACCAGTGCCAATTATGAAGGTACGGTAGTACTTACCATGGTCAATTTGGAGTGAAAGCACAGTGACTGGGGTCCTGATTAGCAGGATCCCAGTCAGACTAGTAAAAAAAAAACATGCTGACACCAGCAAAAAGTGGGGATAACCATGAAAGCAGATCCTACTTTCCTACACTGTTGATGAAATCTCTTGCAATGTTTCTCCCTTCATGTTAAAGTTTTTCACGTGCGCTTTTAGGAGATATGTTTGTGCTGCACAATTGTTATTACGTTTCTTTAGGAAAGTAAGAAAGGACATTTTGGGTTCCGGTTAGGTCTAATTTTAGGCCGATCACCATTTCTTATTCTAGCCAACTTCACAGGCAGATCTGTGCTAATGCAGCTCCAGTAGCACTTGGAGAAACATCATTGGATTCAAAATCAGGGAGATTTCTCAATGTAAAGTGGTATTTTTAGAAATACACTGCCTGCATTAGGCTTTTATACGCTTCCCTATATTTGATTGAACCCTATTTGTAAGGACTCTAATTTGTTTTAACTGCTGGATTACTTTAGCTAGAAAATTCAGAGACCAATTCATCTACAGACATAATTCATTTGACCTGAATTTGCTGGAAGTATCATTTACCCAAAGAGCCAACATAGCAACAAAATAGTGGCACATTGCACAGTCCCTGTCTTTGTAATCACCTTCCTCTAGCTTTGAGTCCAGATCTATGTTTCATATGATTCCTTAGAGAGCATTTTTTAGGAAGCTTTCAGTCTCAGAATATCCCTTTCTGGGGTCTTTACTGCTCAGTGCCCCCAAGTTTTGTGCATAATCACGCTTTACGCAAATGTTTCACTCACCCTCTTTAAAAATTAGCAAAAAGCTGAAATTGTTTCTTAAGCTTCATCTGTAAACCCAACATCTGAAAGAGACACGTTAGTGATAGATTCCTTACCTTAGAATATCCCCAGGCGTCAGACTGAATCCGGAAAGTTTTTCGCTAGCAGTACCCCTGCGTGTCAGTAGGTGGCGTCGTGCGGTTCCGCGTCCGTCGCTGGCGTCGTAAGCGCCGAGATGACGTCACGGAGACTACTTAGGCGCCACCCATGAGCGCTGACGTCAGTTCTTTCTTTTTCCGCGCCAGTAAGCGCAGATCCGGTTAGAGCACGTACCTTAGTCACTTTTTGACTACCCTTTTTTGAGACTTTTGTCTCCTGTTAGCTTTGGTTTCCTTGGTGCACGTAGGGATGCCTGGATTTAAGTCTTGTGGGGCCTGCCGTCGCAATTTGTCGGTGGCGGACTCCCACGATGTCTGCCTCTACTGCCTGGAGACCGACCACGACTCCCGGTCCTGTCGGGACTGTCGGGCCATGGCCCAGAAGGCCTTGAGGGAGCGGCACCAGAAGCTGCTGGAGGTCCGACACTCGTCCCAGCGCCGTTCCCGGTCCAGGGGCCGTTCCAGGGAACGCTCGCGAGGCCACAGTCATCGCTCCTTGGGCTCCAAGTCTTCACCCTCTGATTCGGGTAAGAGACGACACAAAAAGAAGTCGAAGAAGCGTGTTCGCTCTCCGACGTCCCCCCGTCGGTCCCCGGATGCGGACGAGGGGGACAGGGGCTTTGCCCCTGCGGCTCCTTCGGAGCTCGAGAGTCCCGCGGCCTACCCATCTTACCCGGGTCCGTCGGCGACTCCCACACAGGTGCAAGAGTTTCTTGCTACCATGGACCGCCTTTTTAGGCCTCGGGCCCTGCGGTCCCGTGTCAGGATCCTGTTGGGCCGTCGACGCCGCCGGCGGATCCAGCTTCGGCGCCACAGGATCCTGCGCCGTCGGCTCCGGCCACGGCGCCACATGGTCCATCGCTTCCGGCCCCAGCGCCACCCTCGGCTCCGCCTCCGGCGCCGCAGTGGGTGCCATTTGTCCCGCCCTTGCCCAGGTTCAGGACCATTTTGCTCCTACCTGGGATCCGCATTGGGACACGGCGCTGGTCCGGGCCCGGCCGGCGCCGTTCTCGACGCCGTTCCCGACGCCGTTTGTTCCTTCTCTGGCTCCTGCCCTGCCGCCACGGTCGGTGCCACATGCGGCGGAGGTGGAGGACGACTGGGAGGGGTCCGAGGACCCGCTTGCTCGTCAGTGTGACTCTGAGCAGGACTGGGCGGACGATTTGGGGGACGCCGGCGACCTCGACGTCTCTTCTGACCCGGGGTTTGCCTCTCCCCCGCCTACCATGGAGGAGGGCGCCTCCTACACGATGGTGCTCCGTCGGGCAGCTGAGGTTCTCAACCTTGACCTCCCTACGGTGACCCTCAAAACTAACCTCCTCACTGAGGTGCTCCAGGCGGCGTCCACTTCGTCGGAGCCCCTGCTGCCATTTAATGACGCCCTCACTGACGTCTTGCTGGGCACTTGGTCGCGGCCTGCCACAGGGGCCCCTGTGGATAAGAACGTCGCCAGGTGTCATCGCCCGGCGCCCGGTGACCCTGCCTTTCTGACCACTCATCCTACGCCCGAGAGTCTGGTCATCCAAGCTTCGACGTCCCAGAGTGCCTTTCCCACGGCTCCGCCGGATAAGGACTCTAAGAAGCTGGAACAGTTCGGCAAGCGGTTGTTCTCTTCGGCCAGCTTGGGGCTGCGGTCGGTGAACACCGCATGCCTATTGGGCCGTTATTCCCACGCGGTGTGGGATACAGTTGCACAGGTGTTGCCTCAGTGTCCTGAGGAGACCCAAGCTGTGCTGTCCCAAGCTGTTGCCGAGGGTAAAGATGCGGCTAAGTTCGCCATTCGGTGTGGTTTGGACACTGCGGACTCACAAGGTAGAGCAATTTCTACGACTGTGGTGCTTCGTCGCCACGCCTGGTTGAGGTCTACTGGGTTCTCGCCAGATGTCCAAAGCTCGCTCATGGACATGCCCTTTGATGGCACTCGCCTGTTTGGCGATAAAGCCGACAGTGTGCTGGAGCGTTTTAAGGACTCGCGGGCCACAGCCAAGTCCTTAGGTCTTTCCACGAGGAGCCCAGCCACTCCTGGTTTTCGTTCCTTTCGTGGCCACGGAAGGGGCGCCCAGTGACGTTCCTTCAGCAAGCCTGTGCAGAACCAGCCTCAGCGGGGCCGCAAACGCGGTTTCCGCAGGGGCGGGTCTGGGAATCAGCGTGGGGGACAGTCCACCTCCGCCCCCGCTGCTTCTACCTCCAAACCTTCCTAATCCGAGCTTTGTGGGGCACCCCACGCCAGTGGGTGGCAGGGTCCGCCATCATCTCCCCCACTGGCACGTTATCACATCGGACAAGTGGGTGTTGCAGATCATCCGCAAGGGTTACGCCCTTCCCTTTCAGTCCACCCCTCCAGCCTTGCCGCCTCAGATCCACCGCATGTCGGGGGACCACTTGGCACTTCTCCTGCAGGAAGTAACGGCCCTCTTGACCAAGGGGGCCATCAAGTGTGTTCCTGGGCCAGAAGTAGGGAGTGGTTGTTATTCCCACTACTTTCTGGTCCCCTTCTTGGACCTCCGGAACGTCAATCGCTTCCTCCGGAAGGAGAAGTTCAAGATGCTGACTCAGGTCTTGGCTGCCCTCGACCCTGGAGACTGGATGGTAGCGTTGGACTTGCAGGACGCCTATTTTCACATCCCCGTCCTGCCGGCCCACCGGCATTACCTGCGGTTCACGGTAGGCCAGGAGCATTTTTAGTTTGCCGTGCCCCCCATCTGCCTTACCAGCGCCCCTCGGGTGTTCACGAAGGTGATGATGGTGGTCGCAGCTCATCTGCGCAGGTCAGGGGTGTCAGTCTTCCCCTACCTCGACGACTGGTTGTTGAAGGCGGGTTCGCCCCAGACAGTTGTCACCCACCTTCAGACTACGGCCGACCTCCTGCATTTGCTGGGGTTCTCCATCAACGTGCCGAAGTCGCACCTGAGTCCCTCTCAGAAGCTCCCCTTCATCCGAGCGGTTCTGGATTCGACGCTGTTTCGGGTTTATCCTCCCGAGCAGCGAGTCCGGGATATTCAGGCTATGATTCCGATCTTTCAGCCTCTATCCCGGGTTTCAGTCAGGATGACCCTCCGGCTACTGGGCCTGATGGCCTCCTGCATCCTGCTGGTGCAACATGCCAGATGGCATATGCGGGCCCTGCAGTGGGACCTGAAGTTCCAGTGGGCACAGCATCAGGGCAACCTGTCCGATCTTGTCCAGATCTCGGAGGGCACTGCACGACAATTGCAGTGGTGGCTCACGAATCGCGATTGGGTCAATGGCAGATCCCTCTCCCTTCCCCAACCGGAGCACGCAGTGGTGACGGATGCGTCCCTCCTGGGATGGGGTGGCCACTTGGGAGAGGCGGAGATCAGAGGCCTCTGGTCTCCGGCGGAGTCCCGGCTCCATATCAATCTTTTGGAGCTTCGGGCGATCCGGCTTGCACTGAAGGCATTCCTTCCCTCTGTCCGGGGAAGTGTAGTGCAGGTGTTCACGGACAACTCCACCGCCATGTGGTATTGGAACAAACAGGGCAGGGTGGGGTCCTGGACCCTATGTCAGGAGGCTCTGCGCCTCTGGACATGGCTGGATCATCCAGGCATTACCTTGGTGGTTCAACACCTGGCAGGTTCTCTGTACGCCAGGGCGGACGAACTCAGCCGCCGGTGCTTGATGGATCACGAATGGCGTCTGAACTCGTACGTGGCGCACGGTCTCTTTCTGCAGTGGGGAGAGCCTTGGTTAGATCTATTAACCACCGAAGAGAACGTGCAATGTCAGCAGTTCTGCACGTTGGAGTTTCCAAGGCGGCACTCGCTCGGCGACGCTTTTCGTCGCGTGTGGAGTTGCGGTCTGTTGTACGCCTTTCCGCCTATAGCACTTCTGCCCAGAGTGCTGAAGAAGATTCGGCGCGACCGGGCCCAAGTCATCCTTGTGGCTCCGGATTGGGCACGAAGATACTGGTATCCCGAGCTACTCAACATGGCGATCGATCCCCCGATCCGCCTGCCTCTTCGGGAGAATCTTCTGTCGCAGCATCAGGGGACGGTCCTCCACCGAACCTGTCCAGCCTCCACCTCCATGCGTGGAGATTGAGCGGCGACAGCTGATTCCATTTGACTTGCCTCCTGAGGTCTGTGATGTCATTCTGGCAGCCAGGCGTCCCTCCACTAAATCGGTATACGCCTGCAGGTGGAACAAATTTGTGGCATGGTGCACAGCTAAGTCTGTGGATCCCCTTTCTGCCCCTCTTTCTGAGGTCCTTCTGTTCCTACTCTCCTTGGCCCAGCAGGGCTCTGCTTTGGACACTGTCAAAGGTTATCTTTCGTCATCTCCGCCTTTCTCAGGCTTCCAGATCAGCCTTCTCTCTTTAAGTCCCCGGTTGTTAACCGTTTCCTCAAAGGCATTACACACAAGTTTCCTCCTGTGCCTTTCATAATGCCTCAATGGGACTTAAATCTTGTCTTGACCTATCTGATGTGCGCTCCTTTTGAGCCCCTTCATAACTGTCCTTTACGTCTTCTTACTCTAAAGACGGCTTTCCTGGTAGCTATCACCTCTTCCAGAAGAGTGAGTGAGCTCCAGGCTCTTTCTTCTAAACCTCCTTTCCTTTCTGTTCATCCGGACAAGGTGGTTTTAAGGACCCGTCCTTCTTTCTTGCCAAAGGTTGTCACGCCCTTCCACATCGGGCAGACCATCACTTTGCCCACCTTCTTTCCGCCTCCGCCTCCTTCAAAAAAGGAAGAGAGGCTCCATCGTCTGGACCCAAAACGTGCGCTCTCGTTGTATATAACGCGCACACAACAGTTCCGGGTGGATGAGCAGCTCTTTGTTGGCTACGTGGGCGCCAAAAAAGGTCGGGCCGTGCACAAACGCACCATCTCTCGGTGGGTCGTTTTGTGCATCAAAGCATGTTACTCCTTGGCCAAGAAGGAGCCTCCTGTGGGGCTGCGTGCCCATTCTACCAGGTCAACAGCAGCCACTACTGCCTTGGGACGCGGCGTTCCCTTGCAGGATATTTGTCAGGCAGCCACGTGGGCCTCGCTGCACACATTTACCAAGCATTACTGCCTTGACAGTCAAGTCCGGAGAGACGGCTTCTTTGGCCGTTCTGTTATCCGTGACTTTCTGGTGTAATCTATTCGCAGACCCACCACCGGGGTTGGTATTGCTGGGGTATCTATTCTAAGGTAAGGAATCTATCACTAACGTGTCTCTTTCAGATGCACATGTTACTACTTGTGTAACGATATATCTGTAAGAGACCTTAGTTAGTGATAGATTCCTTACCGCCCCACCCATCCTCCCCGTTCTGTGAACTGATTTCTAGGGTTAAGGTCATCCCTTTCAGGGCCCTAGTTTCATGGCACCAATGGTAAATTTCTTGCATGGCTCTGCGTTCCTGGCGCGGAAAGTCGTGTACAGAACTGACGTCAGCGCGGATGGGTGGCGCCTAAGTAGTCTCCGTGACGTCATCTCGGACCTTACGACGCCAGCGACGGATGCGGAACAGCACGACGCCACCTACTGACGCACAGAGGTACTGCTAGCGAAAAACTTTCCCGATCCAGTCTGACGCCTGGGGATATTCTAAGGTAAGGAATCTATCACTAACTAATGTCTCTTACAGATATATCGTTACACAAGTAGTAACTTGTGCTTTGAATCTAATGCCACTGAATATGGTAATGTGGAGACATTTTGTTATTTATCCTATATGCATGTGTCAAGACGAATGATGCAGGTTTTGTGTAAATGCTGTTTTAACTAAAGGCATGTGGTTTTTAAGTCTTGATTTAAAGATCCCTGACTGGCCTTACGTTGAATGTGACAACTGTACATATACTGTAAAATGTTGAATTTGCCTTCCTCTGTTGAGGGAATTCACTGTTCGGGAAAGGTAGTATATTAAACATAATGATCCTCTTGTAAACTTCGGTGTGCTTTGGTCACATCCGAGTGGGTAGTTTCTTTGAGCGTTGTGTTTTTCTGCAGGTTTGGGTGGTTAAGTGTATAATTTAACCGGGCTGTTGAATTAAAATCAACATCACAGTTCTGCTGCCAAAATGTCAACGTCTTAATGGATCTTCTTTAATGGCAGGAAGAAGACGAAGTTCCAGATGATGAGACATTAAATCAGATGATTGCTCGAAATGAAGAGGAATTTGAACTTTTCATGGTAAGGAAAGAACATCATTCCATTGCTGTTCAGTAATGTTTATTGCGTTTATGACTGCCAATGATGATATCATACATCCGCACTTTAAATTTATTAGTGATGTTTGTATGTGATTTGTTCTTGGTCAGACACAGCCTGGTATTATCTACTTTGAATTCTATCTGTGCCACCCACCAGTATCAGCATGTCTTCAATAGCTGCTTTTTCGTTTTCTGTTTCATCGCCCCCTGATTTTCTTCAGTTCTCCTGAATTTCCTATTTATCTGGGTTAGTTCCTGGGACTGTGGGTTTTATGCTGTTTTCACATGGTTTTTCTGACCATTAGGCTAAGAATTCCATTAGTGAGGCCACCTTTTTTGTAATACAAGAATGTCTTTCTCATAAGCTTTCTAAAAATCAAAAATGGGCAAATCGCAATGAACAATGGCAAGAATAAATGTTTGTAAGTTCACCAGCCCATCCTCCGAGGAATCCCCTGCCTCCCTTGGAATACTTTTATGGTTTGCCTTCAGAGACTGATCATATAATAATACTTGTATTGTCAGCATGCCAGCGAATAGTCATCTGTAAATGGCTTAGACATGTTTTCATAGAAGTCTCCAGGTGGTTTTCTAAGCATTCTTTGCCAGATTATACGGACAAAAGATTCTTTTAGAGCTTGTATCTAATGATGCTGTATTGCTCTTGTTCATAATAATAATTTGTTGAGGGTACATCTTATTCCTAGATTAGGATTTGATATCTGAAGGCACATATGCGGTCTCCAAAGGCCAGAGCTGTCTTTGTGCTTCTCTGACCTCAGCCTCAGCATTGAGTTAACATTCTTTTAATCCCTGTGTCATTTGTTAATTGACTAACATCCTACTGACCACTGAGAGATAGGAAAATTTGTTATCCCTTGAAGAGATTCTTGACCACTGATATTTTGTGAATCATTGGGTACACTGTGCTATTCCTTGATGCAGTGGAAAAGAACAAGAACAAAGAAGGTCCTAAGAGTCTTTTTCTTGTTCATTGTTTTGATACTGTGTAATCTGTGTAGCAGCCAGTGCCTGTAGAATATCTTGAATATCTGCCTTTTTTCTTTAGCTTGGCAGAGATCAGTTCTGACTTTCAACGTGTGGCAGCCAAGAGAGGTCTGCTTTTTGTTGTTGCTTAAAACTGAAGATATTATGGCATCTGAAAGAGACACGTTAGTGATAGATTCCTTACCTTAGAATATCCCCAGGCGTCAGACTGGATCCGGAAAGTTTTTCGTCAGCAGTACCCCTGCGCGTCGGTAGGTGGCGTCGTGTGGCTCCGCGTCCGTCGCTGGCGTCGTAAGCGACGAGATGACGTCACGGAGACTACTTAGGCGCCACCCATGCGCGCTGACGTCAGTTCTTTCTTTTTCCGCTCCAGCAAGCGCAGATCCGGTTAGAGCACGTACCCTAGTCACTTTTTGACTAATCTTTTTTTTGGGGGGGCTTTGTCTCTACTTCCTTTGAGTCTTTGACTCCTGGTGCCACGTAGGGATGCCTGAGTTTAAATCCTGCGGGGCCTGCCGCCGTACGATGTCTGTGGCCGACCCCCATGGCGTCTGTCTCTACTGTCTGGAGCGCGACCATGACTCCCGGTCATGTTCCGACTGTCTGGCCATGGCGCCGAAGGCTTTGCAGGAGCGTTCCCGAAAGCTGCTGGAGGCCCGACAGTTGTCTCTGCGCCGTTCGAGGTCCAGGGGTCGCTCAAGGGACCGACCGCGGAGCCATCATCCTCGCTCCTCGGGGTCCAAGTCTTCACGCTCGGAATCGGGTAAGAGACGTCACAAGAAAAAGTCGAAGAAGCGCGTACGCTCTCTGACCTCCCCCCGTCGGTCTCCGGACGCAGACGAGGGGGCCAGGGGTCCTTACCCCACGGCTCCGTTGGAGTCTGAGAGTCTTGCGGCCTACCCGCCCTACCAGGGTCCGTCGGCGACTCCGGCCCAGGTGCAAGAGTTTCTTGCCGCCATGGACCGCCTTTTCAGGCCTAGGGCTCCTGCCGGGCGCGCCTTTGGGCCCCGCGGTCCCTATTGAGGGTCCTTGCTTGCCACCGGCTCCGCCGCCGGCGGCCCCGGTGCCGCAAGGTCCTCCGCCGGCGGCCCCGGCGCCGCACTGGGTTCCGTTCGTCCCACCTCCGCCCTTGCCCGAGTTTCCGGGCAATTTTGCTCCGGCTTGGGACCCTAATTGGAATATGGAGCCGGATCGGCGCCGTTCCCGGCGCCGTTGGAGCATTTGTTTTCCCCTGTGCCTCCCACATCGCTGCAGCCTGTGCCTCGGGCTGTGGTGGAGGGGGATGACTGGGAGGGGTCGGAGGACCCTCTTGCACGGCAGAGCGAGTCCGAACAGGAGTGGGCGGAGGACTCGGAGGATACAGGTGGCCTTGACCTCTCCTCTGAGCCTGGGTTTGTGTCTCCTCCCGCCTTCATGGAGGAAGGCGCCACATACACTGTGGTGCTCCGTAGAGCAGCTGAGGCTCTTGACCTTGACCTGCCTACTGTTGCCCTCAAGACGAACCTCCTTACTGAAGTGCTTCAGCCGGCGGCAAGTTCTATGGAACCTCTGCTTCCGTTCAATGACGCCTTGATGGATGTTTTGATGGGCACCTGGTCTAGGCCAGCCACAGGGGTTCCTGTGGATAAAAACGTGGCCAGGCATCACCGCCCGGCACCGGGTGACCCTGCCTTTTTGATAAATCATCCGACACCGGAGAGCCTGGTCTTTCAGGCCTCCACTTCCCAAACTGCATTCCCTACCGCTCCGCCGGATAAGGAATCGAAAAAGCTGGAGCAGTTTGGCAAGAAGTTGTTTTCCTCTGCCAGCCTGGTGCTGCGGTCAGTCAACACTGCATGCCTCTTGGGCCGCTACTCTCATGCTGTGTGGGACACGGTGGCGCAAACTCTGCCCCAGGGCCCGGAGGAGGTTCGGCTGTACTTTCCCAAGCTGTTGCGGAGGGGAAGGATGCCGTGAAGTTCGCCATTCGGTGTGGGTTGGACATCGCGGACTCTTTGGAGAGAGCCATCTCCACGATGGTGGCCTTGCGTCGCCACACCTGGCTGCGGTCCACGGGGTTTTCGGGGGATGTCCAGAGTTCCCGCATGGACATGCCTTTTGATGGTACTCGCCTGTTTGTCGATAAGGCAGACAGTGCGCTGGAGCGTTTTAAGGACTCTCGGGCTACAGCCAAGTCCTTGGGTCTCTCCACCACACGCCCGGCCACGTCTACCTTTCGTTCCTTTCGTGGCCACGGAAGGGGCGCCCCTACACGTTCGTTCAGCCAGAGGCCTGCGCAGCACCAACCTCAGTGCGGCCGCGGTGGCCGCCGTGCCGGCACAGGGGGCCAGCGTGCGGGTCAGTCCACCTCCGCTCCCGCAGCATCCGCCTCAAAGCCTTCCTAGTCCGAGCTTTGGGGTGCACCCCACGCCGGTGGGCGGCAGGATTCAACATCACCTCCCCCACTGGCGCTCTGTCACTTCGGACAGGTGGGTGCTGCAAATCGTCCGAAGGGGCTACTCCCTCCCCTTCGAGTCTGCCCCCCCGGCCATGCCACCTCAGTTCCACCGCATGTCGGGGGATCACTTGGCACTTCTCCGACAGGAAGTCACGGCCCTCTTGGCCAAGTGGGCCATCGAGCGCATTCCTGGGCCAGAAGTAGGACATGGTTGTTATTCCCACTACTTTCTGGTCCCCAAGAAGGAGAAAGGGGGCCTGCGCCCCATCTTGGACCTCAGGAACGTCAATCGCTTCCTCCGGAAGGAGAAGTTCAAGATGTTGACTCTGGCTCAGGTCTTGGCTGCCCTCGACCCTGGAGATTGGATGGTAGCGTTGGACTTGCAGGACGCATATTTTCACATTCCCGTCCTGCCGGCCCACCGGCGTTACCTGCGGTTCACGGTAGGCCAGGAGCATTTTCAGTTTCCCGTGCTCCCCTTCGGCCTTACCAGTGCCCCTCGGGTGTTCACGAAAGTGATGGCGGTGGTCGCAGCTCATCTGCGCAGGTCCGGGGTGTCAGTCTTCCCCTACCTCGACGACTGGTTGTTGTAGGCGGGCTCGCCCCAGGCAGTCGTCACCCACCTTCAGACTACGGCCGACCTCCTGCATTTGCTGGGGTTCTCCATCAACGTGCCGAAGTCGCACCTGAGTCCTTCTCAGAAGCTCCCCTTCATCGGAGCGGTTCTGGATTCGACGCAGTTTCGGGTTTATCCTCCCGAGCAGCGAGTCCGGGATATTCAGGCTATGATTCCGATCTTTCAGCCTCTATCCCGGGTTTCAGTCAGGATGACCCTCCGGCTCCTGGGCCTGATGGCCTCCTGCATTCTGCTAGTGCAACATGCCAGGTGGCATATGCGGGCTCTGCAGTGGGACCTGAAGTTCCAGTGGGCACAGCATCAGGGCAACCTGTCCGATCATGTCCAGATCTCGGAGGGCACTGCACGACAATTGCAGTGGTGGCTCACGAATCGCGATTGGGTCAATGGCAGATCCCTCTCCCTTCCCCAACCGGAGCACACAGTGGTGACGGATGCGTCCCTCCTGGGATGGGGCGGCCACTTGGGATGAGGTGGAGATCAGAGGCCTCTGGTCTCTGGCTGAGTCCCGGCTCCATATCAATCTTTTGGAGCTTCGGGCGATCCGACTTGCACTAAAGGCATTACTTCCCTCTGTCCGGGGAAGTGTAGTGCAGGTGTTCACGGACAACACCACCGCCATGTGGTATTGCAACAAACAGGGCGGGGTAGGGTCGTGGACCCTATGTCAGGAGGCTCTGCGCCTCTGGACATGGCTGGAACATCAAGGCATTACCTTGGTGGTTCAACACCTGGCAGGTTCTCTGAACGCCAGGGCGGACGAACTCAGCCGCCGGTGCTTGATGGATCACGAATGGCGTCTGACCTCGGACGTGGCGCAAGGTCTCTTTCTGCAGTGAGGAGAGCCTTGGTTAGATCTATTCGCCACCGAAGAGAACGCGCAATGTCATCAGTTCTGCACGTTGGAATTTCCAAGGCGGCACTCGCTCGGCGACGCTTTTTGTCGCGTGTGGAGTTGCGGTCTGTTGTACGCCTTTCCGCCTATACCACTTCTGCCCAGAGTGCTGAAGAAGATTCGGCGCGACCGGGCCCAAGTCATCCTTGTGGCTCCGGATTGGGCACGAAGATACTGGTATCCCGAGCTACTCAACATGGCGATCGATCCCCCGATCCGACTGCCTCTTCGGGAGGATCTTCTGTCGCAGCAGCAGGGGACGGTCCTCCACCCGAACCTGTCCAGCCTCCACCTCCATGCGTGGAGATTGAGCGGCGACAGTTGACAGCTTTCGATCTTCCTCCCGAAGTCTGTGATGTCATTCTGGCAGCCAGGCGTCCCTCCACTAAGGTGGTATACGCCTGCAGGTGGAACAAGTTTGTGGCATGGTGCACAGCAAAGTCTGTGGATCCCCTTTCTGCCCCTCTTTCTGAGGTCCTTCTGTTCCTACTATCCTTGGCCCAGCAGGGCTCTGCTCTGGGCACTATCAAAGGTTATCTTTCGGCCATCTCCGCCTTTCTCAGGCTTCCAGATCAGCCTTCTCTCTTTAAGTCCCCGGTTGTTAACCGTTTCCTGAAAGGCATTACACACACGTTTCCTCCCGTGCCTTTCAAAATGCCTCAATGGGACTTAAATATTGTCTTGACCTATCTGATGTGCGCTCCTTTTGAGCCCCTTCATAACTGTCCTTTACGTCTTCTTACTCTAAAGACGGCTTTCCTGGTAGCTATCACCTCTTCCAGAAGAGTTAGTGAGCTCCAGGCTCTTTCTTCTAAACCTCCTTTACTTTCTGTTCATCCGGACAAGGGGGTTTTAAAGACCCGTCCTTCTTTCTTGCCAAAGGTTGTCACGCCCTTCCACATCGGGCAGACCATCACTTTGCCCACCTTCTTTCCGCCTCTGCATCCTTCAAAAGAGGAAGAGAGGCTCCACCGTCTGGACCCAAAACGTGCGCTCTCGTTCTATCTGAAGCGCACACAACAGTTCCGGGTGGGTGACCAGCTCTTTGTTGGCTACGTGGGCGCCAAAAAAGGTCGGACCGTGCATAAACGCACCATCTCTCGGTGGGTCGTTTTGTGCATCAAAGCATGTTGCTCGTTGGCTAAAAAGGAGCCTCCTGGGGGCTGCGTGCCCATTCTACCAGGTCAACAGCAGCCACTACTGCCTTGGGACGCGGCGTTCCCTTGCAGGATATTTGTCAGGCAGCCAAGTGGGCCTCGCTGCACACATTTACCAAGCATTACTGCCTTAACAGTCAAGTCCGGAGAGACGGCTTCTTTGGCCGTTCTGTTCTCCGTGACTTTCTGGTGTAATCTATTCGCAGACCCACCACCGGGGTTGGTATTGCTGGGGTATCTATTCTAATGTAAGGAATCTATCACTAACGTGTCTCTTTCAGATGCACAAGTTACTACTTGTGTAACGATATATCTGTAAGAGACATTAGTTAGTGATAGATTCCTTACCGCCGCACCCATCCTCCCCGTTCTGCGAACTGATTTCTAGGGTTAAGGTCATCCCTTTCAGGGCCCTAGTTTCATGGCACCAGTGGTCAGTTTCTTGCATGGCTCTGCGTTCCTGGCGTGGAAAGTCGTGTACAGAACTGACGTCAGCGCGCATGGGTGGCGCCTAAGTAGTCTCCGTGACGTCATCTCGGCGCCTACGACGCCAGCGACGAACGCGGAGCCGCACGACGCCACCTTCCGACGCGCAGGGGTACTGCTGACGAAAAGCTTTCCGGATCCAGTCTGACGCCTGGGGATATTCTAAGGTAAGGAATCTATCACTAACTAATGTCTCTTACAGATATATTGTTACCGAAGGTAAGTGATTTGTTCTTTAGGTCATTGACTTGGCAGGTGTCAAGTAGTCAAAGGTTACTGTAGGAATTGGTAGTGGATTCGAAACTCCAAAACAACATAACCTAGTGAACTATATTTGCATATGTATCACAACTATCCCGAGAAAGTTGCGAAGCAGGTATTTTTTCTGAAGTATAGGCCCTGTGCTGCTACCCCCACTTTAACCAGATACCGTCTTGGTCAGTGCTTCAAATGTAAAATAATGAGTGCCAGTGCCCAAAGTTCTGCTCTGGCGGTGCTAATAAAAATCAGGACACCGAGTACCAAGACAATTGTTAGCATGGGGTGCTAAAGTACTACTGTTCTCTTTTAAGGCAGCCATTATCTTTACAGAAATAAACAATCCCTTCAGCCAATAAATTCCAATTCAAATCTTTATCTGAGTATTATCATCATTTTATTCTCCTTAGTAATTCAGAACAGACTCTAAATCACACTGCACAGTTAATCATCATGAGTAAATATATACATATATTTCAGAACACTAGATCTTGAGTTACCACATGTTTCAAAGGCTTTTCCGGGCTGTACAGTAAAATATTATCTGAAAGAGACACGTTAGTGACAGATTCCTTACCTTAGAATATCCCCAGGCGTCAGGCTGGATCCGGAAAGTATTTGCGTAGCAGTACCCTTGCGCGTCGGTAGGCGGCGTCGTGCGGCTCCGCGTCCGTCGTCGGCGTCGTGATCGCCGGGATGACGTCGCGGGCAGTACTTAGGCGCCGCCCCTGCGCGCTGACGTCAGTTCTTATTTTTCCGCGCCAGTAAGCGCAGATCCGGGAAGAGCAGTGCCCTAGTCAATTTTTGACTACATTTTTTGTGAATTTTTTCACAGTTTCTTTATCGAGTCTTCACGACTCCTAGGTGTCGTAGGGATGCCCGGCTTCAAGCCATGCGGAGCCTGTGGTCGCATGATGTCGATCACAGACCCGCATCTAGAGTGTCTCTTCTGTTTCGGCCGAGACCACGACACGAAGTCGTGCCCTGACTGCCGGAAACTTCACCCGAAGGCTTTGCGAGAGCGGTCTCGAAAGCTACTCGTGGTCCGGCAGTCGGCTCCGCGCCGCACCAAGCCCCGGTCCCGGGAGAGGTCGAGGGGCCGGTCGCGGAGTCCCCGCCGGTCGTCGGAGTCCAAGTCTTCGCGCTCCTCGGGTAAGTCGAAGCACAAAAAGTCTAAGAAGCGTCATCGCTCTAAGACTTCACCTCGCCGGTCTCGCGACTCGGCTGAGGCCCCAGTCGGCACCGTCCCCGCCGCCCCGGACATGCCTATGGAGCCGCCACGCATTACCCGTCCTTTCCGGGTTCGGGGGCGACTCCGGCCGAAATACAGGAATTCCTGTCGGCCATGGCCCGCCTCTTCGGGCCTCCAGGTCCCTCCGGTGCGCCTTCGGGCCCCGCGGGCCCTGATGGGGTTGCTCCGGCGTCGCCGTCGACTCCGGTCCCGGCGCCGCCTGTCCACCAGCCTTCATCCCAGCCTCAGCTCCGGCCCCGGCCTCGATCCCGGCTCCGGTGGTACCGCAACCCCCATCGACGCCGGTTGACCTAACCACGCCGACGCCGATGTCCCCGGTGCCGTTGCGGACGGCGTCGGTCCCCGGCTCTCTCCGGCTCCGGACATGGAGCCGGACCGACGTCGCTCGACGCTGGCTCCGGCGCCGATGAGACCTTGGGTCCCAAATGTCCCTCCTCCTCCATATTTTGAACAAGAGGAGGACCAGGAGAGCTGGGAGGGGTCTGAGGACCCTCTCAACAACAGTGTGAGTATGATCCGGACTGGGCTGAGGAACTTGGGGATGCCAGTGGTCTAGACACCTCCCCTGACACTGGCATGCTGTCTCCTCCCGTGGCTACGGAGGAGGGAGCTAATTTTGCAACGGTGTTGCGTAGAGCAGCTGGAGCCTTACATCTCCAATTGCCTACTGTGGCTGTCAGGACTAATCTCCTGACGGAAGTGCTTCAGCCGGCGGCTTCCTCCTCGGAGACCGTGCTGCCGTTTAATGATGCACTCACTGACGTTCTTTTCGGTGCCTGGTCCAAGCCCACCACAGGGGCTCCTGTGGATAGGAACGTGGCCCGACGCCATCGCCCTGCTCCGGGCGACCCCTTGTTTCTCTCCCAACATCCCACCCCCGAGAGCTTGGTTGTCCAAGCCTCTGCCTCCCAAACCGCCTTCCCTACCGCCCTCCGGATAGGGAATCCAAACGCCTGGACCAATTTGGGAAGAAGGCTTTTTCTTCCTCCAGTGCTGGCTTGCGGTCCGTCAACACCGCTTGCCTTTTGGGCCGATATACCCACTCCCTGTGTGATTCGGTGGCAGCTGTTTTGCCGCAGTGTTCTGAGGAGGTCCAGACACTGCTTACCCGCGCCATTGCGGAAGGGCGAGATGCGGCTAAATACACCATACGTTGTGGCCTTGATACCGCCGACTCGCTGGGCAGATCGCTTGCGACGACGGTGGCGCTACGTCGCCACGCCTGGCTGAGAACAACTGGTTTCTCGGGTGATGTCCAGAATACACTCATGGACATGCCCTTTGATGGAGTCGGTCTTTTGGTTCAAAGGCAGACCATGCGCTGGAGCGTTTTAAGGACTCACGGGCTACTGCCAAGTCCCTGGGCCTTTCTGTTGTACGCCCTCCGCTATCCTCTGCTTTTCGCCCTTTCGTGGCCACGGAAGGGGCGCCCAGTCACGTCAGCTGCCCAGCCACCGGCCCGCGCAGCAAGCGTCTTCGCGTGGCCGAGGACGTGGATACCGCTGTGGCGGTTCGGGCAACCAGCGTGCGGGTCAGGCCACTACCTCCAACCCGTCCGTGGCCTCCAAGCCCTCCTAGTCCTTCCTTTCAGGTGCACAGCACGCCAGTAGGGGGCAGGGTCCGCCATCACCTTCACCACTGGCGTCCCATCACCTCGGACAGGTGGGTCTTGGACATTGTCCGACGGGGCTACTCCCTCCCCTTCGAGACCACCCCCCCAGCCATGCCACCTCTATTCCACCGCATGTCAGGGGATCACTTGGTGCTTCTGCAGAAGGAAGTCACGGCCCTCTTGCCAAGAGGGCCATCGAGCATGTTCCGACCCCAGAAGTAGGACGTGGTTGCTACTCCCACTACTTTCTGGTGCCCAAAAAGGACAAGGAGGACATGCGTCCTATCTTGGACCTCCGGAACGTCAATCGCTTCCTCCGGAAGGAGAAGTTCAAGATGCTCACCCTAGCTCAGGTCTTGACTGCCCTCGACCCAGGAGACTGGTTGGTAGCGTTGGACTTGCAGGACGCTTATTTTCACATCCCCGTCCTGCTGGCCCACCGGCGTTACCTGCGGTTCACGGTAGGCCTCGAGCATTTTTAGTTCACCGTGCTCCCCTTTGGCCTTACAAGTGCCCCTCGGGTGTTCACGAAAGTGATGGCGGTGGTCGCAGCTCATCTGCGCCGGGCAGGGGTTCCAGTCTTCCCCTACCTCGACGACTGGCTGCTGAAGGCGGGCTCGTCCCAGGCAGTCGTCTCCCACCTCCAGACTACAGCCGAACTCCTGCACTCGCTGGGGTTCTCCAACAATGTGCCGAAGTCGCATCTGATTCCCTCTCCACAGCTCCTTTTCATCGGAGCAGTTCTGGACACGACGCAGTTTCGGGCCTATCCTCCCGAACGGCGAGTCCGGGATATTCAGGCTATGATTCCGATCTTTCAGCCTTTATCCTGGGTTTCGGTACGGATGACCCTGAGGCTGCTGGGCCTCATGGCCTCCTGCATCCTGCTGGTCAATCATGCCAGATGGCATATGCGGGCTCTGCAGTGGGACCTGAAGTTCCAGTGGGCGCAGCACCAGGGCAACCTGTCCGAACACGTTCAGATCTCGGAGGGGACTGCAAAACAGTTACAGTGGTGGCTCTCGAACCGGCAATGGGTCATGGGCAGATCCCTCTCCCTTCCCCAGCCAGAGCACACAGTTGTGACGGACGCGTCCCTTCTGGGATGGGGCGGTCACATGGGAGAGGCGGAGATCAGAGGCCTCTGTTCTCCGGCGGAGTCCCAGCTCCATATCAACCTTCTGGAGCTCCGGGCGATCCGACTTGCACTGAAGGCATTCCTTCCCTCTGTCAAAGGGAAGGTAGTGCAGGTGTTAACAGACAACACCACCGCCATGTGGTATTGCAACAAACAAGGCGGGGTGGGGTCGTGGACCCTCTGTCAGGAGGCTCTGCGCCTCTGGACCTGGCTGGAACATCAGGGCATGTTCCTGATGGTTCAACACCTGGCAGGTTCCCTGAACGCCAGGGCGGACGAACTCAGCCGCAGGTGCATGATGGATCACGAATGGCGTCTTCACTCGGAAGTGGCGCAAGGACTCTTTCTACAGTGGGGAGAGCCTTGGTTAGATCTATTCGTCAACTAAGAGAACGCGCAATGTCATCAGTTCTGCGCGTTGGAATTTCCAAGGCGGCACTCGCTCGGCGACGCTTTTCGTCGCGAGTGGAGTTGCGGTCTGTTGTACGCCTTTCCGCCTATACCACTTCTACCCAGAGTGTTGAAGAAGATTCGGCACGACCGGGCCCAAGTCATTCTTGTGGCTCCGGACTGGGCTCGAAGAGTTTGGTATCCCGAGCTACTCAGTATGAGCGTAGATCCCCCGATCCGTCTGCCTCTTCGGGAGGATCTTCTGTCGCAGCAGCAGTGGACGGTCCTCCACCCGAACCTGTCCAGCCTCCACCTGCTTGCGTGGAGATTGAGCGGCGGCAGTTGATTCCTTTCGACTTGCCTCCCGAAGTTTGTGATGTGATTCTGGCAGCCAGGCGTCCCTCCACTAAGGTGGTATACGCCTGCAGGTGGAACAAGTTTGTGGCATGGTGCACAGCAAAGGCTGTGAATCCCCTTTCTGCCCCTCTTTCTGAGGTTCTTCTGTTCCTTCTTTCCCTGGCCCAACAGGGTTCTGCCCTGGGTACCATCAAGGGCTATCTTTGTGCCATCTCGGCCTTCCTCAGGCTTCCTGATCAGCCCTCCCTTTTCCAGTCCCCTGTTGTTAACCGGTTTCTAAAAGGCATTACACACCTCTTCCCTCCTGTTCCGTTTGTAATGCCTCAGTGGGACTTGAACTTGGTTCTTACCTTTCTTATGTGCGCTCCCTTTGAGCCTCTACATAACTGTCCTCTTCGTCTTCTCACTCTGAAGACAGCCTTTCTGGTGGCCATCACCTCCGCTCGGCGGATGAGTGAGCTCCAGGCTCTTTCATGCAAACCTCCCTTTCTGTCTGTCCATCCAGACAAGGTTGTTCTTAGGACGTGCCAGTCCTTCTTGCCAAAGGTGGTTACTGCCTTCCACATTGGGCAGACCATCACTGTGCCCACCTTCTTTCCGCCTCCGCATCCTTCCAGAGAGGAAGAGAGGCTCCACCGTCTGGACCCAAAACGTGCACTTTCTTTTTATATCAACCGCACACAACACTTCCGGGTGGATGACCAGCTCTTTGTTGGCTACGTGGGCGCCAAAAAAGGTCGGGCGGTGCACAAACGAACCATCTCCCGCTGGGTTACCTTGTGCATCAAGGCCTGCTATTCTTTGGCTAAGAAGGAGCCTCCTGTTGGGCTGCGTGCCCATTCCACCAGGGCAACGGCTGCTACTACGGCTTTAGGCCGCGGTGTTCCGCTGCAGGATATCTGTCAGGCAGCTACGTGGGCCTCGCTGCACACGTTTACAAAGCATTACTGCCTTGACAGTCAGGTCCGGAGGGACGGCTTCTTTGGCCGTTCTGTCCTCCGGGACTTCCTTGTCTGATCTTTGTTCGCAGACCCACCACCGGGGTTGGTATTGCTGGGGTATCTATTCTAAGGTAAGGAATCTGTCACTAACGTGTCTCTTTCAGATGCACAAGTTACTAACTTGTGTAACGATATATCTGTAAGAGACAGTAGTTAGTGACAGATTCCTTACCGCCCCACTCATCCTCCCCGTTCTGCGAACTGATTTCTAGGGTTAAGGACATCCCTTTCAGGGCCATAGTATTTTTCAGACACCTATGTCAGCTTCTTGCATGGCTCTGCGTTCCTGGCGTGGAAAGTCGTGTACAGAACTGACGTCAGCGCGCAGGGCCGGCGTCTAAGTACTGCCCGCGACGTCATCCCGGCGATCACGACGACGGACGCGGAGCCGCACGACGCCGCCTACCGACGCGCAAGGGTACTGCTACGCAAAAACTTTCCGGATCCAGCCTGACGCCTGGGGATATTCTAAGGTAAGGAATCTGTCACTAACTACTGTCTCTTACAGATATATCGTTACACAAGTTAGTAACTTGTGCAACAATTAGAATAAACATTTAACGGTAAGATCTGTTTACTTGATGTATATCTGAATAAACAGGCACCTTAATAGATGTTGATTTATAAACGTCAAGCTTCTAATTAAACTTTTCCAACTAACACAACTTATATGCATAATAGCAAACTACAGGGAAAACAACTGATTGCATCCTTTCTGTATTGCCACTGAAAATTCTGAAAATACTCCTCAAGATTTGAATTGGAATTTATTTGTTAAATGGGCTGTTTTTTTCAGTAATTATAATTGTCTTGAAAGAGAATAGTAACGCTTTTGCTCCCCAATGCAAACGCATTTTTGATGTTGAGCTCCCAAGGTCATCCTTGTGCAAGTACATAAAAAAGGAGGACACCTGAGAAAGGGCAGCTAGAGACCATTATCATAATAACTATGTGTTCTGCTTTTTACAGAAAAGAAGATTGAGTAGTCTGATGCAACAAGGGAGAGGTAGTTCCAAAGTTTAGGCCTAGGGTCCAAAAAGACCTTCCAGCACAGTGTGCCCTGCGGTGCCATGGAATTTCAAAAAGTGAGAGTGAATCCAAATCTGAGAAATGTAGGTTAAGATGAGCGAGGCAAGATTCATGGGGGTCTGTGTAGTAGAAGGCCCAGAGTACCAAACCTAGTTTCTCAACCTGAATCCACTTCTTGATAGGTAGGGCACCATGGAGAAATGGTCCGGTTAGCGCAGGCCTGGTGCACATCCGTTTTTTGGATCCTCTGAAGCTTAAAAATCTGATATGCCCAGAGTCCCAGTTAGTGCTTTTCCATAGTCCAAAAGCCACAGCATGGAGGAGGTTATGACAATTACCAAGTTGTAACAGGGAAGAGTTTTCTTTAGAATTCTGAGCAGTAAAAGCATACAGCCCAAGTTTCAATGTAGTCAATGTCAAGCGATGAACCTATAATTCTTTAGAGAGTCATGGGCAAGCTTTATTAATAGAAGACTGACAATGATAATACATTCAATTTCTAATGAAGACTTCTAGCCACATATTCCTTACCTTTTGAATAGTCCCCAGGTGCCAGACTGGATCCGGAAATTTTTCAGAATACCTCTGCACGCTGGTAGGTTGTACTGTACGGCTCTGCACTGACACCGTTCTGCTCTGAAAATGATGTACGGCCTTGATAGGCTCCACTCCCTACATGCTGTTGTCAGTTCCTTTCTATCCACGCCTCCAGATATGGATCCGGATCTGCTACTTGTCTCTTTGAGATCCTCAGGTAAGTCGAAGAAAAAGCACAAGAAATCTAAGCAGGACTTGGCCCCTTCCCGCAGTACACACTCTCCTGAGAAGGCATGGGGCGGCACCATACGTCTCAATCTCGCTCCCGAAGTCAATTAACTAAGGAATCTATTCTACAACTTGTCCTGGCACAACCGAAATTACCCGGACTGTATACCACTCATAAACAGATTGAAGAGTTACGCAAGGCCATGCTCCAATGCTTTATATCCTTGTCAATTCCCTCTAACGTGCCTATGGGCCACACAGAGCTGAGAATTTCTCCATCTGGAATACCGCCAGCGGGTTCGCACTCAGCACCAGTTGGACCTTTGTGAGTGGGGAGAACCTTGGCTCAATCTGTTTGCCACCGCCGAGAACGCACAATGCCAGCACTTCTGCTCATTGGAGTTTCCAAAACATCTCTTGCTCGAAGACTCATTCTGCCTCAAAACTCAGGACTCTTGTATGCCTTTTTGCCAATACCACTCCTACCCTGAGTTCTCAAGTAGATCAGGACGAACTGGGCCCGTCATCCTACTGGCTGCGGATTTGGCACGGAGTGTATGATTTCCAGAACTCCTGGGCTTAAGCATCTGTCTTCCGATCAGCAGCAGGGCAGAGTTCTGCATCCGTGCCTTTGCAATCTCCACTTTCATGCTTGGATATTGATAGACGACAGCTGAACACCTTCGACCTTCCACCGGATTTGGTTGATGTCGTCTTGGCAGCCTGCATACCTCGACAAAAAACTGTAAACGCCTATTGTTATGACAGATTTGTAGCTTGATGCAATATGCTATTGATAGACCCCCCCTATAGGCTAAGTTAGCTGACGCTTAGTTGTTTGTTTTGTTCTTAGCCCCATTAAGGCCTTGTTCTGGCACAGTTAAAGGGTACCTTTTGGCACTTTTGCATTTTTGTGGTTGCAGGATCAGCCCTCGTTGTTCAAATCTCCAGTAGAAGTGTACTATTTGAAAGTTTTACAACATTTGTTTCCTCCGTCTCCCTCTCCCTTTGACATGCCACAGTGTTGGACCTTAACTTTGTCCTCAAATATGTTGTGCCCTCCCTTTGAGCCATGTCACAGCTGTCCCTTGCGGCTTCTCACCCTTAAGACAGTGTTCCTAGTCTCTGTAACATCGGCGTAGCGTGTGAGTGAATTTCAGGCTCTCTGTGTTAACCCACCATACAACACTTTCCCAGACAAGCTGGTTTTGCGGACAGGGCATCCTACTTGCCTAAAGTTGTGACACCGTTTCACATCAGTCAAAATATTACCTTGCTGGCGTTCTGTGCTCCGCCTCACCTCTAGAAGGATGATGAGAGACTCCACCGCTTGGACCCAAAGAGAGCCCTAAGCTTTTAAATTGATCGCACCAAAGAACACTAGGGGATAATCAGCTCTTTGCGAGTTTCTCTGGAGTGAAAAAAGGCGAGGCAGAGGAGAACCATCTCCCATTGATTCCTGCTTTGCTTTAAGATCTGCTACACCTTGACCAAAAAGCAGCCTCCAGATAGGCTGTGTGCTCATTCTACCAGGGCCAAACCACTATGTTAGCAGGTGGAGTCCCTGTCCTGGACATTTGCCAGGCGCTTACTCTGTTTCTCTATATGTTCACGAATCACTATTGTTTATACAACCTGGTTCACCAAGAGAGGCATTTTGTCCACTTGGTCCTGCAGGACTTCTTCATTTGAGTGCATTTCCAGACCCACCTCCAAATAGGTACTGCTTTGGTATCTACTCAAAAGGTGAAGAATCTGTGCTACAAGTCTCTAGCCAAAGAACAAGTTACTTACATTCAGTAATGCTCTTTCTGGCAGAGACTCTATTTAACCGCAGGTTCCTTACCAACCGTCCCTTCCTTCCCTGTTCTGTGTGTGGACTATCCATTAATAAGATCCCAAATTTAGGAATCTGCCCACTGGTCACAACCAATTTGCTATTGGGGATCTGTGTCTGGGGCGTGGACAGCCTTAAAAGCAACTGTCATTGCGCCGGAGTGGCACCTATATAGACCCCACATACATTTCCGAAGTGGAACGGCGTCAGTGCGGAGCTGTGTGGTGCCACCTACCTACGTGTAGATATACTGCTGAAAAGTTTCTTGATCCAGTCTGATGCCTGGAAAATATTCAAAAGGTGAGGAATCTGCAGCTAGATAGTCTCTACCAGAAGGAGCGTTATCGAAGGTAAGTAACTTGTTCATCAAGATAGAAATAACAGTTCTAAAAAATAAAATAGGTGTTTACAGGTAAAATAAGGAAGTTTATTTTAAATCATGTGAATTGGACATCAAACATTTAACCACATGAAAGGCAGTTTGGTGCAACATGCATCCTTGTTCTTAACAACACAGACTCTCAGCAATAGCAACTCCGGTCCAACTTCAGTACAACCCCCTTGGTAGAAATGTTGAAAAATTATCCACTTCACAATGTCAGTCACACTTCCTTGCTGCTCATTGTAAATCATAACATCTCATTAAAAACCGCTCTAGTGTGCCACTGCATAATCCCCCTTGAGAGTAAAAGAGGCACACAGAGACTAATGGGGAGTGAGAGAGAAGACGACACAGAAATATGCTAATTATTTCGCAAACTTATACCTATATCCCTGCCTAAGTCTCATGCCAAAAAGTCGGTATGTCTTGCAGCCTGGTAATCAACATCAGTCTCCGAAATTGTTCAACATTGTCTTCATAGTTCACCCTCAAGGCCTTATATCCCTTCGCTAATGGTCTCTTTTTAAAGACTTTTCCTTTCTTAGAGTCCAAACATTTGCACAATGCAGTGGGTCCCCTTACTCAACCAACAGAGTTCCAGACTAGAGATTCTAGCCCCTACTCCACTAGTTGGCAAGTACAGCACCTTATGTATTACCAACATGATGGCACTATATTGACCCAACTCCTCTGCTTATAGGAAATATAACTTCTGGTAGAGACTTCTATTCGGAAGCTCCTCACCTGGTGAATTTTTCTTATGCGCCAAACTGGATCTGGAAGATTTTCATTGCAACTCGTTTGCACACCGGTAGGTGGATTTGTTCAACTGTGTAGGATCAATCCCTCCCCGGTTGCGACACCGAGGCCACTATCTGAGCCACCTCTGTGCGCTGACATCCGTTCCTTTCTTTCTGTGACTTCCGATGCAGATCCAAAGCTTACTCCCTTGTTCCCAAATTCCATTGGGCAAAGGACGAGGCCCCTCCTAAGACTATCGGATTTAAACCGTGTAAGGACTGCCACAAACGGATGTCGGTGATGAACTCACACAAGGACTGACTCTACTGTCTTGTCTCCAAGGACAATTCGGTGGCGTGTGGCAAGTGCTCCAAGATGAACCCCTAAGCCATCCATGGACGTAAAGCCAAACTACATCACAGAACATCGTCAGAAGTCAAAGAAGGCCCAGTCCCGGTTGAGGGTTCAGCTGCACTAACTAGGCTTATCTCACCACTGCTCATCCTTAAAATAAAGTTTGTCATAAAGAGTAAAAAATTCAAGATGTCCAAACACTGCTCTCCCATGTCCCGCCACGCCATCACTTTGCGTTGTGCGATGCCCCAGGTACCGCAAGGCCGCAAACACAGTCCCTGATCCCAGAACTGTTACAGACCCTCATGCCTCTCCGACCAGAATTTCTGGGTCCTGCGGTGACACAGCAACAGCTTCAAGCATTTAAAGAGGCAATGGAAAGAATGTTCGATACCCACCCGGTACCCTCTGCCTCGCCTTCCGGCCCCAAGGATCTGAGGTGGCCTTCAATCAGTCTACTGCCAGTGTGTCCAAACCCAATTCCACTTATGCCACTTGCACCGACTTTGCTCCCGGCTCGATGGTGATTCTTTTTTTACGGCACTGCAGCCATAAGCATCAACCTGAAGTATACAGCCCTGAGCTTTAACACCTGAAGGAAAGCAGATTGCCCTTTCTGACTTAAAGGTGACCCCGAAGCTACCTCCACTGACGTTGCACTGACCTCACCTCTATCCCCATTCTTACCCCGAATCATTCCCTCAGTGCCAGCATGAATTCGGAGATGATGATTCTGGACATGTTTATGGTGACACCAACTTATTTCTGGATTTGCAGGACACCAGTGGCCTGGTTACCACCCATGACACTGGCCTTTACTCACCTCTCCCAAATGTAGCCACAGAAGAATCTGCCTCCTTTGCCAGATTAATAAGGAGGGCAGAAGAAGTCTTGGACCTCACACTTCCCACCACTGAGTTTTGACAGTGTTTTGACAGAAGTGCTTCATCCCAGACAAACTAATAAGGAGCCTCTATTGCCATTCAGTGAGGCCCTGGTCAAGACCAGGATCTTGCCCTCCAGTCAACAGGCAGTTTGCAAGATGGAACAGGTCAGCTCCGGGGAAACCTGGTTTCCTCCTCCAACATCCTTCACCAGAAAGCCTGGTGGTACTGGCCTCCACCAGCCTTTGCACCCCAGTGCGTTTCCAACCACCCCACAATGTAGAGAGTGGAAATGCATAGAGGCATTTGCCAAAAGTATGTTCTTCTCAGCCAGCCTTGTCCTCAGCACCATCAATACCAGCTGTCTCCTAGGGAGATACATTGACGCGTTACGGGACATGGTGGCAGATATTTTGTGCACAGTCCCGAGCAATGTATGGCTAAACCTGAAACGCATTATTCAAGTTGGACAAGGTGCCGAAAATTAGTTCCTTCAATGGGGCCTGGACACAACAGACTGGGTAGAGCAGTCAGCCCCAGCATGGTGCTTAGAGCCAAGCATGGATTCATTATATTGGATTCTCCTGTGCCGTCCCCCAGTCCGCTGGTGGATATGCCCTTCGATGGAACCCATCTGTTCGGAGACCAGGCGGATTCTGACCTTAAAGTGTTTTAAAGACAGTAAGGCAATGACACACTCTCCTGGGCTTGTTCCTCTGGTGTGCCAGTTCTCCCAACAATTTTGCCCCTTTTGAAGCATCAGGAGGGGATATCACCCGGGGCAAAGCCAGAATATGCTTCAAAAACAACCGGCCTTTCATTCTTTTTGAGGTAGAGGCAAGGGATCAGACCACCAGCGTCCACGCCCCGCAGGGGCAAAAATATACCCAAACCCCAATAACCCTCCTGCAGCTGCAAGAAAAAGTTTTTTTTTTTATTAAATATTTTATTTTTCCATTTTAATATAATCCTACAAACAAAAATACAATAATAAATCATAACCTCACAATAAAGAGAAAAAAAGGAAAAAATCGTAAGGTGCATTACATTCCCAGTATTGTCTCCAGAGGAGTGAGCAATTGACAAGAATCAAACAAATATTGCAAAAATTAAGAGCAAAAGACAGTCATTGAAAAGGAAAGTGTGAGATAGTTCAGAGACACCAGTACTCTATAATCGACACCTAGATCATCCGTGTGTCTTCCAATGTCGGCGTAGCCTGTCGTGTCTGTTGGGATCCTTCTGCAGGGGGGGGGGGGGGTCGGGGTGATCTCGCCCCCAGGACTCGATATAGGTAGTGTATAGACTCCAGAAGTTCTTTGGTCGATTCCTAGGGGGGAGTAGTTCGCTGTTAGTTTCTGTTTGTGTATTGCAGTACATCATGTCCTTAGTCCATTGGGACAGCGAGGGAGGTGGGCCTCGGGACCAATGCATTGCTATTACTCGCTTAGCTACCAAGAGGGCCATGTCCACCAGGCGTCTGATGGGTTTCTGCAGTTTTTTGGAGTAGCCGAGAAGGGCTAGTGCTGGATTGGGGCTGATTGCCGCCTGTGTAACTGATCGGAGTTCTACAAAGACTTGTATCCAAAAATTTGCTATGGGGCGGGCAGAGCCACGCTAAATGCAAAAAATCCGCCTCACCCGCTCCACATCGCTCGCAGTTGACATTGTCTCGTAGCCCATATTTGTGGAGTCGCACAGGCGTATGGTAGATTCGGTTTAAAAATTTAAATTGTATAAGGCGGTGTCGGCCGTTAAGTGAGATGCGTTTGGTTGCTTCGCAGCAATATTTCCACATATTGTCATCTATGTCAAGCCCCAGATCAGTCTGCCACTCAAGTCTAGCCTTGACATACTGATTGCGGCACAGTTCCTGCGACTTAGCGTATATGTGTGAAACTAGCCTCTTAGGGGATTCTGCGTGCACCAAAGCGGAGAAGGTGAGTACCTCCGGAGGTTCCTGTTACTCGTCTCCAAGGAAGTCTCGCAGCGCGCTTCTTGCTCTAAAATAGTGGAATGTGGTGAGGGGGGGCTGCGTCTGTTCTGACTCCAGCAGGTCAGTCCAGTCTTTGCCTGCTCCGTCGTTAAAGAAATCGCCAATCTTATCAATTCCCAATGAGTGTAGAGATGCTATCATTTCAGGGGAGGTGAGAGTCGGGAGCCACTCGCACCATGCTATGGGGGTGTTGGGGGAGTACAATATGGAAAGTGCCTGTCTGTTGAGGAGGTTATGCCAGGCGTGTGTGGTAGCATTAATTGAGTCGAGAATCACAGTGGTTCTGCGTGGTGCCTGGAATAAGGCAGTCGCCAAATGAGTAGGGGCTCGCGAAAGTCGCTCTATGTGTAAGTGTGGGGGAGGCGCCTGCTGATGTAGCCAGAAGTATGCATGTGAGGCCTGGGCTGCCCGGTAGTAGAGTTCTAGGTCCGGGGCTCCCAACCCTCCCATAGAGTATGGCAGGACGAGGAGTTTCCAGCTAGCTCGTGGCTGTTTATTGGCCCAGGCCAATTTGATTTGTAATGTTCTAAGATGTTTAAAGAACTGTGTTGGTAGGACCATTGGGATGTTAAGAAACAAGAAAAGGAATCGGGTGAGGACCACCATTTTCATCAGCGATATTCTGCCCAAAAGGGAGAGGGGGAGTCGGGTCCATCTCGCGATGTCCTCCTCAAGTTTAGTAATAGCGCTGCCATAATTATCTCTGAACACTAGCTCCGAGTCTGTGTGTATTTGAATCCCCAGATATCGCACCGGGTCAGTGGACCACTGTAGAGGGAAGTCTAATTCCTCGGGGAGTGTCGCCGGGGTAAGGGGGAATATTACGTATTTCGTCCAATTAATTTTTAATCCGGAAAGTTCTCCGAATCGTACTACCTCGCGCAGGACGGGGGAGACGTTGTTGGCTGGGTCGCGAACGTATAGAAGGGTATCGTCCGCGTAAGTGGAGACAACGAGATTGTACCCAGGGAACCGAATTCCTTTATTGCCATGGTATTCCCGCAGGGCGCAGGCCAGCGGCTCGGCCACCAGGGCATACAGTAGTGGGGACAGCGGGCAGCCTTGTCGGGTACCTCTGGATATTGTCAAGGGGGCGGTAACCACGTCTCCCACGCGCACCCTAGCCGTGGGGTTCACATATAAAGTGTTGATTAGGCTCAGGAAAACACCTCCCAACGCCATGCGTTCCAGGGTCAGCAACATAAATTTCCACTCCACCGAGTCGAATGCTTTTTCCGCATCCAAAAAAATTGCGGCGGCCTTAGTGTCTGATTTCATGTGTTGAATTGCCCCAAAAACTGTGCGTAGATTGTATGTGAGTGTACGACCTGGTATAAAGCCAGCCTGTTCCGGTCCCACGAGAGTTGGCATCAGAGGGGCGAGTCTATTCGCCAGCACTTTGGCAAATATTTTCGTGTCAACGTTCAGCAGTGAAAGTGGACGATATGAGGAGCAGTTGTGTGGGGGTTTCCCAAGTTTTAAAATGACGACTAAAAGCGCTTCTCTCATTGTTGGGGGCATAGAGCCCTCCTCTGCCATCTCCTCAAAGAGTGTTAGTAGGTGCGGGACCAGGAGCTCTTTGAACTCTTTGTAGAATCCTACTGTAAGCCCATCTTGGCCCGGGGCGCTACATGAGCGCATTGTGGATAAGGCTGCCTGTATTTCCCATGCTTCAAGGGGGCGCATCAAATATTCTCTGTGGGAGTCTAGCAACCAGGGTAGCTTAATATATTCCAGGTATTCCAGCATATCTGAGTGTGTAGTGTGGGATTTGGCCTTATAGAGGTCGGCATAATATCATCGAAAGCACTCCGCCACTCCATCAGCATCAGCTATAGTGTCGCCGTCGGCGGTGGTTGTCACTATGGGGTGAGTTGTTGCTCGGCGACCCTTCATAAGATTCGCTAGGGCGGGGCCAGGTCGTTCCCCCCCCTCTCCATATATCCTTGCTACTGCGTATTTACCCATTAGTTTGACCTCTCTATCAGCCTCAGTGTGGTATTTTTCTAAAGTAGTCTTGAGTGCGGTTAGTAGTGTAGGGTCATTCTTATCTAGCGCCTCCCCTTCCAATCTAGCCAAAGTGTGTTCTAAGTGAGCCAGCCTCCCCCTAATCGATTTCAGCACTCCCGAATGCTTAGAAATTGCGATGCCCCGCACGTAGACCTTGAAGGTCTCCCAGATCGTGGTGAAGTGAGGTACGGAGCCCAAGTTTGTAGAAAAAAAGGTTTCCATTGCCTCCAAGATTTCTGCCCTAAAGGCCTCATCAAGTAATGCATAGGGGGGAAAGCGCCAGGTGAAGGGAGGGGGCCGTTAGTCAGGAGTGGACAGTATTAGTAACACCGGTGAATGGTCAGAGTAGGTACGGGGGAGTACCTCACACTCCCGGATAGTGCCTCTTAGTGATCCCATCAGGAACCAGTAGTCAATCCTTGTATGAAGGTTGTGGGGTGCAGAGTAATGTGTGTAGCCTCCTGCTATCGAGGAGCGAGAGCGCCAGACATCTACCATGTTCAGTTCCGTGAGGGCAGCTAGGATTGCCTCGGCTGCCTGTGTGCGTCGCCGTGGCGGTCCCCCAGAGCGATCAAGGTCTGGGTTAAGAATGCAGTTAAAGTCGCCCCCCCAGATTTGTGGTACATTAGGTAGTTGCCGAGCTAAGGTCAAAAGGTTGTGGTAAAATTGTGGGCAGTCATGGTTAGGGCCATACTCATTGACTATTATGTAGTCCGCGCCTTTCCCTCTGCACTTGGACACCACATATCTACCGTTAGCATCCGTGTGTAATTCTTCAAGAGTAAGCCGGGCTTTGGGGTTAATGCAGGTGAGGACCCCCGTGCGTGCGTGGTAAAGCCCGCAGCATGAAATGTGCCACGGATCCTTCCCCTGATCTGTGGGAGATGCGCTACGGGAAGGTGTGTTTCCTGCAGGAGTGCTACATCGACATTGTGCCTAGTGAGATAAGACATGACCCTCCTGGTTTTACGTTGATCATCTGAAAGAGACACGTTAGTGACAGATTCCTTACCTTAGAATATCCCCAGGCGTCAGGCTGGATCCGGAAAGTTTTTGCGTAGCAGTACCCTTGCGCATCGGTAGGCGGCGTCGTGCGGCTCCGCGTCCAGCGTCGGGATCGCCGGGATGACGTCGCGGGCAGTACTTAGACGCCGCCCCTGCGCGCTGACATCAGTTCTTTCTTTTTCCGCGCCAGTAAGCGCAGATCCGGGAAGAGAAGTGCCCTAGTCATTTTTTGACTAAGTTTTTGGGTGATTTTGACCCTGTTTTCTCGAAGTCTCTCGACTCCGAAGGTGTCGGTAGGGATGCCCGGCTTCAAGCCATGCGACGCTTGTGGTCGAATGATGTCGATCACAGACCCGCATCAGGAGTGTCTTTACTGCCTCGGCCGCGACCACGACACCAAGTCGTGCCCCGACTGCCGGGCCTTGCATCCGAAGGCTTTGCGAGAGCGGTCTCGAAAGCTCCTCGAGGTCCGGCAGTCGGCTCCGCGCCACGCCAAGCCCCGGTCACACGAGAGGTCGAGGGGCCGGTCGCGGAGTCCTCATCGGTCGTCGGGGTCCAAGTCTTTGCACTCCTCCGGTAAGTCGAAGCATAAGAAGTCGAAGAAGCGTCATCGCTCGACAACTTCCCCTCGCCAGTCTCGCGACTCGGCTGAGGGTCCTGTCGGCACCGTCCCCGCGGCTCCGTGAGTGCCTGTGGAGCCGCCCCCGCATTACCCGTCCTTCCCGGGTTCGGGGGCGACTCCGGCCGAGATACAGGAGTTCCTGTCGGCCATGGCCCGCCTCTTCGGGCCTCAAGGTCGCCCCGGTGCGCCTTCGGGCCCTGATGGGGTTTCTCCGGCGCCGCCGGCGACTCCGGTCCCGGCGCCGCCTGTCACACCAGCCTCGGTCCCGGCACCGGCCCCGGCCTCGACCCCGGCGCTGCCACAACCCCGATCGACGCCGGTTGACCTGACGACACCTCCACCGGCGCCGATCTCTCCGACGCCGCTCCGGGCGGCGTCGTTCCCCGGTTCTCTCCGGACTCGACGCCGGCTCCGACGCCGATGAGACCTTGGGTCCCGCATGTCCCTCCTCCTTATTTTGAACCAGAATTGGAGGACGAGGAGAACTGGGAGGGGTCTGATGACCCTCTCACACAGCAGTGTGAGTTTGATCAGGACTGGGCTGAGGAGCTTGGGGATGCCAGTGGTCTGGACACCTCCCCTGACTCTGGCATGCTGTCTCCTCCTTCCGTGGCAATGGAGGAGGGAGCAAACTTTGCAACGGTGTTGCGTAGAGCAGCTGGGGCCTTACACCTCCAGTTGCCTACCGTGGCTGTCAGGACTAACATCCTGACGGAAGTGCTTCAGCCGGCGGCTACCTCCTCGGAGCCACTGCTGCCGTTTAACGAGGCGCTTTCAGACGTTCTTTTGGGCACCTGGTCCAAGCCCACCACAGGGGCTCCTGTGGATAGGAACGTGGCCCGACGCCATCGCCCTGCTCCGGGCGACCCCCTGTTCCTCTCCCAACACCCCACCCCTGAGAGCTTGGTGGTCCAAGCCTCTGCTTCCCAAAGCGCCTTCCCTACCGCCCCCACGGATAGGGAATCCAAACGCCTGGATCAATTTGGGAAGAAGGTCTTTTCTTCCTCCAGTGCTGGCTTGCGGTCCGTCAATACCACTTGCCTCTTGGGCCGATATTCCCACTCCTTGTGGGACTCGGTGGCGCAAGTTCTGCCCCAGTGTCCGGAGGAGGTCCAGACACTGCTTACCCGCACCATTGCGGAGGGAAGAGATGCGGCAAAGTACACCATCAGATGTGGCCTTGATACCGCCGACTCGCTAGGCAGATCGCTTGCGACGACAGTGGCGCTGCGCCGTCACGCCTGGCTGAGAACCACTGGTTTCTCGGGTGATGTCCAAAACACCCTTATGGACATGCCCTTTGATGGGATCGGTCTTTTTGGGAACAAGGCAGACCATGCGCTGGAACGCTTTAAGGACTCGCGGGCTACGGCCAAGTCCCTGGGCCTTTCTGCTGTACACCCTCCGCAGCCGTCTACTTTTCGCCCCTTTCGTGGCCACGGAAGGGGCGCCCAGTCACGTCTGCTGCCCAACCACCGGCCCGCGCAGCAAACGTCTTCGCGTGGCCGAGGACGTGGCTCCCGCCGTGGCGGGTCAGGCAACCAGCGTGCGGGTCAGGCCACCAACCCCGCCCCGTCCGCGGCCTCCAAGCCCTCCTAGTCCTTTTCAGGTGCACAGCACGCCATTAGGGGGCAGGGTCCGCCATCACCTTCACCACTGGCGTGCCATCACCTCCACCACTCGCGTGCCATCACCTCGGACAGGTGGGTCTTGGACATTGTCCGAAGGGGCTACTCCCTCCCCTTCGAGACCATCCCCCCAGCCCTGCCACCTCAATTCCACCGCATGTCAGGGGATCACTTGGTGCTTCTTCAGAAGGAAGTCACGGCCCTCTTGGCCAAGAGGGCCATCGAGCATGTTCCGACCCCAGAAGTAGGACGTGGTTTCTACTCCCACTACTTTCTGGTGCCCAAAAAGGACAAGGAGGACATGCGTCCTATCTTGGACCTCCGGAACGTCAATCGCTTCCTCCGGAAGGAGAAGTTCAAGATGCTCACCCTAGCTCAGGTCTTGACTGCTCTCGACCCTGGAGACTGGATGGTAGCGTTGGACTTGCAGGACGCATATTTCCACATCCCCGTCCTGCCGGCCCACCGGCGTTACCTGCGGTTCACGGTAGGCCTCGAGCATTTTCAGTTCACCGTGCTCCCTTTTGGCCTTACCAGCGCCCTCGGGTGTTCACGAAAGTGATGGCGGTGGTCGCAGCTCATCTGCGCCGGGCAGGCGTTCCAGTCTTCCCCTACCTCGACGACTGGCTGCTGAAGGCGGGCTCGTCCCAGGCAGTCGTCTCCCACCTCCAGACTACGGCCGAACTCCTGCACTCACTGGGGTTCTCCATCAACGTGCCGAAGTCGCACCTGATTCCTTCTCCACAGCTCCTTTTCACCGGAGCAGTTCTGGACACGACGCAGTTTCGGGTTTATCCTCCCGAACGGCGAGTCCGGGATATTTAGGCTATGATTCCGATCTTTCGGCCTCTATCCTGGGTTTCGGTACGGATGACACTGAGGCTGCTGGGCCTCATGGCCTCCTGCATCCTGCTGGTCGATCATGCCAGATGGCATATGCGGGCTCTGCAGTGGGACCTGAAGTTCCAGTGGGCGCAGCACCAGGGCAACCTGTCCGATCACGTCCAGATCTCGTAGGGGACTGCAAAACAGTTGCAGTGGTGGCTCTCGAACCGGCAATGGGTCATGGGCAGATCCCTCTCCTTCCCCAGCCAGAGCACACAGTTGTGACGGACGCGTCCCTTCTGGGATGGGGCGGTCACATGGGAGAGGCGGAGATCAGAGGCCTCTGGTCTCCGGCGGAGTCCCGGCTCCATATCAACCTTCTGGAGCTCCGGGCGATCCGACTTGCACTCAAGGCATTCCTTCCCTCTGTCAAAGGGAAGGTAGTGCAGGTGTTCACAGACAACACCACCGCCATGTGGTACTGCAACAAACAAGGCGGGGTGGGGTCTTGGACCCTTTGTCAGGAGGCTCTGCGCCTCTGGACATGGCTGGAACATCAGGGCATGTTCCTGATGGTTCAACACCTGGCAGGTTCCCTGAACGCCAGGGCGGACGAACTCAGCCGCAGGTGCATGATGGATCACGAATGGCGTCTTCACTCGGAAGTGGCGCAAGGACTCTTTCTACAGTGGGGAGAGCCTTGGTTAGATCTATTCGCCACCGAAGAGAACGCGCAATGTCATCAGTTCTGCGCGTTGGAATTTCCAAGGCGGCACTCGCTCGGCGACGCTTTTCGTCACGGGTGGAGTTGCGGTCTATTGTACGCCTTTCCGCCTATACCACTTCTACCCAGAGTGTTGAAGAAGATTCGGCACGACCGGGCCCAAGTCATTCTTGTGGCTCCGGACTGGGCTCGAAGAGTTTGGTATCCCGAGCTACTCAATATGAGCGTAGATCCCCCGATCCGTCTGCCTCTTCGGGAGGATCTTCTGTCGCAGCAGCAGGGGACGGTCCTCCACCCGAACCTGTCCAGTCTACACCTGCTTGCGTGGAGATTGAGCGGCGGCAGTTGATTCCTTTCGACTTGCCTCCCGAAGTTTGTGATGTGATTCTGGCAGCCAGGCGTCCCTCCACTAAGGTGGTATACGCCTGCAGGTGGAACAAATTTGTGGCATGGTGCACAGCAAAGGCTGTGAAAACCCTTTCTGCCCCTCTTTCTGAGGTCCTTCTGTTCCTTCTCTCTCTGGCCCAACAGGGTTCTGCCCTGGGTACCATCAAGGGTTATCTTTGTGCTATCTCGGCCTTCCTCATGCTTCCTGATCAGCCTTCTCTTTTTAAGTCCCCTGTTGTTAACAGGTTTCTTAAAGGCATTACACACCTCTTTCCTCCTGTTCCGATTATAATGCCTCAGTGGGACTTAAATTTGGTTCTTACTTTCTTAATGTGCGCTCCCTTTGAGCCTCTGCATAACTGTCCTCTTCGTCTTCTTACTCTGAAGACAGCCTTTCTGGTAGCCATCACCTCCGCTCGGCGGGTGAGTGAGCTCCAGGCTCTTTCATGCAAACCCCCCTTTCTGTCTGTTCATCCAGACAAGGTTGTTCTTCGGACGCGTCCGTCCTTCTTGCCAAAGGTGGTTACTGCCTTCCACATTGGGCAGACCATCACTTTGCCCACCTTCTTTCCGCCTCCGCATCCTTCCAGAGAGGAAGAGAGGCTCCACCGTCTGGACCCAAAACGTGCGCTTTCCTTTTACATCAACCGCACACAACAGTTCTAGGTGGACGACCAGCTCTTTGTTTGCTACGTGGGCGCCAAAAAAGGTCGGGCGGTACACAAAAGGACCATCTCCCGCTGGGTCATCTTGTGTATCAAGGCCTGCTATTCTTTGGCTAAGAAGGAGCCTCCTGTTGGGCTGCGTGCCCATTCCACCAGGGCAACGGCTGCTACCACGGCTTTAGGCCGCGGTGTTCCGCTGCAGGATATCTGTCAGGCAGCTACGTGGGCCTCGCTGCACACGTTTACCAAACATTACTGCCTTGACAGCCAGGTCCGGAGGGACGGCTTCTTTGGCCGTTCTGTCCTCCGGGACTTCCTTGTCTGAATCTGTTCGCAGACCCACCACCGGGGTTGGTATTGCTGGGGTATCTATTCTAAGGTAAGGAATCTGTCACTAACGAGTCTCTTTCAGATGCACAAATTACTAACTTGTGTAACGATATATCTGTAAGAGACAGTAGTTAGTGACAAATTCCTTACCGCCCCACCCATCCTCCCCGTTCTGCGAACTGATTTCTAGGGTTAAGGACATCCCTTTCAGGGCCCTAGTATTTTTCAGACACCTATGTTAGCTTCTTGCATGGCTCTGCGTTCCTGGCGCGGAAAGTCGTGTACAGAACGGACGTCAGCGCGCAGCGGCGGCGTCTAAGTACTGCCCGCGACGTCATCCCGGCGATGCCGACGACGGACGCGGAGCCGCACGACGCCGCCTACCGACGCGCAAGGGTACTGCTACGCAAAAACTTTCCGGATCCAGCCTGACGCCTGGGGATATTCTAAGGTAAGGAATCTGTCACTAACTACTGTCTCTTACAGATATATCGTTACACAAGTTAGTAACTTGTGCATTAAGGCCTCTGACGTTCCAAGAGAGGAACCTCAATCTAGTCTCCATGTCTTATAGTAATGTGGAGAGCGTGGTGCAGTGAGAGCTTCTCCGTCTGGTTCCCAATAACGTGTCAGCTTTGTAGTGGTGTCTACGGATACCTTCTAGCGTGTGTGTCTCATACCAATGTGACAGATTAAACCAAGAAAACAAAACCAAAATAAATAAACATATACGCAAAACAGTCCCTTCCAGCCTCCTCCCATGCCATGCTATCCCAAACTGAGCATAGACTAGTCTTCCCTCCCCCCGCCGTTTCCCTGGGTAGATACGAAAACCAACCATGTAGTGAGTAACACGCAGGGGTGGATGTTACCTAAGCACTACGAGTAACCATCAGCATGTGTCCACATATTAAGGAAAATAGTATGGCAATCAACTTCTAGAGATAATCAACTGGGTATCAAGCGTCGGAGGGGCATAATGCGCTTGTCTGTGGTCAGGAGTCCAGAAACCTCTCCCCCGGAGTGTCTAACAAGGTATTACAACAATTATAATAAACAAGTAATAGGATATAACTGTCACCCCAGGAACATTCAAGGCACAGGTACTTGCGAACAGTTCAGGCAGGTGCTCCCTCGTGTGTTCCGTCCGCTGGCCGTCAAGTGGTTCGCTGGAGGACTGTCTCGTCAGTGCCAAGGCCGCCAGAGCTAACTCCACCACGAGATGGGAGTTACAGAACAAGAGGTCAAGTAGTGGGAACTCTATAGTGTCATTGTTCTAGTCGTTGTTTTCAAGGGAGGTCCCTTGTGCGTCGTCCGCCGCCGTGTTCAAACCCTCCTGCGTTGTCTCTTGTTTCGACTTCCTGAGCAGGTCTTTCATGGCTTTTTGCAATGCCTTCGGATCTGTGAAGAGGCGGGATGAGCCGCTCAGATCTACCTTTAACTTAGCTGGGTACAGCATGGCATATGTGATGTTATGCTCTCGGAGTTGTCGTTTGAGCGGGTTGAATTGGCGTCTCGCTTCTTGTACCTTTGCCGTAAAGTCTGGGTAAAGCGATATTGCGGAGCCTTCGTAATGGAGTTCACCCAGTTCTCTGGCGCGTCTCAAGGCCGAGTCGCGATCCCGGTAATTTAGCAACTTCGCTATCACAGGGCGCGGTTGGGCACCCGGGATGAGTTTTGGTCCCAGCGAGCGGTGGGCTCTTTCAATCACAAACATGTCCGAGAAAGTGTCACGGCCCAGTAAGGTGATAAGTAGTTTTTCTGCAAATTGTTCCGCATTGCCCATCTGGGTGGTTTCTGGAAGGTCCGTTACGCGAAGATTGCTGCGACGAGAGCGGGCTTCCAAGTCTTCTGCTTTATCTTGTAATTCGGTGATAGCTTTAGTCATTTGTCTCTGTACCAAGTCAGTCTCAGTCTGGGCCTCCTCCACCTTCGTTATCCTGCGTTCAGCCATGTCAACGCGTTCTGATTGTTTATCGAGGCGTTCTGACATCCTATCCATTCGATACACCAGGGAGTCGATCTTCCCATCCATCGTCGTCCGGCTTTTCTGTATGGTGGCAAACATTTGTTTCACCTCACTGGTCTCCTCCTCAGGGGTGTCTGTCCTAGTGTCAGCGGAGCGGGCCGTCTCCGTCTCTTTATTTCTGGTGGCTTTGGCGTCGAATGGGAGCTTGGTCTGGGTTTTGTCCACTCTACCCATGGTGTTGTCCTCGCACTAGGTGGGTTCGAGTGTGACGCTCTGTTCTTAAGTTGGAGATGGGGCAGAGGTAGCTCTGTTGCAGGTTGCTTTCTTTAGGCGTGAGAGAGTGGTCAAAGCGGAGGGTCCCTTCTCAGACCAGCGGAGAGGGTCTATTCCTGCCGGGCGCGGCGGCCCGCTGGGCGGCGAGTAGTGTCTGGAGGTGTGTGGTCAGAGCACCTCCGGAGGAAATCAGGAGATCCTCTAACGTGACGCTCCACCTCGAAGTTTCCCACGGTGAGAGGGCAAAGTGCGGGGGCGTCTGTGGAGGCCGGTGGGCGCACCGCCCGTCAGCTTCACTTAGTGTGCAGTAGGCCCCGGGCGCCGCAGCGCCATCCGTTCCCAGCGGGGCAGCTCGTGCTTGCAATCAGGGCGTTGTCACCGATGCGGAGCGTCAATAGGAGTCAGATGGGGCCAGCCGTCAGGCCTACCGGGTGTGTAGGTGCTGTTTCCCTCCTCTCAGGTCCAGGAGCCTATGAGGTCCACCCGCAGCGCCGCAGACCAGCGCCGGGTCTCCCCCACCGCCAGCGCAGGCCCGGCCCCCCGCGGCAGATCACAGTTGGGGTCAGCTCCGCTCGACGGGGTTCAGCAGACAGGGAGCCAGCGACGTCTCGAAAGGGCCCAGCGCCCATAGCCAGGGGGCTCTCAGAGGATCCACTCACCGTCCCCGGCCGCCGCGCGTATGGAGGGCGTCACGTCGATGCAGGGCTGTCCGCTCCCTGTATGCTCACAGGAGACGAGGGCAGGTCAGAGCGCGGGGAGCAGCCCCCCTCAGCGCTGCCCCCGAGGAGGGTGGCAGTCAGGGCCGTCGTGTCACGCAGCTGCGCGGGCGCCCGGGCCGCAGGGTATTCTCTGTGCGGCAGGGAGTCAGCAACAGCCGCTACGGACGAGTGTTGCAGGCGCGCGCCGGTTCCAGCGGGGGTCCGACGACTCTGGAAAGCGAGTGCGTGGGGTGGAGGCGCACTGTTGCAACCGGCGCCGCTGGTGAAGGGCTGCCGGGCCCGTGGTCAAATCCGTCGCCCGCTCCCTCGACCCGGCCGTGCCTGATCGCCCTGCCGCGTCGGAAGGGCAGCGATCGACAGCTCTTCCCCAGGTGAGTCCAATGCCGGTGTTATCTTGTGCGTAAAGATGGTGATTGCCAGGATAATTTCAGTGTGGTGCCGACGGCTCGCGGAGCTCTTTCTCTACGCGGCCATCTTGCACTGCGGCAAGCTCCGCCCCCCTGCAACAAAAACACTTTAAGTCACCCCCGGCAGCACACCATGGCCCGTTGGGAGGTCACCTTTCACTTCCCCAGGTGGATGAGCATCACATGCGACCAATGGGTGCTCCAGACTGTGGAACACGGTTACTCCCTGCCATTCCTTTCACATACCTTCCATATGCCGCCCCCACCACAACACATCTAGGAGGACCTCTTGTCCATACTCCAAGGGGTAGTTCAGGCTCTCTTGGCAAAAGGAGCCATAGAAAGGTTTTCGGCTTCAGAGATCGGGACTGGCTGTATTCCTGTTATTTTCTAGAACCGGCAAAAGACAGAGGCCTTCACTCCCATCCTAGATCTTTGCCCTCTGAACGAAAAACAAATTCAAAATGCTCACCCTGGCCCAACTTCTGTCTGCCCTGGATGCATGAGACTGGATGGTGGTGTCGGATTTATAGGACTCCTATTTCCACGTTCCTATCCTGCAATACCACAGGAGTTAGTTGCAGTTTCATGTAGCCCAAGAGCACTTTCAGTTCTCTGTCCTCCTATTTGGCCATACCAGTGCACCCTGGGTGTTCACAAAGGTGAAAGTGGTGGTTGCAACCCATCTGTGGAGGTTTGGAATACCAGTCTCCTCAATACCTTGACAACTGGTTGCTGAAGATGTACTCGCCTCAGTCAGTCATAAATCACCTCCAGACAATGGCCGATTTGTTGACATAGTTGGGATTTTCCATCATTGTGCTGAAGTCACACCTGACTCATTCACAAAGGCTCCTCTTCATCTGAGCCACTCTGGATACAGTGCTCTTCCGGGCCTTCCCTCTGCCTCAACAAATCCAGGGCATTCAGGCTATGATCCCAAAATTTCATCCTTCGCCCTGGTTCTCCGTGAGAGTGGCTGTGAGGCTTCTTGGCCTCTTTCCTTCCTGTGTTCTGCTTGTGGACCACACCAGGTTGCACATGTCGGCTCTGCAATGGGATCTAAAGTCTCAGTGGGCTCAATGCCAAGGCAACCTTTTGGTTTCCATCCAGGTGTCAGAGGAGACTGCGAAAGACCTGCAGGGGTGGCTGCTCAACCGCAATTGGATCAGTGGCAAAAGACCTCTCTCCCTATCCCGCCCAGAACTAACAGGTGTGACTGATGCAGTCTTGCTGGGTTAGGGGGGTCATCTGGAATAGGACACTGGTCTCCGGCGGAGACCCGTCTCCACATCAACTTGTTGGAGGTATGGGTGATTCGCTTGGCACTGAAGACGTTTCTTCCATCCGCCGGGGCGGGGGGGACGGGTACAGGTTCTTTCAGGCAATATGACAGCTATGTGGTGCTGCAACCAACAGGGCGGTGTGGGGTCTTTGGTCCTCTGCTGGTAGACTTTACGCCTGTGGAAGTGTCTGACCTCTCAGGGCCTCTCCCTGAGTGTCCAGCACCTAGAAGGATTTTTAAAAGCCAGGGCGTTCTAACTTAGTCGATGCTGTCTGCTAGATCACAGATTGCAGTTCCATTTGTAGGTGGCACAGGTGTCTTCTAACAATAGAGAGTACCCTAGCTTGATCTGTTCGCCTAGCACAGAAAATACTCAGTGTCCAGGTTTTTGCACGTTGAAGTTCCCAAGGCCCTTCAAAGACTCCTCCCTCCTGGACTGAGACTCAAGACTCCTGTACTCCTTTCCACCAAGACTTTTGAAAAAGATCAGTAAATACTGGCCCAATCATACTAGTGGCTCTAGACTGAGCATGCAGAGTGTGGTACTCAGAACTTCTGGCCATATTGTAATTTGATTTGGCTGCCTTTTTGGGAGGACCTCCTGCCACAGCAGCAGAGCTGGATCCTGCACCAGAGTCTTCACGACCTGCACCTCAGTGTGTGAATATTGAACGATCACAGTTGATGGCTTTTGATCTTCCTCACAAAGTAATTGGGTCTATCCTGGCGTCCTTCCACCAAAACAGTATATGCAGGATGCTCAGAGAAGTTTGTCTGGTATTCCTCCCATGATATTCAACCTTTTCAGGCACCAATTTTCGATTCTTGAAAGAGCTGATCAACATGTTCCTGTCAACAACTTTTGTGATGCTGTAGTGGGACATCAAATTGGTTCTCACCTACTTTGAGGACCTGACTCTTTTGGCTCCGATGCACAGCTGTCCCAATCGCTTGTTGACCATAAAGGTGGTGTTCCTCGTCTCGATCACCTCTGCTCAACAAGTGAGTGGACCACAGGCATTGTCCATCCAGCAACCTTACACATCTTTCTTTCCAGAAAAACTGGTCCTCCGGACAAAGGCGGCTTTCTTGTCAAAAGTAGTCACGCCTTTTCACATAGGGCAATCCATCACTTTGCCGTCCTTTCTACGCCCCACCTCATCCGTCTTAGCAAGAGGAACCATCTCCACCGAAATTATCCTAAGAGGGCCCTCAGTTTTTACATTGATCGGACCAGAGCCCATTGATTAGACAATCAACTTTTTGTGGGCTTCTCTGGAGCCAAAAACGGGGAAAGTAGTGCAAAATACAACCATCTCTTGATGGATTGTATTATGTATAAAGATCTGCTATGAGCTAGCCAAGCAGCCCCTTGAAGGCTTCCGCCCTCATTCCACCAGAGCAATGGTTGCTACCACTGCACTGGTGCATGTTGTTGTGCCAGTCTTGGACATTTGTCAGGCTGCTACGTTGGTGTCCCGCCACACTTTCACGAAGCACTACTGCCTGGATAGCCAGGTTTGGCGTGAGGGACATCTTGCCCATTCAGTCCTGCAAGATTTCCTGGTCCAAGCCGGCTTTGGTATGGTGAGGAATGTGTGGTTAGAAGTCTGTCAGAATAACAACTTATTTGTTTTCCATAACGCCTTTTGTGGTAGAGACTAACTGCAGATTTCTCCCCATTTCACCCTTCTCCCCGTTCTGTGAAATAGACACATACAGTCCATTATTAGATTCAAACTTTAGAGATCTGCATACTGGCCTATTCTGATTTCTATGTGCTTTGCCTCTGATGCACCAGAAAAAAAGATTAGCCAAAAACTGACAGCATGCATGGGGGTGGTGCAGATATAGTGGCTCCGACATCATATCTAGGACAGGACCAGATCTGACGAGAAGCTGTACGAAGCCACCTACCGGGCACATGAGGGGTTGGTATGAAAATTTTCCAGCTACAGTTTTGTGCCTGGGGAAATGTCACAAGGTGAGAAGTTTGTGGATAGATAGTCTCTACCAGAAACGTGTTACCATTTTTCATCAATGCCTTGATGGGTTCCATGTCAGTAATCTGTATTATCCCAGGGATCCTCAGTTTTGCAGCACAGGCAGCCTTATCCAGTATATCTGAAAGAGACAATTAGTTATGGATTCCTCACCTTAGAATTACCCCCAGGCGTCAGACTGGATCCGGAGAATTTTTTCCTCAGCAGTACCTCTGCCCGTCGATAGGTGGCGTTGGTCGACTCCGCGTTCGTCGTTGGCGTCATGGTCGCCGGAATGATGCCGCAGTATCTACTTAGACGCCGCCCTCGCACGCTGACGTCAGTTCTTTCTTTTCCCGCTCCAACTAGCGCAGATATGGAGAGAGCGGTACCTCAAATCACTTTTTGACTCCGTTTTTGTGACTTTTGTCGACACCGTTTTTGAGTCGATCGACTCCTGGTGCACGGAGAGATGTCACGTCCGACCGGTTTCAAGGCTTGTGACTCCTGTCGCAAATTGATGTCGGTCACGGACCCGTACCTCGTGCGCCTTTGGTGCCTGGAGCGCGACCACAACCTGAAGTCGCGCTCCGACTGCCGGGTCATGAACCCGAAGTTTTTGCGGGAGCAGTCCCGAAAGCTTCTCGAGGCCCGGCAGTCCGCTCCGCGCCGTTCGAGGTCCCGGTCGAGAGGGCGGTCATGGGAACGGTCGCGGAGCCACCACCACCACTCGTCATCGAAGTCTTCGTCTTAGGGTAAGTCGAAGCACAAGAAGAAGGCGAAGAAGCATTGTCGCTCTTCGCGTTCTCTCCGTCCGTCAGCCGACGCGACGCTGGAAGCGAAAGCTAGTCGTCCAGCTCCACCCGCGGAGCCTGTTGGGTCGACTTCGGCTTTCCCTCCCTTTCCGGGAGCCGGAGCGACCCCTGCCCAGCTTCGAAGCTTTTACGAAGCCTTGCATTCCATCTTTGGGCAGCTCGACTCTGCCGGCGTGCCCTCGGGACCCGCGGACTCGGTTGGGGGCTCTAGGCCTTCGATGTCAGCGGCTTCGGCTCTGGCGCCGCAGGGCCCCCAAGGATCCAGGCCTGGATCTGGATCGGCGCCGGTCGACCTCGTGACACCTCCTCTATCGCCGAATCCAGTGACGACACCCCCGCCGCCTCCGTCGCCGGTTGTGTCCCCAGCCGGCGTCGGCCCCGGCCTCACCCTCGATAAGGACACGGAGCCAGACCGACGTCGGAACCGGCGCCGACCGGTACTTTTGTAACCCTGTTCTCCCCTGATGTTTCCTACCCCCCTTAGTGGCTCACAGGAGCGGGTGAGGAGGACTGGGAGGGGTCTGTGGACCCTCTTGCAGACCAGTTGGAGGAACCGGACTGGAGAGAGGAGTTGGGTGAGGCCAGTGGTCTGGACACCTCCCCAGACCTTGGCATGCTATCTCCCCCTACCATGGCTACGGAGGAGGGTGCATCTTACGCAGTGGTGTTGCGTAGGGCAGCTGAGGCCTTATACCTCGAGCTTCCTACGGTGGCAGTCAGGACTAACCTACTTACAGAGGTGCTTCAACCGGCAGCGGCACCTTCGGAGCCCTTGCTGCCGTTCAATGAGGGCCTTACGGACATACTTTTGGGCACTTGGTCCAAGCCAAGGGGCTCCTGTGGACAGGATGATTGCCCTGGGCGACCCCATTTTCCTCTCTTCCCATCCTACCCCTGAGAGCTTGGTAGTCCAAGCCTCAACGTCCAAAGGCGCATTCCCTAATGCACCACCTGATAGGGAATCCAAGAAGCTGGACCACCTTGGGAAGAAGATGTTTTCTTCCTCCAGCTTGGGACTGCGGTCAGTGAACAATGCATGTCTATTGGGTCGTTACTCCCACTCAGTGTGGGACACGGTTGCGCAGGTGCTGCCACAGTGCCCGGAGGAGGCCCGGACTGTGCTCTCCCGTGCTGTTGCCGAATGGAGAGACGCAGCGAAGTTCACCATCCGGTGTGGCCTGGACACCGCCGACTCACTGGGCAGGACGATTTCCACGTCAGTAGCACGGAGATGCTATGCCTGGTTGAGGTCCACTGGCTTTTCGGGGGATGGCCAAGCAACGCTTTTGGACATGCCCTTTGATGGCCGTCGCCTGTTTGGCGACAAGGCAGACAACGCGCAAGAGCGCTTTAAGGATTCTAGGGCTACGGCCAGATCCTTAGGCCTCGCTTCCACCTCCCACCCAGCGCAGTCTGCCTTTCGCCCCTTTCGTGGCTACGAAAGGGGTGCCCTGCCACGTCCCGCCAGAGCCACAGGTCAGCGCAAGCTGTCCAGCCTCTGCGCGGCCGGGGACGTGGATCCCACTGCCGTGGGTCGGGGGGGCCACCGGGCGGGCCAGTCCACCAGCGCCCCCTTTGCAGCAGCCTCCAAACCCTTCTAGTCATACTTTTCAGGCCCATCAATCGCCAGTGGGTGGCAGAATTCGCCATCCCCCTCCCTCACTGGCTCAACATCACGTTGGACAGGTGGGTTTTGCAGATAGTCCGAAGGGGCTACTCCCTCCCCTTCGAGACTACCCCTCCATCCATGCCACCTCAATTCCATCGCATGTCGGAGGATCACCTGGCCCTTCTCCAACAGGAAGGTACGGCTCTCTTGGCCAAGGGAGCCATCGAGCACGTTCCTGCCCCAGAAGTAGGTCGTGGTTGTTATTCCCACTACTTTCTGGTACCCAAGAAGGACAAGGGCCTGCGTCCTATCTTGGATCTCAGGAACGTCAACCGCTGCCTCCGGAAGGAGAAGTTCAAGATGTTAACACTGGCTCAGGTCCTGCTCTGCTCTCGACCCTGGAGACTGGATGGTAGCGTTGGACTTGCAGGACGCTTATTTTCACATCCCCGTCCTGCCGGCCCACCGGCGTTACCTGCGGTTCACGGTAGGCCACGAGCACTTTCAGTTTACCGTGCTCCCCTTTGGCCTTACCAGCGCCCCTCGGGTGTTCACGAAAGTGATGGCGGTGGTCGCAGCTCATCTGCGCTGATCAAGGGTTTCAGTCTTCCCCCTATCTCGACAACTGGCTGTTGAAGGCGGGCTCGCCCCAGGCTGTCGTCTCCCACCTCCAGACTACGGCGGACCTCCTGCATTTGAAGGAGTTCACTATCAACGTGCCGAAGTCACACCTGACTCCCTCTCAGAAGCTCCTTTTCATCGGAGCGGTTCTGGACACAGCACAGTTTCGGGCTTATCCTCCCGAGCAGCGAGTCTGGGATATTCGGGATTTGATTCCGATCTTTCAGCCTCTATCCCGGGTTTCGGTCAGAATGACCCTGAGGCTGCAGGGCCTCATGTCCTCCTGCATCCTGCTGGTGGACTATGCCAGGTGGCATATGCGGGCTCTGCAGTCGGACCTGAAGTTCCAGTGGGCACAGCATCAGGGCAATCTTTCCGATTGCGTCCAGATCTCGGAGGGCACTGCACACCACTTGCATTGGTGGCTAACGAACCAGGATTGGGTGAATGGCAGATCCCTCTCCCTTCCCTAACCAGAGTTCACAGTGGTGACAGATGCATCACTTCTGAGGTGGGGCGGCCACATGGGAGAGGCGGAGATGAGCGGAGTCTGGGCTCCATATCAACCTTCTGGCGATTCTTCTTGCACTAAAAGCATTCCTTCCCTCTGTCCCGGGAAGAGTGGTGCCAGTGTTCACGGACAACACCACCACCATGTGGTACTGCAACAAACAGGGCGGGGTGGGGTCGTGGTCCGTATGTCAGGAGGCCCTTCGTCTCTGGAAGTAGCTGGAACATCAGGGCATGTCCCTTGTGGTTCAACACCTGGCGGGTTCCTTGAACGCCAGGGCGGACGAACTCAGCCGCCGGTGCATGATGGATCACGAATGGCGTCTTCACTCTGAGGTGGTGCAAGGTCTCTTTCAGCAGTGGGGAGAGCCTTGGTTAGATCTTTTCACCACCGAAGAGAACGCGCAATGTCAGCAGTTTTGCGCGCTGGAATTTCCAAGGCGGCATCGCTAGGCGACACTTTTCGCCGCGAGTGGAGTTGCGGTCTTCTATACGCCTTTCCGCCTATACCACTTCTGCTCAGAGTGCTGAAGAAGATCAAGCGCGACCAAGCCCAAGTCATTCTTGTGGCCCCGGATTGGGCTTGGAGAGTCTGGTATCCCGAGCTATTACACATGGCCATCGATTCTCCGATCAGACTGCCTCTTGCAGCAGGGGACGGTCCTCCACCCGAACCGGTCCAGCCTCCACCTCCTTGCGTGGAGATTGAGCGGCGACAGTTGACAGCTTTCGTCCTTCCTCCCGAAGTCTGTAATGTTATCTTGGCAGCCAGGCGTCCCTCCACTAAAACGGTATACGCCTGAAGATGGAACAAATTTGTGGCATGGTGCGCAGCAAAGGCTGTGGATCCCCTTTCTGCCCCCCTTTCAGAAGTTCTCCTCTTCATTCTTTCTTTGGCCCAGCAGGGCTCTGCTCTGGGAACTCTCAAAGGTTATCTTTCGGCCATTTCGGCCTTCTTTCGGCTGCCTGACCAGCCTTTTCAAGTCACCTATTGTAAATTGCTTCCTTAAGGGCATTACTCATTTGTTTCCTCCAACTCCTTTCGTGATGCCCCAGTGGGACTTGAACCTGGTTCTTACTTATCTGATGTGTGCTCCTTTCGAGCCGCTACATAACTGTCCTCTCAGACTCTTAACCCTTAAAACTGCCTTTCTGGTTGCCCTCATCTCTGTTTGCAGGGTGAGTGAGCTACAGGCCCTTTCTTCTAAGCCTCCTTTCCTGGCTGTTCATCCGGTCAAGGTTGTCCTCCGCAGTAGGTCTTCTTTCCTTCCCAAAGTGGTTACCTCTTTCCATATAGGACAGACCATCACTTTGCCCACCTTCTTTCCGCCTCCGCATCCTTCTAAAGAGGAAGAGAAGCTCCACGTCTGGATCCAAAACGTGCGCTTTCATTCTGTCTGGATCGCACAAAACAATTCCGGGTGGATGACCAGCTCTTTGTTGGCTATGTGGGAGCCAAGAAAGGTCGGGCCGTGCAAAAACGAACCATCTCCCAATGGGTCGTTCTTTGCATCAAAATCTGCTATTCCTTAGCGAAAAAGGAACCTCCAGTTGGGTTGCGTGTCCATTTCACCAGGGCGACGGCAGCCACTACTGCTTTGGGACGTGGAGTTCCCCCTTCTTGACATCTGCCAGACAGCTACGTGGGCTTCACTGCACACGTTTACCAAACACTACTGCCTGGACAGCCAAGTCCGGAGGGACGGCTTCTTTGGCCGTTCGGTTCTCCAGGACTTTCTGGTGTGAACTTGGTTCGCAGACCCACCACGGGGTTGGTATTGCTGGGGTATCTATTCTAAGGTGAGGAATCCATAACTGATTGTCTCTTTCAGATGAACAAGTTACTTACCTTCGGTAACGATATATCTGTAAGAGACATAGATTAGTTATGGATTCCTCACCGCCCCACCCATCCTCCCCGTTCTGCGAACTGACTTCTAGGGTAAGGGACTCCCTTTCAGGGCCCTAGTTTTCATGCACCAGTGGTCAGTGTCTTGCATGGCTCTGCGAATCTGGCGTGGAATGTTGTGTAAAGAACTGACGTCAGCGCGCGAGGGCGGCATCTAAGTAGATACCGCAATGTCATTCCGGCGACCACGACGCCAACGACGAACGCATAGTCGACCGACGCCACCTATCGACGCGCAGAGGTACTACTGAGGAAAAAATTCTCAGGATCCAGTCTGATGCCTGGGGGTAATTCTAAGGTGAGGAATCCATAACTAATCTATGTCTGTTACAGATATATCGTTACTGAAGGTAAGTAACTTGTTCTTTAACTGCGTATCCCAAGTAGAGATGGTGGTAATCACACTATGTTTGAATTTGTCATGTTGTTGTAAGTCTTTATCATGACAGCCCGACTTGCCATGCAACTTAGACCTACCCTTTTTATGGACACTTCTAACTGCAGATTCCTCACTTTGTGACTATCCTTATGCGCCAGATTGGATCCGGATACTTTTTCTCAGCATTTCTCCTGCGTGCTACCAGGTGGTGTCATGCAGGTCCGTGTAGACTCTGTCCCGCCCGGAAATGATGCTGGGGCCAAATATAAGCACCAATCCTGAACACTGATGTCCGTGCCTTTCATTCCGCGCCTTCGTATGTGGATCTGGAGCTAGCTCCTTCTTTTCTTCGTCAGTTGACAAGCCCTTTTCTCAAAATCTTTCCCTTGTGCAAGGGAAATGTCACCTCCTAAAACCATAGGCTTTAAACCTTGCAGGGATTGTCGCAAACGAATGTCTGTGATGGTTCCCCATGAGGTATGCCTGTTGTACCTAGGGTTGGGTCAAGACTGCAAGTCGTTTGGTGAGTGTCCCCTGATTAATCTAAATGTGAAGCCAAGCTGTACGTCACCGAACATAGTTGGAAATCATGTAAAGGTCGCACAAAGTCAAGAACTCAAACCCATTCCCGTCCTTGGGCTGTTCCCACAACAGATCTTTGTTGCACTCCCAAGCCTTCAGGAAAGTTCAAATTGAAGAAAAAAACACAAGAAATCCATGCAGGCCTTGTTCCAGCCTTGCAACTGTCCTTCTGAAAAGTCTTGAAGATGTCAAGGTGCCCCACAATCTCGCTCTGGGTCCCCTGCTGAGCAGTTGATTTCAATTAACCCTGACTTTACGGGTCAGCCTGTGACATCTTACCAAATTTAGCCATTAAAGGAGACTATGTTCCGCATCTTTGGCACCTTAGTGGTTCCCCCAAACTCACTGTCAGAACCCACTGATCCACAGATTCCTCTAGCTGGGTTACAGCCAGCAGCAGTGCCCTCAGTCCAAGATATGCCGAAAGTTAGAGAAGAACTGGCACCGCGAACAAACACCGGACAGCTACGCAGCCCACAGGAACGCCACCCGCAGACACCATCACCTCATCAGATCCGCCAAAAGGGCCTCCTTCAAAGACCGCCTAGACAACAACGCACACAACAGCAAAGAGCTCTTCAACATCGTGAAGGAACTCTCTAACCCCAGCTCCAACACCAACGACATCCCACCTTCGCAAGACCTATGCAACTCGTTGGCCGCCTTCTTCCGTCGCAAGATCGCTGACATCCACGACAGCTTCAACACCACGATCGCCCCGACAACCACTGAGATCCCCGCCCCCACGACCAACATCCGCACCAACCGCCTGCTCTCCTGGATCAACATAAACGACGACGACACCATCAAGATCATGAACACCATCCACTCCGGATCTCCGTCAGACCCATGCCCACACCACATCTTCAACAAAGCCAGCACCACCATCGCACCCCATCTCCGAAAAGCCATCAACATCTCCTTCGAGACAGCAACCTTCCCGGATAGCTGGAAGCACGCCGAGATCAACGCCTTACTCAAGAAACCCAAGGCGGACCCCAAGGACCTCAAGAACTTCCGGCCCATCTCCCTACTCCCGTTCCCGGCGAAGGTCATCGAGAAGACCGTCAACAAACAACTGACCCGCTACCTCGAGGAGAACAGCATCCTGGACCCGTCCCAGTCCGGGTTTCGCAGCAACTACAGCACCGAAACTGCCCTCATTGCCGCCACCGATGACATCAGGACCCTGCTAGACAACGGAGAGACCGCGGCCCTCATCCTCCTGGACCTGTCAGCCGCCTTTGACACGGTATGCCACCACACACTACGCACACGCCTCCACGACGCCGGAAACCAAGAGAAGGCCCTGGACTGGACCACCTCCTTCCTCTCCGGCAGAACACAGAGCGTCCGCCTCCCCCCCCCTTCCGCTCAGAGGCCACCGAGATCATCTGCGGCGTACCCCAGGGCTCATCCCTCAGCCCAACGCTGTTCAACATCTACATGGCACCACTCGCCCACGTCGCCCAACTGCACGACCTCAACATCATCTCTTACGCCGATGACACCCAGCTGATTCTCTCCCTCACCAAAGACCCCCACACCGCCAAAACAAACCTCCACGAAGGAATGAAGGCCGTCGCCGAATGGATGAGGAACAGCCGACTGAAGCTGAACTCTGACAAGATGGAGGTCCTCATCCTCGGATCCACCCCCTCGGCCTGGGACGACTCTTGGTGGCCGACCGCACTGGGAGCAGCCCCAATACCCACCGACCACGCACGCAACCTAGGAGTCATCCTCGACTCCACCCTCTCCATGACTAAGCAGGTCAACGCCGTCTCTTCCGCCTGCTTCAACACCCTCCGCATGCTCCGCAAGATCTACAAGTGGATCCCCACCGAAACGAGAAGAACGGTCACCCAGGCCCTCGTCAGCAGCAGGCTGGACTACGGAAACGCCCTCTACGCTGGAGCCTCTGCCAAACTCCTGAAACGGCTGCAACGCATCCAGAACGCCTTTGCACGCCTGATCCTCGACATCCCTCGCCGCAGCCACATCACCCCTCACCTGAGAAACCTGCACTGGCTCCCCGTCAACAAGAGGATAACCTTCAAGCTCCTCACCCACGCACACAAGGCACTGCACAACATCGGACCTGCGTACCTCAACAGACAACTCAGCCTCTACACCCCCGCCCGCCAGCTTCGCTCCGCCGACCTCGCCCTCGCCACAATACCCCGCATCCGAAGTGCGACCTCCGGCGGCAGATCCTTCTCCCACCTCGCCGCCAAAACCTGGAACACCCTCCCCATCCGCCTACGGCAGACCCAAGACCTGCTGACCTTCAGAAGACTCCTGAAGACCTGGCTCTTCGAGCAGTAGCAGCACCCCTCCCCCCCCCCCCCCCCTCCTCAGCGCCTTGAGACCATCACGGGTATGTAGTGCGCTCTACAAATGCTATGATTGATTGATTGATTGATTGAACCCGCTTCAGGTACAGCTCAGACTCAGGAGACAATCCCTCACCCGGCACCACGACTCATGCCGGTTCCTGCTGTGCCGACACGTACGCTAAAGGAGGACATAGTGTCCATCCCAACCTCGATCGAAGCCAAGAGTGAGATCACTTCCTACGAGCCTGACCCGGCTTCCGATTCAGACAAGACAATTCTTTTGCCTAGTGGCTTTCCTCCAATACTCCAATAATTCTTAGGGTCAGACTCTGATCAGAGCTAACCTGTACTTGGTTTTGATGTTAATGACGGTGAAGGTGGGGATGATTATTTTTGGCTAGACATGTCCCTTAACACAGGGCTGGTCCCCCCCGATCCTGCTGCAAAAGAGATGCATCCTACGCCATAGTTATTAGAAGGGCAGCCAAAGTCCTGAATTTACAACTCCCTTAAACTGAAGTGAAAACTAACATGCTCGCCTAGGTCCTACAAACTAGACTGTCTTCCTGGACACTTCTGTTGACATTTAATAAGGCACTTACTGATACCCTTATGGACAAAACCTTGTTCATGCCCACCAGTGAGTAGACAGGTAGCATATCGCAATTGACCAGCAACCCGTGACCATTCTTTTTTGCAGCAGCCTTCTCGGGAGAGCCTGGTGGTAAATCCTACATCAGTAGAGTCAATCCTGGTATTCTAAACTGAACAAATCTTCTACAAACTCTAGCACTGCAGCTTGGTAATAGGCTTCATAGTGTGAAGCCCTTACTAAATGATAAATCTAGTTTCTTGAACACTGTTCTTGCCAACAATTTCTTTGGAAATTTTAGGATAAGATTCACTATCTGTTAACAGTATTTTTAGGAAGCACAAAACATTATTCAAAAGGGGCAGCCACTATCTAACCATGGTAGTGGTTTTTTTGTTGACATGATAACCTGAACAAATAGGCTGGCATTCATAAAAAAAATATTATGGCATACACTGTCAGCTTTTTAGTCTGAAGTTAGTAAATGTTTTTGGTTTTACGCCTTTCGGAATACACCTTCTCAGGTGGGTGATTCACAGTAAAACAGATGTAGTTGATTAAATTTATACTGTGAAGGCTGTTTTATTAGGACTAGGAGATTTTTTGGGCTAATGAACTGAGTGGTCCTTTCACTTAGAGAAGATTTTCAGCAGTTGTTTCCAGTACGAAAGGACCTCAATTTCCAAAAAAGGACTGCATCACCCTCTGTTCAGTTACCATGGCACAGGCGTTTCATCTTTGAGTACTGCCCCTTTAGCCTTTCTACCTCTCCTCCCTCTGGAGATGGGACTTCTGTTCCAAGTAATAGAAACTTCTATTAACCAAGTTATTTTATTGATTTTGTGTGTTCTGGTTTTCGAGACTCCCTGTGCACCATTCCGTCAGCTAATATAATCTAAACATTTCTCCTAAAATTCGAAAACTCTGAAATTATTTTCTGATTGAAACCCCTAAGGTTTTACCAGTGCATCTAATACCTTTTGGTTCCTTTTCAATTAGTTTCCTCTTCAGATGAGCAATTTTGAAAAGTGAAAGTATTTTTCAGATAAGTGGGGCGACTTTGTCCGTCATTAAAACAAATTCCTGTGTTGTGAAGGCAGCTTAAATATTTCACTAAGGTATTCCTGCTAGCATAATTGATGAGTTCCTCTGTGACCACTGTTGTAACTGAGAGAAGAGAGAAGTGTCATAATCAGATTTACTGAAACGATCATCTTGACACAGTACTGTCCGTGTCTTAATAGTTAATGGATTTGACTCAGTTAAGTAGTCTACCACTTTTCCATCAAGAAACCGCCTTGTGCATCAAAGAAACCCATCACAGATTGCATTCTATTGAATACAGCATTATTGTAAAGGATTTGCCTGATATATATATATATATATTTATTTATTTATTTATTTTTTAATTCATAAACCACTTAAGACGACCAGCTGAACTTGCTTTTGTGGCAAGGGAGATCTTTTCTACCCAAATAAACGTTGTCATTCTGTCATGGAAAATAGCTGGTAATCTGTCTTTAGAACGGCTACACCTGTTGACCTAATCTACTATATCTTGCCTAGGAAAATGGTACTATAGTACTCTAAGGTCAAAGCTAAAATGTATATCGTGAAAAGCTATTTGTTTTGTGATCTAGGCAAAAATATTACTAAGCCAACAGACCGTAAATACACTTTCCTGTAAGTGATTGTATTTGTGTAATGAATTTAGTTTTGAAAAGTAATTATATTCTAAGTATGGTGAATCTAGGTGGCCTGTGACACACTACTAGCACGTATGTGTGTAGATGCACCCTTATTCAACATGTTCTTGTTTATGGAATGAGGCTCATGTGTGGGTCAAAGAGTATATTCCGCCATCTGATAGAGACATCTAGCCCCAGACTCCTTACTTTAGAATCCTCATAAGGTGCAAGAATGGATCCAGAAATGTTACCCCATGGCTCGTCTGGGCTTGAGAAGAGGGTGTTGCTCGACTCTGTATTGACATCGTCCACCGGATGTGCCGTCGATCGAGTCCATATAACCCCCTCCAATGCACCAACGTCGGTTCCCTCTTTTCCGTACTTGCAACGCAGATCCGGAGCGGTTAGGTATTTTCCCCCCCATCTTGACACTTTGGCGCGGAAACTGCGTGATTTTTTGTGATGTCTTCAGGGTTTCAGCCCTGTGGATCTTCTGACAGACAGATGCCAGCCACAGATCCTCATACCATCTGTTTGTGGTGCTTTGGAGAACACCATGACTCAGAGGATTGCGGTTCCTGTCGGCATCTTCGGCCGAAGGCGTTGAGAGAAGATCACATGAAACTTCTGGTGGTGCGACTATCAGAGGCACAGACACCGATCGAGGAGCCGTTCATGTGAGGGTCTGTCGAAGGAGGCTCTTAAGCACAAACCGACACCGTCTCCCAGCCTACGATTGCGGAGCATTCTCAGAAGTCTACCCTGCGCCTCCCTAAATTTCCTGGAGCTGGGACGATGCTAACCCAAATGCGGGAGTATTACAATTCCTTGCATAGAGTCTTTGGGCCCCCCTCTGATGTGCTTTCTAGCCCCAAGGAGGGGAGAGGTGCCCTTACTGCGGGTTCGTCCTCAGTGACAGTTGGGCCCTCTGAATATGTTATCGGATTTGAGCCGGTGCAGATGCACAGCCATTCGGGGCTCCCATCTTCGGGGTCGAGTCAGCCACTGATGTCGGCGGTGCCGATAGACGCAGAGCCCATTTCTCTTTCCGACATCGATACTACGCTGCAATGGCACCGGACTGTGTTGGATGCGGCACTGATGGAGCTATCTGCTTTAGACAACTCTTCATCTGCCTTTATACAACCTGTCAATGTTTTCCCTATGGGACCACACAGTTTAGAAGGGGAGACTGTAGGGTGTGAAGACCCTGTGGCCAGTCCTGTTCAGGTTCCTTTGGCCGAAAATTAGCTGACAGAACTGGGTGAGGCTAGTGGGCTTGATTCCTCTCCAGTTTCAGATTTGCTTTCTCCACCTGGTATGGCAACAGAGGCGAGTTCCTCTTATGCTGACATATTGAGGAGAGTAGCTGTAGTCTTAGATTACCAGTTTCCCTCAGTGGAATTATCCACAGGCCCTTTAGTGGATGTTCTTCACCAAGGTGAGACGGGGATGGAGCCTTAATTCCCTTATAATGAGTCTCTATATGACCTTTCGTTAGGAGCTAGAGCAAAACCTGTTGCGGGAGATCCAGTTGACCGGACTGTAGCCAATGGCATCGACCCGCCCCTGGGGACCCAGTTTGTCTCTTGCGTCATCCCACCACGAAAAGACTGGTGGTACAGGCTGCTACGGCTACGCCGGACCCTAGTGTCCTTCCCTTGGTTCCACCAAATAAAGACTCAGATAGCTGGAACACTGTGGGAGGAATATATTCTCTTCTGTCAGTTAAGCCTTGAGGTCGCTAAACACAGCATGTGTTTTGGGGTGATTTTTTCATGCTTTATAGGATTCAGTGGGGCACCTGCTGCCTTCTCTTCCAGAGGAAGCCAGGAGTTGACTCCTTCAAGTGGTACAAGATGGCCGGGAAGCGGCTAAATTCACTATGAAGAGTGGTATGGACACCACTGATTCAGTGGGTAGAGCTATGGCTCAGTCAGTTGCACTGCGCAGACATGCATCTCTGCATCAATCTGGGTTTTCAGAGGCTGTACAGAACAGCCTGAAAGATATGCCGTTTGATGGTCTACATTTGTTTGGTGTACATGCCGATTCTGCTTTATAGCGGTTCAGAGCTGGTCGGTGTGGCAAAGCCACCCAGACGTTTCTTTGGATATTCTGGTTGGATTATTTCTTTCTGCTCAGCTCAAGAGTTGATGCCTTCATGGTATTTACCTTACTCTAGGTGGAGTATCGTTTGTATGCTACGGTGAGCTTTTATAAGTGTATATATATGCAGAGCTCAGCTTGTGGACTATTAGACCCTCATTTGAAGATGCAGAGTTCCACCCTCTGTGTAGGGTTATTTTCTCTGACGTTCAATATCATACATTCGTGGGATTTAGCCTTTTAAGGTAGTTTTGATATTTGTAAGTCCATGGAAGTTTCAGTATATATGAACTGCCTTTTGTTGAGTGTTTATATGCAATGATCCTCTTATTAGTCTTGGTCATCATTAGGGCGATGTGCCATTGATGAGATATGTGTAAGGCGGTGCACCAACTTACCAGCGCTCTGCGTTGGAGGCCCCTGCTCTGTTATAATTGTAACTTCGACTAATACAATATACAACTGCCCAGTGACTCATCTATGATCTGTGCTGGCAAACGCAACCGATTACAACCGAGTGCAGACTGATCACAAGATGGCGACTATCACATGTGGTGTTCAGTTCTTACCTGTGCGGTAGACCCTCACAGCTCTTGCTCCATCATGATAGCGGGATCCCAGACAGCCAAATCAGCGATTCACCTGACGCCTGTGTGTCTAATGGCCTCCTGTGTAATTAATGCCTTACAGTGGGGAAGATCTGCAGACTTTGAAACTGTCCCTTCCACCCCTCCTCTCGCCACTCCTGACCTGGGGGCGAGCTGGAGGATGAGGCGGACGCCGCTTCCCAGTAACTCCGTGACCGGTGCTCTCGATGGAACTTTGACGACGCCCCCTGGGCGGATACCATCACTGTCTGTACTTACCGCGGTGCCCGAGCAACCTTGGCCGATACCCGGTGGAGCTGTCCTATGCAGCTATAGAGGAGTTTGGCTCTGGTTCACCCCTCGGCCGTCACCTACTAAGCCGGACATCGGACATTGTTTTTCTCGTCTTCCCGTTGTGTCTTCCACCTGCATTCCTGACCCCTGTTTACCATTCCCCCTCTACCTTTCACTCCCCTGAAGACGTGTATACGCGCTAATAACTCATATTATTGTGTAATCTCATGTTTCTTTTTTTTTTTTGTTTCTTTTTTTTTTTCCTCTCCTATGTCAATACTTGGCTATGTAATTATGTAACCTGTAACTCGCTGATCCTTATGTAAAGCGCTCTGATACCTCCGGGTCTAGCCAGTGCTATATAAAACTTTGCAAATAAATAGAAAAATAGTACAGCAGTGACCCTCACCGAAAATTTCCTTTTGTTAGCTTGTAGTCTGCATTATTGTCGTGTAGACATTGTTGGTTTATACATGTTCTTTGAACATTACTGTGTTGTTTTCCTGGGATTATATCATGCTATTATAGGTCTCCAGGGAAAAATAGTCTCTTGGTCAATATTATCACTCTATTGCAAAGAGTTCTTCATTTTCTTGACACTTTTGGAGTTATGACGCTTTGCATTATTACTTAACATTTTCTTTTTTTCAGAAGGAAATTTACCTCTAATGCAGTAACTTTTCTTTTCTATGAATGGGTTCATATACGTAGATACATGAAGGGGATAGGCATTTGCCTCATAACTTCTACTTTTTTTGGAAGGCTTTTATTACTATATTACAGGATCGGAGCTCTGGTGGGTGACAACTTGTATTGTCATATGACGGACTTTAGTTGTTTGTAGTTTGGGTTCACAATTTTGGAAGTGTTGTCCCTAGTTGGAATATACAAATTGAGGTTTATTTTATGGGTCAGTCGGATCCCTTTTATTGTGGAATCCTTTAAATTTCCTGGTTTCCGTATGGGGGACCTCTTCTTGATCACCTGCAGATGGGTCTCTATTCTTACAGTAAGGTCCCGTACTAACCTTGGTTTTCGCTGGGCTATCAAGGTTTCTTTTTCATACTTAATGTCTTATTCCACATTATTACTATTGCTTAATGGTGGTGTCTTGGGCAGCGTGCATTATCCTGATGTGTTGGATGGCTGTTGCTTTCCTAAGTGGTTTGTTCCCACTAGTTTTCATACTGTTATGTCAGTATTGTCTGACTGATTATTGGGCTTTATTTTTGTATCTATATATCTATGGCACTACATATATTAGGGATAACCTAGAGGTATTTGTATCATCTCTAGTTATTTTTTCTAGGGAAAGACTGCTTCTATGCCAATAGTTGCTATTATTGTCTTCGACTTATTTTTAATAGAACATCCTTTATGCTTTCTCCACAGGAGATGTGCATTTCTCTTTGCTTTTTCCAGCCAAGTTCTGGCTAGGACAGGCCTTTATATGGCATAGAGGTATTGTTCAGTGTCATGGCCTGCTGCTTTGTGTTCCACAAGTATTGAACACAGTTCGGGTCTGGACATAAGAGCAAATAGGTTTATATTCATAGGGTCATTTGGCAAAGTTGTCCTATTGTCATGGATGATGTGTCCTCATGCTTTTAATGTTTTTATGACTTTTGTTACTGTGGTCATTTCCACAGTTATGGGGTGAGCATGCATGAGTTTGGATCCCATTAAGGATGCAAATAGTTTTATATTCATATTGATGGTTGACTTATGACACAGATTTGCCATTCTAACATGGATAATTTTATTCCCATGTTTTTAATGATGTACGACTTTACTTACCTGTGGTTCCTTCCACAGATTTATATGTGCTACAGTATGTTGTTGCTCCCCTAAATTATTATGAATGTCCAGTCTTTCTCTTGTTCTAGACCATTTTTTTCTAGTAAGAGACTTTTAATGGTCTCAGTTCGCAGACCCTCCTCCTGTGATTGGATGGCTTTCATATCTGATTCTAAAGTAAGGAATCTGCGGCTAGATGTCTCTATCAGATGAACAAGTTACTTACTTGCGGTAACGTGTTATCTGGTAGAGACAGGATCTAGCGCCAGATTCCCTAACAACCCTCCATCTGCGAACTGAGTCTTCTTTTGTCTCAGGGATTTCATTGTGAAAATTCCCATCCTTATTTAATTGTTATTTTTTTTTTTAATTCAGTGATTATTTAACACAAGGGTGTAGGAAGCTAGCTCTGTATATACTATGCCAAAGTAAGGTATAGTGTGCACAGAGTCCAGTGGAACCCCAAAGGTAGGCAGAGGTAAAAGTAGATAGCACCATACACTCTATTTGTGGTAGTGTGGGCGAGCAGTAAGGCTTTATCAGAGGGTATTGTTAAGCATTTATTGTACAAACTCAGGCAAGAAATGTCACACACTCAAAGACTGAACTCAGACCAATTTTGTTTGTATAAAAATATTATTTAGTTATTTTATTTCTAGAACCAAGCCAGGCCTGGTGCAGGTAAGTGAAAAAATACTTTGCAATATTTATGCAGTAAATTACAGTTGAATGCAGGTTCAAATGCAGTAGGTTGAGTTACAGATAAGTCAACAGTTCGAATTTACTTTTCAGTTACTTTACAGATTACTGTGCACGTTACTTCTTAGATTACTTTTTAAGTTACTTTTGCTAACCAGTCTGATGTGCCTAGATATCACACTGGGACAACTTCTAGACAAAAGGTAAGTAATACAGTTTTTGTATATTTGCAGTGTTTCAAGTTTTCATACAAACCAACTCCACACTTGGAAGATTTTTCAGGGAAAAGCAGACAATGCAATCCTATGGGAGGAAACAAAGTTATCGATTTAATAGTAAGTACTTAGGTTTGGGAGTTGGTTTTCTGGGGTTAGCACCAGGGTTTCCACAGGGTCAAGGTTGAACTCTTCAAGCACCCTCAGTGGCACTAGGGCGGCCAGGTGCAGAGTGCTGATGCCCAATGTTATCCAATGGGGGATAGGGGGCCTCCAGTTGGTGGCTGCTCACAAGCAGGCCACAAGGTTGTGGGAGCAAAGCTCCTGCTGTTAGGCTCAGGACAAAGGAGGATCCAAGTTAGCACACAAGGTGCACCCACAGCGGCACAGGGGCGGCTGGGTGCAAGGTGCTGTTTTGGTGTCGGGTGCCCTGTTCTTTTGAATAGGAGTTGCCGGTTTTGGATCTTGGCTGCAGGCTCGGTCCAGGAAGACTTCCGGGAGGAATCAACAGCTGGGCATGTTAGTTGGAGGGCTCGGGGACGTAGGTGCACCTCTGGTTCTTTTCTCCAGGGCGCAGGGTGGCTGGATGCAGGGGTGTCTTTTGAGGTCGGATTTCACCTTACCGGGCCACTCGCAGTTGGGGGGGGTCTCCGTGTAGAGGCTGCAGGTGATGTCGGGGAGAGTGCTGGAGGGGTCAACCCACAGTGTACTTGGACTCTGCAGTGCTGGGGGCCCTCACTAGGACCGGTGGGCCACCCGGATTTGGGCCGTAGGCGTCGGGTGCAGTGGTGGGTCCAGGTATCGAGTTTCTTTGTCCTCAGCAGGCTGAGTCTGTCTTGGGAGCTTCTTTTGAACAGAGCTGCTGTTTACAGGAGATCCGGTCTTTGTTGAAGGCAGTCTGTCCTCCCAGGGTTCTGGAGGTCGCGGACTGCAGGACAAGGCGACTTTTGGCGCAGGATCTCTGGAAACTGCAGATGGGCCGGTAGGGCTGGGGCCAAGTCAGTTCTTCTCTGCAGTCTCCTCTGCTGGGCGTCTTCTTTCGTCCTTCTTCTTCGTAGGTTGCAGGAATCTGCTTCTTGGTTCAGGACTGCCCCCTAAATACTGTATTTAGGGGGTGTTTTAGGGGTCTCGAGGTCAGTAGCCAATGGGCTACTGACCTTAGGGTGACTACACCCTTGGTGTGCTCACCCCACATGGGGGAGTGGGCACAATTCCTAATCCTGATTGGAGAGTGCCTGCCATCAGCAAGATGGCGGGCACTGAAGAGTGGGCTTCACCTCGCCTCCCCCACCTGAGGGGTGGGGTTGGCAGAGGTGGGCACACCTTCTGGGCTATGCTAACTTTTCCTGCCTGTCTTCCCGACGAAAAGGAGGGGAGACAGGAAGGGGGCCTGCTCCTGATAGCAGGAGAGGCTGGGGGTCGCGTAACAAAGGCGGCAAGGCCTTTGAAGCTCCCCTGCCACAGATGGCTCTTCCTGACCTGAGGGAGGTGTGAACACCGCCGCCCAGAAAAGGCTTTTGTTTCTGGACAGAGGTAGCCGAAGGTTCCCACCACAGGGTTCCAGAAACATGTCTCCTGGTTCCAGGCTGGTGTTTACCAGTCAGGGAACCCACCAGAGACTGGTCGTTTTTCAGGGGGCATCTCTAAGATTCCCTCTGAGTGCATTGTATATTAAATCCCACACTGGCATCAGTGTGGGTTTATTATGCTGAGAAGTTTGCTACCAAACTTCCCAGAATTCAGTAAAGCCATTATGGTGCTGTGGAGTTTCTTAATGACAAACTCCCAGACCATATACTCTTTATGGCTTTACTGCACTTACATGTCTAAGAATGGACTTAGACCAGGGTCTCCAACCTTTTCTGTAGAGAGAGCTACTTCTGATCAGTGAAAATCGTCGTGAGCTACTAAAGGCCAAGCATCTCGCGCATTTTTTGGAGACACCTCCCACGCCCTGCTTCATTGTCTTTAAGCCTAATTTCTTTGTGGCCCATACTGTGGTTTGAACAAAATACAACTATAGAGCTGTTCAAAGCTGTCAGCAGACTGAAAATCATAACATAGTAAACTGAATATCTGTCTCACACCTCATTCACCACACTGCTATGCAATGCGTCCCATAACATGATATCTGAAAGAGATACGTTAGTGACAGATTCCTTACCTTAGAATATCCCCAGGCGTCAGGCTGGATCCGGAAAGTTTTGCGTAGCAGTACCCTTGCGCGTCGGTAGGCGGCGTCGTGCGGCTCCGCGTCCGTCGTCGGCGTTGTGATCGCCGGGATGACGTCGCGGGCAGTACTTAGGCGCCGCCCCTGCGCGCTGACGTCAGTTCTTCTTTTTCCGCGCCAGCAAGCGCAGATCCGGGAAGAGCAGTGCCCTGGTCATTTTTTGACCATACTTTTTGGTGATTTTTTCACTGTTTTTTCCATCTTTCGAGGTGTCGTAGGGATGCCCGGCTTCAAGCGATGCGGCGCCTGTGCGCGGATGATGCCCGTCACCGACCCGCATCGGGAGTGTCTCTTCTGCCTCGGCCGAGGCCACGACACGGCGTCTTGTACCGACTGCCAGGCCCTCCACCCGAAAGCTTTGCGAGAGCGGTCTCGAAAGCTCCTCGAGTCCCGGCATTCGGCTCCGCGGAAGCCCCGGTCGCGTGAGAGGTCCAGGGGTCGATCGCGGAGTCCACACCGGTCGTCGGCGTCGAAGTCTTCTTCGTCCGGTAAGTCGAAGCTACAAAAGTCCAAAAGCATCATCGCTCTAGGACTTCGCCTCGCCGGTCTCGCGACTCGGCTGAGGCCCCTCCCGGCACCGTCCCCGCCCCCGCGGCCCCGGACATGCCTGTGGAGTCGCCCCGTCATACCCGCCCTTCCCGGGTTCGGGGGCGGATCCGGCCAAAATACAGGAATTCCTGTCGGCCATAGCCCGCCTCTTCGGGCCTTCAGGCCCCTCCGGTGCGCCTTCGGGCCCCGCGGGCCCTGATGGGGTTGCTCCGGCGTCGCCGACGGCTCCGGCCCCGGCGTCGCCCGTGCCTTCAGCCTCGATCCCGGCTCCGGCCCCGGCCTCGATCCCGGCTCCACAACCCCCATCGACGCCGGTCGACCTAACGACACCTCCGCCGGCGCCGATGTCTCCGGTGCCGTTCTCGACGCCGCCCTGGGCTCCGGGCGGCGTCGTCCCCCAGTTCCTTCCGGCTCCGGACATGGACCCGGGAGCGACGTCGCTCGACGCCGGCTCCGGCGCCGATGGGACCTTGGGTCCCAAATGTCCCTCCTCCTCCTTATTTTGAACCAGAGGAGGACCAGTTGGACTGGGAGGGGTCTGATGACCCTCTGACGCGACACTGTCAGTATGATGAGGACTGGACAGAGAGTCTAGGGGAGGCCAGTGGTCTGGATACTTCCCTGACACTGGCATGCTGTCTCCTCCCGTGGCTACGGAGGAGGGGGCCAATTTTGGTACGGTGTTGCGTAGGGCAGCTGGGGCCTTACGTCTCCAGCTCCCTACTTTGACGGTCAAGCCTAACATCTTGACAGAGGTGCTTCAGCCGGCAGCCTCCTCTGCGGAGACTGTGCTGCTGTTTAACGACGCCCTCACTGACGTTCTTTTGGGCGCCTGGTCCAAGCCCAACACAGGGGCTCCTGTGGATCGGAACGTGTCACGACGCCATCGCCCAGCTCCGGGCGACCCCTGTTTCTTTCTGTCCACCCCACTCCTGAGAGCTTGGTTGTCCAAGCCTCCGCTTCCCAAACCGCCTTCCCTACCGCTCCTCCGGATAGGGAATCCAAACGCCTGGATCAGTTTGGGAAGAAAGGTTTTTCTTCCTCCAGTGCTGGCTTGCGGTCCGTTAACACCGCTTGTCTTTTGGGCCGATATACCCACTCCCTGTGGGATTCGGTGGCGGATGTTTTGCCCCAGTGCCCTGAGGAGGTCCAGGCACTGCTTTCCCGCGCCATTGCGGAAGGAAGGGATGCGGCCAAATACACTATCCGTTGTGGCCTTGACACCGCCGACTCGCTGGGCAGGTCTATTGCAACGACGGTGGCGCTCCGACGCCACGCCTGGCTGAGAACCACTGGTTTTTCAGGGGATGTCCAGAATACTCTCATGGACATGCCCTTTGATGGAGTCGGTCTTTTGGGTCCAAAGCAGACCATGCGTTGGAGCGCTTTAAGGACTCACGGGCTACTGCCAAGTCCCTGGGCCTTTCTGCTACACGCCCTCCGCTGTCTTCTGCTTTTCGCCCCTATCGTGGCCACGGTAGGGGCGCCCCTTCACGTCAGCAGCCCAGCCACCGGCCCGCGCAGCAGGCGCCTACGCGTGGCCGAGGACGTGGATTCCGCCGTGGCGGATCGGGCAACCAGCGTGCGGGTCAGGCCACCACCTCCAACCCGTCCGCGGCCTCCAAGCCCTCCTAGTCCCTCCTTTCAGGTGCACGGCACGCCAGTAGGGGGCAGGGTCCGCCATCACCTTCCCCACTGGCGCACCATCACCTCGGACAGGTGGGTCTTGGACATTGTCCGAAGGGGCTACTCCCTCCCCTTCGAGTCCACCCCTCCAGCCATGCCACCTCAATTCCACCGCATGTCAGGGGATCACTTGGTGCTTCTACAGAAGGAAGTCACGGCCCTCTTGACCAAGAGGGCCATTGAGCATGTTCCGACCCCAGAAGTAGGGCGTGGTTGCTACTCCCACTACTTTCTGGTGCCCAAAAGGACAAGGAGGACATGCGTCCTATCTTGGACCTCCGGAACGTCAATCGCTTCCTCCGGAAGGAGAAGTTCAAGATGCTCACCCTAGCTCAGGTCTTGACTGCCCTCGACCCTGGAGACTGGTTGGTAGCGTTGGACTTGCAGGACGCATATTTCCACATCCCCGTCCTGCCGGCCCACCGGCGTTACCTTCGGTTCACGGTAGGCCCGAGCATTTTCAGTTCACCGTGCTCCCCTTTGGCCTTACCAGTGCCCCTCGGGTGTTCACGAAAGTGATGGCGGTGGTCGCAGCTCATCTGCGCCGGGCAGGGGTTTCAGTCTTCCCCTACCTCGACGACTGGTTGCTGAAGGCGGGCTCGTCCCAGGCAGTCGTCTCCCACCTCCAGACTACGGCCGACCTCCTGCACTCGCTGGGGTTCTCCATCAATGTGCCGAAGTCGCATCTGATTCCTTCTCCACAGCTCCTTTTCATCGGAGCAGTTCTGGACACGACGCAGTTTCGGGCCTATCCTCCCGAACGGCGAGTCCGGGATATTCAGGCTATGATTCCGATCTTTCAGCCTTTATCCTGGGTTTCGGTACGGATGACCCTGAGGCTGCTGGGCCTCATGGCCTCCTGCATCCTGCTGGTCAATCATGCCAGATGGCACATGCGGGCTCTGCAGTGGGACCTGAAGTTCCAGTGGGCGCAGCACCAGGGCAACCTGTCCGATCACGTCCAGATCTCGGAGGGGACTGCAAAACAGTTGCAGTGGTGGCTCTCGAACCGGCAATGGGTCATGGGCAGATCCCTCTCCCTTCCCCAGCCAGAGCACACAGTTGTGACGGACGCGTCCCTTCTGGGATGGGGCGGTCACTTGGGAGAGGCGGAGATCAGAGGCCTCTGGTCTCCGGCGGAGTCCCGGCTCCATATCAACCTTCTGGAGCTCCGGGCGATCCGGCTTGCACTCAAGGCATTCCTTCCCTCTGTCAAAGGGAAGGTAGTGCAGGTGTTCACAGACAACACCACCGCCATGTGGTACTGCAACAAACAAGGCGGGGTGGGGTCTTGGACCCTTTGTCAGGAGGCTCTGCGCCTCTGGACATGGCTGGAACATCAGGGCATGTTCCTGATGGTTCAACACCTGGCAGGTTCCCTGAACGCCAGGGCGGACGAACTCAGCCGCAGGTGCATGATGGATCACGAATGGCGTCTTCACTCGGAAGTGGCGCGCAAGGACTCTTTCTACAATGGGGAGAGCCTTGGTTAGATCTATTCGCCACCGAAGAGAACGCGCAATGTCATCAGTTCTGCGCGTTGGAATTTCCAAGGCGGCACTCGCTCGGCGACGCTTTTCGTCACGAGTGGAGTTGCGGTCTGTTGTACGCCTTTCCGCCTATACCACTTCTACCCAGAGTGTTGAAGAAGATTCGGCACGACCGGGCCCAAGTCATTCTTGTGGCTCCGGACTGGGCTCGAAGAGTTTGGTATCCCGAGCTACTCAATATGAGCATAGATCCCCCGATCCGTCTGCCTCTTCGGGAGGATCTTCTGTCGCAGCAGCAGGGGACGGTCCTCCACCCGAACCTGTCCAGTCTACACCTGCTTGCGTGGAGATTGAGCGGCGGCAGTTGATTCCTTTCGACTTGCCTCCCGAAGTTTGTGATGTGATTCTGGCAGCCAGGCGTCCCTCCACTAAGGTGGTATACGCCTGCAGGTGGAACAAATTTGTGGCATGGTGCACAGCAAAGGCTGTGAATCCCCTTTCTGCCCCTCTTTCTGAGGTCCTTCTGTTCCTTCTCTCTCTTGCCCAACAGGGTTCTGCCCTGGGTACCATCAAGGGTTATCTCTGTGCTATCTCGGCCTTCCTCAGGCTCCCTGATCAGCCCTCCCTTTTCAAGTCCCCTGTTGTTAACAGGTTTCTTAAAGGCATTACACACCTTTTCCCTCCTGTTCCGTTTGTGATGCCTCAGTGGGACTTGAACTTGGTTCTTACCTTTTAATGTGCGCTCCCTTTGAGCCTCTGCATAACTGTCCTCTTCGTCTTTTGACTCTAAAGACAGCCTTTCTGGTGGCCATCACCTCCGCTCGGCGGGTGAGTGAGCTCCAGGCTTTATCTTGCAAACCTCCCTTTCTGTCTGTTCATCCAGACAAGGTTGTTCTTCGGACGCGTCCGTCCTTCTTGCCAAAGGTGGTTACTGCCTTTCACATTGGGCAGACCATCACTTTGCCTACCTTCTTTCCGCCTCCGCATCCTTCCAGAGAGGAAGAGAGGCTCCACCGTCTGGACCCAAAACGTGCGCTCTCCTTCTATATCGACCGCACAAAACACTTCCGGGTGGATGACCAGCTCTTTGTTGGCTACGTGGGCGCCAAAAAGGTCGGGCGGTGCACAAACGAACCATCTCCCGCTGGGTTACCTTGTGCATCAAGACCTGCTATTCTTTGGCTAAGAAGGAGCCTCCTGTTGGGCTGCGTGCCCATTCCACCAGGGCAACAGCTGCTACCACGGCCTTGGGCCGCGGTGTTCCGCTGCCCGTTATTTGTCAGGCAGCTACGTGGGCCTCGCTGCACACGTTTACAAAACATTACTGCCTTGACAGTCAGGTCCGGAGGGACGGCTTCTTTGGCCGCTCTGTCCTCCAGGACTTCCTTGTCTGATCTTTGTTCGCAGACCCACCACCGGGGTTGGTATTGCTGGGGTATCTATTCTAAGGTAAGGAATCTGTCACTAACGTGTCTCTTTCAGATGCACAAGTTACTAACTTGTGTAACGATATATCTGTAAGAGACAGTAGTTAGTGACAGATTCCTTACCGCCCCACCCATCCTCCCCGTTCTGCGAACTGATTTCTAGGGTTAAGGACATCCCTTTCAGGGCCCTAGTATTTTTTCAGACACCTATGTCAGCTTCTTGCATGGCTCTGCGTTTCTGGCGCGGAAAGTCGTGTACAGAACTGACGTCAGCGCGCAGGGGCGGCGCCTAAGTACTGCCCGCGACGTCATCCCGGCGATCACGACGCCGACGACGGACGCGGAGCCGCACGACGCCGCCTACCGACGCGCAAGGGTACTGCTACGCAAAACTTTTCCGGATCCAGCCTGACGCCTGGGGATATTCTAAGGTAAGGAATCTGTCACTAACTACTGTCTCTTACAGATATATCGTTACACAAGTTAGTAACTTGTGCAACGATAACTGCACCTTGGTGTTTATCAGGCAAGACAAGGAAGCACTTCCAACATAGGATCAAAAACAAAGAAAACACTTCGAACCACCCACCCTACACATGCCATAGCTTGCTAACCACGTAGGTAAGTGCTTCAGTGCCACACATTAGTAAGCGCTATTAAAATGCTTTAATAGAATGCTTCCCCTTTCTTCATTATCAAAAAAAGTAAAACAAAGGGAGAAAAGTTATGTTACAAATGAATACATATGATTTTCATTCATGTCCGGGCCTTTGCAGACTATTGGAACAACAAATGGCCGATATTTGGAAAGGTGGCAACCTTACTTTCATTATAAAGCACTTCACTCAGTTCTATAACACATGCTTTAACTCTGCAAAGTCAATTTTCAGAATATGCATAGTTCTGCAATGTTCAGCAACAGACTGTCTGCTAAGCCTTGCACTCACTGCACAGTCCTCTTCTACTTCCAGTAATAATATAGTAGCATGAAACATATGGCAATGTCCCTCAGCGCATACCTCAATAAACAGAAAGCTCCATAGTCAGATCAATAACAGGTTCTAGCCAGGAACGACCCTTTGTAATCCATTAAAAAAAGGAATACAATACATTCATCTAGTCCAGCCTTATCACACTTCTGTTGAGTAGGACTCACCTACAAACACATGCAAAAACAGATATTTGGATTCTTTTTTATAAAACATAACTTTCTGAAAATAAGCATGAAAAATAAATAGCACACTGGTAGAACGCTTTATTCTCATGGTATTTCAAATGGGCTCTCATCTCCCGCCCAGACCATGGGGAAAGCTGATATTTCTCAGACATTTCTGTGACTATGCATAAAGAGGGCTGCATTATAGCTCCTATTTGCTTTAATTGAAAATGTCATTATTGAAGCAGAAGGCCCCTCGTGTAACCTTACATATCATTGAAATAATAAATAAAGCTTACTTATACATTAACAAATCTAATATACAGATCAAATTAATTCAAACTCCTACACATCATGAAATACTGAAAACGCTCCGACAAGTGAGCATGAATTTGTTCCTTAAAAACAAATGTCAAATCAGATCACACCTCGTGCACGTTCACACACTACAGTTGTCTAAGTAACACCTCAAGAACCATGCTAAATAAACACAGAACATCAATGGGATCAAAGTGCATGGGTAAAATCACTTAAGGACTAATGAGCCTTGCTTAGAAAAATCTCACGCAAGAAGAAATTGCATCATCTCAGCCACTAAAATTGTAAACTGACTATTAAACGCATACCAGTAGAAGTACTTAACAAATCAATTTATTTTGTGTAGCTGTGGTGCAGCAAAACACAGTTCCGTGTCACACAAGCAGTGCTGCCTTGGCACAAAGGAAGCGTGTGGGAGACAGAGACTGGGAGTGACAGTACAGAGGTGAAGGGCCTGTTTTGGGAGGATCGGGTCAGTACATGTAAAGCGCTTTGATTTCAACATCAGCTGCCACAGCGCTTTAAAATTGAAAGAAGATATAATAAAGCACATTGGCAGCCGATGTTAAAATCAAAGGGCCTTGCATGCACTGAGCCGCTTTCATTGACTACCACGCAAAGGCACATTTAAAGCGTGCTGTAGTAGTAAGTGAAAGCAGTTTGTGCAGACAAGAATCTTTAATTTTAACATTGCCTGCCACCGCAGTTGCTGCCCAGTGCCTGCAAGGACCTTGGACTTTAATCTCGGCTGCCACCGTGCTTTGTTACTGAAGTCAGATATAAAGCACGGTGGCAGCCGATGTTAAAACCAAAGGGCCTTGCATGCACTAGCTGCTTTCACTGACTTCCACACAAAGGCAAATTTAAAGCGTGTTGAAATCAGTGAAAGCAGTTCAGGGCAGGCAAGGACTTTTGATTTTTAACATTGGCCTCCGCTGTGGTAGCAGCTCAGTGCCTGCAGGATCTTGGATTTTAAGGTCGGCTGCCACCGCACTTTATTATCGAAGGCAGATGTAAAGATGCGGAGGCAGCCGACGTTAAAATCAAAGGGCCTCGCATTCACTGAGCAGCTTTCACTGCCTACCACGCAAAGGCAAATTTAAAGCGTGCTGTAGTCAGTAAAAGCAGTTCATGCAGGCAAGGACTTTGGATGTTTAAATCGGCTGCTACCGCGGTAGCTGCTCAGTGCCTGCAGGATCTTGGATTTTAATATCGGCTGCCACCGCGCTTTGTTACTGAAGGCAGATGTAAAGCGCGGTGGAAGCCGATGTTAAAATCAAAGGACTAACAATGCACGTAGCCGGTTTTACCAACTATGCTGCTATTAATGTTATGTTATGTTATGTTATGTTATAACAACTTTTATAGCGCGCTAATACCCATAGGTGTCTAGGCGCTTAAGGACCGCATACTGTAAGGGAAATTAGTTTTTGAAAAGCCATGTTTTAAGATTTTTCCTGAACTCAATCAAAGAAGATATCTTCCTAAGAGCGAGCGGAAGGGAGTTAATCAGGGGGGAACACTTACCAGTCCTGCGCAGCTTCCCAGGAGGATGAGATGGCAACTATGAAGTGCGGTGCCTGCCTGGAAAAGGCAAGTGGCGCGTGACTTCAGGAAGAACGTCACGTTCTTTGGCCCGCCCCGCCCCAGCTAAGCTCACTTCAGCTAATCAGAGCAGCTGGTTTGTGTGAGGGCGGGCATGGTCTTGGAGCTGGCAAAGACAATGAAGGGATAAAAAATAAAATGCTTAAATGACGTTTCTATAATTAGAAAGTAGCGCGAGCTACTCCAAGAGGGTCGGCGAGCTACCGGTAGCTCGCGATCGACCGGTTGGAGACCCCTGACTTAGACACTGTAGGGGTACAGTGCTCATGCAACTGTACCCTCACCAGTGGTATAGTGCACCCAGCTAGAGGGGTGTCTTACCTATACCATAGGCAGTGGGTTGCAGGCATGGCACACACGAATGTGTACAAAACACAAGGATCCACCTGTAGATGGCTTTTTTTCAATGGAAATTCTCTCATTGACAAAGGTGTGTCTCCTACATTGGTTGGAAGCACACAGTGTTTGCTTAAATACCCCTCACACACCAAAAGGGCCCTTGGTGTCATGCTTCATCATGGGGGTCTTCCCGTCCCGCTGCGGGACGGGGCGTGCTACGACCTGCGACTACGCGGGAGCACTGATCTTCAGTACTATGTGTGGTGTAGGAGTTGTGAGAGGAAGGGTCAAGGGTGAGTGAGAAAAGTGAGATTAAAAAGAACCTGGCCCCTGTGGACTAAGAAACTTTAATATTCCCTGGAGCTGGACCTGTTAAAAGCAGTGGGTCAGAGATGTCCTGCGTGTAATGTGCGGATAGTCCTGATCAAGTCAACGTGTTTCAAGCTCTGGGGCTTCTTCATCAGGACTATAACTGATCCCTTCAGTACTCCCTATGTTACCGAGAAAGATATCGATAAAGTGAAACTAGTGATATGTACAAATGAGTGAAAATGCAAGTAATCATGCACTGTATACAATACCCATTTGGTATTCTAATTGTTAATTTAGTTATTTAGGAGACAATGCTCCATGAGCCATGAGAACGGGTGGGAAGGGTGTCGCAACTGAATTAGTTTTATCAACACTGCCTCGCTCAATTCAACGCCTACCCGCGGCTCCGTGGTGTACCTTGACCCTTCCTCTCACAACTCCTACACCACACATAGTACTGAAGATCAGTGCTCCCGCGTAGTCGCAGGTCGTAGCACGCCCCGTCCCGCAGCGGGACGGGAAGACCCCCATGATGAAGCATGACACCAAGGGCCCTCTTGGTGTGTGAGGGGTATTTAAGCAAACACTGTGTGCTTCCAACCAATGTAGGAGACACACCTTTGTCAATGAGAGAATTTCCATTGAAAAAAACCCATCTACAGGTGGATCCTTGTGTTTTGTATAGATTTCCAGGGAGGACGTATCCACCTCCAGTGCCCGTTGAGGACACTACCTCTTCACTCCCTCTATTGTTTTTTGTAACACACGAATGTGTGGCATGTCGACTTTTCACTTTTCTCTGCACCAAAACACACAGCCTGCAACGGCCAGGGGCGTAACACACGCCCCCGCGGTGCGGGGGGCCCTGAGCGGCAGGGGGTGGCCCTCAGCACAGTACTCCGGTTTGGAGATCCGTAGCGGGGGCCCCTCCGTGTACCCTGCAGGGGGGCCCCCTCAACTTTTGTTACACCACTGGCAATGGCAGTGTGTGTGTGTGTGTGTGTGTTATGGTACAGGACCTCTAAGGGTGGCACAATATTTGCTGCAGCCCTTAGAGGCCTTCCCTGGTCACAGTGCCCTTGGTACCCATGGTACCTTTTACAAGGGACTTACATGTGGCCAGAGAGGTGCCAATTAGGGGTACAAAGGTACAGTTTTAGGAAAGAACACAGGCCCTGGGAACCTGATTGGCAGGGACCCAGGGCACATCAAGTCAAATTGCATCAGTAGTCTGGCAAAAAGTGGGGGGGTTACTGCAACAGAAACCCAGCTTCCTACAAAGGGTATCTTTTATTTTAGCACACTGTTTCAATAGGCAGTTTCTATATGTGGTTCCACGTTTTTGGTGGGGGGAAATAGTCACGGAAGGTCCTGACGTCGGCGAGGGGGTTATATGGACTCCATCGACATCACATCCGGTAGACGACATCGATACAGACTTGCGCGATAACCTCTTCTGACACGCAGACGTACTACGGCAAAGAAAGTTCAGGATCCAGTCTTGCGCCTGGGGAGGATTCTAAGGTAAGGAATCTGTGGCTAGATCCTGTCTGTACCAGCTAATGCATTACCGAAGGTAACTTGTTCGTCTAGTAATTGAAATTGTAAAAGAGTTATTAATATAACTTTTGTTTAGGCATATTCAGTAGGCATTTCTAGAATAACTCATTATATCATACTCATTGACGTCTCCACCTACAGATTTAATTTGTCCACCATGAACTGTAATGATGGTCATATTGCAAGAGACGGATCCTAGATATAGATTGCATTTCTATGCAGACATAGCTAGTCTAGCCTCCGAGTTGCCAGCAGAGCTGCAAAAAAAAAACACCAGCATGCAAGAAGAGCTCAGAGTCAATTACTGGTTTCATGGTCAATTGCCCAACTTGCCGGTACAAGTCGTAAGGCAATTACTTTTTACATTTCAGTAAGGAAAACATACCTTTTACATTTTGCTCTAGCCGCAGAATCCCTATCTGCTGAATAAACCAGAGTCTGAAACCTTTAGTTTCCCAGGGAATCACCACGGCGTGAAGCCTTGACAATGCACATATTTTAGAGTAAAAAGGCTTCACTAGTTTGGAAGTTGAAACCATTGTGCATTTCACATTCAATTGTCCAAAAGTAGTGATTTTTCTGCTGTGTTCAACAATGAGTACTAGAAGACTGACATTCAAATCTGATAGAATATGGAAGGGGCAGGAGGAAAGAGGAAGAGAATATTATCAAAAAACAAATTTGAGAAATCTCAAAGATCTTTTTCTTCAATTATTTTTTATTTTCAGACACCCTCTGAAGCCTTCACATGACCCACATTCTGCCTCAAATGTGCATGCTACTGTGGTAGAGAATCACTTAATATGCAAAGACTTAAGTAAAGACAGTGCCTCAATACTTTTGTCCCTCATGCACATTGATATTTCAGCAGCTCCAGCTACCACGGTCTTACATTATCCTTGAGCTGAAGAAAAGGCCCAAACCAATGAGAGATTCTGAACTGAAAACCGATGTTGAAGTTTGGATATTGAAGTCAAAATGTGGTATTGCTCACTTCTGCAAAAACAACAATTGATGGACAGAATGCAGAACAATGTCGTACATTCACCCCAGTACAGAGATCTGGGCCTAAATCCATCGTTTTTTTGCTCACCATGCCATTACAGTTTGGACCTAGCCATATGCAAATCAGTCTTGACCCTGCGCCCAATGGGAACAGTCCAGCCCGAACTGCCAGGCCAGGTCCTCCCTGGACTGGAAACAAGCATCCTAGGACCAGTTTCGGGCTTTCAGCCCTCATCAGCCAGGATAGCTTGACTCCAGTGGCATGGAGAGCACGGGACCCACGTCTGGGCATACCCGTCCCACTCGGGGTGACAAATGGAAAAACAACAATTGATGGACAGAATGCAGAACAATGTCGTACATTCACCCCAGTACAGAGATCTGGGCCTAAATCCATCGTTTTTTTGCTCACCATGCCATTCCAGTTTGGACCTAGCCATATGCAAATCAGTCTTGACCCTGCGCCGAATGGGAACAGTCCAGCCCGAACTGCCAGGCCAGGTCCTCCCTGGACTGGAAACAAGCATCCTAGGACCGGTTTCGGGCTTTCAGCCCTCATCAGCCAGGATAGCTTGACTCCAGTGGCATGGAGAGCACGGGACCCACGTCTGGGGTGGTGGAGTGAGCTAAAGAATGATGATGGATTAAACCCAGATCAGTTGACTGTGGGTGAGTGTTTGATTTGCTCTAACGCTCCGTCCATCATCCCCTTTGGTATCGCTTTGTTCGCCTTAAGTTGGCAGGGTATGCCCAGAAGTGGGTCCCTTGCTCACTTTGCCACTGGATTCAAGATAGCCTGGCTGATGAGGGTTTTGAACCCGAAACCGGTCCCAGGATGCTTGTTTCCGGTCCAGGGAAGACATGGCTTGGCAGTTCGGGCTGGAGTGTTCCCATGAGGCACAGGGTCAGACTGATTTGCATATGGCCATGTCTGAACTGGGGTGGTGAAGTGAGCTAAAGAATGATGATGGATTAAACCCAGATCAGTTGACTGGGGGTGAGTGTTTGATTTGCTCTAACGCTCCGTCCATCATCCCCTTTGGTATCGATTTGTTCGCCCTAAGTTGGCAGGGTATGCCCAGACGTGGGTCCCTTGCTCACTTTGCCACTGGATTCAAGATAGCCTGGCTGATGAGGGTTTTGAACCCGAAACCGGTCCCAGGATGCTTGTTTCCGGTCCAGGGAAGACATGGCTTGGCAGTTCGGGCTGGACTGTTCCCATGAGGCACAGGGTCAGACTGATTTGCATATGGCCATGTCTGAACTGGGGTGGTGGAGTGAGCTAAAGAATGATGATGGATTAAACCCAGATCAGTTGACTGGGGGTGAGTGTTTGATTTGCTCTAACGCTCCGTCCATCATCCCCTTTGGTATCGCTTTGTTCGCCCTAAGTTGGCAGGGTATGCCCAGACGTGGGTCCCTTGCTCACTTTGCCACTGGATTCAAGATAGCCTGGCTGATGAGGGTTTTGAACCCGAAACCGGTCCCAGGATGCTTGTTTCCGGTCCAGGGAAGACATGGCTTGGCAGTTCGGGCTGGACTGTTCCCATGAGGCACAGGGTCAGACTGATTTGCATATGGCCATGTCTGAACTGGGGTGGTGGAGTGAGCTAAAGAATGATGATGGATTAAACCCAGATCAGTTGACTGGGGGTGAGTGTTTGATTTGCTCCAACGCTCAGTCCATCATCACCTTCGGTATCGTATTGCTCACTTCAACAGCATTCAACACTGAAAACATGGACTCTGTTTTAAAGAATGCAGGGTGTTGAGAAGACGATGAAGGCTAACTAGAGCGAGGACTTGAAGGTGTATGGCAAGGTAATAGGGTTGATTTACAGTTTGAAGAAGAATAATACTTTTCCTGTGTTGAGCAATCACTAGCAGATAAGAATTTAAACAAGACGTCTGAGGCTGCTCGCTATAACTGATTGGTCTTATCTGAAAGAGACTATTAGTTATGGATTCCCTACCTTAGAATTACCCCCACGTGTCAGACTGGATCCGGAGAATTTTTCTTCAGCACTACCCCTGCGCGTATGTAGGTGGCTTAGGTCGAATCTGCGTTCGTCATTGGCGTCTTGATCGCCGGAATGACGTCGTGGTATCTACTTAGACGATGCCTCTGCGCGCTGACGTCAGTTCTTTCTTTTTCTGCGCCAGCCAGCGCAGATCCGGAGGGAGCAATACCCTTTTTTGACTAGAGTTTTTTCGACTTTTTGTCAACTTCTTTTTTCCAGACGTCCGACTCCTGGTGCAAGGAATGTCACATCGACGGACCGGCTTCAAACCTTGTGACTCCAGTCACAAGTTCATGTCGGTGACGGACCCACATCTCATGTGCCTCTGGTGTTTGGAGCGCGACCACGACCCGAAGTCGTGCTCCGACTGCCGGGCCATGACCCCGAAGTCTTTGCAGGAGCGGTCCCGAAAGCTTCTCTAGGCCCGGCAGTCAGCTCCGCGCCGCTCGAGGTCCCGGTCGAGAGGGAGGTCGCGGGACCGGTCGCGGAGTCACCATCATCACTCCTCTTCGGAGTCTTCGTCTTCGGGTAAGTCGAAGCACAAGAAGAAGGCGAAGAAGGACCATCGCTCTTCGCCTTCTCCCCGTCCGTCGGCCGACCGACGCGGGTTGCGGAAGGTAGTCGTCAGGGTCGGCTCCAAGCTTCTCTCCCTTCCCGGAAGCCGGGGCGACCCCTGCCCAACTTCGTAGCTTTTACGAAGCCCTCGACTCCATCGTTGGACATCCCGACTCTGCCAGCGCGCCTTCGGGCCCCGCGGACTCGGCTGGGGTTCTAGGCCTTCGATACCGGTGGTTTCAGCGCCGCAGGGCCCCCAGGGATCCAGGACTGGATCCGGATTGGCGACGGTCAACTTTACGACACCTACTCCGGCGCCGAATCCATTGGCGACACCTCCGCCCCCTCCGACGCCGGTTGTGTCCCCAGCCTGCTTTGACCCCGGCCTCCACCTCGACATGGACACGGAGCCGGATTGGCACCGACCGGTATTTATTTACCTCTGTTCTATCCTGGCGTTCCTTATCGCCCTGAGTGGAGCCGGAGGAGTGGGAGGGGTCTGTTGACCCTCTAGCAGACCAGCTGGAAGAGCCGGACTGGAGAGAGGAACTGGGTGAGGCCAGTGGTCTGGATACATCCCCAGACCTTGGCATGCTTTCCCCCCCTACCGTGGCTAAGGAGGAGGGAGCCTCCTACGCTGTGGTGTTGCGTAGGGCGGCTGAGGCCTTGAGCTACCTACGTTGGCAGTCAGGACTAACCTCCTGACTAAGGTGCTTCAACCAGCAGCAGCCTCTTCGGATCCCCTGCAGCCATTCAATGAGGCCCTCACAGACATCCTTCTGGGCACCTGGTCCAAGCCCAGCACAGCTCCTGTGGATAGGATGATTGCCCGACGCCACCGCCTGGCCCCGGGCGACCCCACTTACCTCTCCCAACATCCTACCCCTGAGAGCTTGGTAGTCCAAGCCTCAACTTCCAAAGGCCCGTTCCCTACTGCTCCCCCAGATAGGGAATCCAGGAAGCTGGATCATTTTGGGAAGAAGATGTTTTCTTCCACCAGCTTAGCACTGCGGTCGGTGAACACGCCTGTCTCTTGGGCCGTTACACCCACTCTGTGTGGGACACAGTCGCGCAGGTGCTGCCACAGTGCCCGGAGGAGGCCTGGGCCATGCTCTCCCATGCAGTTGCTGAGGGTAGAGATGCAGCAAAGTTCACCATACGATGTGGGCTGGACACGGCCGACTCGCTAGCCAGGACGATTTCAACGTCGGTAGCCCTGCGACGCTACGCCTGGCTGAGGTCCACTGACTTTTCGGGTGATGCCCAATCAACTCTTTTGGACATGCCCGTTGATGGCAGGCGCTTGTTTGGCGACAAAGCGGACAGCGTGCTCGAGCGCTTTAAGGATTCTAGGGCTACGGCCAGATCCTTGGGCCTCGCTACCATCTCTCGCCCCGCGCAGTCTGCTTTTCGCCCCTTTCGTGGCTACGTAAGGGGTGCCCCACCACGTTCCGCCCAGAGCCACAGGCCTGCGCAAGCTGTTCCGCTTCAGCGCGGCCGGGGACGTGGGACCCAACGTCGTGGGTCTGGGGGCCAGTGGGCGGGCCAGTCCACCAATGCCTGCTCTGCAACAGCCTCCAAACCTTCCTAGTCTGACTTTTCAGGGCCACCAGTTGCCAGTGGGTGGCAGGATTCGCCATCACCTCCCCCACTGGCACAACATCACGTCAGACAGGTGGGTTTTGCAGATAGTCCGAAGGGGCTACTTCCTCCACTTCGAGACTACCCCTCCCTCCATGCCACATGCTTTCCATCGTATGTCGGAGGATCACTTGGCCCTTCTCCGTAAGGAAGTTGCGACTCTCTTGGCCAAGGGAGCCATCGATCGAGTCCCTGTGCCTGAAGTAGGTCGTGGTTGTTATTCCCACTACTTCCTGGTATCCAAGAAGGACAAAGGCCTGCGTCCGATCTTGGATCTCAGAGACATCAAGCGCTTCCTCCGGAAGGAGAAGTTCAAAATGTCGACATTGGCTCACGTCCTGTCTGCCCTCAACCCTGGAGACTGGATGATAGCGTTGGACTTGCAGGACGCCTATTTTCACATCCCCGTCCTGCCTGCCCACCGGCGTTACCTACGGTTCACGGTAGGCCACAAGCATTTTCAGCTCACCGTGCTCCCCTTTGGCCTTACCAGCGCCCCTCGGGTGTTCACGAAAGTGATGGCGGTGGTCGCAGCTCATCTGCGCAGATCAGGGGTTCTAGTCTTCCCCTATCTCGACGACTGGCTGTTGAAGGCGAGTTCACCCCAGGCTGTCGTCTCACACCTCCAGACTACGGCGGACCTCCTGCATTCGCTGGGGTTCACTATCAACGTACCGAAGTCATACCTGATTCCCTCTCAGAAGCTCCTTTTCATCGGGGCGGTTCTGGACACAGCGCAGTTTCGGGCTTCTCCTCCCGAACAGCGAGTCCGGGGTATTCGGGCTATGATTCCGATCTTTCAGCCTCTATCCCGGGTTTCGGTCAGAATGACCCTGAGGCTGCTGGGCCTCATGGCCTCCTGCATCCTGCTGGTGGACCATGCCAGGTGGCATATGCGGGCTCTTCAGTGGGACCTGAAGTTCCAGTGGACACAGCATCAGGGCAATCTTTCCGTTTGCGTCCAGATCTCGGAGGGCCCTTCACACCACTTGCAGTGGTGGCTAACGAACCAGGATTGGGTGAATGGCAGATCCCTCTCCCTTCCCCAACCAGAGTTCACAGTGGTGACAGATGCATCACTTCTGAGGTGGGGCGGCCACATGGGGAGACAGAGATCAGAGGCCTCTGGTCTCCGGCGGACTCCGGGCTCCACATCAGCCTTCTGGAGCTCCGGGCGATTCGTCTTGCACTGAAGGCATTCCTTCCTTCTGTCAAAGGAAGAGTATTGCAGGTGTTCACGGACAACACCACCGCCATGTGGTATAGCAACAAACAGGGCGGGGTGGGGTCGTGGACCCTCTGACAGGAGGCCCTTCGTCTCTGGAAGTGGCTGGAACATCAGGGCATGTCCGTGGTGGTTCAACACCTGGCGGGTTCCTTGAACGCCAGGGCGGACGAACTCAGCCGCCGGTGCATGATGGATCACGAATGGCGTCATCACTCGTAGGTGGTGCAAGGTCTCTTTCAGCAGTGGGAAGAGCCTTGGTTAGATCTATTCACCACCGAAGAGAACGTGCAATGTCAGCAGTTCTGCGTTTTGGAATTTCCAAGGTGGCACTCGCTAGGCAACGCTTTTCGTCGCGAGTGGAGTTGCGGTCTTCTATACACCTTTCCGCCTATACCACTTCTGCCCAGAGTGCTGAAGAAGATCAAGTGCGACCGGACCCAAGTAATTCTTGTGGCTCCGGACTGGGCACGAAGAGTCTGGTATCCCTAACTCTTGCACATTGCCATCGATCTTCTGATCAGACTGCCTCTTCGGAGGATCTTCTGTCGCAGCAGCAGGGGATGGTCCTCCACCCTAACCTGTCCAGCCTCCACCTGCTTGCGTGGAGATTGAGCGGCGACAGTTGACAGCTTTCATCCTTTCTCCCGAAGTCTGTAACGTTATCTTGGCAGCCAGGCATCCCTCCACCAAAACAGTATAGGCCTGTAGATGGAACAAATTTGTAGCATGGTGCACAGCAAAGGCTGTGGATCCCCTTTCTACCCCTCTTTCAGAGGTTCTTCTCTTCATTCTTTCTTTGGCCCAGAAGGGCTCTGCTCTGGGCACTCTTAAAGGCTATCTTTCAGCCATTTCGGCCTTTCTTCACCTTCCTGATCAGCCTTCTTTTTTCAAGTCCCCTATTGTAAATCGCTTCCTTAAGGGCATTACTCGCCTGTTTCCTCCTATTCCTTTCGTAATGCCCCAGTGGGACTTGAACCTTGTTCTGACTTACCTTATGTGCGCTCCTTTCGAGTCGCTACATAATTGTCCTCTCAGGCTATTGACCCTCAAAACTGCCTTTTTTGTTGCCATCACCTCTGCTCGCAGAGGGAGTGAACTTCAGGCTCTTTTTTCTAAACCTCCCTTCCTGGCTGTTCATCCGGACAAGGTTGTCATTCGCACGAATGTATGACGATAAAACGCATGCATTCATATCGCATGCCATAGATCGCGTTGTATAACGCAAGTCGCTACAACGACTTGCGTTGAGGGCGCTGACTTAGAGTAGTTTAATTTACTATTCCAACTCCAGCCTACGTACAGTAGGGAAGGTGTTGGATAGTAAATTAAACTATTCCTTGTCCTATAGCGTCCTCCAGCGCAAGTCGTTGTAACGACTTGCGTTGTAAAAACCGCAATCTAATGGCATGCGATGTAATGCATGCGTTGTAAAGGTTGTTTCCCATTCGCACTAGACCTTCTTTTCTTCCCAAAGTGGTTACCTCTTTCCACATAGGACAGACCATCACTTTGCCCACCTTCTTCCCGCCCCGCATCCTTCTGAAGAGGAGGAGAGGCTCCACCGTCTGGATCCAAAACGTGTGCTTTCATTTTATCTGGATCGCACAAAACAATTCTGGGTGGATGATCAGCTCTTTGTTGGCTATGTGGGCGCCAAGAAAGGTCGGGCCGTGCAAAAATGAACCATTTCTCTATGGGTCGTTCTTTGCATTAAAATTTGTTATTCCTTGGCGAAAAAGGAACCTCCAGTAGAGTTGCGCGCCCATTCCACCAGGGCGACGGCAGCCACTGCTGCTTTGGGACGTGGAGTCCCCCTTCATGACATCTGCCAGGCAGCCATGTGGGCTTCGTTACACACGTTCACTAAACATTGCTACCTGGACAGCCAAGTCGGGAGAGACGGCTTCTTTGGCCACTCCGTTCTTCAGGACTTCCTGGTGTGAACTTGGTTCGCAGACCCACCTCTGAGGTTGGTATTGCTGGGGTATTTATTCTAAGGTAAGGAATCCATAACAAATGGTCTCTTTGAGATGAACAAGTTACTTACCTTCGGTAACGATATATCTGTAAGAAACATATATTAGTTATGGATTCCTTACCGCCCCACCCATCCTCCCCGTTCTGTGAACTGACTTCTAGAGTAAGGGACTCCCTTTCAGGGCCCTAGTTTTATGCACCAGTGGTCAGTGTCTTGCATGGCTCTGTGCTTCTGGCGTGGAATGTCTTGTAAAGAACTGACGTCAGCACGCAGGGGCGGCGTCTAAGTAGATACAGCAACGTCATTCCGGCTTTCACGACGCCAACGACGAACGCGGAGTCGACCGATGCCACCTACCGACGCGCAGGGGTACTGCTCAAGAAAAATTCTCCGGATCCAGTCTGACGCCTGGAGGTAATTCTAAGTTAAGGAATCCATAACTAATATATGTCTCTTACAGATATATCGTTACCGAAAGCAAATAACTTGTTCTTCAGTTCACATCAAATTCTCAGTTTGTTGTTATTAATGCTGAAGTAGTAACTTCCTATCATTACAAGATGTAGTCCCAGTCACAGTGACTCCATTATACCATACATTTAGCACAAGTATATGTGAACAGTAATTCTAGCTCATCTCAGCACAGAGAGTCAGAGGCCAGAATCCCTGATGGAAGAATAGAAAAAAAGAGCATATATATAAATTGATGCATTGCTTATTAAGAGCAATTCATACTACCGGTGGGAGAATGTATTCTGTTCTTCCTAGTATAGCAGCACACGAGTGGAGATTGTTGTGCACAAGAGAAAAACTATCACACATGCATGTGTCTGTGTGGCGCTAGATGCAGAGGAGACCTCAAGTAGATAAGTGGTCCAATTTCTGCTGTTGCGTCGACTTGTTTTCTAATGAGTGGCTGGGTTTTGTCCAAATGTGTAGACCCAACATTTAAATATTCTGTTCCACTGAGTGTATGTATTTGGACCATATTTGGAGGAGGTGCTAAAAGCAATCCGACATGATATTAAACTGCAAAGTCTGTAGACTTTTGCAGCAGTGTTGTCGTTTTCTTTTTTTATCAAGGCCAACAGAGGTGTCCCTCAAGTAACTAAATGCAGACTTTTCATGACCAAATAGTTGTAAAATGAGGTAGAGGTTCATTTTATAGTAATATTCGCTCCTGAAACAGCAGTGCCTCAGGATACTGTAGGACAGTAAACGATTAATAATGTGGGTTACATTGCCCCAAAATAAGGCTATTGTCAGGAGAGAGCTGCGTTTGTGAACTGTGTGCAGAGCCTTAAGGATGTTTGCACTGCAAAATGTGACTATGGTGTAGTGAAGTAAGGTTGGTTTGATGTGCATTGTGTTATTATTATATTGTTCTTTTACAAGTCTGAGGCCAGAAAATCCTGCAGTACTTTTGCTGTGAAGTATTATGGCTTAGCTATGTCTACACATTTATATCTAACTGCAGTTTTGGTTTGCATATAAAACAGAGTGAGTGTCTCCATGTATAAAGTCCTTGTCATTCTAGCCTTCACGGAAGGTCGGAAATGAGTACTTCTACAATGGATCTTTGTGGTATCTTTCTCAAATATGGTTTTAACTGATAAGTCCACTATTTAAGGCTTTGTTTAAAGGCATCAAATAAAACTTATAAGGAGAGGGGTGATCCCCAATCCAGAGCACATACTCCTTCATATTACTATCTATACACAATGATAACTCCAGGGCAAAATACATTCGGAGCTAATCCTCAAAAATAAGTAATCTGCCCCAGTCTCTAAAGGGATATAAATGTGCCTTCTGTTGGTCCGGGTCAGAGTATGGTGTTGATGTCTCTGTTACTAGGATTCCAAGCCCTCACTCACCCAGTGGTGGCATGCTGCATCAAAGATGCCACTCCTCTCGTGCCAGAGCTTCTGACACGAGTGGGCTCCACCTCAAGGTTCAGGGGGTGCTTATGGCTAAGGTAGCTTGTTTATAATTTTAAAAAGAACACTATCGCAATGATGGGCACTTGATAATCGAGGGGCATCCTTTCACTAAAGTGAGTTAGTGAGTTGCAGGCACTCTTCACGGAGGAAACTTTCTTACATATACGCAAGGCTTAAGAGGAGAGACACACCACAAACACTGTACCAAAGATTGGGTTACATGTTGATATAACCAGATTGTACTTGTCCAAATTCTCGGTCAGCCCTCGAAAAGAAACTTATAGTGTTCCATACAGATGCTAGATGGTTGTGCAGAGTCCTATATTGTGCTGCTTAGATAGAGCAGAGGTATTTCTTTAATAAGATATCAAAACAGATTTTGGCTTGTGCATTTCCACACAATGGAATTTCTATAACAAAATCAGGCTTTGCACCCTTGTATCCACTTGTACATGGCTATATTACCAATACACCGATATATGGTTCACCAGTAGTTCGAAGACACTTCCTGTTCACAAGAATGGCACCACATTCACCATTCTAGAGATTATTCCATTGCCCAAAATGTGTGTGGCTGCCATAGTCTTTGCAGTTCTAGGGCTTTTCAACACAGGATCCCCACTGGCACACACATTACATTGGTGAGTTCCCTGCAGTAAAACCTTGTCAAGAGGTAAACTATCACAAATGCATGTGTCAGGGTGGCGCTAGGTGCAGTAGAGACCTCCAGTAAATAAGTGGTCCCATTTCTGTTGTTGCTTTGACTCATTTTCTAATGGGCGTCTGGGTTTAGTCCAGCTGTATAGACCCAACATTTAAATATTCTGTTCTACTGAATGTTTGTATTTGGACCACGTATGGAGGAGTCGCAAAAATAAATACAGAAGGATACTAAACTGCAAAGTCTGTAGAGGTTTGCAGTAGTGTTGTCTTTGACACTGAGCTTCCCCAGTGTTCTTCACATTGGTTTTTTTTTTAAACTTTTTTTTTTTTTTTTTTAAATCTGATCACCACTCATATCTTTTGTTTTCCCTCCTCTTGGCTGTTTCCCTTTCACATGAACTCTTTCTTTGCTTTGGAGAAGAGTGGTAGTGGCAAAAGAATTGGCATAGCTGCTGGGGCAGGTTTTGTTGTCATGGAGACACCCTCTAACTAGCTGCAAAGTGGGTTATGGTTTCTGATGCCAACATACTTGCTGCTGCCCATCTTCTGTTTTTTCTCTATTCTTATTTTTTGTTTGGGAGTGGCCCACCTACCCTTGTGTTACTCTACATTGTGATATATTTTGTTAATGAAGTAAAAGTGATGTCTAAACCGCTCTCCCAACACCTGTGCACCTGCTTTTGCTACTTTTATTTCTACTTCAATGTCTCCCCCCCTACCCACACCATACCCTTTCTCTCTCCCCGTCGCTCTTCCCATTGATTTGTACCTCCTAAGGAGTAACTGCAGTGTTTTTAGCGCCCCCCCCCCCCTATGGGAGATGGATGTCCTTGACATGCCGATACACTTGACCACCTCGAATATAGAGTATAGTGTCTCACTAACTATGCTTACTAATTAGTTTTTAGTTATACGCCTACAGGGCCTAACAATATTTGTTGTGTACATATTGTCATAGCAATATGATGTGACTAATAAAATGCTATCTTACAGAGAAACACCTAAGCTAATTGCATATAACCTTACAAATGATCATTACTGATGTGCAGTTCAATAACGACTTCTACACTGCGATCTTGCATGAACTCTATAGGATGAATGGTTGCCATGTCCCCTGGCTTAGCAATAAGGCAGGAATCAATTTAGTCCAGTGGCTGGTTACTAAGTGCTCTCACCGAACAGTGAAGTACTGTGCACCTGCACCCAGAAGATGACCGTCATGTCACACCCACCAGGCAACCACCATATCCTGGCACATCATTATATAACATTATCTCTCCCACGAGGAAGGGGCGACCATCTATATTCCTTGGAGCCATGTCACACAAATGGATCAAGGTATGCATGAAAAATTTGACATAGCTCGATAGATCAGAAAACAAATGTAGGGTAAGATTCAAATTAAAAAAACAATGTTTGGTGTTTTATACTTTTTCTGCTCTATGTGCAGTAATCTGAAGGTCTGGGGTATGGAACTGGGTATGCTTTTTGTACTCCCTCTGTGCGATCTGGCAGGTTTGTTGTCCTCCGAACTGCTGTTTACAAAATGAGGTATAACTATATTTGTAATTCCAAGGGTTAGGGAAATCTAATGAGGGGTACTTCATAAAAGTGTGTGCATGCAACACAAGTTACAAAAAGGCATTGGTGTGAATTGCATGACAAAACCCAGTATCCATTAATAAAATACCAAGAAATGACTCTTGGTACCCAGAATGTTATCTAAATATGGTGAAGTTTCTTTTTTTTTTTTTTTACCACCCTAGCGTATGGATCTTGACCGCCGAAGGGAAGATGCTTCGCAACCCAAAACGGAAGCCCCGTTTGTTGGAAGAGGATGATCTGCCATCTTGGATCATTAAAGATGATGCTGAAGTTGAAAGACTGACCTGTGAGGAAGAAGAAGAAAAAATATTTGGAAGAGGGTCTCGCCAGCGCAGGGATGTGGATTACAGTGATTCAATGACAGAGAAGCAGTGGCTACGGGTAAGTATATTATATTATTATTTAGGTTATTTTGTTCACTTTTGTTAACCTGGTAGAAAATAATCATAAAGTGGTCCGAGAAATGGATATTGAATACCTGAAGCTGCACAAATGATAAGCAATTTTCATGCTTTTGTGGCACTTAATAATTTAACTCCTAGTGGGACGTTGCCATTCAAAACTTCTTACATGTTATTTCTTTGTTAAACATGTTCACTAGATACACTGACACCAGATTGATTTGCTGGTACTACAAATTTTATTAATGCCTAAAGTGATACAGTTATGGTTTATAGCAGAAAGTAATAGAAACGTTTTATTGTTGGTCCTATATTAGCAGGAGTTTGCTTTATTTTCAATATAGAAGTGGCAGAATTTTTAAATAAGCATAATGAACCTCCTAAGATATGTCATATCGCCACTCTCCTAGTGGCGACCTGTCACAGAACTTGTACGCAATGGCATGGGTTACATTGCTTCTGTCATTCAGGTGAATGACTCGGGAGGTTATTTCCCAACTTTCCTCTAATTCAAACACACTAGTGTCCTTGCACTGACAGTCATTCAGCTGCCAGGCTAAGCGCTGCAGGTAGGATGTCTGTTTTGTTCCACGTGGCCTGCTTAGTACAGCAGAAGTGGAGCGCATTCACTAGCATGGCACAAGTCATCATGCTCTTACTGAATACTGCACAGGGACTGATAAACCCTCTCTTATTAATCTCTTATTAAAGCGTGAAACAATTCCATTGGCCTATTTCAGAGGCTTATGTGAATAAAAGGTTGTTGGTCAGGCATCTCAACGCTCCTGAATCGTGCTTTTACCAGTGAGTTGGAGCTTATTTTTTGACATTGTGGTTATTGGTATAAACTTTGTTGTTAATTTTTTTTTTGATTTGGGTTAAGGACTTTTTCCAATTACTACTTGTGAGACTTTATGAAGCTTAGCCTCAGAAGCACTATATTGATTTGATTCTGTGGTGATCAGTGATTTCAAGACTTTTGGGAGTCAGGGTTTGAAGTCCCTGGGGTTTGGTTAGGGTTATGAGGGAGTGCTGTCTCTTAAGTTTGGGTTTTGGTTGCTGCTGGTATTTGCTACTAAGAGTTACTTTTCCATTTGTGTTTAACCTATACCTTGGATTACTTGCTGCCTATTACCTTTCCTTGTTAGCTGTGCTTGTTGGTTATCCCTGCCTCTCCTGAATGCAGGCCAAACTTGTATTTCTGGCATACTAAGCAAAAGATCAGATTTAGCTAGCCTTCTTTGTATCTTCATAACTTGGCTGTGCGCTTTCCTCCTCTTCCTTTCTTCATATACTGACTATTATTCCTAAACTGTTTATGGGTTTGATGTGTTAGTGTCCTCGCAACTGGATCCAGTTTTCATAGGATCTACAATAAAGTCCCAGGCTGTCTGATTGTTCAGGCTTCCACATCCAACCTGGACAGTGAGAAGATATGCAGACTCAGATAGCGTTTTCTACGCTAGTCTGACAGGTTAGATGAATCAGTTGTTGCCCAGGTGCCTCCATTACCGCCTTTCTGGTAGATACTTCTAACTGCAGATTCCTCACCTTTTGAAAACTTCCCCAGGCGTTAGACTGGATCTGTACATTTTTTTGCAGTACCCCGGTGGCTCTGCGTCAATGTTGTTCCATGTTGGATGTGACGTGCGCTGGTCTATATAGGCACCACCCATGCAAGCTGACATCAGTTCTTTTCTTTCTGCACCAACAGACGTGGGTCCGGAGCTAACCCTTTTCCCACGGGACTCTAAATGGTCTAAATTTTTCGATGTGCAAGTGAGTTATGTCACCACGCAAGTCTACAGGTTTTAAATGCTGTGGTTAATGTCACAAACAAATGTCCGTCACTCATTTACATGTGGTTTGCATGTGGTGCCTAGGGTCGTATCACAACTCTAAGGGCTGCAGTCATTGCACCTTGATTCACTCCAAGGCCATTGCCAAAGCTAAGCTCTTCGTGGTGAAGTGCCACAAGACCCTGTGCTTGGATTCCGGATCCTGCTCTCGAGGTCGTGCCTGCAACTGGTCTTCTTCATGCTCTAAGTCCTCAGGAGAATCCAAAAATGTAGCGCAAATTATCCAAGTGGGACTCCGCCACTCTTGGTCCCCTGAGAAGGTGTGAGATCATCCTCGTTCTACTGCAGAGGCCTTTCAGATCCCTGTGCTGAGGCGACCAGAATTTCATAGCCCATCGGTGACACCTCAGAGAATCTAGGAATACGCCGATGCTATGCTGTGCCTTTTTGGTACGTTACCTGCTCTCTCTGGCCACCTTTGGTCCCCAAGCAGGTGAGAGGCCTCCCTTCTGGGCTTCTGCCAGCAGGTTCGCCGTCGGCACCATTTGGGTCTTCAGGATCCGTGCAGGGTTCCAGTTGAGCTTCAGTACAGATTCCCTTCCCTGCACCACACCAGAACAAAATCCACTGGTGCTGTCGACTCTGGACGAAGACGGCCACCCCATGGTGCTGTCTGACACCGAGATGACATGAACTATTCAGCACAGACTTAGACAATGGCGGAAATTATGCTGGAGATGAGATTCCCCAACTGTACTCGGAGGAAAACTGGTATAAGGATCTCCAGGATGGGCAGTGGTTTGAATACCTCCCCAGAGACTGACCTAGGTTTCCCCACAGGTCCTCCCACAGAAGAGAGTGCCTCCTTCGCTATAGTTATTCATAGGGCAGCGGAAGTCTTTGATCTTCACCGTTATAAAACCAGTGTTCCCATGGAGGTGTTACACAATGGCTAGTTGAGTTCTGAGCCCTTGCTCACATTGTATGAAGCTCTCATGGATGCTGTCTTGGGTGCCTGGTCCAAACCATGCTCATGCCCACCTGTGCATCACTAGATCTTCAGACGCCATTGCCATGCTCCAGCCAACCCTGCCTTCCGCCTCAGTGGGACTTGAACTTGGTTCTTACCTTTTTAATGTGCACTCCCTTTGAGCCTCTCCATAACTGTCCTCTTCGTCTTCTCTGAAGACAGCCTTTCTGGTGGCTATCACCTCCGCTCGGCGGGCGAGTGAGCTCCAGGCTCTTTCTTGCAAGCCCCCCTTTCTGTCTGTCCATCCAGACAAGGTTGTTCTTAGGACGCGTCCGTCCTTCTTGCCAAAGGTGGTTACTGCCGTCCACATTGGGCAGACCATCACTTTGCCCACCTTCTTTCCGCCTCCGCATCCTTCCAGAGAGGAAGAGAGGCTCCACCGTCTGGACCCAAAACGTGCGATTTCTTTCTATCTGAACCGCACACAACAGTTCCGGGTGGATGACCAGCTCTTTATTGGCTACGTGGGCGCCAAAAAAGGTCGGGCGGTACACAAGCGGACCATCTCCCGCTGGGTTGTCTTGTGTATCAAAGCCTGCTATTCTTTGGCTAAGAAGGAGCCCCCTGTTGGGCTATGTGCCCATTCCACCAGGGCGACAGCCGCCACCACGGCTTTGGGACGTGGTGTCCCATTGCAGGACATTTGTCAGGCAGCTAAGTGGGCCTCGCTGCACACGTGTACCAAGCATTACTGCCTTGACAGCCAAGTCCCGAGAGACGGCTTCTTTGGCCGTTCTGTTCTCCGAGACTTCCTCGTCTGATCTTTGTTCGCAGACCCACCACCGGGGTTGGTATTGCTGGGGTATCTATTCTAAGGTAAGGAATCTGTCACTAACGTGTCTCTTTCAGATGCACAAGTTACTAACTTGTGTAACGATATATCTGTAAGAGACAGTAGTTAGTGACAGATTCCTTACCGCCCCACCCATCCTCCCCGTTCTGCGAACTGACTTCTAGGGTTAAGGTCATCCCTTTCAGGGCCCTAGTTTTCAGACACCAGTGTCAGTTTCTTGCGCGGAAAGTCGTGTACAGAACTGACGCCAGCGCTCATGGGCGGCGTCTAAGTACTGGCCGCGACGTCATCCCGGCGATCACGACGACGGACGCGGAGCCGCACGACGCCGCCTACCGACGCGCAGGGGTACTGCTACGCAAAACTTTCCGGATCCAGCCTGACGCCTGGGGATATTCTAAGGTAATGAATCTGTCACTAACTACTGTCTCTTAGAGATATATCGTTACACAAGTTAGTAACTTGTGCATTCAGCACCCTACTCATGAAACATGGTGCAGGCTTTGGCCAGCAAAGTGGACCCAAACTCTTTTCCCTCTAGCCCCCCCCCCCCCCAGGGAAACAAAGAAGATGGATACCTTTCGCAATATGGTTTTTCTCTCCTAGAAGTTTGGCACTTTGTTCCGTTAACTCCAGCTGCCTGCTCGTTATCCTCACGCCTTGAGGGACTCCGTGCCCCAAGTGTTTCCCATGGTACCAGAAGAAGCCGGGTCATTCTTTCTCAGGCCATGCAGGACAGTCATGATGCAGTCAAGTTCACCATCTGCTGTGAACTTGATACCACTGACACTTATCGGTACAGCAGTTGGCACTGGTGTGGCCATTCGCAGATATGCATGGATGCTATCCACTGGATTTTTTTAAGTCAGTTGGGCCAGTCTTATTGACATACCCATTCAATGGTTCCCAACTGTTTGGTGATAAAGCCAACCTGGCCCTGGGGCGCTTTAAAAATAGCAGGGTCGGAGCATGATCCTGTGGCCTTTCTGCTTGCACACCAGCAGTTTCGCCCCCTCTAGGGGGCTTTGTTAGGGGCTCCTAATACCATCACAAGCCCCTGCAGATACAGCAATCTCCACAACCCTTTCTCGTCCACGGCCACGCTACACATTGGATAGGGTGACCGGGACAGCCAGCCGCCCAGTCTTCCACTCCCCCTTCTGTGGCCATCATCAAGCCTCTTTAAGGTGACCTTGTTAGTACACATCCATGCTATCTAAGGAGGGATCTGTCATTTTCTGGCAGGCGATAATTTAAGACCGGTGGGTCCTACAAATTGTTCAGCGGGGTTACACTTTATTACACCTTACTATTTCTTAAACCCCCCCCCGCATCTCCCACCACTTTCAAAACGGCTGTCGGAGGGCCATCTGTCCCTCTTGCAATAGGAGGTACAAGCTTTTTTGCCCAAAGGAGCCATAGAGAGGGTCCCGGCACTAGAAGTGGGTTGTGCTCGTTATTCATGCTACTTCCTGGTTCTGAAAAAGGATGAGGGCCTCAGTCCCATTTTAGACCTTCGTCCATTTAATGCCTTTCTGCAGAAAAACAAGTTTGAGATGCTCATTCTGGCCCAGGTCTTGTCTGCCCTTGACCCTGGAGATTGGATGGTAGTGCTGGTCCTGCAGGGTGCTAATTTCCACACCACCATCCTGCAGGACCACAGGCGTTACCTGCAGTTTACGGTAGGCCACAAGTATTTCCAGTTACCTGTGCTCCCCGTTTAGCTTACTAGTGCACCTTGGGTGAGCATTTCCGGGTCCACTGTGCTGCCCTTTGGCCTTACCAGTGCCCTACAAAAGTGATGGTGGTGGTTGCAGCACATTTGTGAAGGTCAGGGATCCCAGTCTTCCCTTATCTCAACAAATGGCTGTTGCAGGCAGGCTTTCCCTAGGTAGCCGTCACTCACCTTCAGACTACAGCGAACCTCTTGCATTCACTGGGGTTCACTATCAACGTGCCGAAGTCACACCCGACTCCCTCTCAGATGCTTCCTTTCATCTGAGTCATTCTGGACATGGTACAGTTCCACGCCTACCCTCTGGAGCGGAGAGTACAGGACAAATGAGCTACGATACACATGTTTTAATCTCAGTCCTGGATTTTGGTGAGACCGATTCTGAAGCTGCTGAGTCTGATGGCCTCCTGCATCCTGCTCGTGAAGCACGCTCAATGGCATATCCGGGCTTTGCAGTGGGATCTGAGGTCCCAGTCGGCAAAACAACAGGGGAATCTCTCCGACATGGTCCAGATCTCGGGGGAGACTGCAAAAGATCTGCATTGGTGGTTGACAGACCGGGATTGGACCAGCGACAGATCCCTCATACTTCCCCACCTGGAGCTGACAATGGTGACCGAAGCATCACTTCTGGGTTGGGGTTGAGAGAGGTAGAGATCGGATCAAGACTCTGGTCTCCGGCAAAATCCCAGCTCCACATCAACCTCCTGGAACTGCAGGCTATCAGCTTGACATTAAAGGCCTTCCTCCCATCCAGCAAGGGAAGGCTGGTTCAGGTGTTCATGGACAACAACACCGCCATGTGGTATTGCAAGATACAGGGCGGAGTGGGGTTGTGGACCCTGTGCCAAGAGTCTCTATGCCTCTGGACATGTCTGGAGCGCCAGGACATATTCTTGGTTGTGCTGCACCAGGCGGGATCTTTAAACACTAGGGCAGACAAACTCAGCCGTCGATGCCTTGCGGATCTCAAATGGTGTCTACACCCAGAGGTGGCGCAAGGTCTCCTCTGAGAATGGGGAGAACTTTGGCTCGAACTATTCGCCACCGCCAAAAACTTCAATGTCAGCGCTTCTCCGCATTGGCGTTTCAAAACGGCTCTCACCTGGAGACGCGTTCTGTTTAAACTGGAACTCCATACTTCTCTACACCTTTCCTCCGATACTGCTCCTGCCCCAAGGTCTGAAGAAGATCAGGACAGATTGAGCCCAAGTCATCATATTGGCTCCGAACCGGGCAAGGAGAGTTTGGTCTCCTGAGCATCTGTCCTCCAATCAGGCTGCCCTTTCGGAGGACCTTCTGTCGCAGGAGCAGGGCAGGGTCCTGCACCTGAATCTGCGCACACTCCACCTTCTCGCACGGAGATTGAGAGGTGACAGTTGAATGCCTTTGCTCTTCCTCCCGAGATTTGTGATGTCATCTTCTCAGCCAGGCATCCTTCAACAAAGACTGTATACTTCTGCCATTGAGCCAAATGTGTGGCCTGGTGCTCCTCATGTCATGTGAACTCCTTTTCTCCACCACTATCGGAGGTGTTGCTGTTTGTTTTATCTTTAGTCTGACAAGGCCTTCCCTTGACCACCATAAAGGGTTATCTTTCTGCTACCTCAGCTATTTGGTGGTTTACACCACCTGGGGGCCGATTCCGATCTCGGCCGGTAGGGCTCCGAATCGGATTCGGCTTTACCGGATCCGATTCGGAGCCCTGTTTCCCGACCGAACCGTACGCGGGTCCGGCCGAGCGAGTACGATGCGAATTCGCCGACCGACTCGTCCGGGCGTCCCGACCGCTCCGACCGACTCGCTCCCGGCTCGAACCGCTCCGACCGACTCGCTCGGACTCGACTCGCACCGCGCAATGGAGACGTTCCCCGGCCGGGTAAGTACGATGCGCGCCGCGAGCAGTCCGACCGAGCCGCGCACTCCGGCTCGAAAGAGCTGTCGGAGCCGTACTTTGGGGGTCCGTGTCGGACCCCCTGTACGCGTAGCCGCGCGAGTCGCACACAGGGTGGACCCATGGGTCCCCCCTACCTGTGCGTGTACGGCGCGAATCGCTTCGCCGCGTACCCGCTGTAGGGGGCGCACTTGTCCGACTCGCACCTATTGAGTCAATGGGAGCCCGCGTACGCGTTGTACGACCGGCTCCCATTGACTTCAATGGGAGTCCGACCGACTCGAGTCCGATAACATACGGACGCATCGTACTCGTTCGGTCGGACTGCACGGGTCCGATTCGGTCGGAAATCTCTCCGGGTCCGGCTCGGTCGGAGAAATTTCCGGCCCGAATCGGAATCGACCCCAAAGTGTGGTATCTTTATCCGCCAGGACGGAGAAACTCAGTCATCGACACCCAGTGAATCACGAATGGCAGTTACATCCAGAGATTGTGCTGGACATTTCCATCTATGGAGAGAGCCCAAGCTCAATCTCTTCACCACCGCCACGATGCGCAGTGTGAATACTTGTGTATGTTGGACTTCCCAGAACAGTTCTCTCAGAGATGCATTCCGCCTAGAGAGGAGTACAGTACTCTTGTATACATTCCCACTGTATTTTTCCTTTTAAATCCTTTATGATGCCAGAGTGGGACCTTAATTTGCTGCATACTTTTCTTATTTGCACCCCTTCTGAGTCACTGCACAGCTGTCCTCTACGTCTCATGACCTTGAAGACTGTCTTTCTCATTGTGATAACCTCATATCGTCTCATGAGTGAGCTTCAAGTTCTGTCATTCCAATGCCTTACAGCACCTTCTCTCCGGACAAACTGGGGCTGAGGACCAGAGCGGCATTTCTACAGAGGGTTGTTACTCCCTTTCATGGCGGACAGTCCATCACACTTGCACATTCTTTGCTCTGTCTCACACCTCTAAAGAAGAAGAGAGACTCCATTGTTTGGACCCCATTAGAGCTCTGTGCTTTTATATTGCTTATTCCGAAAAACATCTGATGGGCAATCAACTCTTTGTGGGATTCTCTGGGGCAAAGATAAGCAAGGCAGTGAAGAAGAGGCCTTTTTCCAGGTGGATAGTTGTTGGGGTGGAATAGTCCCCTGCATGGTAACAGACATGCAATCATTCCCTCAGTGCCGAAGCTGCATGGATATCTGAATCCCTGGCGAACATGGATCATGCGTTTGTGCTGTGACTTAGGCCTGTCTTATAATAATGCAGTCTTGTTAGACCGAGAGGGGTGCACCAAGTGCTACCCTCATAGTGGTAGAAGGCTGCTGCCCTTACCTAGAGTTAAGTGATATAAGTGCAGTGGTGGCAGCATACCCTTTTTGTGTTTAAGAGTGATCAGCATTATGAACAGCCCGTTTTACTTGTGTCACAGGAGTGGTGCCAGCTGGTCCACTCATGTAAAGCTCTACTGCTGTGTACTTAACTCACACTTGGCCTACATGGTAAATGTGTGTAGCGCCGGACAGCGCCTGATACTTGTGTGTGCGTGCTGGGGTGTATGTGTGCAAGGTACATAACAGGGAGACCTGTGTGTTCGCCCCTTGGCCTCCATGATTAATGTTTGTAGGGTCAGTCAGCGCACCATACATGTACGTGCTTGCTAGGATGTATGAGTGCATGGTACATAACATGGAGGCCTGTGGATTCCATTTTGGAAGCCTAAAGCCTGGAAAGGCTAGTGGAGCTGAGGATTGAAATCCCCAGGCAGGAGATGTTCATTACTGAGGACTAGGAAAGAGAGACACACACACACACACACACACACACACACACACACACACACACACACACACACACACACACACACACACACACACACACACACACACACACACACACACACACACACACACACACACACACACACACACACACACACACACACACACACACACACACACACACACACACACACACACACACACACACACACACACACACACACACACACACACACACACACACACACACACACACACACACACACACACACACACACACACACACACACACACACACACACACACACACACACACACACACACACACACACACACACACACACACACACACACACACACACACACACACACACACACACACACACACACACACACACACACACACACACACACACACACACACACACACACACACACACACACACACACACACACACACACACACACACACACACACACACACACACACACACACACACACACACACACACACACACACACACACACACACACCCCTTCCCCCTCTCTACTTAAACAGGTAAGTACAAAAATATCGATGTAAAAAATATAGTTGTTTTATGGGTTTTGTATAGCGCCTGAATCACCCCCTGAGGGGTATCTCTGCGCTTCCGACGGTGCTGCTTAACGGGCTGACGAGAGATGTTAAAATAGGGTGGTCTTGAGAAGTTTCCTGAAGCGCAAATAGTCAGGGCATTGTCTCAGGTGTATGGGAAGCTGGTTCCAGTAAAGGGGAGCGAGGTAGGAAAAGGATTTCCCACCTAATCTCGTTTTCCTGACCCTGGGGACTAGAAGAAGCGATTTGCTTCCTGACCTAAGGGTCCTAGTAGGAGCATAAGGCTTAAGTTTCCTAGAGATGTAAAGAGGGCCTTTGTTATGCAGGGCTTTATGGACGATGCAGCAGACTTTGAATTTGACACGCTTGCGGATAGGTAGCCAGTGGAGCTGGTGGAGATGGGGAAGGGAGGGAGTTTTGAACGGAGCATTCGTGACGAGGCGCGCAGCGGTGTTCTGGACCACCTGCAACCTGTACAAAATATCGATTTTTATATAAAATAATAAATATTAAATATGTTCAATAATAAAAATAATATAAAAAATACAGTAGATTTAATATAAATTTAATAAAATATTATAAATAAACTTAATTAAAAAAGTTCAAAACACATACCTAATAATTCATATATATTTACTTTCAAACAATTAATAAACTTAATTTTAATTTATTTTATAATTTCAAAATTATATAAAAATTTAGAAATATATATATATGTACCAATAACATAAAATCTAATTAAAAAAACATTCTATTATAAATTTAAATATTAAACTATTTAAAAATCTTAAAACTTAAATTTCCCACTCCTGTGAGTGCAACAGTAGAGAAAGTGTTGGATAGCGGAGGTGTAAAAATTACTATTTCCACTCTAGTGAGTGCAACAGTAGCTAAAGTGTTGGATAGCGGAGGGGTAAAAATTACTATTCAAACTCCCGTGAGTGCAACAGTAGGGAAAGTGTTGGATAGCGGAGGAGTAAAAATTACTATTCCTACTCCAGTGAGTGCAACAGTAGGGAAAGTGTTGGATAGCGGAGGGGTAAAAATTACTATTCCCACTCCAGTGAGTGCAACAGTAGGGAAAGTGTTGGATAGCGGAGGGGTAAAAATTACTATTCCCACTCCAGTGAGTGCAACAGTAGGGAAAGTGTTGGATAACGTAGGGGTAAAAATGACTATCCCCACTCCAGTGAGTGCAACAGTAGGGAAAGTGTTGGATAGCGGAGGGGTAAAACAATTAATAATCTCACTCCGGTCATTTCAAAATTTAAATAAAACATTTTAACAACAATAAAAATATTTTAAAAACAAAATAAATTAATAAATATGTTAAAAATACAAATATATTTAATAAAATTAAAAAAAATATAATGTTAAATACATATAACAGATTCCTGCAAATATTATATTAAATAAAAGAAAAAATAATTTCAAGTCAAATAAATATTTAATTAAAAATTATTATTAACAAAAACATTAATTATTACATAAACTAACATAATTAATTACCAATTAAAGAAATAATATTAATTAAAAAACAAATTAAAACTCATAAAAACATTTTAACTCCCCACACTTTACCCCTGTAATCCCCACAACCCACAGCTAAACATAAACTGTAAAAGAATTAATTACACAATTAAAAATTATTTCCAATTAAAAAACTAATGGCATTTAACAACTAATTATAAAGTAAGTAAAATTAATTTACTCCCCACACTACCCCTATGCCAATAAAACCCACACATAAAAAATATAAACAAATACCCCAATTAAATATAAATTAATTCATTAATATTATTGATCAACACATTTTTAATTAATTAAAAAAATTACTTCCCACTATTTACCCCTATAAACCCCACAACTAAAATTAATTACACAAATTCCATATTTAATTTTCAATTAATTAATATTAACACCTAATTATTAATTAATTAAACATAAATTACTTCCCACCCTTTACCCCATAAACCCCGTAACCCACGCCTAAAAAAATCACACAATTTCCATAATTATCAATTACACAATCTCCGTAATTAATTTTCTATCAATTACTTAATATTAATTGAGAACTAATTATTGATTAACCATAAATTACTTCCCACCCTTTACCCCTATAAACCCCACAACCTGCACCTAAAATTAATGACACAATTTCCGTAATTAATTTTCTATCAATGAATTCATATTAATTAGGAACTAATTATTAATTAATTACAAATAAATTTCTTCCCACAATTAACGCTATAAAATCTAAATTAAATAAATAAAAAATAATCATTAATTTATTATAATTAAGTTACTTCCCACCCTATTCCCCTATAAACCCACAACCCGCTACGGAACTAAAAAATGCTAAATTAAATTAAAATAAAATTCATAACTACTAAAAATGTAACACATATATTAAAAAGCAGAAACAATACTTATACAAAAAAGCATACTGCACATACATTTAAAATATAAACTAAAATACATAACACTAATTTAAAAAATCGATATTTTCAACATCTATAATTTTGCAAACAATATTAATAACTTCTATATTTTTTAAAACAATATTTCTCATCTTAAATTCGATATTCTTGACCACCATATTCTTGCTGTCGATATTTCTGAATCACGATATTTCCAACTCAATATTTGTGTAAGTCGACATTTCCAACTAGATATTCTGTCTCAGCAGCCTGGAGGAAGAGGAGCAGGGCATCCTCTGGGCACCTCAAAGGTCTTTGATTCCAGGAACTGGTCAGGGAAGCCTGGGTTCATTGTCAGATAAAGTTAGCACTGTAAGACCAGGGAATCATGACAGAGGGGGAAGGCTTACGTCTTTGACCCTTTATGAGGCACATTTCAGTGGAGGTTGACAGCCTGGTGTGATCCCTGGTTTCTTTTGTGGCCTGTGTTGTGAGTCAGTCTGAATTGGAGCCACTACTGCTGTGGCAAACTGTCTCTTTGACAAAGGACAGGGCAGAAGAAAGAGCACTTCAAAGGTGCTGACACCCACATCCCTAATTTCAAAGAACCGGACACTCCTTTTTGTGTCTGAATTTGGACTATAAAGGTCTATGAGTCCCACATTTTGTTCAGCAGCACTGTTCTTAAGGTGAAAAATCACCAAGACTTCTGGCTGCTGGAACCAGGTCTAGGGACCAAGGTGCTGCTGGGTGAGTTGCTATCATCCAGGAAGTCAAGACCACCTGCCGGGGGCCTGAAGCACCTTCCTTCTGCCTGCACAAACCAGTGAATCTTGTGAGGAGGAGGATAGCGCCTGCAGGGAGCGAGGCCTGTCGAGGATCCTGCTGAGTGGATCCTGAAGTGTGAAATGCTTGTCCGAACTGCTGCTGGATGAAGTCAGAGACACTGTGGGGCCGATTCCGATTCGTGTCGGTAATTTCTCCGACCGAGCCGGCCTCGGAGAGATTTCCGACCGAATCGGACCCGTGCAGTCCGACCGAACGAGTCCGATGCATTCGTATGCCACCGGACACGAGTCGGTCGGACTCCCATTGAACTCAATGGGAGCCGGTCGTACAACGCGTACGCGGGCTCCCATTGCCTCAATGGGTGCGAGGCGGACAAGGGCGCCCTCTACAGCGAGTACGCCGCGAAGCGCTTCGCAGCGTACACGCACAGGTAGGGGGGACCCATGGGTCCCCCTGTGTGCGCTCGCACGGGTACGCGTACAGGGGGTCCGACACGGACCCCCAAAGTACGGCTCCGACAGCGAGTTCGAGTCGGACGGCGCGAGTCGGTCGGAGCGGTCGAGGTGCGCATCGTACTTACCCGGCCGGAAAACGTCTCCATTGCGCGGTGCGAATCGGGTCCGAGCGAGTCGGTCGGAGCGGTACGATCCGGGAACCAGTCGGTCGGAGCGGTCGGGTCGCCCGGACGAGTCGGTCGGCGAATCACGCATCGTACTCGCCGCCCGGACGCGCGTACGACTCGGTCGGAAAATCAGGCTCGGATCGGATCCGGTAAAACCGAATCCGATTCGGAGCACTACCGGCCGAGATCGGAATCGGCCCCTGTGTGTGCAATGAGGGGCCACCGTGAAGTAAAGACATTTTGTGTCATGGTGTGAGCAGCAACAGGATTAATACCAAGACAGCAACATGTTTGAAGGACTCGTTTTGTGAAAATATATAAAGGCAAGGACTCGTTTTGTGAAAATATATAAAGGCATCGATGGAACTATTATTTCGTCAAAAACCGGTATATATGACAAAATATGAACTTTTAACTGGATTACGCAAACATTCTTTAGGAGATCTTTCTTGACTGGATAGGGCACACATGGTTGCCATACTTTTTCTGCCTTGAAGAAGTCCCGATGTTTTGGGACGAAACACGTTGGCTGTGGTTGTTGCTTTGCACTACTTATGAAACAAGAAAATAAAGAACAAGTCTCTTGAAATGAGACCAACTAACTTGTGTTGTCTTGTAAGATGCAATCATTGTGTCTCTTTTTCTCTTGCTCGAGATGAACTCATTAGCATTGAGTAGGATATATTAACTTTTGATTGGGACTCAATTGACATTAAGAATTTGTTTACGGTGTGCTTCTTCCACCAATAACTTATAATTGTGAAGAAAAGACCGTTGCCCTTGAGCAGAGCTAGTCGGGGGCCCCCATATACCAGGAAGGGGCCCGTGAAGTAAGGCTGTCAGGCTTGTGGGAAGGAAATAGGCCTCCCCATGTGCCAGGGTTGTGCCACCATGAAGATAGTGCTGTTTCTTTGGATCGTCATGCCCAGGCTGCTGTGATGAACACTTACCGATTGTGAGGTGCCACAGTAATGGACGCCCGACACAGATGCGAGCCTCCTGGAGACTGACGATGCCCGACTGCATCATTGGGTAAAGACTGCAAGAAGTCATGGACCCTCCGCTCTGGGAGATCACAGCCTGCAGAGATGAGCCCCAGTCCTCCAGCACTTGCCAGCTGCGATTAGGTCAAGTAAAACTGTTCGAGGCCGGCAGGCCTGCTGGGGACTTGCACAAACTTGGTGCATAGTGCTGCTGAAGTTGGCTCTTAAGGCCAAACCTAGACTTTGCTGCATGGAGACTAGCATAGGCTGCCTCCAAGAGCTCAAATGAAGGAATAACCAGCCTCACTAGAAAGGGACAGAGGGGCTTGTGGATACCGCTCAGTACAACGCTAGTGTGCCGACTTTAAGACACAGTGGATATGATTTAGTGTGCCGTCTATATGCTTTGTGTGCTTATATTAAAATACTACCTTTTTCATAAAAACAAGTATTTGACTGGACAATCGCCTCATTGTGATTTAGTTTCTTTTCATACTGGAATCTATTGAAGAGAATTAACACATCGCAGAGGATGTATGTTAAAAAAGGAATGATGACCCTTATGGTGGAGACTATTGTATGATTTTAAATGAATACAATACTCAAGGATTGAAAATAACTCTAAATTGAGAAAAATTTGGATCCGAAAGAGACCATTTGTTATAGATTCCTTACCTTAGAATTACCCCCAGGCGTCAGACTGGATCCAGAGAACTTTTCTCTTAGCAATACCCCTGCACGTCGGTAGGTGGCGTTAGTCGACTCCGCGCCCGGAGTCGTGGTCGCCGGGATGACGTTGCGATGTCTACTTATACGCCGCCCCTGCGCGCTGATGTCAGTTCTTTCTTTTTCCACGCCAACCTAGCGCAGATCCGGAGAGAGCTACGCCTTAGTCACTTTTTGACTAAATTTTTTCTTGACTTTTTTCGACTTCTTTTTGAGTCTGTCGACACCTCGTGTACGAGTGATGTCCCAACGTCGGAACGGGTTTAAACCGTGTAAGGCCTGTAACCGCCTGATGTCGGTTGTGGACCCCCACCTTGTATGCCATTGGTGCCTGGAGTGCGACCACGACCCGAAGTCGTGCTCAGACTACCGGGCCATGAATCCAAAGTCTTTGCGGGAGCGGTCCCGAAAGCTCTTGGAGGCCCGGCAGTCGGCTCCGCGTAGCTCGAGGTCTTGGTCGAGAGGAAGGTCTCCGGACCGGTCGCGGAGCCACCATCACCATTCGTCATCCAAGTCTTCGAGATCCTCGGGTAAGTCGAAGCACAAGAAGAAGGCGAAGAAGCAGCGTTGCTCTTCGCCTTCTCCCTGTCGGTCGGCTGACGCGACGCGAGATCTGGAGCGTCGTAGCTCTCCAGCTCCGTCTTCGGAGCCTGCTCCAGGGACGGCTCCGAGTTTTCCTCCCTTGCCGGAGCGTCCCCTGCCCAGCTTTGAGCTTTCTACGAAGCGCTTCACAGCATCTTTGGGCAGCCCGAATCCGCCGGCGCGCCTTACCCCCGTGGACTCGGCTTGGGGCCCTGGGCCTTCAATGTCCGCGGCACTGGCGCCAAAGGGCTCACGAGGATCCAGGCCTAGGTCCTGATTGACGCCGGTCGACCTCACGGTACCTTCCCCAGCGCCCCGACCGGCGCCGACCCCAGCATCACCCCGAATTTGACACAGCGCCGGACAAACGTCGATCGACGCCTGTACCGGCGCCGGAAGGTACGTTTGTGCCTCTGTTCATTCCTGGTGTTCCATTCAGGCCTGAATGGAAACCAGAGGAGGGTGAGGAGGACTGGGACGGGTCTGTGGACTCTTTGGCTGACCAACTTGAAGAGCGGACTGGAGAGAGGACCTGGGTGACGCCAGTGGTTTGGACAACTCCCCAGACCTTGGGATGCTCTCCCTCCCTACCGTGGCTACGGAGGAGGGAGCCTCATACGCAGTGGTGTTGCGTAGGGTGGCTGAGGCTTTGGGCCTCGAGCTTTCTACTGTGGCTGTCAGGACTAACCTCCTGACGGAGGTGCTTCAACCGGCAGCGGCCTCTTCGGAGCCCCTTCTGCCTTTCAATGAAGCCCTCACCGACGTCCTTCTGGCTGGATACCGCCGACTCACTGGGCAGAGCGGTTTCAACGTCAGTATCCCTAAGGCGCTATGCCTGGTTGAGGACGTCTGTTTTTTCTGGGGATGTCCAATCCACCTTACTGGACATGCCCTTTGATGGGTGTCGCCTTTTTGGTGACAAGGCAGACTCTGCGCTCGAGCGCTTCAAGGATTCTAGGGTTATGGCCAGATCCTTGGGCTTCGCAGCAACCTCTCTCCCCACGCAGTCTGCCTTTCGTGGCTACGGAAGGGGTGCTTCACCACCGGTTCACACAAGCTGTCCGGCCTGTGCGTGACCGTGGAACCCAGCGACGCGGGTCTGGGGGCTAACAGGTGGGCCAGTCAACCCATAACCCCCCCTGCAGCAGCCTCCAAACCCTCCTACTCCGACCTTTCAGGGCCACCAGAGGCCAGTGGGCGGCAGGATTCGCCATCTCCTCCCCCACTGCAAATCACGTCGGACAAATTGGTTTTGCAGATAGTCCAAAGGGGCTACTCCTTCCCCTTCGAGACTACCCCCTACCTCCATGCCACCATCCTTCCATCGCATGTTGGAGGATCACTTGGTCCTTCTCCGCCAGGAAGTTGCAGCTCTCTTGGCCAAGGGAACTATCGAAAGGGTCCCTGTGCCAGAAGTAGGTTGTGGTTGCTACTCCCACTATTTTCTGGTACCCAAGAAGGACAAAGGCCTGCGTCCTATCTTAGACCTCAGGGCCCTCAACCGCATCCTCTGGAAGGAGAAGTTCAAGATGCTCACGTTGGCTCAGGTCATGTCTGCCCTCGACCCCGAAGACTGGATGGTAGCGTTGGACTTGCAGGACACGTATTTTCATATCCCCATCCTGCCGGCCCACAGGCGTTACCTACTGTTCACGGTAGGCCACGAGCACTTTTAGTTTACCGTGCTCCCCTTTGGCCTTACCAGCATCCCTCTGGTGTTCAGGAAAGTGATGGCGGTGGTCGCAGCTCATCTGCGCAGATCAGGGGTTCCAGCCTTCCCCTATCTCGACAACTGGCTGTTGAAGGCGTGCTCGCCCCAGGCTGTCGTCACCTCCAGACTACGGCGGACCTTCTGCATTCGCTGGGGTTCACTATCAACGTGCTGAAGTCTCACCTGACTCCCTCTCAGAAGCTCTTTTTCATCGAAGCAGTTCTGGATACAGCGCAGTTTCTGGCTTAACCTCCCGAGCAGCGAGTCCGGGATATTCGGGCTATTATACAGATGTTTCAGCCTCTATCCTGGATCTCGGTGAGATTGACTCTGAGGTTGCTGAGCCTCATGGCCTCCTGCATCCTGCTGGTGGATCATGCCAGGTGGCATATGCGGGCTATGCCGTGGGACCTGAAGTTACAGTGGGCGCAACATCCGGGGAATCTTTCCGATGTTGTCCAGATCTCGGAGGAGACTGCATGTAAATTGCAGTGGTGGCTCAAGAACCAGGATTGGGTCAACGGCAGATCCCTCTCCCTTCCCAAACCAGAGTTCACAGTGGTGACAGATGTGTCACTCCTGGGATGGGGCGGCCACATGGGAAAGGTGGAGATCAGAGGTCTCTGGTCTCCGTCGGAGTCCGGGCTCTACATCAACCTTCTGGAGCTTCGGGCGATTCGTCTTGCACTGAAGGCATTTATTCCTTCTGTCAAAGGAAGGGTAGTGCAGGTGTTCACGGACAACACCACCGCCATGTGGTACTGCAACAAAGAGGGCGGGGTGGGGTCGTGGACCCTCTGTCAAGAGGCTCTTCGCCTTTGGATGTGGCTGGAACATCAGGGCATGTCCCTGGTGGTTCAACACCTGGCAGGCTCTCTGCACGCCAAGGCGGACGAACTCACCCGCCGGTGCATGATGGATCACGAATAGCGTCTTCACTCGGAGGTGGTGCAAGGTCTCTTTCAGCAGTGGGGAGAGCCTTGGTTAGATCTGTTCGACACCGAAGAGAACGCACAATGTCAGCAGTTCTGCGCGTTGGAATTTCCAAGGCGGCACTCGCTCTGCGATGCTTTTCGTCGCAAGTGGAATTGCGGTCTTCTATACGCCTTTCCGCCTATACCACTTCTGCCCAGAGTGCTGAAGAAGATCAAGCGCGACCAGGCCCAAGTCATTCTTGTGGCTCCGGACTGGGCACGGGGAGTCTGGTATCCCGATCTCTTGAAAATGGCCATCGATCCTCCGATCAGACTGCCTCTTCGGGAGTTCCTTCTGTCGCAGCAGCAGGGGACGGTCCTACACCCAAACCTATTTAGCCTCCACCTCCTTGCGTGGAGATTGAGTGGCGTCAGTTGACAGCTTTTGACCTTCCTCCCTTAGTCTGTAATGTCATCTTGACAGCCAGGCGTCCCTCCACTAAAACGGTATTTGCCTCTAGATGGAACAAATTTGTGGTATGGTTAACAGCAAAGGCTGTGGATCTCTTTTCTGCCTCTCTTTCTGAGGTTCTCCTATTCATACTTTCTTTGGCCCCGCAGGGCTCTGCTCTGGGCACCCTTAAAGACTATCTTTCGGCCATTTCGGCCTTTCTTCGTCCTGACCAGCCTTCACTTTTCAAGTCCCCTATTGTAAATAGGTTTCTTAAGGGCATTACTCACCTCTTTCCTCCTATTCCTTTCATAATGCCCCAGTGGGACTTGAATCTGGTCTTAACTTATGTGTGCTCCTTTCGAGCCACTACATAATTGTCCTCTCAGACTCTTGACTTTAAAGACTGCTTTTTTGGTTGCCATCACCTCTGCTCACAGGGTGAGTGAGCGTCAAGCTCTATCTTATAAACCTCCTTTCCTTGCTGTCTATCCGGGCAAGGATGTCCTTCGAACTAGGCCTTCTTTTCTTTCCAAAGTGGTTACCTCTTTCCACATAGGACAGACGATCACTTTGCCCACATTCTTCCTGCCCCCGCATCCTTCCAAGGAGGAGGAGAGACTCCACCGTCTGGATCCAAAACGTGCGTTATCATTTTATCTGGATCGCACAAAACCATTCCGGGTGGACGATCAACTCTTTGTTGGCTATGTAGGCGCCAAGAAAGGTCGGGCAGTGCAAAAACGGACCATTGCATTAAGATTTGTTACTCCTTGGCGAAAAAGGAGACTCCAGTAGGGCTGAGCGCCCATTCGACCAGGGCGACGGCAGCCGCTACTGCTTTGGGATGTGGAGTCCCCCTCGGTGACATATGCCATGCAGCCACGTGGGCATCACTGCACATGTTCACTAAACATTACTGCCTGGATAGTCAAGTCCGGAGAAGCGGCTTCTTTGGCCGGTCAGTTCTCCAGGACTTTCTAGTGTGAACTTGGTTCGCAGACCCACCTCCGGGGTTGGTATTGCTGGGGTATCTATTCTAAGGTAATGAATCTATAACTAATAGTCTCTTTCAGATGAACAAGTTACTTACCTTCGGTAAAAATATATCTGTAAGAGACATATTAGTTATAGATTCCTTACTGCCCCACCTGTGAGAAGTTGGCCTGGCATATGCTGTCCACTAATTATAGTGGGCACCTTGCACCAGTCCAAATCGACTCTTATGGTAGATAGGTTAAAGACAACCTTATTGAAAGCTATCCTAGTGGTAGCTATGGAGAGCAGCCTTCAGGCTAAGTCTTGAAGGAATGTAAAGCAGCTTGTTTTACCAGTCTATAATCTCTTGAGTGACCAAATGAAAGAGCACCACACCAGGTATATATTCAAAATATATGTATTCATTGCTAAACACACCCCTCTAGTCTCTTTATGAGGCTAGAGTTCGAAGTACATAAGTTATAAGATCTTAAATCACAATAATAGCACAAATATACGTTTGGGCCCTAGGGGCGTACCAAACCATATACCAATAAAGTGGTATGCGAACCACGACTGAACTAGACACTAGGCCTAGAGCCTCTAGAAGTGCTTGGACCACAAGGAACCACCCAAGGTAGTGACACAGGGGACCCACGGGAGACGCGTGCAGTGTAAATACACAACCGCGATACGCCGTTAACTTCTATGGAGAAAGTCGGGATCGGGAAAATAGAGGAAAGGGACACTTAAAAGAGGACTAGGACAAAACCCTTTGAGATCTAGGACTTTGAAGAGTCTCTACCCACGGGAGCACCGGAGTACTCGTGTTACCTCACCCAGGGAAGCCGGGTGCATAGGTGCCTTTCGGGGTCGGGTTTCGTCGTCGATTCGAATGGCGATCTGCTGCAAAGTGCTGCTGGCGGCCAAGAGAAAAGTGTCCGGGTGGATCCAAGAGTGGATCGGAGTTCTGGTGAACCTGAAAGCAGAGGGGACAGAGTCTGGGTCACTAGCCAGTGACCAGGAAGGCGATGGACAGATGCCCACCGATGTCGAGTGCTTCAGGTGCGTTGACGGTCGTCTTGACTCTTCAGCCACGAGGTCCGGGAGGCGTTGTCGGCGACCAGGAGCAGGATTCGGGCTGGTGCTCGATGTCTGTCGAGTGCTGAGGTGTCGGCGACCGGATTGGACCCAACAAGCCTTGGCAACGGCAAGTCTCGAGTAAGATGTAGATCGTCGATGGTGCAGACCAGCAAGGTCTGTGGAACTCACCCAGCGAGGGTAAGTGAGGGCAGGCCTGGAGCAACCAGGATGCCAAGTAAGGAAAAGATTGGCCTTCGTTAAGGGCTACTAGCCAACGGGCTAGCGACCGCGAAGGAGCCTCGTGACGCCGCACGTGGAGCTGGCTTACAGGACACTCGTGGAGTGGGGGCCAGTGATCTTCGGTGCAGGTGGTGCTGGAGGCTAGGGCTACTCGGAGCCCAAAGCACGACTTCTTGGGAGACCCAGAAGATGATGCACATGCAAATGTGCTCGGTGTCCAGGGGTCACGGTCTCAAGTCACCCACGATAGCCACGGGCCTCAGCTTTGCTGGGGACTCAGGGTAGCCTCGGGGAAGTCTGAGAATCCACCTCTGGTGATGCGATGACTTCGGCGTCCGACGGGAGCTTCAGAAATGCGAACCGGACAGATGCTTCTTTGGTGCCTGCCAAGCAGGGGAGTCACTCCTTGACCCCAAGGGAGATTCTTCAGTCCTCTAATCTTGTCGTAGAGCGTCGAAGGTCCAGGATTCAGTTTCAGAGTTTCGTCCAGGTGTAATCTAAAGTCCCAAGGACTGGGTTCCTACCTTTATTCTAAAAATAGGGGTTGGACTACTCTGTGGCCCCACCTATGGGTGGGTCAGGGCAGAGGGGTGGCTACACCCCTTTCCCTTTGTCCAGTTCGCGCCAAAGCAGGGGCTGCAAGCCCCTGATCCGGTTTGAACTGGGGTATGCACAGGGACACCAAATGTGCCCCCAGTGCAGGCCTTCAAAGCACCCGAAAGTGCTCCCGCCCAGCCCCAATACACATTATCCTGTCTGGGGAGGTGGTCACACCTCCCTGGGACAGGAAACCTATTGTCCAGGCCTCCCCTGCCGGAGTTTCGTCCAGCAGCAGGAGGCCAGACTCGTGTCTGTGGCAGCAGCATCCATTTTGTGATGCCAGGGCTCTGGAAAGAAGTTACCGGACTAGTCAGAGTTAACATGTCTTTCCCTCTAGAAGGGTGGAATGCTACCCCCGCCGCCAGGATTGGCGGGGGGTAGTATTCCAAGATGTTTGACACCAAACACGACATGTTTAGGTGCAGCCATTCCAAAGTTAGCATTTTACCGCGAGGATATAATGCGCTTAAGAGTATATGGTCAGGCTGCACTACAAACAGCATCAGAGATGGTCTCCGAACGCTGCAGAGGGGCCCTGCTCATGCAGGGGCACCCTCTCACATAGGAACCACGCACTCTGCCTTTAGGATTGATAAGGCCTGCCTTAGGAGTGACTTATAGGTTTATATGTGTGTATGTATTTCGTGATATAGGTAACCTATATCACAGTAAGGGGTGCATGCACCACCTTACCCAGGCTGCAGTAGCAGACCTGTGGTGTCAGTTTGGATGGCCTTCCAGGGGTGGCACAATACATGCTGCAGCCCCTGGCAGGCCTCTGAGGTACCTATGCCCTTAGTACATAGTATACCATATACTAGGGACTTATAAGGGCACTCCAGATCCCAATCAGAGATGTGCCTAAGGCACATGGAAACCATTTTAGAGAGGAAGCAGCTAGGCTGGGGTTCTGATTAGCAGGGCCCCAGCCAGACTAATGTCGAAAAACAGTGAAGCATCAGCAAAAAGTGGGGGTACCCATGTGAAGCAGATCCTACTCTCCTACACCACCCATCCTTCCCGTTCTGCAACTGACTTCTAGAGTAAGGGACTCCCTTTCAGGGCCCTAGTTTTGTGCACCAGTGGTCAGTGTCTTGCATGCCTCTGCGCTTCTGGCGTGGAATGTCGTGTAAAAGAACTGACGTCAGCGCGCAGGACCGGCGTCTAAGTAGATACCACGACGTCATCCCGGTGATCACGACGCCGACGATGACCGCGGAGTCGACCGATGCCACCTACCGACGCGCAGGGGTACTGCTGAGAAATAGTTCTCCGGATCCAGTCTGACGCCTGGGGGTAATTCTAAGGTAATGAATCTATAACTAATATGTCTCTTACAGATATATGGTTACCGAAGGTAAGTAACTTGTTCTTATTACTTCCTAAACTGTCAATGACCGGTTATGGTCCCCGTTATTTGGGGCACATATGGTTTTATGGCCCAATTGGGTTCAACGCATGTTGATACTAGGTGTTATTTTGCTTTTCTACCCAGGTTCTGATTGAGGTATATTGCTTGTATTGTACAGATGCACTGTTGCCTTTACAGGGTACTTCGTTGTATGCCTTACAGACATTCCTCCATATGTTCCTGGCACTTTAGTACCCCTTATAGGGGACTTCAAATTGTGTGCTTTGGTAAGATAGTGCAAGAGGTTTCCCCTTGCATATCCCCTGTTCCCCAACAACCCTGCCCGTTTTGTCGAGCGTATTCTCCTCACTAGCCAGGTTTTTTTTCTTTGCACTCTGTCTGGTGTCCTTTCTTTCCTATCAGACGCATGTGCCACTGCATGGACTGTTTTTAATCTGCTTCTGCTATGCGCAAAGCTGTTTTTGCTTTTCACTTTTGGGAACCTTTTTATACTTTGTTGGACACATTTCCATGACACGATACCAACCCGGACTTTTAGTTACTGAACTTGTTGTTCTTCAGATGTTGCCTTCTACCCCTCTAGGGTTTATGGCTGTTTTTCATCTTACGCTTCTTCTTAAATGTGTGTTGCTTGGCCACCCTCTCTTGGGTTGATTCGTAAGAATGTTGATGATCCTTTCAAATTCTTTTCCGGAGAGTTTCCTTCTCTTATCGCCAGTGTGGAGAAGGTTCCAATCCCTTGGGGGTTCGTTATCCCGTGAACTAATGGGTATGAAAAATTACGATCTTGGGTGTCACCAAGATCCTCACACATGATGTCACAGGAATTGTTGGCTAGGCACAGGTTGTCCCTTGGAAACTGGAGATTTTTTTGTTGTGCTTTTTTTCTCTCACTCTCTTCCTTATCTTCCTTTGGAATAGGTAAGGTTCTTTCTCCTCCATGGTTGTGGTATACTCAAGGGTTCTTGCTGTGTTTAGATTATACCTTCTGGTCATTTCATGGGTCCTGTCTCCTATTACAACATGTCTTTTATGGCCTCCACACTGGTTATGATGTATATAATGCCACTCCATCTGTTATTTCAGTTCATTATACTGATCCTTTGGTTTTAGACCTCCACTTGTGCCGTTTGGTCTACCACAACATTTTACTCTGTCTTTTATCCGCTGCTTCAGCCCGGTCCCTTTTTTCTGTCTGATATTCTTCTTTACAGTGGAGGCTGGTTGTCTGAATAGGCCTTCCCTGTGTTTGCCTTTGTTCAACTTGATCTTCTTACAGTCCCAGATAGTGGTCCTCACTTTGCTATTCTAGCGGGTTGTTTTTCACCTGCTGTTTTCTTTTTTTTTTTTTCAGCTGCCTGATTGTAACCATTCAGTCGGTAGTGTTGTTTTATGTCCGGTTGCTTTTCTTTTTCCGGGGTGTGTGATATTCTCTAGTCCCTCTATTCTTTTTTACGGTACCATGTGGCTGTTTGGCAGCTTGCCGTTGTCACATCTTTGCTCCATGACCAATTTTGTAAATGTTTATTTGTACCTTTCTTGGGAATATTTTATTGAACAGTGTACGTGCGCGTGTGTGTATATATATTTATATATGTATGTGTATATTTATGTGAATGTGTGTGTGTCTGTCTGTCTGTCTGTCCCCAACAAAAGAAGTTGCCCACTCAGGTTGGTAAAGCTTGTCAATCTTTAATGGAAGCTGCAGCATGAACAGGTAAGGCGCCTCACGATGTCTGGGACAGGTGCTGTTTATGGAAGCTAAAAGATGTCAGCGGAGCTGAGGTGGGACAACACAGCAACCCACTGGGGTTTTAAATAGTTAAGATGGACAGAATTCATGACATCTCACTTGAGAAATACGGCAGCACTACAGGTACCAGGATGCCGTGCGAGCGGCCACACCCACTGGGGTGGGTATCAAGATTAAAAACAGGTGCACCCATTGCCATGAATTTCTGCTGAACTGTGCCTTTGACAAAGGGTGGGAGCCCGAAACGCGTCGGCCTTTAGCAATTGCTGCTGTGAGGCTCCTTACCTGTTCACGCTGCAGCTTCCATTAAAAGATTGACAAGCTTTACCAACCTGAGTTGGCTTCCTCTGTGGGGGCAACTTCTTTTGTTGGATTTATACGGCTGGCCCAGCCATTGAGGAAGCCCCGCTGCGAGTGTGCGGACCCTGGTGACGCCATCTGGCGAACACGATGTCTGGGACAGGTGCTGTTTATGGAAGCTAAAAGATGTCAGCGGAGCTGAGATGGGACATCACAGCAACCCACTGGGGTTTTAAATAGTTAAGATGGACAGAATTCATGACATCTCATATGAGAAATACTACGGCAGCACTACAGGTACCAGGATGCTGTGCGAGCGGCCACACCCACTGGGGTGGGTATCAAGATTAAAAACAGGTGCACCCATTGCCATGAATTTCTGCTGAACTGTGCCTTTGACAAAGGGCGGGAGCCCGAAGCGCGTCGGCCTTTAGCAATTGCTGCTGTGAGGCACCTTACCTGTTCACGCTGCAGCTTCCATTAAAGATTGACAAGCTTTATCAACCTGAGTGGGCTTCCTCTGTGGGGGGCAACTTCTTTTGTTGCATTTATATGGCTGGCCCAGCCGTTGAGGAAGTCCCGCTGCGAGTGTGTGGACCCTGGTCACGCCATCTGGCGAACACGATGTCTGGGACAGGTGCTGTTTATGGATGCTAAAAGATGTCAGAGGAGCTGAGGTGGGACATCACAGCAACCCACTGGGGTTTTAAATAGTTAAGATTGACAGAATTCATGACCTCTCACTTGAAAAATACTACGGCAGCACTACAGGTACCAGGATGCCGTGCGAGCGGCCACACCCACTGGGGTGGGTATCAAAGATTAAAAACAGGTGCACCCATTGCCATGAATTTCTGCTGAACTGTGCCTTTGACAAAGGGCGGGAGCCCGAAACCCGTCGGCCTTTAGCAATTGCTGCTGTGAGGCGCCTTACCTGTTCACGCTGCAGCTTCCATTAAAGATTGACAAGCTTTACCAACCTGAGTGGGCTTCCTCTGTGGGGGCAACTTCTTTTGTTAGATATATATATATATATATATTTTTTTCTTTTTTCCTACAATGTGATCCTACAATACAGCGCGCTCAACAGCGGGTGCTCTACGTTGGGGCCGGATCCTGGCCCAAAATCATCAATTTACACAAAGGACGAGGCACTCAAAGCTTGGATTTTGCTTAATTTAATGAAAGTTAAGCACCCAGACCAACGCGTTTCAGCTCTCCCACGGCTTTGTTCACGGTTAGTGAGTCCTTCTCAGTTTCTACTATTTAACCCCATGTTTGCCCTAATGCGACATTATGGGAGTTGTAGTCAATTATAATTCTTAACAAAATATTTACATTTTTACAAGAAAAAAATTGCAATTTTTCAGGCTATTTACATTTGATTACAATGACCAGATATATGCTTTACATATCATGATGTTAAACCGCTTAATCACTGGTATAGTACCTTGCTGGCAGGATAGTGAATTATTAGCATTCATTACATTGCATTTAGCATCTTTGCTATTAATTTACATATTTTGTAAAAATTTAAATATTTTGTTAAGAATTATAATTGACTACGACTCCCATAATGCCGCATTAGGGCAAACATGGGGTTAAATAGTAGAAACTGAGAAGGACTCACTAACTGTGAACAAAGCCGTGGGAGGGCTGAAACGCGTTGGTCTGGGTGCTTAACTTTCATTAAATTAAGCAAAATCCAAGCTTTGAGTGCCGCGTCCTTTGTGTAATATATATATATATATATATATATATATATATATATATATATATATATATATATATATATATATATATATATATATATATCCAGTAGAAGGCTCAAGCCGAAACGCGTAGGTCATCTTTGTTTGTATGCACCTCTGCACTTTTCTGTACATGACCCCGTGACGAATGGAGGCTTATTCAACAACAACAAAATAATAAATTACCTCGCTGCAAAGGATTGTGTTGTGCCGTTCTTCTGCTCGCCCTCGGGACGTGTGGTGAATTGGAGGGCTTTTTTGCATGAAGGCTGAGAGGAAATATATATATATATATATATATCCCTATATCCCTCTGTTGTCGGCGAGTTGCTCCCGGGCTAACCAGACTGCCGGTGGTGCACAGTGACAGCGCTTCGCCGCGCGCTGTATTCAATAATGTTATACGGATTCCTCCACTCCCCAAGGACTCACGGCACTCGGTGCAGGTTTGAATTAGTTTAATCCACAAATGCAGGCAAAAGGCAGTTTTGCCTGCATTTGTGGATTAAACTAATTCAAACCTGCACCAGAGTGCCGTGGAGTCCTTGGGGAGTGAAGGAATCCGTATAACTTTATATATGTATATGTGTGTGTGTGTGTGTGTGTATATGTTCATTCCTTTATATTTATTTTATACAGCTTTTTATATAGGTAGCTCTATAAACAGTGAAGATAAATTGCTTTGTATGGAAGGTGCACCAAAACGGAGTTGAAATCGCAAATTCAGTCCATATATTGTTCTTTATTTGTAAATCGATTAAAATCAGCCAACGCGTTTCGTTGTTATCACATTAAGAACTTCATCAGGGCTTTGTAAGTCAAATAGTGTGTTCACAAGGATAAAGATAGCAGTTTTCGACTCCGTTTCTGGTGCACCTTCCATACAAAGCAATTTATCTTCTCTGGATTCCAGTGGTGTTAAACAACAGCAAGGGCCGGAAGTGGATGCACAGGACTATACAATATATTACGACAGGGATTGAGGTGCTGAACCTGTGGTCAGTCGTTGGGAGCTTTGTGTTTAGCTCTATAAACAGTGATGTTATGCTGCCTTTCTTAGGAGGGAATGCGTTTTTGCTTCCGTTGCTGCATTTGTCCTACCGGGACCTTCACTTGTTAGCTGCTTTGGTATTGCTAACCCTTCCCCCCTTGTGGGCTCTACGTTAAATATCCCCAGTTGGCTCACTTCTCTCGCGAAGTGTTTTCTCTGATCACGCGAGGTCTATGCCCAAAATTGTTGGTATTCTTTCCTCTGCTTTTCTTAAAGCATTGATTGGTACTCTCTACATTGCTGGTTCCTATGGCAACGAGCTTTGGCTCAGGGGTACTAGCTTTTGTCCTTGGCCTTCAGCCCTGTCCATCAATGGTCCGGCTACCATTGGAGGAGCTATATAGTATTATGATTATATGGAGTGTTCTTCCAGCATTTCTTATTCTTCTGCCATGGGTGTCTTTTCCACATTTTTTCTGGTGGGACGTCTTCTTCACCTACCTTCCTGACAACTGATCTCTCTCTCTCTCTCTCTCTCTCTCTCTCTCTCGCTCTCGCTCGCTCGCTCTCGCTCGCTCGCTCGCTTAATAGACTGGCTACTCCTAATCAGCGATCTTTACTGGGATCAGTTCGCAGACTCTCCTCCAGGGATGGTATTACTTGGGTATCTAATTCAAAGGTAAGGAATCTGCAGCTAGATGTCTCTAGCAGATGAATAAGTTACTTATCTCGGTAACGCCTTATCTGGTGGAGACAGGATCTAGCCGCAGATTCCTTACCGACCCACCCATCCTCTCCGCTCTGTGAACTGGTTTATCCTTTTGTCTAACAGATCCCTTTCTGAGCACCACTCTCGTGCCTTTCATTAGGTTTAAAAAAAAAAAAAGCACTTTGCAATAAGAAGATTCTTTTTGGGCACACTGTTTCCATAAGCAGTTTCTATAAGTGGCTCTGCGTTTTCAGCGCGGAAAAAAGTCATGGAAGAAACTGACGTCAGCGTGTCAGGAAGGGCTTATATGGACTCTGTCAAAGTCAGATCCGATGAACGACGTCGCTACGGAGTCGCTCGGCACCCTCTACCGACGCGCAGAGGTACTGCTGTAGAAAAGTTTCTGTATCTAGTCTGGTACCTAGGGATAATTCAAAGGTAAGGAATCTGCAGCAAGATCCTGTCTCTACCAGATAAGGCGTTACTGAAGGTAAGTAACTTATTCTTTTAGTTTCTTGTTTTAACTTAGCCTCATTTTTTAATGGTAGTTTGAACGTTTTCCTATTGTGAGACTGGCCCTTGCACACATTTATTTTCGATAGACATAGTCACCCTGTAGTCTGCACATTTAGTTCCAGGGTTGCACAAATTCAGAACATTCAGAGCCATTGTTTTATTTTCTGTGCTGGTAAAGAGGCGACTCTTCTGCTTTAGTCTAATTAAGAATCTGCCCTGCACCTTTGGCACAGTGTGACAAGCTTGTTGTTTTGCTATTTAAACTGCCTCTGTGCTGAAGTCGGTGAGAGGCTAGCTTCCACCGGAGTCATCACGAAACGCTGCTGTAAGATGCAGTCCTGCTATCGCCAACCTTCATCCTGAGGAGGAAGACAGCTGTACATTGAGCCAGAGGTGTATTTGTGAATGCATTGAGCCTGGCTTCCTGACGTAGAGTACCAAGGTATGGGTTTAGGTCATTCTAGCAGGCCCTGCAGATAGGTACTCCCAATATGCTCTCTAGCATAGAGGCTAGTATTAGATAGGAGTAACTTTAGCAACATTATAAAAATTACCACGGTTGAATTGTTAGTGTTTTTCACAATTCTAATGCTTATTACGATAATAGGTCTCATTTTCCTTATAATCGCGGTTCATGTTTTATTCTCAAAGATTAGTGCTTCTCAGTAAACGTCTGAAAATGAAATAGTGTATCTTTTCTTTGTGAGCACTTTGGGCATGCAAGAGTGACAAATGAAAGGGTTAGATCTGTTTCCACTATTTCCATGGGAATCTGAGAGCATGTTCTAGGTTACTGACAACATCTATAACTCTGTAGGTTTGGGAGTTTATATGTGGTACTGTGAACTAGCTAAAACAGACAAACATTTACTGATTATACAAGAAGACTCAGTCTCTGTATTATGAAGTTTTGTTCTAAATACACCGTCCTACTAGATTAGTAGGAACCGTATAACATGGCGCCACCAACGTTCTAGGTCTGGTACCTATTTAATGGGTCTCCTGAGTAGTTTACTTGCGTGTGCCCAAAGCATCTTTATTACCTCTATGCAGAGACGTCCATGGTGATAAGTGTTGTATTCTTCTTCAGCTTAATAGGTAGCACCTATTTATATCTGTTGGTTAATCAAACTTTATTGTTTAAAAGGATTGTCCCCTATAGTGTTTTCCTTTCTTTGAATTTCATTCATTAAATATGGCACAACCAGTAGTTATTCCTGTAAATTTCAGGCAAGCACTAACTACACATTTAACTAGACATGGGCTCACCAATGGTGGTGGAGAAGTTACCTTCTTGGCTGAGGAACACGAAGCGTACCGATATGATTTTTTTTTTTTTCCTGGGTTGATTTTCCTGCAGTCGATGCCAACACACACACATTTCATACATTCACTGAGGCAGCAGTTCTGGCTGCATACAGACCTTATGAATACTTAGAAAGTCCTCTAACTTACCAGGGCAATTAAATAGTCTCACACATACTTTTGCTGCACAAAATGCACACAGCACAGGCTTAATAAACAACATTGTTCGTATAAAATTCAAAACTACATTGGAAATTCTGTCCAAATATAGCGCCTGAAAGCCACTACTTGACCGCCTTCACAGCACTAGGAGCCCAGAGAAGGCTCTGTAGGCTCCCACAAGGGTCTGTTTTCTGCCCAAGTAACGTCAGTTTTACAAGAAATTGACTCAGAAGTGTTGTCATATGTTGATGACATTTAGCTCACAGATGATGATTTAAACATAAATTTGGCCAGGGTGGATCGCATTATTTTGGGATTCTCTGACCATGGCTTTAAATTACATTTTCTGAAATCTAAAATTGCCTTTCTCAGTGTCCTGTTTATGGAATACGAGATATCAAATGAAGTCAAAGGCCTAGCACCACATTTCTTAGAGAAATGTGTTCTTTTGCAAACACTAAATTTATTAAAGAAACTTCATTCTCTTTTGGGCTTTCTAAACTTTTATAGGGCATACATACCAAATTATGCACAGCGGGTTAAACTGTTGTACGATTTAATTCGTCCAGATTTTTTTAATAAACATTGGACTTCTGAACACAATACTATTCTTCGAAATTTACAAACTGACAATCTTGAGTCTAAACATTTACACCTTTGGTAATCCACATAATTGCAGGTTCCACTGGATACACACGTTTTATTCAATGAAGGTGAAACAGTGCTGATTGCTTAGAAATCACATTTATATTCAGCAGTGTTGCAGCCATTGACCACCCATAATACTCCATGTAAAAATGTTATTCTTTTTTTCCCCAACTGAAAATATTAGAACATATTGACAAGTGTATTAAGCAGCCCTTTGAAGCACATAAACCCCTATGTGTAAAATAGCCAATTACAATTTCCTTTCTGGAATCATGAAACCGTAGTGATAGGTATATGTAACAGCCATTTAACACCCATCATCCCCATGTAGAAAATCACTATAACTAATATCCCTGAAGGAATAAGTAAAACATTTTGCCTCAGATATGCAACAGCCATTTGCCATCCGTAATCTCCCCCCAAAAAAATCACTATGCTCATTATCCCAAGAAGAATAAGTAAAACAACGTGCCTGGGATATGTAACACCTGTTTACCACCCATAATCACCATAGTAAAAATTAGCTATTACAATTTTTCCTAGAGGACACATTAGACTATAGTGACAAATGCATTCAGCAATGCTTTGTAGCCCCTAAGGCCCCACGTTTAAAGTAGCTGATTACTATTTCCGTACAGGAATCCTGTAAATACAGCACTGTGTACATGTAACAGTCATTTAACACCCTTGTAAAAATTACCCATTCAATTTTACCAACAGTAAATATTAGAACATAGTAGCCAGTGTATTTAACAGGCCATTAAAGCCCATAATTTTCCATTTGTAAAATAGCTAATTATCCTTTCCTTACAGGAATCACAAAAATACAGCTCTAGGTATATACAGTAGACATTTAACATCCATTATCCTCATGTGGAAAATTACTATAAAGCACTATCTCTAGAGGAATAAGTAAAACATTGTGCCGGGAATACTTAACAGCCATTTACCAGCCATAGTTATTCGCATTTTCCTAAACAAAAACATTAAATCGTAGTGGTAAATATATTTAGCAGCCCTTTAAAGCCCATAATACCTATGTGTAAAATAGCTATTTATCATTTCTTTAAAGGAAATGCAGCATTAGGCCAAGGGTGTTACACAGGACCTTGCAGCCCATGGGGTGCAGTGGGACCCCCAAACCTACAAGGGGGGCCCACATTCAGCCCAAGGCATATCTGTGAGGTATGGGCAACTCTGGGGCCCCCATCACATTCTGCATGGGGGCCTCATCATTTTGCAATACGCCACTGGTTACAGCCATTAAACACTCATCATCCCCATGTAAAAAAAAAATTGTTCTGCCCATTATCCCAAGAAAAATTAGTAAAACGATGTGCCCGTGATATGTAACAACCATTTACCACCCATAAGTCCCGATGTAAAAGTTAGCTATTCCCATTTTCCCTAAAGAAAGCATTAGACCATAGTGACAAATGCATTCAGCAGTCCTTTACAACCCTTTACCCCCCATGTATAAAATAACTAATTACTATTTCCTTACAGGGATCATGTAAATACAGCACTAGCTACATGTAATGACTATTTAACATCCATCATCCTCATGTAGAAAATCACCATAATCATTATCCCTAGAGGAATAAGTAAAACACTGAGGCTGGGATATGTAACAACCATTTAATAGCCATAAGCCCCCCATGTAAAAATGTGTTACTCACATTTTTCCAACAGAAAGCAGAACATAGTGGCAAATGTAATCAAGAGCCTTTTAAAGCCCTTGCGTAAAATGGCTAAGTACTGTTTTCTTACAGGAATCGTGAAAATACAATGCCAGGTGTATATACCAACAATTTAAACACATGTCTAATGTAGAAAATCTCTATGATCACTAAGCCAAGCGCAGTAAAAAAAAATACTTTGCCCGGCATAGGTAACAGCCATATTACCCCAAAATCGTCACATACATAAATTAGCGATTCCCTTTTTATCGAACAGTAACATTAGAACATAGTGACAAATGTATTCAACAGCTCTTTAATGACCATAATCCCCCATGTGTACAGTAGGTAATGAGTGTTAAATGGTTGAAACAAATATCTGGCAATGTAGGGAATAGCTTTGTGTTAGGAAAATGGGCATAGCCATTTTCTTAATGGGGAATTAAGAGTGAACAATAACTCAAACATATACCTTGCACTGTAGAGTACATGTTTTTGCAGAGCACATCGGGTATTTATAACATAGGGCTACTCTTCGAACAGTTTTTCATCCATCTGGTACCTACTTTACCGGCTGATGTTAGGAAAATGTGCATAGCTGTTTTCTACATGCAGGATGAGGGGTTAAATTGCTGTTGCATATATCTTGAGATGCATTTTCATGATTCCTGTAAAGAAACAGTAATAATTGCCCATTTCAAAAGCCAATTTGAATTGTTAGTTTGTAAATTCTGTCATTATGTAAATGTATATTTTGCTAATACCACATATTTAAATAATGAGTATAAGTATTACATTTCTAAAGCGCGACTACCACTCCCAGAGGAGCATACTGGCGCTAAGCAGAAAAAATGAATGTGGCAGAATGACCTTAGTCTAACTTGATCAGTCTTGGGGGGAGAATACTATGCGTCAGAGAATAAGTGAGTAGCACAGAGCATCGGGGAGGCTGTAAAGCGAGGTCTTGAGCTGCCGTTTAAAAATCCTTTCTGAGTCTGTGAATCTTAACTTCCTGGGAAGCTGGTTCCAGGCCCTAGTGCACAGGACTGTGAAAGATTTTCCTCCTAGGGTTTTTAGTCTGTGCTTGTGAGGTTTGAGCAGGTTGGCTTGAGAGGACCTGAAAGGGCGTGTCATCCTATGGTGGGTGATTCTGGATATTAAGTATTTTGGTCTGAGTCCTCTGAAGGCTCTAATGATAAGTAAGAGGATTTTGAAAAGGACCCTTTTATGTACTTGCAGCTAATGAAGTACTTACAGAGCTGCTGATGCCGAGGAGTGACGAGGGAGTTTTAATAGTAGTCTGGCTGCCACGTTCGACCACCTGAAATTTCTGTAAGATTTGTTTAGATGCGCCTCATGTAGACTATTACAATAGTCCAGCCTAGAGGTTATCAGGGCTGATGCTACAGTTTTTCTGGCTGTTAACAGAAGGTATTCAAATAATATTTTCAAAGCTTTTATGAGGCTGAAACAAGTTTCAGCTACTGCCATAGCTTTTGGGCAAAAAGACAGAAGGGCGTCAAATTTTACACCTACGTTCGTCAGGATCCCGACCGGAGGAGGTGGTGGAGGGATTTCATTAGGCCACCATAAGATTGGATCTGAGGCATTCGACTTAACAAGAAGCATTATTTCTGTTTTGCCAGTGTTGCACTTTAGATGGTTGGTGTGCATCCAGCGAATGACTTCGGTTAAACCGTTCTTAAAATTGATCTAAGAACTAATAGAGTCTTTCTCTAACAACAGGATTAGCGGAGTGTCGTCAGCATAGGATGTGGTCTCAATACCAAAAGACCTTATCGGCGAGATCAAAAGAGCCATGTAGATGTTAAATAATGCAGGGCTAAGCGTAGAACCTTGGGGTACTTCTGATGTGACGGGCTTTTCTGCAGACGGAAAGGTTTCAAGCATCACCGTCTGTCTACGCTCTGAGAGGAAGGATTTAAACCATGCCAACGCATATAGTCTGTATATTTACTGATTCAAAAAAGTAACATTATTTGCTGCTAACATGTCATTGCCGTACTTCAACCAGTTCTTCTTAAATGTGCATTATGTGTCCATTAGCACTGAAAACTATTGCATTGCAGCTGTTTGTGATATAGCAATGTAAAATTTAAGCTAGCACTTAATTGCCAGCAATGTTCATTGGAATAAAACATTATATCATGTAAGGTGAAGACATCATATTTCATACATAGGTGACAATATCCCCAAAGCCACACTAAGTGACTGTCTACTATCAAGGTAATGGTTAATGAAAAGTGTGTTTATGAGAAATTGACCATTGCAATATGTCATGTAGGCATACAAATAACATATTCCTAAGTGTTGTCCTTCATATATTGGTAAAATAGAATCATCGTGTGACTTTGCGGGCAGCAATTTGATTGGCTAAAAAAGCGTGTGCTTGTCAGCCATTTGTAAGAAAACAATAAAACATCCTGTTAAGTAAACAGTAAAATGCTGAAAACCAAGTGATTGTCACTTGGTACATATGAGCTCTAAACTGTACTGCCACCAGTGGGCACTTAGAGAATACAGCCCATCATCCCATCAACCCCGATGAATCTTTTTAGTACGTCCCCTTTGGATACGAATCTTCAGTTTATGGGAAGTCTGCGAAGCCAGTGAAAATAACGAAGACGAAAAAAGTCTGAAATAATTAAATCTTTTATCAGGAAACAGAAAAATCACTTTGAATTTGGAAAAAAGGCATTTGTTCATAGATCCGGATTAAAGTACCAGAAATGTAAACTGACCTCCAAAAGCCAATTAATTGCGCTTATAAGTCTGTGGAATCCTAGCTGCTGCATTGAAGTGGCAGTTTTCAATTTTCTCTATTTACAGGCTACTTCCTTTTTGGTCGCATTTGCTGCATCTCCTTTCATTTTTTCCTTATAACAAAATGGTTTAGAAGTGAGGCGATTTCATCCCCTTATAAAGATTTGTTTTAACTTGTTCTGATTGGCTATTAAAAAGAAAAAAGGAAAGATGAACCAATCCAGTTCATGTTGCCGCTAGATAGGCATTAGAATGCTAGAAGAGAGATTTTTCGCCGTTTATGAATTCAGTGAGTATTGGAATGGTGGCACACTAAAATTACAAATAAGTCACTTTTCCTCCTACTCAAATTGGTCGTACATACAGGTGACTCTTACTGTAGGGCATGTTGATGGGATGGAATTATTTTAAGCAATTTCCGCTGGGATTGTTTATTTAAAGAGAAACGTAAAATGAGAAATATGTTTTAATTACAGAGAACTGGTCTAGACCCATGCCTTTTACAGAGAAAGCTCTACAATGAAAATTCATAACAAAGAAATATAATTTTAGATCGCTTCAATAAAAAAGTTCTCAGTTAAAAGAATGCATTTAAAGATGTTTAGTGAGTAGTTAATAAAAGCAAATCTAAAGAAAGGAAGTAAAGCCGGTTGTAAAGGTTAAGGTAAACAGTAGCATGCAGTTAGTGCTGTGGTTATTGTCAGCATTATGGTATATCGGTGGAATGGATAGTGTTCGGGTTCAGTTTAGAGTTGAATTACTTATAGTTGGACTTAGAGCTAGAGTTGAGATGAGCTCAAGTGAGGAAGGTTGCCATTTTTTTTAATTTTTTTTTGCAAAGGCTTTAGTGGTAGTGTCGTTTTACCAGCCCTTATGTTGTTAAATGCAAGTACTTACTGAGGTGTCTTTTTTTAAAATGGTTTCCTTTTAAAGGTTTGTCTCTTAATCCTTTTTCTGTAGTGGTGTAACGATTTTTTCTGTAATAGTATACTTTATCGTGACATACATCAGTTCCTGAAGGTGGCAATTTCTTCTGCCAGATGCAAGGTAAAAATGACTGAGGCTAAAGTGTTTCATAGGATGGGGTGACTTTCCTAGGTATTCTATACCCAATTGGTCTCCCCTTTTGCATAATAATGGGAAATGCAAACTCTGTGACTAAAGTCTGTATTCATGCCTGAAACTGTTTGTTGTTAACCACCTCGTGCAGATTAATTCTAATAGAGACTTCTTACAGCAGATTCCTCACCTTTTGAATACTCCCCCAGGGGTCAAACTGGATCCTGAAAATCTTCAGCAGTACCCCTGCATGCCGGCGGCTCCACACTGATGTCATTCCATGTGGGATGTGATGTGCGCGGGCCTATATAAGCACCACCAATGCATGCTGACATGAGTTCCTTTCTTTCTGTGCCAAAAGGAGCTACCACTCGTCTCTTTGAGACTCATTCTATTAACAATTTCTTCACAATTCTACAGTTTGCTAGGGAATATGTCACCTCACAAATCCCTGAGGGGAATGTCATAAACAAATGTCTGTGACTGCCCCACATGTGTTTTGCCTGTGGTGTCTACAGTTGGACCACGACTCCAAGGCTTGCATTAATTGTGCCTTGACGTGCACCAAGGCTGTTTGAGGCTGGAAAGCTAAGCACTTTGTGGGGAAGCAGCACAAAACCCCACGCCGGAATTGGTCAAAGTCTAAAGTAGATGCATCTTGCTCCCAAGGTCACTCCTGCCACAGTTCTACTTCACTTTCTAAGTGCTTGGGCAAATCCAAGAAGATACAGGACTTGGCCCCATCCCACCACTCTCGGTCTCCCGAGAAGGCGCACTTGTTCATTGTGAGTACAGGTTGTGCTCACAAAGCCGCACTACTTTGGAGTCAATTCCAAACCTTGTCCGCGGCAACCGGAATTTCCGGGACAATCGTCGATGCCATAACAAATTTAGGACCTACTCAAAGCCATGCTGGACTTTTATGTACTTTACTGTCTCCCCCTGGCATGCCTGCGTGCTCCAAGGAACCAAGAGGTCTCCCAATAGGACATCTGCTGGCGGGACTGGCCCGCCACCCTTTCAGCCTTCTGGATCTTCTCAGGGCTTTGGACCGACTTCGGTACCGGTTCCACTTCCTGACGCCAGAGTCCACCCCAGAATGTGATCCACTGATGCCAATGCCAACACCATCAACTCTGGATGACGCCGACCCATAGTACTGACTGATGCCAAGATGGCACAACCCCTACCAAGGCCACGCACATCCTTGTCTGAGGCGCGACTCTTCTGATTATTCTGACTTCGATACAGTGCATCTTACTTCTGGAAATTCTCATGTCGTTCATGAGCTATTCGGCTCAAACTCTGATAACAGGGGTTATGATGCTGGGGATGAGATTGCCCAGCCTTACCAGAAGGACAATTGGTACGAAGACCTTCAAAATGCCAGTGGCCTGGATACCTTCCCAGTCACTGCACTAGTTTCCCCCCAGGGCTTGCATTGGGTGGTTCTTTATCTTCAAATTACCACTCAGGGAAGTTAAAACCAATGTTACATCAAAGGTGTTGCAGCCTGGCTGGTCAAGTCCTAAGCCTCTACTCCCCTTCAATGAGGCTTTTACTGCCACACCGCCGGATTGCCAGATGCCAACGCCCTCCTCCAGGCGACCCAGCTTTCCTTACTCAGCACCCCATTCCTTGACAGCCTTGTGGTGTAGGCTTTGGCCAGCAGATTAAACCCAAACTTCTTTCGCACTACTCCACCTGACAGGGAATCAGAAAAGGATAGAGACTTTTGGTAATTGTTTTTTTTTCCTCTACAAGTTTAGCTCTTCATTCAATGAATGCCAGCTGGCTATTAGGCTGCTACTCTTAAACCTTGTGGGACTCCATGGCCCAGCTATTGCCCATGGTCCCAGAAGAAGTCCAAGCTATACTCTCCCAGGCCATACAAGATGGTTGTGATGTGGACTGGATACCACAGACTCTCTTGGCAGAGCTATTGACACCAGTGGCCATTAGCAGGCACGTCTGTACGCATTCCACTGGATTTTTAGGAGACGTCCAGGCCAGTTTTATGGACATGCCATTTGATGGCTCCCAACTTTTTGGGGATAAAGCCGACTCTGCCCTGGGGAGCTTCAAAGATAACTGGGCCACAGCACACTCCTTGGGCCTTTCTGCTGTGGCTATAACAGGGGCTTCCAACCAAGCCAACAGCACCACCAGGTGCAGCAATCACTCCAGCCTTTCTGTGGCCGCGGTACCTATAGGAGAGCGTAATGGGGACAGCATGCAGCGCAGTCTTCTGCCCCATTCCCCTCATTCTAAGCCTCTTTAGCATGCCCTTGATGGCACACTGCCACCCTGTTGCAGGATCCGAAACTTTCTGCCATGGTGGTGGCTGATAACTTTGGACATGTGGGTCCTGCAAATTATTCAACAGGGTTACGCTTTACCATTTCTCGAGATACCGCCTCACCTTCCACATCCCCAAGCCGGCTGACGGAGGACTATATGTTGCTCTAGCCACTGGAAGTGCAGGCTCTTTTAGCCAAAGGAGCCATAGAGAGAGTCCCGGCACCAGAAGTCAGTTGGGGTTGTTATTCACACTACTTCCTGGTGCTGAAAAAGGACAAATACCTCCTACCCATTTTAGGCCATTGTCCTCTCAATGCATTTCTGCAGAAAGGCAAGATTAAGATGCTCACCCTGGCCCGGGTCTCATCTGCTTTCAACCCTGGAGACTGGATGATAGCGCTGGACCTGCAGGGTACTTATTCCACATCATCATCCTGCAAATTCGGCCCAGGCAGTTGTCAAGCACCTTTCGGACTACTGCAGACCCACTGACATCCTTGGGTTCGCTATCAATGTTCCAAAGTCAGACCAGACTCCTCCGCAGACGCTCCGCTTTATCTGAGCCATTCTGGAAATGGTGCAGTTTTGTCCCTATCACCTGGAGCAAAGATTCCACGGCATTCAATTTATGATCCTAATGTTTCAACCTCTGTCCTGGATCTAAGTGAGGATGACTCTGAGGCTACTGGGACTGATGGGTTCCTGCATCCTGCTGGTCAAGCATGCCAGATGGCATATGGTTTAAGCTGAAGTCCCAGTAGGAATAGCACCAGGGGAATCTTTACGACCTGGTCCAGATTTCAGAGCAGATTGCAAAAAAGTCTGCGGTGGTAGCTGCTGGACCGTGATTGGGTCAGCGGTAGACCCCTCTCCTTACCCCACCCAGAGCTCACAGTGGTACCAGATGGACACTTCTGGGCTGGGGAGGCCATCTGGGAGAGGTGAAGATAAGAGGTGTCTTGTCTCCAACGGAGGCCCGGATCCATATCAACCTTCTGGAACTGGAGAGCCATCCTCTTGGCTTTGAAAGACTTCCTGCCCTCTTTTAAAGGTAGGCTGGTGCAGGTGCTCAAAGACCGCACCACCGCCATGTCGAACAGCAGTGAGCAGGGTGGGGTTTACTGACCCTGTGCCAGGAGGCTTTGCGTCTCTGGATGTGGCTACACCACCCAGGAATTTTTCTGGTGACACACTACCTTGCGGGCTCCCTCAACACCAGACTGGATGAACTAAGCCACTGACGTCTTGTGGATCATAACTGGCAGTTACATACAGCAGTGGCAAAGGTCTTTTCTTTGACTGGGGAGAGCCTTGGTTCGATTTTTGCGCCTCTGCCATGCACACACAATGTCAACACTTTCGTACATTGAGAGTTTCCAATGCATCTCACACTCGGAGACGTATTCCGCAAAGAGTGGAACTCCGCAACTGCTTTACTTCTTCCCGCCAATACCTCTGTGCTTGGACATTGAGTGGTGACATTAGAGTGCTTCCGACCTTCCTCTCAAAGTAGAGGATGTTATTGTGGCAACCGGGCATCCCAAATCTGTATACACCTGCCATTGATAAAGTTTTTGGCATGGTACTCTGCTAAACAGATCGACCCACTTCATGCCAAATTGTCCGAAGTTCTGTTTGTGTTTTCCCTCGCCTGGAAAAGCTGTGCTGTGGGCACTGTTAAAGTTAAAGTGGCTTGACAGTTCGGGCTGGACTGGACTGTTCCCATGAGGCGCACAGGGTCAGACTGATTTGCATATGGCCATGTCTGAACTGGGGTGGTGGAGTGAGCTAAAGAATGATGATGGATTAAACCCAGATCAGTTGACTGGGGGTGAGTGTTTGATTGGCTCAAACGTTCCGTCCATCATCCCCTTTTGTATCGCTTTGTTCGCCCTAAGTTGGCAGGGTATGCCCAGACGTGGGTCCCTTGCTCACTTTGCCACTGGATTCAAGCTAGCCTGGCTGATGAGGGCTGTTAGCCCGAAACCGGTCCCAGGATGCTTGTTTCCGGTCCAGGGAAGACATGGCTTGGCATTTCGGGCTGGACTGTTTCCATGAGGCACAGGGTCAAGACTGATTTGCATATAGCTGTGTCTGAACTGGGGTGGCAAAGTGAGCTAAAGAACGATGATGGATTCAACCCAGATCTGTGACTGGGGGTGAGTGTCTGAAAAGTTTCAGCGCTCCGTCCATCATCTCCTTGTGTTTGCTTTGTTCACTGTTAAAGTGGTACCTGCCAGCTTTTTGGCCATTTTATTGAAATCACCATTTGTGATGGGTTTCCTCAAAGTGTTACAATATATGCTTCCCTCTTCTCCATTTGTTATGCCTCAATGAGACTTAAATTTGGTACTCACAATCCTCATGTGCACACCTCTTGAGCCCCTCCACAGTCATTCTCACAGGCTCCTTACCCTCAGGATAGTCTTTCTTGTTACTATAACACTGGTGCAATGTGTCAGCAGCTTACAGACCCTTTCTGTTAACTTAACCTACAGCATGTTTTACCCAGACAAGCTGGTTTTGCGGACTAGAGTCTCATTCCTTCCGAAAGTAGTAACTCCCTTTCATGTTAGTCAGAATAACACCCTTCTGGTGTTCTTTTTCCACCTCACCCTTCAAAAGAGGAGATAAACTTCACCAGGTGAATCCAAAATGGGCTCTCACTTTCTACATCGATCATACCCAAGAGCACCGAGTTGATGATCCACTCTTTATCTTTATGGAGCAAAGAAAGGAAAGGCTGTGCAGAAAGGACCAACTTTTGCTGGATCGTATTTTACATTAAAATCTACTACGTACTACCAAAAAGCAATGTTAACCTTGGCTCAGGTCCTGTCTGCCCTCGACCCTGGAGACTTGAGGGTGGCGCTGGACTTGCAGGACGCCTATTTCCACATCTCCGTCCTGCCGGCCCACAGACGCTATCTATGGTTCAGGGTAGGCCACGAGCAATTTCAGTTCACCGTGCTCCCCTTTGGCCTTACCAGTGCCCCTTGGGTGTTGGTGGTGATTGCAGCTCATCTGCGCAGATCAGGGGTTCCAGTCTTCCCCTATCTCGACGACTGGCTGTTGAAGGTGGGCTCCCCCAGGCTATCGTCTCCCATCTCCAGACTACGGCGGACCTCCTGCATTTGCTGGGGTTCACTATCAACGTGCCGAAGTCACATCTGACTCCCTCTCAGATGCTCCCTTTCATCGGGGCAGTTATAGACACAGTGTAGTTTCAGGCCTATTCTCTGAGCAGCGAATCTGGGATATTCAGGCTATGATACCGATGTTTCAACCTCTATCCCGGATTTCGGTGAGAATGACCGTGAGGCTGCTGGGCCTCAGGGCCTCCTGCATCCTGCTGGTGGACCATGCCAGATGGCATATGCGGGCTCATTCTACCAGAGCCAAGGCTTCTGCCACTACATTGGCAATTGGGGTGCCGGTTCATGACATTTGTCAGGCTGCTATGTGGGCCTCACTACATACGGTGACGAGGCACAATTGCCTAGACCAAGGATCTCCAACCTTTTGTCTAAGAAGATCTCCTTATGTTCTATGAAAACCATCCTGAGCTACTAATAATATCAGAGAAGCAATGGTAACCACATAAGACAACATTACATTAGTAGCCACCATATGCATGATAATAAGCAGTGATCACCTCAGTGCATCAGGCATGGTTGCCAGAACTAATGTAAAAAATGATTTGTCAATGTGGAATACCTTTACCAGGGTTACACATAACAGCCATAGCTGCAATGCCCCTAGCACCAAGTTAATATTAGTAATAAGTCTCCTTGACACAGTTTGAGTTGTATTACTCAAATATCAGCCTTAAATATATTTTGGAAATTCAACCATTTTTCAACATACATCAAAGTATGAGTTCTATAAATACGCACAATTTCATCTCCAATACACGCTTTTCAATTTCAGTATTCATATATTAGTTCAACCAAGCAAAAGCCTCTAATTTGGTTCACTGGGCTGCAAACAGGAGAGCTACTTACAGGTAGCTGGAGTGCTACCAGTAGCTCACCAGCAACTCGTTGGAGAAGCCTGGCCTAGACAATCAGGTCCTCCTGGAAGGTCCTTCAGGGCGTTTTTATTTAAGTCAGATAACGGACCCACCACCTAGGAGGTATTGCTTGGGTATCTATTCAAAAGGTGAGGACTCTGCAGTAAGAAGTCACTATCAGAAGAACAAGTTACTTACCTTCAGTAACACTCTATCTGAAAGAGACAGTTAGTTATAGAGTCCTTACTTTAGAATTCCCCCCAGGTGTCAGACTGGATCCAGAGAATTTTTTCTCAGCAGCACCCCTGCGCGTCGGTAGGTGGCGTCGGTCGACTCCGCATCCGTTGTCGGCGTCGTGGTCGCCGGGATGACGTCGCGGTGCCTACTTAGTCGCCATCCCTGCGCGCTGATGTCAGTTATTTCTTTTTACGCGCCAGCCTAGCGCAGATCTGGAGAGAGCTACCTCTTTAGTCACTTTTTGATTAAGCTTTTCTCGGCGTTTTGTCAACTTCTTTTTGAGTCTTCGACTCCTGGTGCACGAGGGATGTCCCACCATCGGACCGGCTTCAAACCCTGCGAGGCCTGTCACAAACTGATGTCTGTGACGGACCCGCACCTCGTGGGCCTTTGGTGTCTGGAGCGTGACCACGACCCGAAGTCGTGCTCCGACTGCCGGGCCATGAATCCAAAGTCTTTGCGGGAGATGTTGCGAAAGCTCTTAGAGGCCCGGCAGTCGGCTCCGTATCGCTCCCGGTCTCGCTCGAGGGGAAGGTCTCGAGACCACTCGCGGAGTCCCCTCATCTCGTCCTATTCCAAGTCTTCGAAGTCCTCGGGTAAGTCAAAGCACAAGAAGAAGGCGAAGAAGCACTGTCACCCTTTGCCTTCTCCGCGTCGGTCTGCTGACGCGACGTGGAACCTGGAGCGTCATCACTCTAAGGCTCCGTTTTCGGTGCCTCCTTCAGGGACGACTCCGTTCCTCTCCCCATTTCTGGGAGCCGGGGTGTCCTTGCCCAACTTCGTGCATTTTACAAAGCCCTCCACAATATCTTTGGGCAGCCCTACTCCGCCTGCGTGCCTTCGGGCCCGCGGAGACGGTCGGGGGTCCTGGGCCTTCGATGCCGGCGGATCCAGGCCTAGATCCGGATCGATGCCTGTCCACCTAACTAGACCTTCCCCGGCGCCAATTCCAGCGACGACGCCCCCCATCCTCACCCCCGAGACGGAGACGGACCGACGTCAAATCCGACGCCAGAGGGTACTTTTGTTCCCCTGTTCATCCCTGGTGTTCCCGATCACCCACACGGTGGTAATGAGGATTGGGAGGTGTCGATGGACCCTTTGGCAGACCAGCTTGACGAGCTAGACTAGAGAGAGGACGTGGGTGACGCCAGTGGTCTGGACACTACTCCAGACCTTGGCATGCTTTCTCCCCTTACCGTGGCTGCGGAGAAGGGAGCGTCTTACGCTGTGGTGGTGCGAAGGGCAGCCGAGGCCTTGGGCCTAGAGCTCCCTTCAGTGGCAGTCAGGACTAGCCTCCTGACAGAGGTGTTTCAGCCTGCGGCAACCTCCTCTGAGCCCCTTCAACTAAGCCCTCACTGACGTCCTTCTGGCCACCTGGTCCAAGCCCAGCACAGGGGCTCCTGTGGAAAGGACGATTGCCCGCCACTACCGCCCGGCTCCGGGCGACCCAGTTTTGCTCACCCAACACCCTTCCCCCGAGAGCTTGATGGTCCAAGCCTCTTCTTCCAAGGGCGCATTTCCTTCTGCTCCCCCAGACAGGGAATCCAAGAAGCTGGATTACTTGGGAAGTGCATGTTCTCTTTCTCCAGCTTGGCACTGCTATCCATGAATACCGCGTGCCTTTTGGGCCGATACTCCCATACTACCTGGGATACGTTCGCACAAGTGCTGCCTCAGTGCCCGGAGGAGGCCGGGGCGTTGTCTCCCAAGCCGTGGCAGATGGGAGGGACACAGCTAAATTCACAATTCGATGTGGACTGGATACCACCGGCTCACTAGGCAGAACGATTGCCACGTCGGTAGCCCTTAGGCGATACGCCTGGTTGAGGACGTCTGGCTTTTCGGGGGATGTCCAGTCAACCTTGCTGGACATGCCCTTCAATGGCCGTCGCCTTTTCGGCAATAAAGCAGACTCGGCGCTGGAGCGTTTTAAGGATTCTCAGGCAACGGCCAGATCCTTGGGCCCCGCTGCGTCTTCCCATCCACCTCAGTCTGCTTTTTTCCCCTTTCGTGGCTACGGAAGGGGCACCCAGCCACGTTTGACCCAGTCCAGCCACCGGTTTACGCAAGCTGCCCAGCCTCTGTGTAGCTGCAGACGTGGGATCCAGCGGCCTCGTGGGTCTGGGAGCCATCAGGCGTGCCAGTCCACCCATCCCCCCCTGCAGCAGCCTCCAATACTTCCTAGTCCGACCTTTCAGGGCCACCAACGGCCAGTGGCCGGCAGGATTCGCCATCACCTCCCCCACTGGCAAACCATCACGTCAGACAGGTGGGTTTTGCAAATAGTCCGAAAGGGCTACTCCCTCCCCTTCGAGACTATCCCTCCCTCCATGCCACCATCTTTCGATCGCATGTCAGAGGATCATTTGGTGCTTCTCCGCCAGAAAGTCTTAGCTCTCTTGGCCAAGGGAGCTATCGAGAGTGTTCCTGCACCAGAAGTAGGTCGTGGTTGCTATTCCCACTACTTTCTGGTGCCCAAGAAGGACAAAGGCATGCGTCCTATTCTAGACCTCAGGGCCCTCAACCGCTTCCTTTGGAAGGAGAATTTAAAAATGTTAACCTTGGCTCAGGTCCTGTCTGCCCTTGACCCTGGAGACTTGAGGGTGGCGCTGGACTTGCAGGACGCCTATTTCCACATCCCCGTCCTGCCGGCCCACAGATGCTACCTATTGTTCACGGTAGGCCACGAGCAATTTCAGTTCACTGTGCTCCTCTTTGGCCTTACCAGTGCCCTCGGGTGTTGGCGGTGGTTGCAGCTCATCTGCACAGATCAGGGGTTCCAGTATTCCCCTATCTCGACGACTGGCTGTTGAAGGCGGGCTCACCCCAGGCTGTCGTCTCCCATCTCCAGACTACGGCGGACCTCCTGCATTTGCTGGGGTTCACTATCAACGTGCCGAAGTCACACCTGACTCCCTCTCAGAAGCTCCCTTTCATCGGGGCAGTTCTGGACACAGTGCAGTTTCGGGCCTATCCTCCGAGCAGCGAGTCTGGGATATTCGGGCTATGATACAGATGTTTCAACCTCTATCCCGGATTTTGGTGAGAGTGACCGTGAGGCTGCTGGGCCTCATAGCCTCCTGCATCCTGCTGGTGGACCATGCCAAATGGCATATGCGGGCTCTGCAGTGGGACCTGAAGTTCCAGTGGACGCAGCATCAGTGGAATCTTTCCAACTACGTCCAGATCTCGGCGGGAACTGCGCAACAACTGCTGTGGTGGTTAACGAACCAAGCTTGGGTCAGAGGCCGATCCCTCTCTCTTCCCCAACCAGACCTCACATTAGTGACAGATGCGTCACTCCTGGGTTGGGCGGCCATCTGGGAGAGGCAGAGATCGGAAGCGTCTGGTCTCCGGCGGAGTCCGGGCTCCATATCAACCTGCTGGATTTCCGGGCGATCCGCCTGGCACTGAAAGCATTTCTTCCCTCTCTCAAAGGGAAGGTAATGCAGGTGTTCTCGGACAACACCACCGCCATGTGGTACTGCAACAAACAGGGCGGGGTGGGGCCGTGGATCCTATGTCAGGAGGCCCTTCGCCTCTGGACATGGCTGGCACTTCAGGGCATGACCCTTGTGGTTCAACACCTGGCAGGTTCTATGAATGCCAGGGCGGACAAGCTCAGCTGACGGTGCCTGGTAGATCACGTATGGCGTCTCCACTCTGAGGTGGTGGAAGGTCTCTTTCAGCGGTGGGGAGAGCCTTGGTTAGATCTGTTTGCCACCAAAGAGAACGTGCAATGTCAGCAATTCTGCGCGTTGGAGTTTCCAAGGCAGCACAAGCTCGGTGATGCTTTTCGTCGCGAGTGGAACTGCGGCCTCCTGTACGCCTTTCAGCCTGTACCACTTCTGCCCAGAGTGCTGAAGAAGATCAAGCGCGACCGGGCGCAAGTTATTCTTGTGGCTCCGGATTGGGCACGAAGAGTCTGGTACCCAGAGCTCCTGAGCATGACTATCTATCCTCCATTCAGACTGCTCCATCGGGAGGATCTTCTGTTGCAGTAGCAGGGGAGGGTTCTTCACCTGAACCTGTCCAGCCTCCACCTCCTTGCGTGGAGATTGAGCGGCGACAGTTGACAGCTTTTGACCTTCCACCGAAAGTCTGTAATGTCATCTTGGCAGCCAGGAGTCCCTCCACTAAAATGGTATACGCCTGTAGATGGAACAAGTTTGTGGCATGGTGCACAGCAAAAGCTGTGGATCCCCTTTCTGCCCCTCTTTCAGAGGTCCTCTTGTATATACTTTCTTTGGCCCAGCAGGGCTCTGCTTTAGGCACTCTTAAAGGCTATCTTGCTGCTTTCTCTACCTTCCTTCGGCTGCCCGATCAGCTTTCCTTGTTCAAGTCCCCTATTGTAAATAGATTTTTTAAGGGCATTACTCATCTCTTTCCTCCATCTCCTTTCATAATGCCCCAGTGGGACTTGAATCTTGTTCTTACTTATCTCATGTGTGCTTCCTTCAAGCCCCTTCATAACTGTCCTCGCAGGCTCCTCACTTTGAAAACTGCCTTCCTTTTGGCCATCACCTCTGCTCGCAGGGTGAGTGAGCTTTAGGCTCTATCTTCCAAACACCCTTTCTTCTCTGTGCATCCGGGCAAAGAGGTGCTTCGAACGAGGCCCTCGTTCCTTCCAGAAGTGGTTACACCTTTTCACATTGGACAAATAATTACTTTGCCCACTTTTTCCCCACCTCCGCACCCTTCCAAGGAGGAGGAGAGACTCCAACATCTGGACCCCAAACGTGCGCAGTCCTTCTACCTTGATCACATAAATGATTTCCGGGTGGATGATCAACTCTTAGTTGGCTATGTAGGTGCCAAGAAAGGTTGGGCTGTTCCAAAGCGTACCATCTCTAGATAAGTTGTCCTTTGTATCAAAATCTGTTACGCTTTGGCGAAAAAGGAACCTCCAGTGTGGCTGCGGGCTCGCTCCACTGGAGCTACGGCAGCCACCATTGCACTGGCACGTGGAGTTCCACTCCTTGACATCTGTCAGGCAGCCACGAGGGCATCCTTGCACATGTTAACTAGACATTACTGCCTGGACAGTCAAGTTCGGAGGGACGGCTATTTTGCCTGTTCGGTCCTCCAGGACTTCCTGGTGTGAACTTGGTTCGCAGACCCTCCTCCAAGGTTGCTATTGCTGGGGTATCTATTTTAAGGTAAGGAATCTATAACTAACTGTCTTTCAAATGAACAAGTTACTTACTTTTGGTAACGATGTATCTGTAAGAGACATAAGTTAGTTATAGATTCCTTACCGCCCCAACCATCCTCCCTGCTCTGCGAACTGACTTCTAGGGATAGGGACTCCCTTACAGGGCCCTAAGTGTGACGCACCAGTGGTCAGTGTCTTGCATGGCTCTGCGCTTCTGGCGTGGAAAGTCGTGTCAGAACTGACTTCAGCGCGCAGGTGCGGCATCTAAGTAGGCACCGCAACGTCATCCCAGCGACCATGACGGACGCGGAGTCGACCGACTCCACCTACCGACGCGCAGGGGTACTGCTGAGAAAAAATTCTCCGGATCCAGTCTGACGCCTGGGGGAAATTCTAAGGTAAGGAATCTATAACTAACCTATGTTTCTTACAGATACAACATTACTGAAGGTAAGTAACCTGTTCTTCAGGTAGAGACTGTCTAACTGCAGATTCCTTACTGACCCTCCCTCCTCCCTGTTCTGTTAAATGGTCTTTTCATAAAAAGTTCACAATTTAGGAATCTGCACACTGGTCGCGACTAATCTAATTGGCTAGTTGTCTGCGGACGCAGAAGGATCAAGAGAACAACTGATGTCATTTTGCATGGGTGGTGCCTACATAGGCCAGCGCACTTCACATCTGGTGTTGAATGACTTCGACATGGAGCCACCAGAACCACCTGCCGATGCACATGTGTACTGTTGAAGATTGTCAGAATGCAGTCTGACCCCTGGGGGAGTATTCAAACGATGAGGAATCTGCGGTTAGATAGTCTCTCTACCACAAAGAGCGTTACTGAAGGTAAGTAACTTATTAATCATAACCAGCCATCATTATCATGTAGTGACTTTAGGGGGAAGGTTTGGAATAAGTTACCATTTGGACAACTATAGCAGAAATTGTGCTTCCCTGAAATATTTGTGAGGGATGTATTTAAAGTTATACACTTGGGATTTTGAAGAGACCGCAGAAAGTAATAGAAATACATTTCAGATTACATTAGGGTAAAGTTTTTGTTTTGCTATATCCAGAACTTTCTCTGCATTGAAATACTGCTATGTTTACTTACGTTAGTTTATTTTTATTTATATTTCAGTTTTTAATGAGTTCTTATCAACACCATATGTGACCAGAATAAATACATATTTGAAAGTTAATGGGTGATGCTGAATGCTTTGCAAATATGCCTAAAATAATTGTTAGTCTGTTACACATGTTGTTTTTCTTTACAGCGTTTGCAGGTAAACATCTTGATTTGTGCTATTACTGATTGTTTTGGTCCAGTAACTTACCCCTGCTAAAGAAACTGGAAGGGCCTGGACGCCTTTTGTGTGCATCTGTATTGAATTTTTATGGTAAAGTTGCTTGTTACTGATTGCCTTTTTGTTTCACTTGCATGGATAAATCCTGAGTATCAATACGATTCATAGAACATAATGTTGAGAACTCGTTTTAAGTCATCAGTGAGTTTTTAGATTTATCAGAACTGCCTTTGTCAGTCATGTTAGCTATCAAACGCTTAACATGGGGTGCATTTTAATAGGGCCAGTTGTTATTTTCTGTAACACTTTTCTCCTTAATAAGTCCCTATGCACAAGTGTTTTTGTGCAGCTTTTATCTTTGGAAACCCTGATGCTGTCCAAGATTTGGTGACCACAACCGTTCACCTTCTAATGACTCTGATTTTCTCCTTTTAAGAAGTAAAGAAATTGTTTGCTGGTGGATAACATGTTATCTGAGGGTTATGCACTGTGATTGCATCTCAACACTGCTCGAGGCAGGTAGCAGGAAGACCAGAACTGGTGTAGATAGGAATCTGTTGATTGTGCAACCAGCAGATATCTCCTGGGTTGCTCAATTGTTTAGCAGTGCCAACTGATTTCACGTATTTTTGGATTGATAGTAATTACACCTGCAAATTCTGTTTCAAAAATCCTAGTTGTATGTGTACACAATAAAGGGAATATTTAGGCACTACAATTCTTAGAGGTTAATGCTCCTAGCCTCAACCAGTTAATCAAAGGCCCTGACCAAACTGCCTCTCACACATTAGAAGTAGTTTTTGCACCAAGTATTAACACAAGCCACCTATAGTTAAAGTAACTCCTGCTATGGCCTGTGATTGTTTAATCAATTCAATCTTTTTTAAAATACCATGCATCCCGCATAGTCAATCGCAACCTCTGCCCACTGTGGGTCAGAAAATTAACAGCATGAGTAAATCGGACTTTCAAAACAGCTAGAGTTCTTCTAATCTAAAACCATTATTCACTACTGACCTGTAGGGAAGCTCTCCACAGCACCAAAACACTCGAGAATTGCCAACCTTAAAAAGAAAAGTAACAAAACAAGGGATCAAAGCAACCAGCAAATGCTATAGCAGAGACATTGGCAAAAAAACACACAAAGACTGGATTTAAGAATATTATGGCTCAAGTCAACTAATCAATCAAAAGAAATGGGCAACTTCTTCAACAAACTTACTGACACAGAAGCCATGAAAACTGTTCCTTGCACAGCCATAAAATAACTATGATTCCAGAGCTACTAATATATCAGCTCAATTACTCCTAACTATAGTCCGATTCCTCCACCACAATTTGAAGCCTCTTTTCCTCATTCACACACATGAAAATGGAGAAAGTGATCACATCTACATATCAGGCACAGATGCAGTTAGCTAGGTCTCCAATCACCTGGAGCAGTTTTTACCTTCCGCTTGTTAGGCTGCTCCAAACCAGCGCATCTTTTTGCATGCAGAGACGTGCATTTAGAAGGTTGGCTGCTAGTAGTACGCTCTACATGAGGAATGTGGGGCCCAACAGCTTGAGATTCCCTGCCATACTCAGTCTTTCCATTAAGCTGCAGTGCTCTTTCTTATCCTAAGCTGCCAAGTTGTTCAGTGGAACACAGGCTGACTTGTGGCCTTTAAAGGAACTTGGTGATGTCTTCTAAGATATTCATACCTGCAGTTTTGGTTCCTCTTGTGAATTGGAAACCTGGATGGCGCTTAAAGAAGTGCCTCAAGGATTATATGATGAAGGAGGTGGAGCAGGGCTTTACCAGTAAATTCATCATGTTGATCTGATCCGTCTGTGACTCTAATCAAAGAGCTATAGACACCTCCCACTCCTTAAGTGGGGAGTGGGCACAGAAGCGGGTGGATCGCTTTATTAGGCATCCTAGTTAAAATTGCAGTAGTGCATCTGAGCCCCATTGAATTGTCTCATAGTATGTTTTGATGCAAGGATAAAGTACTTTCTTTTACTAAGATAAGCACTGGGATGGACAGCGTAATTAATTGTTTGTTGGTTGATTATGTTCTGAGCTCTTGCCCTCCATTTTACCTCCTTGAGAAGCCTTTTACTTCTCACTACCCTGAGACTCAAGTGCAGAAAGAGTTGTACTAGGCCCATTTTGCAGAAACATAGTAGGACAGGGCTCCAGGATATCAATCAATCTGAAAGAGACACGTTAGTGACAGATTCCTTACCTTAGAATATCCCCAGGCGTCAGGCTGGATCTGGAAAGTTTTTGCGTAGCAGTACCCTTGCGCGTCGGTAGGCGGCGTCGTGTGGCTCCGCGTCCGTCGTCGGCGTCGTGATCGCCGGGAGGACGCCGCGGGCAGTACTTAGACGCCGCCCCTGCGCGCTGACGTCAGTTCTTCTTTTTCCGCGCCAGCAAGCGCAGATCCGGGAAGAGCAGTGCCCTAGTCATTTTTTGACTAACTTTTTTGGTGAATTTTTTGACTGTTTCTTTTCGTATCGACTCCAAGGTGTCGTTAGGGATGCCCGGCTTTAAGCGTTGCGACGCCTGTGCTCGGATGATGTCCATCACAGACCCGCATCTGGAGTGTCTCTTCTGTTTCGGGCGAGACCACGACACGAAGTCGTGTTCCGACTGCCGGTCCCTAAACCCGAAAGCTTTGCGAGAGCGGTCTCGAAAGCTCCTCGAGGCCCGGCAGTCGGCTCCGTGCCGCACCAAGCCCCGGTCGCGTGAGAGGTCGAGGGGTCGGTCGCGGAGTCCTCGCCGGTCGTCGGAATCCAAGTCTTCGTCGTCCGGTAAGTCTAAACACAAGAAGTCCAAGAAGCATCATCGCTCTAGGACTTCGCCTCGCCGATGTCGCGACTCGGCTGAGGCCCCTCCCGGCACCGTCCCCGCCCCGCGGCCCCGGACATGCCTGTGGAGTCGCCCCCGCAATACCCGTCCTTCCCGGGTTCGGGGCGGATCCGGCCCAAATACAGGAATTCCTGTCGGCCATGGCCCGCCTCTTCGGGCCTCAAGGTCCCTCCGGTGCGCCTTCGGGCCCCGCGGGCCCTGATGGGGTTGCCCCGGCGTCGCCGACGACTCCGGTCCCGGCGTCGCTCGTGCCTCCAGCCTCTATCCCGGCTCCGGCTTCGGCCCCGGCCTCGATCCCGGCTCCGGTGGTACCGCAACCCCCATCGACGCCGGTCGACCTGACCACGCCTCCGCCGGCGCCGATGTCTCCGGTGCCGTTCCTGACGCCGCCCAGGGCTCCGGGCGGCGTCGTCCCCTGTACTCTCCGGCTCCGGACATGGAGCCGGACCGACGCCGCTCGACGCCGGTTCCGGCGCCGATGAGACCTTGGTTCCCAAATGTCCCTCCTCCTCCTTATTTTGAACCGGAGGAGGACCAGGAGGACTGGGAGGGGTCTGAGGACCCTCTGGCACAACAGTGTCAGTATGATGAGGACTGGGCAGAGGAACTAGGGATGCCAGTGGTCTAGATACTTCCCCTGACACTGGCATGCTGTCTCCTCCCGTGGCTACGGAGAAGGGAGCCAATTTTGCAACGGTGTTGCGTAGGGCAGCTGGAGCCTTACATCTCCGACTCCCTACTGTGGCGGTCAAGACTAATCTCTTGACAGGAGTGCTTCAGCCGGCAGCCTCCTCCTTGGAGACTGTGCTGCCGTTTAACGATGCACTCACTGACGTTCTTTTGGGCGCCTGGTCCAAGCCCAACACAGGGGCTCCTGTGGATAGGAACGTGTCCCGACGCCATCACCCAGCTCCGGGCGACCCCTTGTTTCTCTCTGTCCACCCCACTCCTGAGAGCTTGGTTGTCCAAGCCTCGGCTTCCCAAACCGCCTTCCCTACCGCCCCTCCGGATAGGGAATCCAAACGCCTGGATCAATTTGGGAAGAAGGGTTTTTCTTCCTCCAGTGCTGGCTTGCGGTCCATCAACACCGCTTGTCTTTTGGGCCGATATACCCACTCCCTGTGGGATTCGGTGGCGACTGTTTTGCCCCAGTGTTCTGAGGAGGTCCAGACACTGCTTACCCGCGCCATTGCGGAAGGTAGGGATGCCCCCAAATACACCATACGTTGTGGCCTTGATACCGCCGACTCGCTGGGCAGATCTATTGCAACAACGGTGGCGCTGCGTCGCCACGCCTGGCTGAGAACCACTGGTTTTTCGGGTGATGTCCAGAATACACTCATGGACATGCCCTTTGATGGAGTCGGTCTTGTTGGTTCCAAAGCAGACCATGCGTTGGAGCGTTTTAAGGACTCATGGGCTACTGCCAAGTCCCTGGGCCTTTCTACTGCACGCCCTCCGCTAACCTCTGCTTTTCGCCCCTATCGTGGCAACGGAAGGGGCGCCCAGTCACGTCAGCAGCCCAGCCACCGGCCCGCGCAGCAGGCGTCTTCGCGTGGCCAAGGACGTGGATACCGCCGTGGCGGTTCGGGCAACCAGCGTGCGGGTCAGGCCACACACCCCGCCCGCGGCCTCCAAGCCCTCCTAGTCCCTCCTTTCAGGTGCACAGCACGCCAGTTGGGGGCAGGGTCCGCCATCACCTTCACCACTGGCGTGCCATCACCTCGGACAAGTGGGTCTTGGACATTGTCCGAAGGGGCTACTCCCTCCCCTTCGAGACCACCCCCCCAGCCATGCCACCTCAATTCCACCGCATGTTAGGGGATCACTTGGTGCTTCTGCAGAAGGAAGTCACGGCCCTCTTGGCCAAGAGGGCCATCGAGCATGTTCCGACCCCAGAAGTAGGGCGTGGTTGCTTCTCCCACTACTTTCTGGTGCCCAAAAGGACAAGGAGGACATGCGTCCTATCTTGGACCTCCGGAACGTCAATCGCTTCCTCCGGAAGGAGAAGTTCAAGATGCTCACCCTAGCTCAGGTCTTGACTGCCCTCGACCCTGGAGACTGGTTGGTAGCGTTGGACTTGCAGGACGCCTATTTCCACATCCCCGTCCTGCCGGCCCACCGGCGTTACCTTCGGTTCACGGTAGGCCACGAGCATTTTCAGTTCACCGTGCTCCCCTTTGGTCTTACCAGTGCCCTCGGGTGTTCACGAAAGTGATGGCGGTGGTCGCAGCTCATCTGCGCCGGGCAGGGGTTTCAGTCTTCCCCTACCTCGACGACTGGCTGCTGAAGGCGGGCTCGTCCCAGGCAGTCGTCTCCCACCTCCAGACTACGGCCGAACTCCTGCACTCGCTGGGGTTCTCCATCAATGTGCCGAAGTCGCATCTGATTCCTTCTCCACAGCTCCTTTTCATCGGAGCAGTTCTGGACACGACGCAGTTTCGGGCCTATCCTCCCGAACGGCGAGTCCGGGATATTCAGGCTATGATTCCGATCTTTCAGCCTTTATCCTGGGTTTCGGTACGGATGACCCTGAGGCTGCTGGGCCTCATGGCCTCCTGCATCCTGCTGGTCAATCATGCCAGATGGCATATGCGGGCTCTGCAGTGGGACCTGAAGTTCCAGTGGGCGCAGCACCAGGGCAACCTGTCCGATCACGTCCAGATCTCGGAGGGGACTGCAAAACAGTTGCAGTGGTGGCTCTCGAACCGGCAATGGGTCATGGGCACATCCCTCTCCCTTCCCCAGCCAGAGCACACAGTTGTGACGGACGCGTCCCTTCTGGGATGGGGCGGTCACATGGGAGAGGCGGAGAGCAGAGGCCTCTGGTCTCCGGGCGGAGTCCCGGCTCCATATCAACCTTCTGGAGCTCCGGGCGATCCGACTTGCACTCAAGGCATTCCTTCCATCTGTCAAAGGGAAGGTAGTGCAGGTGTTCACAGACAACACCACCGCCATGTGGTACTGCAACAAACAGGGCGGGGTGGGGTCGTGGACCCTCTGTCAGGAGGCTCTGCGCCTCTGGACATGGCTGGAACATCAGGGCATGTTCCTGATGGTTCAACACCTGGCAGGTTCCCTGAACGCCAGGGCGGACGAACTCAGCCGCAGGTGCATGATGGATCACGAATGGCGTCTTCACTCGGAAGTGGCGCAAGGACTCTTTCTACAATGGGGAGAGCCTTGGTTAGATCTATTCGCCACCGAAGAGAACGCGCAATGTCAGCAGTTCTGCGCGTTGGGATTTCCAAGGCGGCACTCGCTCGGCGACGCTTTTCGTCGCGATTGGAGTTGCGGTCTGTTGTACGCCTTTCCGCCTATACCACTTCTACCCAGAGTGTTGAAGAAGATTCGGCACGACCGGGCCCAAGTCATCCTTGTGGCTCCGGACTGGGCTCGAAGAATTTGGTATCCCGAGCTACTCCGTATGAGCGTAGATCCCCCGATCCGTCTGCCTCTTCGGGAGGATCTTCTGTCGCAGCAGCAGGGACCGGTCCTCCACCCGAACCTGTCCAGTCTACACCTGCTTGCGTGGAGATTGAGCGGCGGCAGTTGATTCCTTTCGACTTGCCTCCCGAAGTTTGTGATGTGATTCTGGCAGCCAGGCGTCCCTCCACTAAGGTGGTATACGCCTGTAGGTGGCACAAATTTGTGGCATGGTGCACAGCAAAGGCTGTGAACCCCCTTTCTGCCCCTCTTTCTGAGGTCCGTCTGTTCCTTCTTTCTCTGGCCCAACAGGGTTCTGCCCTGGGTACCATCAAGGGTTATCTCTGTGCTATCTCGGCCTTCCTCAGGCTCCCTGATCAGCCCTCCCTTTTAAGTCCCCTGTTGTTAACAGGTTCTTAAAAGGCATTACACACCTCTTCCCTCCTGTTCCGTTTGTGATGCCTCAGTGGGACTTGAACTTGGTTCTTACCTTTTTAATGTGCGCTCCCTTTGAGCCTCTACATAACTGTCCTCTTCGTCTTCTGACTCTGAAGACAGCCTTTCTAGTGGCCATCACCTCCGCTCGGCGGGTGAGTGAGCTCCAGGCTCTATCATGCAAACCTCCCTTTCTGTCTGTCCATCCAGACAAGGTTGTTCTTAGGACGCGTCCGTCCTTCTTGCCAAAGGTGGTTACTGCCTTCCACATTGGGCAGACCATCACTTTGCCTACCTTCTTTCCGCCTCCGCATCCTTCCAGAGAGGAAGAGAGGCTCCACCGTCTGGACCCAAAACGTGCGCTCTCTTTCTATATCGACCGCACCAAACACTTCCGGGTGGATGACCAGCTCTTTGTTGGCTACGTGGGCGCCAAAAGGTCGGGCGGTGCACAAACGAACCATCTCCCGCTGGGTTACCTTGTGCATCAAGGCCTGCTATTCTTTGGCTAAGAAGGAGCCTCCTGTTGGGCTGCGTGCCCATTCCAGCAGGGCAACGGCTGCTACCACGGCTTTGGGCCGCGGTGTTCCGCTGCAGGTTATCTGTCAGGCAGCTACGTGGGCCTCGCTGCACACGTTTACTAAGCATTACTGCCTTGACAGTCAGGTCCGGAGGGACGGCTTCTTTGGCCGTTCTGTCCTCCGGGACTTCCTTGTCTGATCTTTGTTCGCAGACCCACCACCGGGGTTGGTATTGCTGGGGTATCTATTCTAAGGTAAGGAATCTGTCACTAACGTGTCTCTTTCAGATGCACAAGTTACTAACTTGTGTAACGATATATCTGTAAGAGACAGTAGTTAGTGACAGATTCCTTACCGCCCACCCATCCTCCCCGTTCTGCGAACTGATTTCTAGGGTTAAGGACATCCCTTTCAGGGCCCTAGTATTTTTCAGACACCTATGTCAGCTTCTTGCATGGCTCTGCGTTCCTGGCGCGGAAAGTCGTGTACAGAACTGACGTCAGCGCGCAGGGGCGGCGTCTAAGTACTGCCCGCGACGTCATCCCGGCGATCACGACGCCGACGACGGACGCGGAGCCGCACGACGCCGCCTACCGACGCGCAAGGGTACTGCTACGCAAAAACTTTCCGGATCCAGCCTGACGCCTGGGGATATTCTAAGTTAAGGAATCTGTCACTAACTACTGTCTCTTACAGATATATCATTACAGAAGTTAGTAACTTGTGCATCAGGATTTATAAAGCATGGCTAATCTCCCGATAGGGTATCCAGGCACTAGCAGGTCCTGGACGGTTAGTGGATCAGCCAGGTCTTGAGGGCCATTAGGAATTCCAGAAGTGAGGTGATGGTCCGGAGGTGCATGGGGAGGCTGTTCCAGGTCTTTGCTGCGATGTGGGAGAAGGAGCGTCCTCCACTTCTGCTTCGGTAGATACGGGGAGTATAGGCTAGTGAATAGGAGGCAGAGCGTAGTCTTCTAGACGGTTGGTGGAAATTCAGGCACTGGTTAAGATATGCGGGTTATTGGTTGTGTAGAGCCTTGCGTGCGTGGGTCAGCAGCTTGAATTGGCATCTCTTCTGTATGGGGAGCCAGTGGAGTTGCCTGAGGTGGGATGTGATGTCGGTTTGTCGGGGAAGGCCTATGATGAGTCTGGCTTCGGCGTTCTGTATGGTCTGAAGTCTCTGCAAGAGGTGTGTGGCGATTCCTACGTAGAGGGCGTTACCGTAGTCCAGTCACCTGGTGATGAGGGCGTGTGTCATGGTGAGTATCGCGTGTAGGGGGAGCCACTTGAAAATCTTACGTACCATGCGCAGAGTGAGGAAGCAGGCGGAGTAGATGGCGTAGATCTGTGATTTCATGGTGAGCTTGTTGTCAGTGATGATTCTAATGTTTCTGGCATGGTCGGTAGGAGTGGGTGCGGGTCTTAGGTCTGAGGGCCACCAGGAGTCTTTCCATGTGTTGCTGCTGTTGCCAAAGATCTTGTCTGTGTTCAGCTGCAGGCAGGTTTTCTTCATCCAGTCGGCGACGTTTGTCATGCATCTGTGGAAGTTGGTTCTGGTGGTGGTGGGATCGTTTTTGAGTGAGAGGATGAGTTGGGTGTCGTCTGCATAGGAAATGATGTTAAGACCGTGAGATCTGATGTTGGCTATCGGGGTCATATATGCGTTAAATAAAGTGGGGCTTAGCCCTGGGGGACACTGCAAGTGATGTCCTTGGGTTCAGAGGTGAAAGGTGGGAGGTGGATCCTCTTTATTCTTCCGGTGAGGAAGGAGAGCCATGTGAGCGCGTCCCCTTGGATGCTGATGTGGTGGAGTCTTTCGATCAGTGTGTGGTGTGATATGGTGTTGAAGGCTGCTGAGAAGTCGAGGAGGATCAACGCTGCTGTTTCTCCTCGGTTAAGGAGAGTTCTGATGTCGTTGGTGGCTGCGATCAGGGCGGTTTCGGTGCTGTGAATGCTGTGGAAGTCGGATTGGTAGGCGTTGAGTAGCTGGTTCTGCTCCAGGTGTCATGAGTTTATTGTTGATGATCTTTTCCAGTACCTTTGCTGGGAATGGGAGCTGGGAGATTGGCCGGTAGTTTTGGAGTTTGCTGTGGTCGTCGGAGGGTTTTTTGAGTAGTGGTCTGACTTTGGCGTGTTTTCAGGCATCGGGAAATGTTGCGGTGGTGATAGAGGTGTTGAGTAGGGTGGTGAGTTCCAGTACCAGCCCCATCTGACCAATGACCCCCAGACCTGGAACTAACATGGAAGGTGCTGCAGGAAACGATATCCAGAATGACATGATCACAGTAATTAGTTCTTTGTGAACCACTGAGAAATAGAATAGCAAGGAACACAAACATCACTTACCATTCAATGTCATCACAGAGGTTTTAAAAAGTTTATTAAGATACATATATCCTTAAAAACACCATTAATAACTTAGCCTGAAGGTTTGATGACTCTGGTTTCATCAAGGAGCTTCAGTTGTAGTTCCAGATGCCAGAATGATGAACAGCAGGAGCAGGAAACACACCAAAAAACCAGCATCTCTGTTCTTCACCATGATGAGAGGATGCTGAATAACAATGGTACTATTAAACACCCCATTTTAATCCTTGAATTGTGGAAATCTCATCAGAGACAGAGTTTTTGTATTAATTTAATGCGGACCCAAGCGTCTGAATATATAACGTAGATTGAAGAAAAGTGGATGTAATCCCCCAATTCAGAGGTTTTCTCTAGTGTAATCCTCTGTCCACACCATGAAAAGCTGGTCTAAAAGTATATATCCCAAATGGTAAAGTTGTTATTGTAACAGCCTTTTTTATGATTGTGTATAGTCATCTTTAAAAAAAAAATAAAAACAATAAAATATGTGTAGGAGGCTGGCTTAGTATATGGTGCACACTTTAAGTGATGCACCATGCACTAATTCAGGCAAACCTTATGGTGATTTTAGTGTTATTTGAAACCATAGAGAGCTCTCAAAGTGGTAGCTGTGGAGAGCAGCCTTCAGGCTTATCTTGAAGGAGGGTATAGCTGCTTGTTTTACCCTCTTAATCTGTAGTCTAAGTTAGATGAAAAGAAACCACACAGTGTTTAGCAAAAATAAGTCTATTTATTACAACGCAATATCACTATCACATTGGTGTATCTCCTACCTGGAGATATCAATACAATATACAATACACAGGAATACTTTAAAAGCAAATGGGTAAGTAGCACAAAATACAGTGGTCTCCAGAGGGTGACCAAACTATATACTATAAAAGTGGAATGTGAACTGCAACGGTGGACGGCACTTAGACCAGAAGACCCAGAGGAGCCAGGGACACACGGAACCACCCAAGGTAAGTACCCAGGAATCTCACTGAGGCTGTGCGCAGAGTGGAAACACAGCTGCATGTCCAATAGAAGTCAATGGAGAAGTTGCGGTTGCAGTCTTAGAGAAGGACTGTTCCCAGATGACCCATAAGAAACCCTTTGGAAGACAGATGGTTGGAGAGCCACCCCACACGTGGATGCCGCAGGAACCAAGTTGCCTGCACCAGGGAAGCCATGTGCATAGTGAAGTGACGGTGGAACCTGCCATAGACCGCAATGGGAGACTTGAAACAAGATGCCTCTGGAGAAGACTGCAAAGGAGTCCGTGGGATCCCAGAGTGGATTCTGGAAGTGAAGAACCTGCAAGCAGAGAGAGCAGAGTGTATGCCACTCGGAGGTGAACAGAAGGCACGGAGACACAATGCCCACTTATGTCAGGAGGTTCTGAAGAGTCAACAGTGACCTTGTCGCTGCAGCTGTGAGGACCAGGCAACGCTGAGGAAGAATAGGAGCCGTCCACGAGCTGCCCCACATCGGATGTCGGTGACTAGGTGGTCGGTGTCCAGCGGGAGCACCAACAAGCCTTGGTAGCCGCAACTGGCATGGAAGATGTAAAAGGAGCAACGTTGGGACCAGCAAAGTCTAAGGGACTCACCAACAGCAGAAGAGTCAGAGCAGGCCCCGAGCAAGCAGGGGAGCCCACTGATGCAAGAGAAGACCCTCAGGAGAACCCCCAGGCCGAAGGCACAGGAGTTGCAAGAGGACCTCGAGCAGCTCACCAAAGATGGAGGCCCACTGTGCAGAGGATGCAGTGACGATGCTGATCTTGGAGAGAAGAGGTGCTGGAGGCTGGAGCTTCTTGTAGCCCAAAGATCTCTGGAGTGCAGAGCCAACAAGCCTTGGCAACGGCAAGTCGACCCAGTGCACAGGGGTTTGGTCCCAGTAGTTCTGACGATGGATACTGGCCTCAAAATTGCAGAGAGGATGGGACAGGCCTCGAGGGAGTTGCAGAACCACCACCTGCATTGCTGAGCCTCGGAAAGTCCGTAGGATGACAGGAGCAGCAGACCTGTCAGGTTTGTTGCAGTGCCTTCAGATGCAGGGGAGTGACTCCTTCACTCCAAGGGAGATTTCTTTGGGTGTCCTTGATGCCCACAGGTCTGTAGAAGAACCTGGAAGAAGCACAGACACAGGCGACGAAGAAGACTTGAGGAACAGCGAGACCAGTAGCAGCAGGAGTCTTCCTTGGTGCAGTCTCGGTTCCACTCGAAGTCAAACGAAGTGTCAGACAAGTGAAGAGCGGCGTCGTTTCAGGGTTGAGTCTTGTCCCACAATGAATCTAAGGACCCACCCACAGGGGAGCCCTTAAGTACCCTAAGGAAAAGGTTGAAACAACTCGGGGGTCCCTCCCAGCGGAGGGGCTGGACAGAGGAGAGGATACTCCCTTGTCCTTTGCCCAGTTTAGTTCCGGAGCGGGAACCAATGGTTCCTGAACTGGCAGAAACTGAAATATGCAAGGAGGGCATCAAATGTGCCCTTCAAAGCAGTCTGGTAGCGCTGGCAAACGTCTCCACCCCAGCCCAATACACTAAGTCCGGTCTGGGAGGTGGTCACATCTCCCTGTGACAGGAAACCTATTGTCCTATCTTCCCCTGCTCAAGCCTGGCTCAGCAGCAGGGGGGCAGAATCATGTCTGTGGTCGGCAGCAGCAGTAGCTTGCTTGCAGACCTAGAAAGGCTGTTACCGGAAGAACAGGGGGGTCCCCTAAGGAGCACCCCAGTACATGGGATCATACTTCCAACACTGGAATCAGTGTTGGGGTATGATTCCAACATGTTTGATACCAAACATTAATGGGTTCGATGCAGCCACTATATAGTTAGACATCTCTTAATGACTGATGTCCACTATATCTCTAAAAATGGCTGACCACATTTACAAAAGCCTGAAGAATCAACCCGGGGTTTGTAGGGGGTGTCCTGCTCATGGAGGGGCACCCTCACACTTGTAACCAAGCACCCTGCCCTCAGGACTGAAGGGCCTTCTTAGGGGTGTCTTATAAGTTTTAAGTGCAGTGCCCTTAGATATAAGGAAACGTATATCTGTCGTGAGAGGTGCAAGCACCAACTCACAAAGGCTGCAGTGGCAGGCCTGTAGTCACAGTTTAAGTGGACTCCCATGGGTGTCACAATACATGCTGCAGTCCATGGGAGACCCCCGGTGTACCTATGCCCTGGGTACTTTAGTACCATATGCTAGGTACTTACAAGGATACACCAGTCGCCAGTTGTGGAGGTACCAAATTACTTACCATTTCAATTTAGGGGAGAAAGCATAGTTGCTGGGGTCCTAATTAGCAGGATCCCAGCTAGGTCAACAACACACTGACACCAAGCAAAAAATGGGGGTAACCATGAAAGCAGATGCTACTTTCCTACAATATGGTTTTAAAAAAAAAAGTGCCTTAATATCAGTCAAGCAGTGGGAGTTTGATGTCTTCGACTTGACAATGAATATGCAACGATAAAAATAGGATGTTATGGCGTACACTACATTGGGACCAAAAAATCCATCTGTATTAATTTGGCAGAGCTACTTTCACCCAGATTTTCAATTCATCAGCAGCACTCATGAAACTTCAGTCTCATACAACAAAGCAGTTAACTGACAGTTGCAACAGAGGGAAGCATCTCTTTTTTATATGGGGTTGCAATGTAGAGCCCCTCCAATGTTTGACAATCACTGTATTCTGAAGAATTACTCTGGAGTATTGTTAGAAATGGGGGTCTCTAGTTGGCAATGATTTGCATCTTTGTCCAAATAGGGACCCTTCCTTCTAGTCAGGATAAGGGGATACAATACTGAAATAACCCCTGCTCACCCCCTTGGTAGCTTGGCACGAGCAGTCAGGCTTATCTCAGAGACAGTGTGTGAAGCATTTGCACAAAACACACAGTAATACAGTGAAAACATTACAAACGTACACCACACCAGTTTTAGAAAAATAACTAATATTTATCGGTGCAAACAAGACCAAAACGATAAAAGACCAACATAAAGTAAGCAAAAATATGCACTTTGCAAGAATGACTTTAAAATGCAGTTCCTTAAAGCCGTTCGCTCCGTCCGGGGCTACCGCTGTGCTGAAAACAACAGAATTCAACAGTTCTGGCCAACTGTGCTGGTGCGGACCAGGGTTGGTGTCAGCAGACTTGGTAACAGTACCTTTGGCACCGGCTGACCGCGTCGGTGCAGGCCGGTCGTGGCAACCGTCGCGTTTGCGATGTGAAGCGTAGCGGTGCGGCGTGTGGTGCCCTCAAGCCGCAGTGCAGGCTACGGCTCGGTGACGGTCGTCCAGCGGCATCGTTGAGACCAGGGCTGCGGTGTGGAGTGAGGCGGTGCTCGTTGCGGTGCTGACAGGTCAAGGTGCAAGCGGCAGTGCCGGTTGATGGGAGCTGCCGTCGGTCGGCCCAGACTGCGGTGTGGGACGGGACGGGGCGGTGCGTTGTGTGAATTACAAGCGATGCCCCCAAACCACGGTGCTGTCACGGGTGTCGAAGTCAGCGTGCAGTGACGTAGTCGGTGAGCCCAGGGCGGCAGAAGGCAGAGAGGTGGTGCGGTGCCTACAGGTTGCAGTGCAAGCAGCGGCTCGGTGGAGCCGGTCGTCGTCGGTGAGACCAGGGTTGCATTGCCTTCTACAGTGCCTTCAGGACACAGAGCCAGCAGCGGTGACGGTGTCGGCTACTTTCCCCCTCTGTGGCAACTGAATCCCATGGTACCAGAGGCAGTACCCAGAGGTAAGTGAAGTCTTTGCTGTCCCTGAGACTTCAGGAACAGGAGGCAAGCTCTATTTCAAGCCCTTCGAAATACTCAGCAACAAGTGAAGAAAGTTAAGTCCAGTCCTTTCACTGCCAAAGGGAGAAGCAGCAATTGTAGGCCAACCCAGCAAAACAATACAGCAAAGGGGCAGTACTCCTCCTGGCAGTTCTTACAGCTCTTCTTGGCAGGTTCCTTGATCCAAGCGAGTTCTAAAGTTCTGGTGTCTGGGCCCCAATATTTAAACTCAGTTTCTCTTTGTTCTCTTGGGCAGAAAGTGTCTGTGCTCAGTCCAAACCAGTTTGGTCATCTCTGGCCCAGCTGCCCGGCTGAAGGTGGAGACAACATTGTCCAAGGCAGACTAGGCCCATTCAGGTGCAAGGAAATCTCCTTCCACTACTCTAAATGCAGCCCAGGTCTACGCAGCCCAGCCCTGACTCATCCAGGAAAGGCAGGACATACCTCAACTCCCCCCCCACTCCCCCGCCCCCCCGTGGCTGTCTGACGAGGATGCACATTCCCAGTCCCTGTCACTCCAAAGCCAGACCGTCAATCCACAACCCAGCAGAGGCACACAGGATGGCTAAGCAAGAAAATTCCTACTTTCTAAAAGTGGTATTTTCAAACACAGAACATAAAAATCATCTTTACTAAAAGATGCATTTCTACATTCTGAGTTCAGGCATACTAAACTCAATTTCTCCATCTTGTCCCAATGGAAAGATATACTCGTAAAATGTTACCAAATATTCCCCCATTCACATCCTATGGGACAGATAGCCTTTCAATAGTGAAAAACGAAATATACTGTATTTCACTATCAAGACATGCAACACACACCAGTACATGTTCTACCTTTCAAATACACTGCACCCTTCCCATAGGGGTACCTTGGGCCTACCTTAGGGGTGCCTTACATGCAATTAAAGGGAAGGTTAGGGCTTGACAAGTGGGTGCACTCGCCAAGTAGACATGGCAGTAAAAACTGCACCCAGACATTGCAGTGGCAGGTGCATGGAAGCACCAATCCATAATACAATTTACAATAGGAGCACTTGCACTTTAACACTGAACAGCAGTGAGACAGTGCGCAGAGACACTAAACCAGCAAAAACAGAGTCAAAACTAGGTCAGACAGCAAAAAGACAGGGGAAACACGCCAAAAGATGTCAGATCTAACAAGTATAATAAGTTCACAGATTACTTTGAGTAAGCTTTTAACTAAACAGTTGGCAAGCCATCGAGCCCTTACGCTCATGAACACATAGAATTCTTAGTTCTTTCAAGAATGTAAAATGTCCTAGCTGTCGTAACGGAAAGTGTCAATTCTGTAAAGGACTCGGAGGCGAGGATTATGCTTTCTTATTTCGCTTTATTTTCAATAACAGCCATTTTATTAAACATCAAATAAAAAACTAACATTTACAAAACCTCTTGGGAATCCAGCAACAATAACGGCTAATTAATAATCAGCAGTCCGGATAAAGTCTCTTGTCTTTGTCGGAGCTCCCAATTTCTTCACGTGAATCATGCCACTGGATGGTCTTCATTGAGCCTGTTAAGCAACTTTGATCCCTAAGAAAATAGAGAGCCAAAAGTTGCAGATTGTGAATAAAACATCAAGCATGAACATAACCATCAGCGTTAAACATAGTTTCAATCACATTACAACCCCATCGGGGTCATCACATCAGTATACAACCAGCTGAAACTCACAGAAAATACAAAACTTACTACCCATGGGAGGGCGATGTGGTCGAGACTTCTTGCCGGGTGGGATAATCTTCGACTCCGAGTCCTTAATAGAATTGAAACTTTCCGTTAAGATAGCTAGGAAATGTTACATTTTATGTCAGGACCGGAGGCGATGATTATGCTAGTTCAAAGCTTGCGGAGCACCAAATGAGCCGAGTCCAGCAGCGGCTTAAAATAGAATCTTTTAAAGGTGGAATCTGAAGACCAGTTTTCTGCATTCATGATGTTCTCCAAACTGGCGACTAGGCTCAACGCCTTCGAGGCCATCTTGCCACTCTTGTTGAGTGTGCCCTGAACAGCTTGGAGCCAATACTAGCCTCCTTCATGACCCACCGAACCCAGTGGGGTATTATGGGAGAAGAAACTGCCTTATGCGTTTATGTAGGGCAATATGAAGTTGCCGTTCAACCAGCGATTGAATTCTTCTGACATATCCTCATAAGCCTTGAGACACTACACCACACATAGCTTAGGGGAACTAAGAAATGCTGGATAGGTGATAACCCTGGAATTTGACTTGTTCCGTCTTCTGATCGTAAAAGACACCCCTTGCGGGGAGAATACCCTACCTGTAATATCAGGGCATGCGCGCCCGAGACCCTTCTGCAGGACACCAGGCATAAGAGCATGGCCAATTTTGCTGAAAGCTCCCTTTGAGACAAAAACCTGCTAGGTTTCAGGGGAAGAACAAATTAAGTACCTCATTGACTTCCCAGAGCGCATAATAGTGCGGTTCTGCTGGAAGGGAAAGACTGATCCCCTGAAGGAGCCTGCATACAAAAAGGTTTTACCCCACCAGGGAACCATCGATTGGTGTGGGCCCTGCTGAGATAGCGGAATAGAAGGCGTTAATCGAACAACAGGCCAGACCCTCCGTTACCAGACCGGATAAAAAGAATTGAGCACCTGCATTAAATCTGTGACCATGGGATCCGCATCCCTGTCGCAGACACCAACATGTGCATCATGACCATCATGACCATGCTGACCTGTACCATTTGACTGTACTGTCCACTCAGGTCTGGGATAGGAGATCCTCAGCCTATCTCGAAAGGCATCGGATCATCCAACATCCCCTGTAATCGGCCTTGCCATCAAGCACAAGAAGCCCTCCATCACCATTCGGTGATGAAACTGGTCTGGATTCATGAGAAGAGTCTGGAACAGGGGGAGACGGATTGGAGAATCCCAAGAAAGTTCCATCAGAACTGGAAGCCAATCTTGAGATCTCCAAATGGGAATGACCAGCACCATCTCCGCTTGCTGTCTTCTGAGCTGCGCCGAGGCCTTGGTGATCATTGCGAATGGGGGAAACGCATAACCCCTTTCCTGACTTCAATCCTGGAGGAATGCATCGGTCACCACCTCTAGCGGATCCAGTCTTCTGCTAAAGAATCTGCTCAGCTGATGATCCAGCCAGGAGGCAAACAGGGCCACCGAAAACGGCCCCCTCTTGTCCTTGATCATGGAGAAAACTTCCGGAGTCAGCTTCCACAGGCTCGAGTCCTGTAAGTGACAGGATTGCTAATCGGCCACCTGGTTCGCTTGGCTTGGAAGGTACTCTGCCGTGACTGAGATATGGTGGTCCAGGCAATATTGCCAAAATCGGACAGTGCTTTGGATTCCGTTTCCCCTAGGTGGTTGATGTAGCGGAGTGCCAATACATTGTCCATCTTTTGGAGGATGCTGTATTGGATCCTGTCCTTGGTCCAACAACGAATCGCGAACGAGCCAGCGGGGAGCTTCAAGCAATTGATATGCAACTAATGTTCTTGTTGTGACCTGTGGAGAACTCCCCACACCTCGCACCCCAGCCTAAGCAGCTGGTGTCTGACTCTGTAAAGAAATCTGGAAATTAACTGAAGATTGCTCTTCCCTTCCATGCTTCCATGTTGGAGCACCACCAGCCTATCTCCTCTCTCGCCTCGTCCAATAGTGGTACTAGCTGGGAGTAAGTGATCCCCTTCCATAAGTGATGGGCTTTGAGATGTTGTAGAGCCCGATAATGAAGTGGTCCTGGAAAGATTACCTAAATGGAGGACGAGAGTAGGCCTACCAGGCGAGCGATTTGCTGCAGCGAGGTGCGCTGCTTTGAAAGTGTTTTTTTGCAGTTCGTGCCGGATATTCATCACCTTCCAAGACGGAAGGCACAAAGAGGATGTGGTTGAGTCTATCACGAACCCCAGGAAGGTGGTCCTCTGGAAGGGAGTCAGAAGTGACTTCTTCTTGTTGATCAAGAACCCAAGACCTTCCAGGAGGCTTACCGCCACCTGTAACTGAAGGAAGCTGGGGCACTGACTGAGTAACATATTTAGTCTAGCTAGACAATGAGGCATGTTCTGTGAGCCCGAAGGTGTTCCACTACCGGCTTGAGGACCTTCGTGAAGCACCAAGGGGCTGACGATAGCCCAAAGGGTAGTGTGGAAAACTTGAATGTCTGGTGTCACCGCACAAATTGGAGGAAACGTCTGTGGGGCAGGAATACAGGAATTGTCACATAGGCGACCTTTAGATTCTGACACATTATCCAGTCGAGGGGGCGCAGAACGTCCCAGAGGAGGTGAATGCCCTCCATTTTGAAGTGGCAGTAAACAAGGTACTCGATGAACTCCCTGAGGTTGATAACTGGTCTCTGACCCCCGTACCTTTTAACTACCAAGAATAGTTTGCTGATAAAGCCATTGGGGTGCGGAATAGACGGGCATATAGCGCCTTTCTTAATTTGATCTGAAACCCCCAAACTGTCTGCAGAGACCTATGCGACTTATGGACGGCCAAGCTTGGAAAAAAATTGCCAACCGGTCCCCTACTTTTTGTTGGGAATAAAGGTGAACTTTCACCGTTATTGGAGGAGAGAGAGGCTTGTCCATTGACGCCGCAGAAATATTGGCCTCTGGTTGGGTAGAACGTCGCAAAGCAGGACTGATCTTGCCACTGGTGCGCCTGGAGCCTCCCCTGGTGGGGTATTGGGAGGCAGGACAGCCGGCCAAGTGGCTCTTGCCATGACTGGCCCCTTGGAAAGCCCGAGGGTTTAAAATCCTTTTTATGGTCAACCAGGCCTTATCTAGGGGAAGTGAATGTCGTCACGAATTTTCCCAGTTCCTTGTTGAAGGGGTCACCAAACAGGCCACCCTGTGCCACCGCCCTGCCTCCTAGGGTGCGAGTTCACCCAGCTTCGGGTCCACCTTAATGAGCAACGAACTGCGGCTGTCTATGGATAGTGCGCACTTGACCTTCCCCAAAAAGATGACCGCTCGCAGCGCCCAGCCAGAGAGGACCTCGGGAGATATACGGGACACAGAAGACTTGGCTTCCTATCTAAGATCTTAGTAATAGGCCCAACTGTGTATAGCAGTTTATCTTGGCAGGATTGCCAGGATCTATTGATGCCCTTCTTTGGGTCCTTCATGAACTTTGCTAGGAAGGTGGCCATCCTGGAGACGATCTCAAGGGTCAGGTCAACCTTACCCTCCAAAGCAGGGTAGGGACATTCCGCCCAGAGTTGGCTGCGTGCCTCCTTTTCCAGTGGCTTGCACAAGCACGCTGCCACATATTTAGCCATCTAATCTGCCGGGGTCTACTCAGAACACCTAGGGTGGATGATGTTGTTGGTGTCTAACATATCTTTTCCCATGTCCGAAGGGAGCTGCCCCAGGGGAGGGGAACGATCAGGAGAGGGATGCCAAGGTGTCGAGGGGCCTGCCTTCTTGTCTGAGTCCCGTGGGAGTCATCCCTGTTGGGGTGATTCGGCAAATACGGCCGAGAAGGCCCTGGAAAAGGCTCATAGCGCCCTAGGGGATTGATGGTGGAGCGGGGTCGGGATCCACCCCGGCTTCTCACCATCTCTTTGGTGGTAATGGCTCTGATGCCCGGGGAACCTGAGGGAGAACAGGGGGTACTGGGGCATCTAAAGGCTCGAGGTCTAGCCTCGGAGCCTTGGCGCATTCCTGCGCTATTTGCCTCGATAGGCATTGTTCCAAGAGGGCCATGGCCTCCGAGACCGTCCTGTGAATAGAGGCATATGCCGCCTTGTAGAAATCGCTGCCCAAGGTAGGAAATGCAGGGGGGTCCCCTTCCATATGTGTGCCTTCCGACGTCTGCATGACGTCTGCACCAAAAAGGTAGACCAGCCAGTGCAGCATTGCCAGATTTGACACTGGGGGTCCAGTAAAGTTATCTGTGGGCCAGGCTGCATGTTTTTGACGGGTGTAGACCTAGGCACACTTCCCCACCCCACCCCTCCTCCCTTTTTAGGTAGTCCTGGGGTTTGGCCTGTGAGCATGTCCCCACGGAGGCCTGAGCGTCCCCTGACTCAAAGTAGAGACCCTGCGGGCGTTGAAAAAAAGAAATGTGGACTCCCTGTTTAAGTCACCCGTTGTAACGCTTTTTCTGAAAGGTCTTCAGCATACATTTCCTCCCAAACCTTTCTTTATGCCCCAATGGGAGCTTAATTTAGTTTTGACATTTTTGAATATGTTCTCCCTTTGAACCCATGCATGCCCGTCTTCTCAGACATTTGGCAGTAAAAACTGCCTTCTTGGTGGCAGTCACCTAGGCCAGGAGAGCCAGCAAGCTGTAGGCTTTCTCTGTCCAACCTCCATATACCAGCTTCTTCTTGGACAAACTGGTTCTCCGAACCTCCTTTTTGCCGAAGGTTGTAATATCCTTTCCAGTCAGCCAAACCAGCACGCTGACTACTTTCTTTGCTCCACTTCATCCCTCCAAGGAGGACGAGCGACTCCACCACCTGGACCCTAAAGAGGGCAGTATATTTTATACACCACATCCGGTGGACAATCAACTCTGTGTAGGGTTCACTGGATCAAAGACGGGGAAAGCAGTGGGGAAACGGACCATCTTCAGATGGATAATACGCTGCATTAAGATCTGCTACGTATTTGGCCAGGAAGCAACCCATGGAGGGATTGCAGGCTAATTTTACATGAGCCAAGGCTGCAACTACTGCGTTAGCTTGCGGAGTTCCTGTCCTGGATATCTGCAGGCTGGTACATGGGCATCTTTGCACGCATTTACGAATCACTACTGCCTTGACAATCTGATAGAGACTACTAGCCGCAGATTCCTTAACGTAGAATTATCCCCAGGTGTGAGACTGGACCCGGAAAACTTTCTTTGCCCCAGCATCTCTGCGCACCGGGGGGCGGTACCACATGACTCCGCCCTGACGTCGTCAGCGGGCGTGACGTCAGCGAGGGCACATAAGCCCCGCCCCGGCGCGCTGACATCAGTTTTCCTTCTTTTCCGCGTGCAACGCGGATCCGGAATCGTGTCCCTGGCCTGTTTTCAGGCCTTCTTTTACGCTTTTGCGAAGTGGAGCAGTGTGCAATTGCCTTCGGGCTTCAAGACGTGTACTTCTTGTGCGCGTCAGATTTCGGCGACAGACCCTCACCCTATTTGCATTTGGTGTCTGGGCGAGCACCATGACTCTACGGACTGCGACGCTTATCTGAAAGAGACACGTTAGTGACAGATTCCTTACCTTAGAATATCCCCAGGCGTCAGGCTGGATCCGGAAAGTTTTTGCGTAGCAGTACCCTTGCGCGTCGGTAGGCGGCGTTGTGCGGCTCCGCGTCTGTCGTCTGGATGACATCGCGGGCAGTACTTAAACGCCGCCCCTGCGCGCTGACGTCAGTTCTTTCTTTTTCCGCGCCAGTAAGCGCAGATCCGGGAAGAGCAGTGCCCTAGTCATTTTTTGGCTAAGTTTTTGGGTGATTTTTCACTGTTTTCTCGAGTCATCTCGACTCCGAAGGTGTCGATAGGGATGCCCGGCTTCAAGCCATGCGACGCCTGTGGTCGAATGATGTCGATCACGGACCTGCATCAGGAATGTCTCTACTGCCTCGGCCGTGACCACGACACAAAGTCGTGCCCCGACTGTCGGGCCTTGCATCCGAAGGCTTTGCGAGAGCGGTCTCGAAAGCTCCTCGAGGTCCGGCAGTCGGCTCCGCGCCACGCCCCGGTCATGCGAGAGGTCGAGGGGCCAGTCGCGGAGACCTCATCGGTCGGCGGGGTCCAAGTCTTCGCACTCCTCCGGTAAGTCGAAGCATAAGAAGTCGAAGAAGCGTCATCGCTCGACGACTTCCCCTCGCCGGTCTCGCGACTCGGCTGAGGGTCCTGTCGGCACCGTCCCCGCGGCTCCGGGAGTGCCTGTGGAGCCGCCCCCGCATTACCCATCCCTCCCGGGTTCGGGGCGACTCCGGCCGAGATACAGGAGTTCCTGTCGGCCATGGCCCGCTTCTTCGGGCCTCAAGGTCCCCCCGGTGCGCCTTCGGGCCCCGCGGGCCCTGATGGGGTTTCTCCGGCACCGCCGGCGACGCTCCTTCCTGCCCCTGCTAAAATCTTGGAGAAGGAGGTTCAGAGACAGCTTTCTAACTATCTGGAGTCTAATAATCTCCTTCACGACTCCCAATCGGGCTTTAGGAAGGGCTATAGCACTGAGACTGCTCTGTTGGAAGTGGCGGAAACCATCCGAGAATCCCTAGACCATGGCAGCTGTGCCATGCTCGTGCTGTTAGATTTATCTGCAGCCTTTGATACGGTTTCTCATTCGATTCTCTTAGACCGACTGACACAGCTGGGTATCTCGGGTACCATCTTAAATTGGTTCCAATCCTTTCTGGATGGGCGGTCCCAGCAGGTCCTCCTTCGCCCACATGTCTCCTCCTCCTGTTCCATGGGTTGTGGAGTTCCTCAGGGTTCGGCGTTAAGCCCGACCCTGTTTAATATCGATCTTGCCCCTCTGGCATCATTAGTTGAGCATTGTGGCGTGCGTATAATCTCATACGCTGATGACACGCAGCTGGTGTTCTCATTTAAAGACACCGAGAAGGCTGCATTTGACAGCTTTAGGCATTGCCTAATTAAGATCGTTTCTTGGATGACAGATAATCGCCTCAAGCTGAACACCGATAAAACTGAGGTGATGTTTTTAACCAACCATCACCTCCATCGGCGGATCTATGGTGGCCGATGCAGTTGAATCCCCTCCCACCCCGGTCATATCTGTCAGAAATTTAGGTTTTAAATTTGACTCAGAATTGTCGGTGAAGGCCCAGATTGGCCAAGTTTCCAGAGCGTGTTTTGGAAGCTCAAAACTTTGCGCAGATTTCTTCACCTACTACCGATGGACTGTCGGGCCACTATAGTCCACGCCTTGATTACATCCCAGTTGGACTATGCTAACAGCTTGTATCTGGGCCTTCCTGCCTATCTCATTCAAAGGCTCCAGACAGTCCAGAATGCCGCTGCTAGGTTTCTCAGAAATGTGCCTCTCCGGCATCACATTTCCCCCCATTTGCGTAGTCTTCACTGGCTTCCGGTGAAAAGGAGAATCGAATTCAAGGCCCTGTCTCTTGCCTTTAGAGCTACCAGAGACAGCAGACCGGGTTATCTAAGGCTAAGACTTCAGAAATACCATCAGAACAGGACCTTGCGCTCGAATTCACAGCTACTTCTCTGCTCTCCTTCTTACCGTAAAGCCAGGATTGGAGGGCACGCCTTTGCTGTAAGAACAGCCGCCCTTTGGAATGCTATGCCTCTACTTACGCAAAGCTGAATCTGAATCCATTTTTAGGAGTGCCTTGAAAACCTGGCTTTTTGATCTGCCTTAGTTTGTCTTTTTTTCTTTTTCCTTTTCTCTTTGTCTCTTCTTAGTGCCGGGACACCGCCGTTGGTGGTAGCCGTGCGCTTTATAAATGTTTTGGTATGGTATGGTATGGTATGATCAGGACTGGGCTGAGGAGCTTGGGGATGCCAGTGGTCTGGACACCTCCCCTGACTCTGGCATGCTGTCTCCTCCTTCCGTGGCAACGGAGGAGGGAGCAAACTTTGCAGCGGTGTTGCGTAGAGCAGCTGGGGCCTTACACCTCCAGTTGCCTACCGTTGCTGTCAGGACTAACATCCTGACGGAAGTGCTTCAGCCGGCGGCTACCTCCTCGGAGCCACTGCTGCCGTTTAACGAGGCACTTTCAGACGTTCTTTTGGGCACCTGGTCCAAGCCCACCACAGGGGCTCCTGTGGATAGGAACGTGGCCCGACGCCATCGCCCTGCTCCGGGCGACCCCTGTTCCTCTCCCAACACCCCACCCCTGAGAGCTTGGTGGTCCAAGCCTCTGCTTCCCAAAGCGCCTTCCCTACCGCTCCCCGGATAGGGAATCCAAACGCCTGGATCAATTTGGGAAGAAGGTCTTTTCTTCCTCCAGTGCTGGCTTGCGGTCCGTCAATACCACTTGCCTCTTGGGCCGATATTCCCACTCCTTGTGGGACTCGGTGGCGCAAGTTCTGCCCCAGTGTCCTGAGGAGGTCCAGACACTGCTTACCCGCACCATTGCGGAGGGAAGAGATGCGGCAAAGTACACCCTCAGATGTGGCCTTGATACCGCCGACTCGCTAGGCAGATCGCTTGCAACGACAGTGGCGCTGTGCCGTCACGCCTGGCTGAGAACCACTGGTTTCTCGGGTGATGTCCAAAACACTCTTATGATAATGCCCTTTGATGGGGTCGGTCTTTTTGGGAACAAGGCAGACCATGCGCTGGAGTGTTTTAAGGACTCACGGGCTACGGCCAAGTCCCTGGACCTTTCTGCTGAACGCCCTCCGCAGCCATCTGCTTTTCGCCCCTTTCGTGGCCACGGAAGGGGCGCCCAGTCACGTCCGCTGCCCAGCCACCGGCCCGCGCAGCAAGCGTCTTCGCGTGGCCGAGGACGTGGCGGGTCAGGCAACCAGCGTGCGGGTCAGGCCACCAGCCACGTCCGCGGCCTCCAAGCCCTCCTAGTCCTTCCTTTCAGGTGCACAGCACGCCAGTAGGGGGCAGGGTCCGCCATCACCTTCACCACTGGCATGCCATCACCTCGGACAGGTGGGTCTTGGACATTGTCCGAAGGGGCTACTCCCTCCCCTTCGAGACCATCCCCCCAGCCATGCCACCTCAATTCCACCGCATGTCAGGGGATCACTTGGTGCTTCTTCAGAAGGAAGTTGCGGCCCTCTTGGCCAAGAGGGCCATCGGCGCGTTCCGACCCCAGAAGTAGGACGTGGTTGCTACTCCCACTACTTTCTGGTCCCCAAAAAGGACAAGGAGGACATGCGTCCCATCTTGGACCTCCGGAACGTCAATCGCTTCCTCCGGAAGGAGAAGTTCAAGATGCTCACCCTAGCTCAGGTCTTGACTGCTCTCGACCCTCGAGACTGGATGGTAGCGTTGGACTTGCAGGACGCATATTTCCACATCCCCGTCCTGCCGGCCCACCGGCGTTACCTGCGGTTCACGGTAGGCCTCGAGCATTTTCAGTTCACCGTGCTCCCTTTTGGCCTTACCAGTGCCCCTCGGATGTTCACGAAAGTGATGGCGGTGGTCGCAGCTCATCTGCGCCGGGCAGGGGTTCCAGTCTTCCCCTACCTCGACGAATGGCTGCTGAACGCGGGTTCGTCCCAGGCAGTCGTCTCCCACCTCCAGACTACGGCCGAACTCCTGCACTCGCTGGGGTTCTCCATCAACGTGCCGAAGTCGCACCTGATTCCTTCTCCACAGCTCCTTTTCATCGGAGCAGTTCTGGACACAACACAGTTTTGGGTCTATCCTCCCGAACGGCGAGTCCGGGATATTCAGGCTATGATTCCGATCTTTCGGCCTCTATCCTGGGTTTCGGTACGGATGACCCTGAGGCTGCTGGGCCTCATGGCCTCCTGCATCCTGCTGGTCGATCATGCCAGATGGCATATGCGGGCTCTACAGTGGGACCTGAAGTTCCAGTGGGCGCAGCACCAGGGCAACTTGTCCGATCACGTCCAGATCTCGGAGGGGACTGCAAAACAGTTGCAGTGGTCGCTCTCGAACCAGCAATGGGTCATGGGCAGATCCCTCTCCCTTCCCCAGCCAGAGCACACAGTTGTGACGAACGCGTCCCTTCTGGGATGGGGCGGTCACATGGGAGAGGCGGAGATCAGAGGCCTCTGGTCTCCGGCGGAGTCCCGGCTCCATATCAACCTTCTGGAGCTCCGGGCGATCCGACTTGCACTCAAGGCATTCCTTCCCTCTGTCAAAGGGAAGGTAGTGCAGGTGTTCACAGACAACACCACCGCCATGTGGTACTGCAACAAACAGGGCGGGGTGAGGTCGTGGACCCTATGTCAGGAGGCTCTGCGCCTCTGGACATGGCTGGAACATGAGGGCATATTCCTGATGGTTCAACACCTGGCAGGTTCCCTGAACGCCAGGGCGGACGAACTCAGCCGCAGGTGCATGATGGATCACGAATGGCGTCTTCACTCGGAGGTGGCGCAAGGTCTCTTTCAGCAGTGGGGAGAGCCTTGGTTAGATCTGTTCGCCACCGAAGAGAACGCGCAATGTCAGCAGTTCTGCGTGTTGGAATTTCCAAGGCGGCACTCGCTCGGCAACGCTTTTCGTCGCGAGTGGAGTTGCGGTCTGTTGTACGCCTTTCCGCCTATACCACTTCTACCCAGAGTGTTGAAGAAGATTCGGAGCGACCGGGCCCAAGTCATCCTTGTGGCTTCGGACTGGGCTCGAAGAGTTTGGTATCCCGAGCTACTCAGTATGAGCGTCGATCCCCCGATCCGTCTGCCTCTTCGGGAGGATCTTCTGTCGCAGCAGCAGGGGACGGTCCTCCACCCGAACCTGTCCAGTCTACACCTGCTTGCGTGGAGATTGAGCGGCGGCAGTTGATTCCTTTCGACTTGCCTCCCGAAGTTTGTGATGTGATTCTGGCAGCCAGGCGTCCCTCCACTAAGGTGGTATACGCCTGCAGGTGGAACAAGTTTGTGGCATGGTGCACAGCAAAGGCTGTGAATCCCCTTTCTGCCCCTCTTTCTGAGGTTCTTCTGTTCCTTCTTTCTCTGGCCCAACAGGGTTCTGCCCTGGGTACCATCAAGGGCTATCTTTGTGCAATCTCGGCCTTCCTCAGGCTTCCTGATCAGCCCTCTCTTTTTAAGTCCCCTGTTGTTAACAGGTTTCTTAAAGGCATTACACACCTCTTTCCTCCTGTTCCGTTTATAATGCCTCAGTGGGACTTAAATTTGGTTCTTACTTTCTTAATGTGCGCTCCCTTTGAGCCTGTGCATAACTGTCTTCTTCGTCTTCTTACTCTGAAGACAGCCTTTCTGGTGGCCATCACCTCCGCTCGGCGGGTGAGTGAGCTCCAGGCTCTTTCATGCAAACCCCCCTTTCTGTCTGTTCATCCAGACAAGGTTGTTCTTAGGACGCGTCCGTCCTTCTTGCCAAAGGTGGTTACTGCCTTCCACATTGGGCAGACCATCACTTTGCCCACCTTCTTTCCGCCTCCGCATCCTTCTAGAGAGGAAGAGAGGCTCCACCGTCTGGACCCAAAACGTGCGCTCTCCTTCTATATCGACCGCACAAAACACTTCCGGGTGGATGACCAGCTCTTTGTTGGCTACGTGGGCGCCAAAAAAGGTCGGGCGGTGCACAAACGAACCATCTCCCGCAGGGTCATCTTGTGTATCAAGGCCTGCTATTCTTTGGCTAAGAAGGAGCCTCCTGTTGGGCTACGTGCCCATTCCTCCAGGGCAACGGCTTTAGGCTGCGGTGTTCCGTTACAGGATATATGTCAGGCAGCTACGTGGGCCTCGCTGCACACGTTTACCAAACATTACTGCCTTGACAGCCAGGTCCGGAGGGACGGCTTCTTTGGCCGTTCTGTCCTCCGGGACTTCCTTGTCTGATCTTTGTTCGCAGACCCACCACCGGGGTTGGTATTGCTGGGGTATCTATTCTAAGGTAAGGAATCTGTCACTAACGTGTCTCTTTCAGATGCACAAGTTACTAACTTGTGTAACGATATATCTGTAAGAGACAGTAGTTAGTGACAGATTCACTACCGCCCACCCATCCTCCCCGTTCTGCGAACTGATTTCTAGGGTTAAGGACATCCCTTTCAGGGCCCTAGTATTTTTCAGACACCTATGTCAGCTTCTTGCATGGCTCTGCGTTCCTGGCGCAGAAAGTCGTGTACAGAACTGACATCAGCGCGCAGGGGCGGCGTCTAAGTACTGCCCGCGACGTCATCCCGGCGATCCCGACGCCGACGACGGACGCATAGCCGCACGACGCCGCCTACCGACGCGCAAGGGTACTGCTACGCAAAAACTTTCCGTATCCAGCCTGACGCCTGGGGATATTCTAAGGTAAGGAATCTGTCACTAACTACTGTCTCTTACAGATATATCGTTACACAAGTTAGTAACTTGTGCGCCAGCATCTGAAGCCGAAGTCCCGGCGGCAGCACCGGATGAAGCTCCTGTCGGCCCGCTTGTCCAGATCGTTGTCGTCACCACGTCCGTCCCCCGCGGAAGGGCCCAGCAACTGCCGCTTCCGCCTCCGACATCGTCCTTCACCGAGGCCCCAGGGTTGTCGCTCGCCCGCCGGTAAGTCTTATAGCTTGTCCCCGAGACCTGGTCCCCGTTCTGCGGAGGGCGCGGGTTCTCCTCGGGACAAGTGGCCTCGTTCGACGCCACCCTATCCGCCGTTTCCTGGCGTTGGGGCGACGAGGGCCCAGGTGGGGGCCTATGCTGCGGCTCTGCAGGCTTTCTTGGTCCCTCCTCCTCCTCTTCCGGAGACGTCCGCGGATCCCTTGCCACGTGCGGGGCCTTCCGCGGAGTCGCCGGCGGCTCCGGCGCCGACGGGTTTGGCTCCAGGTTTTGGGGGTGTGGTGTCGTCGGGGTGCGGCCCTACGGGGTTCCCCTCTTCGGCCCACGGCGCCTCTGCCTCGCCGCAAACCCCCACGGGGGTCCCTGTGGTGTCGCGGGAGGTCGCCGGAACTCGCGGTTCATCCCCGAGTCCCCCTCGGTCCTCTGGGCAGGCGGCGGCCTTGCCGGAGGTCGGGTCGGTGCCTTTTCGGTGCCGTTCTTTAGCCACCCCGGCTCCATCCCCGCCCCATTCTCCTGGGGCGCAAGTGATGGTGGGGGTCGACTCGGTGTCCCCGGTGTCAGCACCGGTGCCGGTCGACGTCTCACCGGCGCCTGTGGTGGACTCCACGGCGCCGTGCCGGCATCGGGTCGTCTGTGTCAGAAACCAGGGTACCCCCGTAGTAAGACCAGGGGTGGTATTAATAGTTGAAAAGAACAGTGGTCTCAGGGAGGCCTCACAGGTCCTCGTGTAGCCTGGGCTACTATTACTAGGTTCCGTATTTAATCTACAGAAACACTTTCAAACGGAGTCTGAGCTGAACTCATTAAGCAATGTATGCAGGGACACAAGGTTTGAAATTACATCACATTTATTAGTCTCCAGAGGTCCCCTCCTCCCCGGAGGTTTGTCACCTTTTTGTCTCCTCTTCCCCGGAGACGGGCCGCCGCGTCGTTGCTTTTTCTCCGGCGTCTTCCAGGGAGGGCTCTTCGCCGTCCCCGCGATCTCAGCCTGCCCCGGAGGCGTCTCAGGCCCCCCACTCGTTTGTGGGTCCTCCATTCAGGGGCTGGCCGTTTTTTCCTCCAGCTGGACTCTGGGATGGCTGGCTTAGTTTACAGCCATCGCCCACGGAGGAATTGCTCTCTCCCCCACGGCGCCCTACGGAGGCGGGTGCGGCTTTTGTCCGGGCCATTACCACGGCCGCTGGCATTTTGCGCATGGGCGACCCCTGTACCCCATTCCCTACGGACCATCTGTTAGAGGTTCTCCATCAGGGCTCTGGTGGACAGGAGCTGCTTCTTCCATTCAAAGCTTCCCTCCATACTTCTCTTCTGGGGGCGTCCTGCCACGGGTGATCCCGTGCCTCAGCCGCTCCTACATCGCCATCGTCCTGCTCTGCACGATCCAGTCTGCCTTTCTTTCCACCCTTCTACACAGGGCCCTCTTCTGCAGACTGCTTTTCCTTCCCTGCCCTTGGTGTTGTTTCCTCCGTCACGGGAGGCCCGGTCCTTGGATCTGAAAGAGACACGTTAGTGACAGATTCCTTACCTTAGAATATCCCCAGGCGTCAGGCTGGATCCGGAAAGTTTTGCGTAGCAGTACCCTTGCGCGTCGGTAGGCGGCGTCGTGCGGCTCCGCGTCCGTCGTCGGCGTCGTGATCGCCGGGATGACGTCGCGGGCAGTACTCTAGGCGCGCCGCCCCTGCGCGCTGGCGTCAGTTCTTCTTTTTCCGCGCCAGCAAGCGCAGATCCGGGAAGAGCAGTGCCCTGGTCATTTTTTGACCATACTTTTTGGTGATTTTTCACTGTTTTTCCATCTTTCAAGGTGTCGTAGGGATGCCCGGCTTCAAGCGATGCGGCGCCTGTGCGCGGATGATGTCCGTCGCCGACCCGCATTGGGAGTGTCTCTTCTGCCTCGGCCGAGGCCACGACACGGCGTCTTGTACCGACTGCCAGGCCCTCCACCCGAAAGCTTTGCGGAGCGGTCTCGAAAGCTCCTCGAGGCCCGGCATTCGGCTCCGCGGAAGCCCCGGTCGCGTGAGAGGTCCAGGGGTCGATCGCGGAGTCCACACCGGTCGTCGGCGTCGAAGTCTTCTTCGTCCGGTAAGTCGAAGCACAAAAAGTCCAAAAGCATCATCGCTCTAGGACTTCGCCTCGCCGGTCTCGCGACTCGGCTGAGGCCCCTCCCGGCACCGTCCCCGCCCCGCGGCCCCGGACATGCCTGTGGAGTCGCCCCCGCCCTTCCCGGGTTCGGGGCGGATCCGGCCAAAGTACAGGAATTCCTGTCGGCCATGGCCCGCCTCTTCGGGCCTTCAGGCCCCTCCGGTGCGCCTTCGGGCCCCGCGGGCCCTGATGGGGTTGCTCCGGCGTCGCCGGCGGCTCCGGCGTCGCCCGTGCCTCCAGCCTCGATCCCGGCTCCGGCCCCGGCCTCGATCCCGGCTCCACAACCCCCATCGACGCCGGTCGACCTAACGACACCTCCGCCGGCGCCGATGTCTCCCGGTGCCGTTCTCGGCGCCGCCCTGGGCTCCGGGCGGCGTCGTCCCCCAGTTCCTTCCGGCTCCGGACATGGACCCGGAGCGGCGTCGCTCGGCGCCGGCTCCGGCGCCGATGGGACCTTGGGTCCCAAATGTCCCTCCTCCTCCTTATTTTGAACCAGAGGAGGACCAGTTGGACTGGGAGGGGTCTGATGACCCTCTGACGCGACACTGTCAGTATGATGAGGACTGGACAGAGAGTCTAGGGGAGGCCAGTGGTCTGGATACTTCCCCTGACACTGGCATGCTGTCTCCTCCCGTGGCTACGGAGGAGGGGCCAATTTTAGTACGGTGTTGCGTAGGGCAGCTGGGGCCTTACGTCTCCAGCTCCCTACTTTGACGGTCAAGCCTAACATCTTGACAGAGGTGCTTCAGCCGGCAGCCTCCTCTGCGGAGACTGTGCTGCCGTTTAACGACGCCCTCACTGACGTTCTTTTGGGCGCCTGGTCCAAGCCCAACACAGGGGCTCCTGTGGATCGGAACGTGTCACGACGCCATCGCCCAGCTCCGGGCGACCCCTGTTTCTTTCTGTCCACCCCACTCCTGAGAGCTTGGTTGTCCAAGCCTCCGCTTCCCAAACCGCCTTCCCTACCGCTCCTCCGGATAGGGAATCCAAACGCCTGGATCAGTTTGGGAAGAAAGGTTTTCTTCCTCCAGTGCTGGCTTACGGTCCATTAACACCGCTTGTCTTTTGGGCCGATATACCCACTCCCTGTGGGATTCGGTGGCGGATGTTTTGCCCCAGTGCCCTGAGGAGGTCCAGGCACTGCTTTCCCGCGCCATTGCGGAAGGAAGGGATGCGGCCAAATACACTATCCGTTGTGGCCTTGACACCGCCGACTCGCTGGGCAGGTCTATTGCAACGACGGTGGCGCTCCGACGCCACGCCTGGCTGAGAACCACTGGTTTTTCAGGGGATGTCCAGAATACTCTCATGGACATGCCCTTTGATGGAGTCGGTCTTTTTGGGTCCAAAGCAGACCATGCGTTGGAGCGCTTTAAGGACTCACGGGCTACTGCCAAGTCCCTGGGCCTTTCTGCTACACGCCCTCCGCTGACTTCTGCTTTTCGCCCCTATCGTGGCCACGGTAGGGCGCCCTTCACGTCAGCAGCCCAGCCACCGGCCCGTGCAGCAGGCGTCTACGCGTGGCCGAGGGCGTGGATTCCGCCGTGGCGGATCGGGCAACCAGCGTGCGGGTCAGGCCACCACCTCCAACCCGTCCGCGGCCTCCAAGCCCTCCTAGTCCCTCCTTTCAGGTGCACGGCACGCCAGTAGGGGGCAGGGTCCGCCATCACCTTCCCCACTGGCGCACCATCACCTCGGACAGGTGGGTCTTGGACATTGTCCGAAGGGGCTACTCCCTCCCCTTCGAGACTACCCCCCAGCCATGCCACCTCAATTCCGCCGCATGTCAGGGGATCACTTGGTGCTTCTACAGAAGGAAGTCACGGCCCTCTTGACCAAGAGGGCCATCGAGCATGTTCCGACCCCAGAAGTAGGGCGTGGTTGCTACTCCCACTACTTTCTGGTGCCCAAAAGGACAAGGAGGACATGCGTCCTATCTTGGACCTCCGGAACGTCAATCGCTTCCTCCGGAAGGAGAAGTTCAAGATGCTCACCCTAGCTCAGGTCTTGACTGCCCTCGACCCTGGGGACTGGTTGGTAGCGTTGGACTTGCAGGACGCATATTTCCACATCCCCGTCCTGCCGGCCCACCGGCGTTACCTTCGGTTCACGGTAGGCCCCGAGCATTTTCAGTTCACCGTGCTCCCCTTTGGCCTTACCAGTGCCCCTCGGGTGTTCACGAAAGTGATGGCGGTGGTCGCAGCTCATCTGCGCCGGGCAGGGGTTTCAGTCTTCCCCTACCTCGACGACTGGCTGCTGAAGGCGGGCTCGTCCCAGGCAGTCGTCTCCCACCTCCAGACTACGGCCGAACTCCTGCACTCGCTGGGGTTCTCCATCAATGTGCCGAAGTCGCATCTGATTCCTACTCCTGCATCCTGCTGGTCAATCATGCCAGATGGCATATGCGGGCTCTGCAGTGGGACCTGAAGTTCCAGTGGGCGCAGCACCAGGGCAACCTGTCCGATCACGTCCAGATCTCGGAGGGGACTGCAAGACAGTTGCAGTGGTGGCTCTCGAACCGGCAATGGGTCATGGGCAGATCCCTCTCCCTTCCCCAGCCAGAGCACACAGTTGTGACGGACGCGTCCCTTCTGGGATGGGGCGGTCACATGGGAGGCGGAGATCAGAAGGCCTCTGGTCTCCGTCGGCGTCCCGGCTCCATATCAACTTTCTGGAGCTTCGGGCGATCCGGCTTGCACTCAAGGCATTCCTTCCCTCTGTCAAAGGGAAGGTAGTGCAGGTGTTCACAGACAACACCACCGCCATGTGGTACTGCAACAAACAGGGCGGGGTGGGGTCTTGGACCCTTTGTCAGGAGGCTCTGCGCCTCTGGACATGGCTGGAACATCAGGGCATGTTCCTGATGGTTCAACACCTGGCAGGTTCCCTGAACGCCAGGGCGGACGAACTCAGCCGCAGGTGCATGATGGATCACGAATGGCGTCTTCACTCGGAAGTGGCGCAAGGACTCTTTCTACAATGGGGAGAGCCTTGGTTAGATCTATTCGCCACCGAAGAGAACGCGCAATGTCATCAGTTCTGCGCGTTGGAATTTCCAAGGCGGCACTCGCTCGGCGACGCTTTCAGTCACGAGTGGAGTTGCGGTCTGTTGTACGCCTTTCCGCCTATACCACTTCTACCCAGAGTGTTGAAGAAGATTCGGCACGACCGGGCCCAAGTCATTCTTGTGGCTCCGGACTGGGCTCGAAGAGTTTGGTATCCCGAGCTACTCAATATGAGCATAGATCCCCCGATCCGTCTGCCTCTTCGGGAGGATCTTCTGTCGCAGCAGCAGGGGACGGTCCTCCACCCGAACCTGTCCAGTCTACACCTGCTTGCGTGGAGATTGAGCGGCGGCAGTTGATTCCTTTCGACTTGCCTCCCGAAGTTTGTGATGTGATTCTGGCAGCCAGGCGTCCCTCCACTAAGGTGGTATACGCCTGCAGGTGGAACAAATTTGTGGCATGGTGCACAGCAAAGGCTGTGAATCCCCTTTCTGCCCCTCTTTCTGAGGTCCTTCTGTTCCTTCTCTCTCTGGCCCAACAGGGTTCTGCCCTGGGTACCATCAAGGGTTATCTCTGTGCTATCTCGGCCTTCCTCAGGCTCCCTGATCAGCCCTCCCTTTTCAAGTCCCCTGTTGTTAACAGGTTTCTTAAAGGCATTACACACCTTTTCCCTCCTGTTCCGTTCGTGATGCCTCAGTGGGACTTGAACTTGGTTCTTACCTTTTAATGTGCGCTCCCTTTGAGCCTCTGCATAACTGTCCTCTTCGTCTTTTGACTCTAAAGACAGCCTTTCTGGTGGCCATCACCTCCGCTCGGCGGGTGAGTGAGCTCCAGGCTTTATCTTGCAAACCTCCCTTTCTGTCTGTTCATCCAGACAAGGTTGTTCTTCGGACGCGTCCGTCCTTCTTGCCAAAGGTGGTTACTGCCTTTCACATTGGGCAGACCATCACTTTGCCTACCTTCTTTCCGCCTCCGCATCCTTCCAGAGAGGAAGAGAGGCTCCACCGTCTGGACCCAAAACGTGCGCTCTCCTTCTATATCGACCGCACAAAACACTTCCGGGTGGATGACCAGCTCTTTGTTGGCTACGTGGGCGCCAAAAGGTCGGGCGGTGCACAAGCGAACCATCTCCCGCTGGGTTACCTTGTGCATCAAGACCTGCTATTCTTTGGCTAAGAAGGAGCCTCCTGTTGGGCTGCGTGCCCATTCCACCAGGGCAACAGCTGCTACCACGGCCTTGGGCCGCGGTGTTCCGCTGCCCGTTATTTGTCAGGCAGCTACGTGGGCCTCGCTGCACACGTTTACAAAACATTACTGCCTTGACAGTCAGGTCCGGAGGGACGGCTTCTTTGGCCGTTCTGTCCTCCAGGACTTCCTTGTCTGATCTTTGTTCGCAGACCCACCACCGGGGTTAGTATTGCTGGGGTATCTATTCTAAGGTAAGGAATCTGTCACTAACGTGTCTCTTTCAGATGCACAAGTTACTAACTTGTGTAACGATATATCTGTAAGAGACAGTAGTTAGTGACAGATTCCTACCGCCCACCCATCCTCCCCGTTCTGCGAACTGATTTCTAGGGTTAAGGACATCCCTTTCAGGGCCCTAGTATTTTTCAGACACCTATGTCAGCTTCTTGCATGGCTCTGCGTTCCTGGCGCGGAAAGTCGTGTACAGAACTGACGTCAGCGCGCAGGGGCGGCGCCTAAGTACTGCCCGCGACGTCATCCCGGCGATCACGACGCCGACGACGGACGCGGAGCCGCACGACGCCGCCTACCGACGCGCAAGGGTACTGCTACGCAAAACTTTCCGGATCCAGCCTGACGCCTGGGGATATTCTAAGGTAAGGAATCTGTCACTAACTACTGTCTCTTACAGATATATCGTTACACAAGTTAGTAACTTGTGCATTCGTGGGGGCGTCACATCTTCGCTTCCTGTAGTGCTGCTTTCCGAGCGCTCAACACACTTTGTGTGTTGGCCAGGGCTACTTCCAGTCTGTGGGATTCCGTGGAGTCCCTTCTGTCTGGTGCCTCCCCCGAAGGTGTCCGCGCTGATCTGCGGACCCATGTGTTGGATGGCCGGGAGTTGGCCGAGTTTATTCTTCGTTCGGCCTTAGATGTTTCTGATGCTCTCGGCCGCGGCATGGCAAGTTCAGTAGCTCTCCGTCGCCATGCTTGGTTGAAGGATAGCGTTTTTCCAGAGAATATTAGGGAGCGTCTGGTTGACCTGCATTTTGATGGGGTTCTTTTGTTTAACACCCATGCGGACTCCGCCATTCAGCGGCTTCTTGCGGGGCTCCGACCACCTCCCCCTCCGTAAACTTGGCTTGTCGGTCCTCTGGTGCCTTATGGGAGGCGTTATCCCACCCTTTTTTCTTGGGGGTCTAGTGCTTCGCTTGGCCCGTTTGTGTGTTCCGTGTGGTTTGGCGTGCCTTCGGGGTCCTTAGGTTGGCCCCTCTGTACTGTTGGCTGCTGGTACGGCCTCCTTTTGGCTTCTGTGTCTTTTTTGGCTGATTGACAAGTTGTCTGTGGTTTTACCCGCAGGTCCTTTATGTTCTTGTCCTCTGCTGCGGAATTGTTTCCTAAGAGGTGTTCCCATGTTTTCCTTGGGACGTATCATGCCCTAAGTGGGATACTTGTAGCTATTACATAGCTCTGTCCTACGCTGGGGAGGTGTGGATGCCCTTTTTCGGGTTCCTTGCCTTTCCTGGCATCACTGTATACCGCTGGTGCGGTCTCTTTTGCCTTTTTCTTGGTGCAGCTTACGCTGCTCCAATGTCTGTCATTCTCAGGGTTCGCTACATCGCTAGGCCGGCCTGGCATGCCATCTACGGCATCGTGTTGTGGAGTTTCCGCCTTCCTGTCCGGCGTTTCGGCCTGGTCCTCTGTCTGGTGTTCCAGGGGGGGCTACGTTTCTTCTGGCTTGCCTTTGCTCTGGTTGCCGGCTGGTCCGTCCTCCGTGTCTCTCCTCTTTCTCTTCTGCCTGGTCCCACTTCTTTCGTGGGCCGGTGTGTGTGTCTCTGGCACGGCCCCTCTTTGGGGATTATTCTGGAGTTCCCTGGCCACTGTCTTAGGCTTGCGCCTGGCTTGTTCTGGGTGCACTGCTCCATGGTGTTGCCAGCTGCCGGCTGCGCATGCCTGCTTGTTATGGTCCACCGCCGTGGCCCTTGGTGTGTTCCCTTGTGCCACTGCCTCTTGTTCTGCTGGGGCTTTGCGCACCTGTGCCTTCTTCTTCGCATGCGCCTTTTGGCTGTGGAGCCGCTCCTGCCTTGTCCGCTGCCTTGCAGCTGATGCCTGTTCAGCTGCCCCTATCGCTCTGCCTCCGGTTCTACCTCTTCTCCCTGGAGTTTGGGGTGGTTCTTTTCTTCCTTGGTGCTCCTCTGGCGCTGTCTGCCCCTACGGGGTTTTCTGGCGGTTGTACCTTTGATGGGCTTGGGTTTCCTGGCCTTCCCTTCGCCTCGTTCTTTCTTACTTCTGCTTGGTGAGGGCTGGGCCGCCCTTCTTGTCCCTGTGACACATCCCCTGCTGGGGCCCTGTGTTCTTCCGAGCTGATGAGATTCTCTTGCAGGCCCTCCTCCCCTCTGGGTATGGCTAGGGTATCTATTCTACGTTAAGGAATCTGCGGCTAGTAGTCTCTATCAGATGTACGAGTTACTTACCTTCGGTAACGATGTATCTGGTAGAGACGATTCTAGCCGCAGATTCCTTCACGACCCGCCCTTCCTCCCCATTCTGCGAGGACCTTCTGTTTGGTCTTCTGCACTCGCCTCCCTCCGTGTGAGAAGTTGGCCTGGTATATGCTGTTCACTAATTAAAGTGGACACCTTGCACCAGAACAATTCGACTCTTATGGTAGATAGGTTTAAGACAACCTTTATAGAAAGCTATCCTAGTGGTAGCTGTGGAGAGCAGCCTTCAGGCTAAGTCTTGAAGGAATGTAAAGCAGCTTGTTTTACCACACAATCTCTTGAATTACCAAATGAAAAGACACCACACAGGTATATATATCAAATATATATGTATTTATTAATAAACACTCTCTACTAATCTCTTTATGAGATTAGAAGTCAGGAACATATGTACAAGTCAAATATTATCAGGATAAGTTTAGCACAATTGAATATTACAATCTTAGTTTGCTAGACCTAGGTCTAGGGCATCTAGAATCGAGGGACCCCCAAGAACCACCCCAGGTAGTTGTAGGAGACCCACAGGGGACGGACGAGGTGACCTGGCACCGATGCGAATCCTGTACGAGTCTATGCGCTCAGACGCGATTGAGATATCAATGTTCAAGGTCCCTTGCGTGTTCGAGGCGAACACACCGATCGGACTCAGTACGAGTCGAAGGATACGGTCTACAGATAGGATTTGCAAGGGAGTCGGACGCGGTGTGTCTAACACAGACGCGAACCAGGTACGAGTCAGTGCGAGAATCGCACGGGGAAAGTAAGAGTTTTAGGATACTTCTGGTGAACCTACAAGCAAGTCACTTACAGGGTAAGTAGTTCGAGGGCCCACACCTACAGGAGCACCGTAGTGCTGGAGTTACCTCACCCAGGGAAGCCGGGTGCACAGGTGTCCTTTGGTGTCGGGTCGCGGCGTCGTTTTCAATGGCGAACAAAGAAGACTCGCTGCTTGTGATGGTGTGAAGAAGTGTCCGGTGGAATCCAAGCCTGGATTCGGTGGCAGGATGACCTGAAAGCAGAGGGGACAGTGTTCAAAGTCACTTGGCAGTGACTCGGGGCAAGGAAGATGAATGCCCACCGTCGTCGCAGGGTTCAGGTCGTTCACGGTTGCCTTGACTCTTCAGCCACGAGGTCCAGGAGGCGTCGACGACGACCAGGAGCTGGATTCGGCGTGTCCCACGATGTCTGCGGCTTACTGCGGTGTCGGCAACTCGATCGGAGCCAACAAGCCTTGGTAACAGCAAGTCTCGAGGAAAGTGTGAAGAGGCAATGGCGCAGACCAGCAAGGTCTGTGGAACTCACCCAGCGAGGGTAAGTCAGGGCAGGCCTGGAGCAACCAGGGGAGCCCTATGGTTTCTTTGGAAAGACTTCTGGGGACCCACAAGCCGGCTGGCAAGGGGTCGCGAAGACGCCTCGGGAGGATTCTCTCACAGGGGCCCACGGTCACTCGGGACGTGGTAGGCCGCTGATCTTAGGAGGGAGTCCTGCTGCAGGCTGGGACCACACGTGGTCCAAAGCACAAGTTCGTGGAACGTTGTGAGGGATTGCACTCGACAATAGTGCACGGTACCCAGGGGTCGCGGTTCCTCGTTACTCTTGGGGTCCAATGGCCTCAGCTTCGCTGGGGACTCACGATGGCCTTTGAGAAGTCAGGAAATCCACTTCTTGGGCTGCAGGGACTTCGGACTCCGGCGCGAGCGGCGTAGTTTGCGACCGTCGTTTGTAGTTTTGGTGCCTGCCAAGCAGGGGAGTCACTCCTTGACTCCAAGGGAGATTCTTCAGTCTTCCAAAGGTAGTGGAACGTCGAAGGTCTGGGATTCTTCTTGTAGAGCGTCGTCCAGGGAAATCTAGGGTGCAATGCACAGGTTCCCCTCTTATACTAAAAGGAGGGGAGAAACTAGCTCTATGACCCTACCTATGGGAGGGTCAGGGAGTGGGTGGCTACACCCACTTCCCTTTGTCCAGTTTCGCGCCAGAGCAGGGACAGGTAGCCCCTGAGCCGGTTTGAACTGGCATATGCACAGAGGAGCCTTCTGCTCCCCCAGTGCAGGACTTCAAAGCACTCTAAGAGTGCACCCACCCAGCCCAATACACTAAACCCTGTCTGGGAGGTGGTCACACCCCCAAGGGACAGGATATCTATTGTTGGGCTCCCTCCACTGCGAGTGTTGGTCATCAGCAGGAGGGCAGCCCAGTGTCTGGGACTGGTGGCATCCATTTTGTGATGCCAGGGCTCTGTCGGATTCTACTGCGTTTCCACAGTAGGTACATGTCTATCCCTCTAGAAGGGTGGAATGCTACCCCCTCCACCAGGACTGGCGGGGGGGGTAGTATTCCAAGGTGTTTGACACCAAACACGACATGTTTCGATGCAGCCATTCCAAAGTTAGCATTTTACCGCGAGGATATAATGCACTTAAAGTATATGGTTTAACCGCATCCACAAACGGCACCAGAGAATGGACTCTGAGAGCTGCAGAGGGGCCCTGCTCAGGCAGAGGCACCTCCTCACATAGAAGCCAAGCACCCTGCACTCAGGATTGATAGGGCCTGCCTTAGGGGTGACTGATAGGGTTATATGTGTGTGCAGGAGAGATATAGGGAACCTATATCTCAGTGAGGGGTGCTAGCATTTCCTCACTCAGACTGCAGTAGCAGGCCTGCGGTGTCAGATTTAGTCTGCTTCCCAGGGGTGGCATAATACATGCTGCAGCCCCTGGTAGGCCTGTGAAGTACCCATGCCCTTGGTACCTAAGGTACCATATACTAGGGACTCATAAGGTACCACAGTATCCAATCACTAGTGCACCTAGAGTGCACTCCAAATCGTTTAGAGAGAACAGAGAGGCTGGGGCCCTGATTAGCAGGGTCCCAGCCTGACAATAGCCAGAAACCAGTGTAAACATCAGAAAAAAAGTGGGGGGCAACATAAGAGGCAGATCCTACTCTCCTACACTCCGGGTGGCTTGTCTTCTGTGGGGGTATGCTTCGCCTCCTCCCGGACAGGATGCTTCATTCTGCTTGATTGTTCCACACCTTCCTTTCTGATCCAAGGTAGGTTGGTTCATGTGTGCTTCTGCCTCCCTCCACTTTGGTTTTTTCTCCAAGTGTAGGGGCCTCCTTGACTCTTCTCCTGTTACTGGGTTTGGGTTTCTGATTCCTTTGCAGTTCTCTGCGTTGGTTTTTTTTTGCTTGTACCTCGGCCCTTTCGCTCCTTTCCGGGGATACGGCCCTCCTTGATGGTGTTGTCTGAGGGTGAATTGCTGTTACTCCTCTGTTTCGGGCTTGTTGCCCCTTCACTGTTGTGGATTGTGATTGCAGATTCTCTCTCTCTCTCTTTTGCTATAGCGTTTTTTCACATGTGTTCTGCCTCCAGAGGGATGTCGCCTTAGCTTGCAAGGTTGCTCCTCGGGGCGGTGCTCTGCTCTTTCCCTGCTATGGCTTTTCGCTGCTATGACTTTTTGGTACCTTAGTGCTTGGCACTTTTCCAATTGGTGCTGTTCCTCACCTTTCGTTTCTCTCTTCTCTTTTTCACTGATTTTTCGCACACTGTTCCCATACTCTCCACAGTTTTGTTTGTGATGGCTCCGCGTTGTGGTGTGGAAAAGTTCTCCACGAAGAAAACTGATGTCAGCGCGCTGGGGCGGGGCTTGTGTGACTTCGCTGACGTCACGCCCGCGGACGACGTCAGGGCGGAGTCACGTGGTACCGCCCCCCGGCGCGCAGAGATGCTGGGGCAAAGAAAGTTTTCCGGGTCCAGTCTCACGCCTGGGGATAATTCTGCGTGAAGGAAACTGCAGCTAGAATCGTCTCTACCAGATACATCGTTACCGAAGGTAAGTAACTCGTACGTCAGGTCCATCATAACAGGCATTTCTCCCATTCGGTCTTCCAAGACTTTTGAGTCTCTGCCAATTCGCAGACCCACCTCCGGGAAGATATTGATTTGGTATCTATTCTAAGGTAAGGAAGCTGCGGCTCAAATTATCTATCAGATGCACAAATTACTTACCTTCTGTAATGCCATATCTGGTTAGAGAGACTATCTAGCTGCAGATTCCTTACCAACCATCCCATCCTCCCCGTTCCGTGATTTGGTCTCTATCCACCTAAGAAGGCCCTTGTAGGTCCTTAGAATATGCACACTGGTCATCAACCTTCTGCTGTGGATCTGCTTCTTGCGCAGAAGCAGTCACATACTGAAGTCGGGTGCTGGGGTGGCTGGCGCCTCTATAGGCTTTGCGCATGTCACATTTCAGGCGTGGAGTACGCCTATGATGCTGACCCGGAGCCGTTTAACGCCACTTACACTGGTACTGCACAAGATTTTCCAAATCCAGACTGATGCTTGGGTAATATTCTAAGGTAAGAAATCTTTGTCTAGATAGTCTCTACCAGATGAGGATTCACCGAAGGTAAGTAACTTGTTCTTTAGGACTCCCAACAGCCTAAATCCTTTCAAGGGTGGGCCTATAGAGGAAATGGGAACTGAAAAAGTAGAGGTGGCACCAAAAGGAGCTCCTCTGCTACAAAACAGTGACTCCCCTTCTCTACCCCCCGATCACACTACACCTGTTGAATACAACTAGAGCACTTCCTGCCACAGTAGGGGTAGCATTGCATTAGACTATTGGGTCTTCTCCATTGTGTAAAAGGGTGCTACCTTGAATTTCACACACCTCCTCCTTATATCCTACCCCACTGACGCATACAGCATTCAGACCACCATTCTCTTATGGAGGAAGACGTGCAGGCGCTTCTAGCAAAGGGCACCATAGAAATGGTGCCTGTACACCAGCTCAGAGCAGAAGTGTACTCCGTGTATTTTCTTATCCCAAAAGGGCGGTTCACTTCAACCGAACTTGACCTCTGACCATTAAACAGGTTCATCGCCTCTGAACACTTTCACATGTTCACTTTACAAGATGTCATCCAGCTGCTACAACAGGGTGACTACATGTTGACGCTGTTTCTGAAAGAACCATACTTTCACATCCATATACACCCAGTGCACCACCAGTGCCTTGCAGTGTGGTAATTGGAAAGCACTACTAGTTCAAGGAGTCACTACAGCTCCAAGTTTGTTTACAAAGTGCCAGGCTGTTGTAGCAGCCCATCTGTCAGAAAACATTCTTGTGTTTCCATATTTAGATGACTGTCTGATAAAGAACATCAACAACCAACAATGTCCAGCATACACTCAGCTATCATTGTCACTACTTCACAACCTAGGTTTCACCATCAAAGCAAAATAGTCACATCTTTACCCCCAACAAATTCTGCCCTTCCTCACTTCCATTTTCAATTGCTGACGCAGGTAAAACATTTTCCAACCAACAGTGGTTAATGGCATTCCAATAGCTGCTGCCTCTTTTTCAGACACATCATCCTATCACTATCCACACTGTAATGAAGCTGCTGGGAAAGATGGCTTTGTATATAGCAATTGTACCACATGCCAGGTTACGCATGTGCCCACTTACAAGAGTGCTTCTCACAGCAGTGGGCACAAGTGGGAAGGGCATTGGGAGGATCTAGTGTTGGTATCTGACAGGAAGGCCTGAGTTCCTCAGGAGTAGTACCCTCAATAAGCCCACCTTCTTGCAGCAGCAACTCTGCTACACAAGGATTCAGAGTTTTGGAGATGCCCGATGAGGGGAAGGAATTTAGGGAGGGTAATGTTGGGAAGGAGATCTGGATTGAGAGAGGTATGAATGTTTTTAGAACCATTGGTCTTTTCTCCTCTCAGTTGTTTGTCACTTTAAAATGGTTCACTTTACCTCTGAACCGTTTATGATTATCTGTAAAGGAAAAGTAGATATCACATCACTGTAAGAAAACAGGTCTTTTTGCAGATGTCTACCCCCCTCCCCCCACCACACACACACACACACACACACACACACACACACACGCTCATTGCACTATTTGGACTATTAGATGCTGGTTTTCGACTCTGACATTGCTCTGAAACCTGCTAACCAGGTTCCAGTGCCCTCTCCCTAAAACAGATGTATGTAAATTGCCAATCCCAATTCACAAGGACTTTAGCCCCCATATAAGTCCCTAGTGTGTGGTACCAGTGATACCCAGGACAAGGGTGGTAAAAGGGGTCCCCAGGGCTTTCAGCACTGTTTGTGCCACCCCAAGTGACCCAGATAAATTACTGACCGCAGATCTGCCATTGCTGACTGCAGGAGCAGTACAAAGTGCTCGAACTTGACTTTACCCTCCCCATTTGTCAAAAAGTCAATACACTATCTTTGATATATGCCAGTCACCCCTAAGGAAGGCCTCCTAAAGCCCAGGAGGCAGGTGTGGACATGTAAGTGCAAGCTTATATAACCCTATAGTGCCCTTTACCATTAAAGGACACTATAAGTGATAGACGGTCCATAGGATAATGTGCTGGCACCCGGGCAAACCCGTGGTTGGCAGCTCCATTTTGGTACCGCCTAAATATGTCCTGTTTGGCATGAAACAACATGCCTTCTCACCCCTGACATGAGTCTTGTGTTGAGGGTAATGTGGCATGCACCCAGGTGGCTACCTTAGAAGTTGCCCACCTGGTGTCCCCTGCTTCTCTGTGCTCTGGCAGGCAAGACCGCGTTTCCTGCATTTCCTGCCTCCAAGACAGGATTCTGACCTCCTGCCAGGCAGTGTGAACACTCCCAGGAGTCAGGAACAAAGACTTGGGCAGGAAGGAGGTCACAGCTCCCTCCTCCCAGGCAGGCTAGTGAAGTGGCACATCAAGGCAGGGAGCTTCAAATGTTGCACAGCCTCTGATATGCATCATGACTTACTCCCAGAGGAAGAAACCGTCCTTTCCCTTCCCCAGGCAAATTTGCACCCGGACAGGCTGACAATTAGTTATTCAAAGAGGTGTACGCCCCCAAAAGGCTAGCCACGCCTCCAGGGTGGGCAGCCTGGTCTGTACACTAAAATTAGAATACTGCCATCTTTAAGAGTGGCAGAATAGAGGGTTCTGGGTAAAAAAGGTGTCCCAAACCCCCGGATGTGGTCACTTCAGGGGCGGACTAACTGCAGGGACTAGCAGCCCATTCTCTTCTGGCTCCCACACCCCTAGGCCCCCTAAATTTAGGATTTAAGGGACCACCCTGGCACCAGACCTCAGTTCTGAACAACCTGCATCAAACAGGACAGAAGAAGAGGCTCATGTCAGCGACAACAGGACTTGGACAAAACAAAAGAGGGATACCCTGCACCTGTGGCAACGCTCCTGGAACTGCCTGATCGAGACTCGTCCTAGGCTATCTCTCGGTTCCACCAGACAGAGTGACCTCTGTGGAATCCTCAAGCACCCGCAGACTCCCCTGGACTAGTGGCACTAGTCCCCTGCAAACTGCAGGTAAAACAATGCTCTAGCCGAAGAATCGCTGGCCATCTGGCCCTCCAACATCGCCCAAATCCAGATGGTCTAGTTCATTGTGGGAACTGTAGGCCTGCCTTCCATGAAGTTACAGGCAGCTACTATGTTCCCCTGGACCACTGGACGTCGAAGTTACTTTCTGCTCTACTTACCGCTGCCAAGGCTTGTTGGTCGCCAATCCGGCAACAGACCCCTTTATTCAACGCTGCATCAAGAGGGAACTCCATCTGACCTTCAACCAACGTCGGCAACCACTCAGTTTTTGTGTTTTTGCATCTTTTTCCCTTGCAGCACCGTCTCAGCAGTAAAAGCAGTTCTCCTGCCGCTCCCATTCAGCACCAAGGACAACCAGGACAATTCTGCACACAAGCTCCATGGGCCAGGTAAAATTTAACTGACTGTTGATTGGTCCTGGGACCCGCATCACCTTTACCCTGCAAGGGTACAGCGCAACTCGACCTGCAAGTGACTGATTGTCACCAGTGGTTTTTCCCATTGACCGCAATGATAAAGTTTCACTGTATTGTTCTGCACTGAATTTATATTGCTTCAAAAATCTATAACTCGGGTTATATGTATGCTATTCCATTCCTTTTTGTTTTGAAATTAAGATTAAAATACTCTTTTTTTTTTTTTATAAATGAGTGTCTGATTTCTCTTGAGTCCTGTCAATTACTTGTTGCCCAATTTGGTACTCTGAAATGCTTAACACATGTTTCTTTAGTAAAGCCTGACTGCTCTTTGCCACACTATCAGGACTGAGCTAAGGATTTATTACAGTGAATCCAGGGACCATCTTTAGGTATTATGATAGTATTACATGGTGAGTACTAACCCCACACCACATAATACTCCACTTTCCTACGATCACTTTCAGGAATTTGCTATTGGATAACTTTTTGCCTCATTGTAGGTAAGACTCTTGTGTTTCTAGGAGTATTCCAAAGTGTTCCTTTTCTTTATATGCACAAAGAGTATCAGTCACCTTAACAAGGCTACTCATAATATCAGCACTCACAAATAAATCTTGGTTGACCCTTAGAAGAAACAAGAATACACTAAACACCGGGGTATTTTTAAAAATGTTTTTTATACTGGACTCCTTATTGAATTCGAACATGTGGCACTGATATAGGGCAATTCCGTGCGCAAATGATACTCCTTGTTTATTGCTTTGGGTTAAAAGTTCTTATGCCATCTTCAAATCATTTTTCAAAACATAGAATATTTTAACTAATACTAATGGTGTCCATCAGTTTCAAATGCTTTCCTCGACTAGTGCTCAACTCAGGAATATACCTCACTCCTGAGGGTAGGATCTCTACTCAACAGGAATTCTCTAAAGCAATTCTTGTCGTTGCGTGAAAACTGCCTTCCCAAACAAGAACCGCAAAATGACAAGCGATGAGTACAGATATCCGTTATCTGTGATTCTGAATCCAAGGTGGCTGACGAGATTTCCTTGCTGTAAACTCGCAAGATCTTGCTCACAAGCAGGGCATTAATAGTACCTTTAAAGTAAAGGAGCCATCTGAAAGAAACAGTTAGTTATAGATTCCTTACCTTAGAATTACCCCCAGGCGTCAGACTGATCCGGAAAGTTTTTCGGCAGCAGTACCCCTGCGCGTCGGAAGGTGGCGTCGGTCGACTCTGCGTTCGTCGTCGGCGTCATGGTCGCCGGGATGATGTTGCGGTAGCTACATAGACGCCGCCCTCGCGCGCTGACGTCAGTTCTTTATTTTTCCGCGCCAGCAAGCGCAGATCCGGAGAGAGCGGTACCCCCAGTCACTTTTTGACTGACTTTTTTCTCGACTTTTGTCAACATCATTTTTTGAGTACGGCCTGGAGCGCGACCACGACCCCAAGTCGTGCTCAGACTGCCAAACCATAAATCCGAAGTCTTTGCGGGAGCGGTCCCGAAAGCTTCTCGAGGCCCGGCAGTCGGCGCCAAGCCGCTCGAGCTCCCTGTCGCGTAGGAGGTTGAGGGACCGGTCGTGGAGCCACCACCATTCTTATCAACCTTCTGGAGCTTCGGGCGATTCATCTTGCACTCAGAGCATTCCTTCCCTCTGTCCGGGGAAGAGTAGTGCAGGTGTTCACGGACAACACCACCGCCATGTGGTACTGCAACAAACAAGACGGGGTGGGGTCGTGGACCCTATGTCAGGGGGCCCTCCGCCTCTGGACATGGCTGGAACATCAGGGCATATCCCTGGTGGTTCAACACCTAGCAGGTTCCCTGAACGCCAGGGCGGACGAACTCAGCTGCAGGTGCATGATGGATCACGAATGGCGTCTTGACTCTGAGGTGGTGCAAGAACTCTTTCAGCAGTGGGGAGAGCCTTGGTTAGATCTATTCGTCACCGAAGAGAACGCGCAATGTCAGCAGTACTGCACGTTGGAATTTCCAAGGCGGCACTCGTTAGGCGACGCTTTTCGTCTCGAGTGGAGTTGCGGTCTTCTATACGCCTGTCCGCCTATACCACTTCTGCCCAGAGTGCTGAAGAAGATCAAGCGCGACCTGGCCCAAGTCATTCTTGTGGCTCCGGATTGTGCACGAAGAGTCTGGTATCCCGAGCTGCTCAACATGGCCATCGATCCTCCGATCCGACTGCCTCTTCGGGAGGATCTTCTGTCGCAGCAGCAGGGGACGGTCCTCCACCCGAACCTGTCCAGCCTCCACCTCCTTCCGTGGAGGTTTAGCGGCGGCAGTTGACGTTGTTTGACCTGCCTCCCGAAGTCTGCGATGTTATCTTGGCAGCCAGGCATCCCTCCACTAAGACGGTATACGCCTGCAGATGGAACAAATTTGTGGCATGGTGCACAGCAAAGGCTGTGGATCCCCTTTCCGCCCCTCTTTCTGAGGTTCTCTTATTCCTCCTTTCTTTGGCCCAGCAGGGCTCTGCTCTGGGCACTCTAAAGGGCTACCTCTCGGCCATTTCAGCCTTCCTTAGGCTTCCAGATCAGCCTTCTCTTTTCAAGTCCCCTGTTGTAAATAGATTCCTTAAGGGCATTACTCATCTTTTTCCTCCTGTTCCCTTCGTAATGCCCCAGTGGGACTTGAACTTGGTTCTTACATCTCTTATGTGCGCTCCCTTTGAGCCGCTACATAACTGTCCTCTCATGCTTCTCACTTTGAAAACTGCCTTTCTGGTGGCCATAACCTCTGCACGCAGGGTGAGTGAGCTACAAGCTCTTTCTTCCAAGCCTCCCTTTCTGGCTGTCCAGCCGGACAAGGTCGTCCTTAGAACTAGACCTTCCTTTCTTCCCAAGGTGGTTACTTCTTTCCACATTGGCCAAACCATCACTTTGCCCACCTTCTTTCCGCCTCCGCATCCTTCAAAAGAGGAAGAGAGGCTCCACCGTCTGGATCCAAAACGTGAGCTTTCCTTCTACTTGCATCGCACAAAACAATTCTGGGTGGACGACCAGCTCTTTGTTTGGTTACGTGGGCGCTAAGAAAGTTTGGGCCGTGCACAAACGGACCATCTCCAGGTGGGTCGTTCTGTGCATCAAAGCTTGCTATTCTTTGGCAAAGAAGGAGCCTCCAGTGGGACTGCGCGCCCATTCCACCAGGGCGACGGCAGCCACCACTGCTTTGGGACGGGCAGTCCTCCTTAATGACTTCTGTCAGGCAGCTACGTGGGCATCGCTGCACACATTCACCAAACACTACTGCCTGGACAGCCAAGTCCGTAGAGACGGCTTCTTTGGCCGTTCTGTTCACCAGGACTTTCTGGTGTGAACTTAGTTCGCAGACCCACCTCCGAGGTTGGTATTGCTGGGGTATTTATTCTAAGGTAAGGAATCTATAACTAACTGTTTCTTTCAGATTAACAAGTTACTTCCCTTCGGTCACGATATATCTGTAAGAAACATAGGTTAGTTATACATTCCTCACCGCCTCACCCCTCTTCCCCGTTCTGCGAGCTGACTTCTAGGGTTAAGGACTTCCTTTCAGAGCCCTAGTTTTGTGCACCAGTGGTCAGTGTCTTGCATGGCTCTGCGCTTCTGGCGTAGAAAGTAGTGTACAGAACTGACGTCGGGGCGCGAGGGCGGCGTCTATGTAGCTACCGCAACGTCATCCCGGCGACCATGACGATGAACGCGGAGTCGACCAACGCCACCTTCCGTCGCGCAGGGGTGCTGCTGACGAAAAACTTTCCGGATCCAGTCTGACGCCTGGGGGTAATTCTAAGGTAAGGAATCTATAACTAACCTATGTTTCTTACGAATATATCGTTACCGAAGGTAAGTAACTTGTTCATCAAGGTTAAATGCATGCTCAACATATAAATAGATGGTTGCATGCTTGCCTGAAGGGCACAACAATGTTTTAATTCTCAGTTCTTACCCAGACTGAATGACACTTAAGGTGGTCATTTTGTGAACACAGTTATTTTACAATCATTCTGACATGCTGGTTGTCACTGGAATTGTCTGCACTGGCTCGTCTTCACTCCATGAATGAGTGTGAAACGACACAGGTGAAACCTGCAGAGTTTATTCTCGATGAAAGAGCAAGTGAGATGGACTTTACTTCCAGTATCCCTAACAGTAATGACCAGGTCCCAGCATTCTGTGCTTTCATGGAACAGCAGCAGCCTTTTGTTTGCCAGGCCCTCCCTAATCCCCTTCCACAGGTGACCATCACCGCCAATGCCTCTCTAGTGGAGTGGGGTGGGGTGCTCCTCTCCACCAGATGACACTACATGGCACTTGGGCTCCTCAGCCCCTGGGTTGTCACGACAACTACCCTGAGCTTTTAGGTATCAGACTAGCCCTTGGAGCCCTTTTCACATTTTAAAGGCAAAAAACAGAACTCCTAAAAGCAGACAGCCATTTTTTGTATCCAGAAGCAAAGCATAAAACCCTTACCTCTGCACTCGTGTTCCTTACAGTTCTTCTCTTGGAAGGAGGCCTTCCTAGTAGCATCACCTCCCTCAAACGTATTAGTGAGCTCTAAGTCCTTACAATACAGGAACCATTCATTCAGGTTTATAAAGACAGGGTAGTGCTTGTACCAGTCCTAAATTTCTGCCTAAGGTTGTTCATCATTCCACATGGAGCAAACTATTGAGCTACCGGGTTTTCCCCACAACCAGTCTGTAGCTGAAAGGACACTTCACACCCTGGATGATAAGAAGGCACTCATGTATTATATTGATAGAACTAAACTATTTAAGAAGTTCAATCACATTTTTGCAGCCTTCGCCAAAACCCCACAAGTGGTGTTGCCACCTCTAAATCTGGCATTGCCTGGTGGATAGTTAAATTATCCAAATCTAGGACTGTATAGCAAAACGCACTCTCACAGTGCCCCCAAAAGGACACTCTAGTAACAATGGAGCAACATTGGCTTTTTTGGGTAACATCCTTATCTGAAAGAAACAGTTAGTTATAGATTCCTTACCTTAGAATTACCCCCAGGCGTCAGACTGGATCCGGAAAGTTTTTCGTCAGCAGTACCCCTGTGCGTCGGTAGGTGGCGTCGGTCGACTCCGCGTCGGCGTCGTGGTCGCTGTGATGACGTAGCGGAAGTTACTTAGACGCCGCCCTCGCGCACTGACGTCGGTTCTTTCTTTTTCCGCGCCAGCAAGCGCAGATCCGGGAAGAGCGGTACCCCCAGTCACTTTTTGACTGAGTTTTTTGCGACTTTTGTCGACTTCGTTTTCCAGTCTTACGAATCCTGGTGCACGAGGGATGCCCGGTTTCAAGGCCTGCGGCACCTGTTCCCGAATGATGTTGGTGACTGATTCGCACCGCGTGTGCCTCTTCTGCCTGGAGCGCGACCATGACCCCAAGTCATGCTCAGACTGTCGAACCTTGGCCCCGAAGTCTTTGCAGGAGTGGTCCCGAAAGCTCCTCGAGGCCCGGGAGTCGGCTCCGCGCCGCGCAAGGTCCCGGTCGCGTGGGAGGTTGAGGGACCGATCGCGGAGTCATCATCACTCCTCTTCTAAGTCTTCGCATTCGGGGTCAGGTAAGTGGAAACATAAGAAGAAGTCGAAGGAGCGTCGTCGCTCTTCGACTTCCCCTCGGCCGACGCGGCGCAGGGTGCGGGTGGTGCCACTCCCGCGGCTCCACGTGCGGAGCCTTCAGGGTTGACTCCGGCCTTCCCGGGACCGGGAGCAACCCCTGCCCAGCTTCGTCAAATTTACGAGGTGATGCACACCATCTTTGGGCAGTCCGACTCCGCCGGCGCGCCTTCGGGACCCGAGGACTCGGCTGGGGGCCCTAGGCCTTCGACGCCGGCGACTTTGGCCTCGGCTCCGCAGGGCCCCCTTGGATCCAGGCCTGGATCCGGATCGGCACCGGTCAACCTCGTTACACCTCCACCGGCGCCGACTCCTCCGGCACCATGTCCGCAGACGACGCTGGCTGGGCCCCCAGCCGGCGTCGACCCCGGCTCCCACCTCCACGTGGATAAGGAGTCGGACCGGCGTCAGCAGACGCCGGTCCCGACACCGATGGGTACTTTTGTGCCTGCATTCCACCCTGGCCATTTTCAGCCAGTTTGGCAACCAGCGGAGGGTGAGGAAGACTCGGCGGGGTCTGAGGACCCTCTCACTGCTCAATTGGAGTACGACCAGGACTGGAGAGAGGACCTGGGGGATGCCAGTGGTCTAGACACCTCACCAGACCTTGGCATGTTGTCTCCTCCTACCGTGGCTACGGAGGAGGGAGCGTCTTACGCAGTGGTGTTGCGTAGGGCGGCCGAGGCCCTAAACCTCGAGCTACATACTGTGGCAGTCAGGACTAATCTCCTGACAGAGGTGCTTCAACCGTCAGCGAGCTCTTCGGAGTCCCTGCTGCCGTTTAATGAGGCCCTAACGGACATCCTTTTGGGCACCTGGTCCAGGCCCACCACAGGGGCTCCTGTGGATAGGATGGTTGCCCGACGCCACCGCCTGGCTCCGGGCGACCCCACTTTCCTCTCCCAACACCCCTCCCCCGAGAGCTTGGTAGTCCAAGCCTCAGCGTCCCAAAGCACATTCCCTAACGCACCACTGGACAGGGAATCCAAGAAGCTGGATCAGCTTGGGAAGAAGTTATTTTCTTCCTCCAGCTTAGGGCTGCGGTCGGTGAACACTGCATGCCTCTTGGGCCGTTATTCCCACTCCGTGTGGGATACGGTGGTGCAATTGCTGCCTCAGTGTCCGGAGGAGGCCCGGGCCGTGCTCTCCCGTGCTGTTGCCGAGGGGAGAGATGCAGCAAAGTTCGCCATCTGTTGTGGACTGGACACTGCTGATTCATTGGGTAGGACCATTTCAACGTCTGTGGCGCTTCGTCATCACGCCTGGTTGAGGACGACTGGCTTTTCTGGGGATGTCCAGAACACCTTGATGGACATGCCTTATGATGGCCGTCTCCTGTTCGGCGACAAGGGGTACAGTGCTCTAGAGCGCATCAAAGACTCTCGTGCTACGGCCAAGTCCTTGGGCCTCTCCACCATCCCTGCACGGACTGCCTTTCGCCCATTTCTTGGCTACGGAAGGGGTGCCCCAACACGTTCCTTTGCCACAGGCCAGCGCAAGCTGTTCCACCTCAGCGCGGCCGGGGACGTGGGAACCACTGACGTGGTTCTGGGGGCCAGATGGCGGGCCAGTCCACCACAGCCCCCTCTGCAGCAGCCTCCAAACCCTCCTAGTCTGACCTTTCATGCCCATCAAACGCCAGTGGGCGGCAGGATTCGCCATCACCTCCCCCACTGGCGCACCATCACGTCGGACAGGTGGGTTTTGCAAATAGTCCGAAGCGGCTACTCCCTCCCCTTCCAGACTACCCCTCCATCCATGCCACCTCAGTACCATCGCATGTCGGAGGATCATCTGACCCTTCTCCAACAGGAAGTTACGGCTCTCTTGGCCAAGGGTGCCATCGAGCGCGTTCCTGCCTCAGAAGTAGGTCGTGGTTGTTATTCCCACTACTTTCTGGTGCCCAAGAAGGACAAGGGCCTGCGTCCTATCTTGGATCTCAGGGACGTCAACCGCTTCCTCCGGAAGGAGAAGTTCAAACTGTTGACCCTGGCTCAAGTCTTGTCTGCCCTCGACCCTGGAGACTGGTTGGTAGCGTTGCACTTGCAGGACGCTTACTTCCACATCCCCGTCCTGCCGGCCCACCGGCGTTATCTGCGGTTCACGGTAGGCCACGAGCACTTTCAGTTTACCGTGCTTCCCTTTGGCCTTACCAGCGCCCCTCGGGTGTTCACGAAAGTGATGGCGGTGGTCGCAGCTCATCTGCGCAGATCAGGGGTTCCAGTCTTCCCCTATCTCGACGACTGGTTGTTTAAGGCGGGCTCGCCCCAGGCAGTCGTCTCCCACCTCCAGACTACGGCCGACCTCCTGCATTCTCTGGGGTTCTCCATCAATGTGCCGAAGTCACACCTGACCCCCTCTCAGAAGCTCCTCTTCAATGGAGCGGTTCTGGACACGATGCAGTTTCGGGTTTATCCTCCCGAACAGCGAGTCCGGGATATTCGGCCTATGATTCTGATCTTTCAGCCTCTATCCCGGGCTTCGGTCAGGATGACCCTGAGGCTGCTGGGCCTCATGGCCTCCTGCATCCTGCTGGTCGATCATGCCAGATGGCATATGCGGGCTCTGCAGTGGGACCTGAAGTTCCAGTGGGCGCAGCATCAGGGGAATCTGTCGGATTGCGTCCAGATCTCGGAGGGCACTGCACGACAATTGCAGTGGTGGCTCACAAACCACGATTGGATCAACAGCAGATCCCTCTCCCTTCCCCAACCAGAACACACAGTGGTGACAGACGCATCCCATCTGGGATGGGGCGGCCACATGGGAGAGGCGGAGATCAGAGGCCTCTGGTCTCCGGCGGAGTCCGAGCTCCACATCAACCTTCTGGAGCTTCGGGCGATCCGTCTTGCACTAAAAGCATTCCTTCCCTCTGTCCTGGAAAGAGTAGTGCAGGTGTTCACGGACAACACCACCGCCGTGTGGTACTGCAACAAACAAGGCGGGGTGGGGTCGTGGACCCTATGTCAAGAGGCTCTCTGGACATGGCTGGAACATCAGGGCATATCCCTGGTGGTTCAACACCTGGCAGGTTCACTGAACGCCAGGGCGGACGAACTCAGCCGCAGGTGAATGATGGATCACGAATGGCGTCTTAACTCGGAGGTGGTGCAAGGTCTCTTTCAACAGTGGGGAGAGCCTTGGTTAGATCTATTCGCCACCGAAGAGAACGCGCAATGTCAGCAATTCTGCGCGTTGGAATTTCCAAGGCGGCACTCGCTGTAGGCGACGCCTTTCGTTGCGAGTGGAGTTGCGGTCTTCTCTACGCCTTTCCGCCTATACCACTTCTGCCCAGATTGCTGAAGAAGATCAAGCGCGACTGGGCCCAAGTCATTCTTGTGGCTCCGGATTAAGCACGAGGAGTCTTTTATCCCGAGCTGCTCAACATGGCCATCGATCCTCCGATCCGACTGCCTCTTCGGGAGGATCTTCTGTCGCAGCAGCAGGGGACGGTCCTCCACCCTAACCTGTCCAGCCTCCACCTCCTTGCGTGGAGATTGAGCGGTGGCAGTTGACGTCGTTTGACCTGCCTCCCGGAGTCTGTGATGTTATCTTGGCAGCCAGGCGTCCCTCCACTAAGACGGTATATGCCTGCCGATGGAACTAATTTGTGGCATGGTGCACAGCAAAGGCTGTGGATCCCCTTTCTGCCCCTCTTTCTGAAGTTCTCTTGTTCCTCCTTTCTTTGGCCCAGCAGGGCTCTGCTCTGGGCACTATCAAGGGCTACCTCTCGGCCATTTCAGCCTTTCTTAGGCTTCCTGATCAGCCTTCTTTTTAAGTCTGTGGTTGTAAATAGATTCCTTAAGGGCATTACTCATCTGTTTCCTCCTGTTCCCTTCGTAATGCCCCAGTGGGACTTGAACTTGGTTCTTACCTACCTCATGTGCGCTCCCTTTGAGCCGCTACATAACTGTCCTCTCAGACTTCTCACTTTGAAAACTGCCTTTCTGGTGGCCATCACCTCTGCACGCAGGGTGAGTGAGCTGCAAGCTCTTTCTTCTAAGCCTCCCTTTCTGGCTGTCCATCCGGACAAGGTTGTCCTGAGAACTAGACCTTCCTTTTTTCCCAAGGTGGTTACTTCTTTCCACATTGGACAAACCATCACTTTGCCCACCTTCTTTCCGCATCCTTCGAAAGAGGAAGAGAGTCTCCACCGTCTGGATCCAAAATGTGCACTTTCTTTCTACTTGGATCGCGCAAAACAATTCCGGGTGGATGAACAGCTCTTTGTTGGGTACGTGGGTGCTAAGAAAGGTCGGGCCGTGCACAAACGGACCATCTCCAGGTCGGTCGTTCTGTGCATCAAAGCCTGCTATTCTTTGGCTAATAAGGAGCCTCCAGTGGGGCTGCGCGCCCATTCCACCAGGGCGACGGCAGCTGCTACTGCTTTGGGACGAGGAGTCCCCCTGAATGACATCTGTCAGGCAGCCATGTGGGCATCGTTGCACACGTTTAGGAGACACTACTGCCTGGACAATCAAGTCCGCAGAGACGGCTTCTTTGGCCGTTCTGTTCTCCAGGACTTTCTGGTGTGAACTTGGTTTGCAGACCCACCTCCGAGGTTGGTATTGCTGGGGTATCTATTCTAAGGTAAGGAATCTATAACTAACTGTTTCTTTCAGATGAACAAGTTACTTACCTTTGGTAACGATATATCTGTAAGAAACATAGATCTGAAAGAGACACGTTAGTGATAGATTCCTTACCTTAGATTCCTTACCTTAGAATATCCCCAGGCGTCAGACTGGATCCGGAAAGTTTTCGTCCGCAGTACCCCTGCGCATCGGTAGGCGTCGTCGTGCGGCTCCGCGTACGTCGCTGGCGTCGTAGTCGCCGAGATGACGTCGTCGGAGCTACTTAGACGCGCCCACGCGCGCTGACGTCGGTTCTTTCTTTTTCTGCGCCAGCAAGCGCAGATCCGAGAGAGAGCGGTACTCTTAGTTAATATTTTAACTTGGTTTCTGAGACTTGTTTCTCTTGTTTTGTCGAGTACTCGACTTCTGGTGCAGTAGGGATGCCCGGGTTTAAGTCCTGTAGGGACTGCCGTTGGACCTTGTCGGTGGCGGACCCGCATAACGTGTGTCTCTTCTGCTTGGGGCACGTCCATGACCCCGAGACGTGCCCCGATTGTCGGGCCATGGCGCCGAAGGCTTTGCGGGAGCGTTCCCGAAAGTTGTTGGAGGCCCGGCAATCGGTTCCACGCCACTCAAGGTCCCGCTCCCGTGGGAGGTCGAGGGACAGGTCGCGGAGCCGACACCATCGTTCATCGGAATCGGGGACAGGTAAGTCAAAGCACCATAAGAAGTCGAAGAAGCGACGTCGCTCTTCGTCTACCCCTCACCAGTCGCGGGATGCGGTGGAGGGGGCAGGCGGTCACTCCCCCGCGGCTCCGGTGAAGCCTCCGTTGTTGCCTGCGGCCTACCCGCCTTTACCGGGGCCATACGCGACTCCGGAAGAAATACTGGTATTCCTGTCGGCCATGGGCCGTTTATTTGCCCCATCGGGTCCCTCCGGAGAGCCTTCGGGCCCCGTGGACCTGTTGGGTGGTTCTGCCCCCGTGCCGCCGCCTTTGGCCCCGGCTACGCCTGCAAGATACCCTGCGGCGCCGTTGGCTCCGGCCTCGGCGCCGCCTCCGGTGCCGCCGCCGGGGCCGATGCCGGACACGACGCCATTGCCTATGGGCCCGGACTACGTCCAACCTGGATTGGTCTATTATCCCCCAATTCCTCTTCCAGGAGGGGAATTTATTCCCTTTCCCCGGGCCCCTCGTCCTTACCAGCCTCTTAAACAGACGGTGGGCGAAGGGGAGTACTGGGGGGGGTCTGAGGACCCCCTCGCAGCTCAGTGTGAGGATGAGCTTGAATGGGAGGGCGATGTGGACGGTCCAGGCGATCTGGATTTCTCTCCGCACCCTGGTACACTGTCCCCTTCTTCCGTAGGAGGAGGAGGTGGGGTCCTTTTCTGTGGTGTTGCGTAGGGCGGCTGAGGCCCTTAACCTCGAGCTCCCATCCGTTTCTATCAGCACCAATCTCCTGACTGAAGTGCTGCAGCCGGCGGCCTCCTCGGCGGAGCCGCTACTGCCCTTTAATGACGCGCTTACAGACATTCTGTTAAGCACCTGGACCAAGCCTAACACGGGGGTTCCTGTGGATAGGAGTGTGGCACTACGCCATCGCCCGGCCCTGGGCGACCCCAATTTTCTCACGCAACACCCAACGCCTGAGAGTCTGGTTGTCCAGGCGTCTGCCTCTCCGAGCGCATTCCCTTCCGCACCTCCGGACAAGGAATCCAAAAAACTTGAGCAGTTTCGGATAAAGATTTTCACCTCTGCCAGTTCCGGTTTGCGAGCGGTGAATACTTCATGCCTGTTGGGCCGCTATTCCCACTCTGTGTGGGACACAGTGGCACAGGTGCTGCCTCAGTGTCCGGTGGAAGCTCGGGCGGTGCTCTCCCAAGCCATTACCAAGGGGAGAGATGCTGCGAAATTCACTATTCGCTGTTGCCTTGACACCGCCGACTCCCTCGGCAGCGCAATTTCCACAACAGTGGCGCTGCGCCGTTACGCCTGGCTCAGAACAACTGGCTTCTCAGGGGATGTCCAGAACACTTTGTTGGACATGCCTTTCGATGGCCCACGCCTCTTTGGTGACAAAGCGGACAGCACATTGGAACGCTTTAAAGACTACCGGGCTACGGCCCAGTCCTTGGGTCTTGCCACCACGCGCACTCCCTTAGGGTCTGCCTTTCGTTCCTTTCGAGGTCAAGGTCGAGGCGCACAAACGCGTTCCTTTCAGAGCCGCCGGCCTGCGCAGCAACAGGCTCAGCGCAGTCGGGGGGCCCGCCGAAGTGGGTCACGGGGCCAGCGGGCGGGTCAGTCCACCACCGCCCCTGCCACCACTGCCTCAAAACCTTCCTAGTCCGGTGTTTCAGGCACACCAAACGCCAGTGGGCGGCAGGATTCGACATCACCTCCCCCACTGGCGCACCATCACTTCGGACAGGTGGGTTCTGCAGATAATCCGAAGGGGCTACTCCCTCCCCTTCCAGACTACCCCTCCAGCCATGCTGCCTCAGTACCACCGCATGTCGGGGGATCACTTGGCACTTCTCCAGCAGGAAGTTGCGGCCCTCTTGGCCAAGGGGGCCATCAAGCACGTTCCGACGCCAGAAGTAGGTTGTGGTTGTTACTCCCACTACTTCCTGGTTCCAAAGAAAGACAAGGGCCTGCGTCCTATCTTAGACCTCCGGGACATCAATCGCTTCCTCCGGAAGGAGAAGTTCAAAATGCTCACGCTTGCTCAGGTCTTGTCTGCCCTAGACCCGCAAGACTGGATGGTAGCGTTGGACTTGCAGGATGCTTATTTTCATATCCCCATCCTGCCGGCCCACCAGCGTTACCTGCGGTTCACGGTTGGCCACGAGCACTTTCAGTTCACCGTGCTCCCTTTCGGCCTTACCAGCGCCCCTCGGGTGTTCACGAAAGTGATGGCGGTGGTCGCAGCTCATCTGCGCCGGTCAGGGTTCCAGTCTTCCCCTACCTCGACGACTGGTTGTTGAAGGCGGGATCGCCCCAAGCAGTCGTCTCCCACCTCCAGACTACGGCCGACCTCCTGCATTTGCTGGGGTTCTCCATCAACATGCCGAAGTCGCATCTGATTCCCTCTCAGAAGCTCCTCTTCATCGGAGCGGTTCTGGACAAGGCGCAATTTCGTGTTTATCCTCCCGAACAGCGAGTCCGGGACATTCGGGCTATGATTCCGATCTTTCAGCCCTGGTCCTGGGTTTCGGTCAGGAAGATACTGAGACTGCTGGGCCTCTTGGCCTCCTGCATCCTGCTGATCAATCATGCCAGATGGCATATGCGGGCTCTGCAGTGGGACCTGAAGTTCCAATGGACGCAGCATCAGGGAAATCTGTCCGACTACGTCCAGATCTCGGAGGGCACTGCACAGGACTTGCAGTGGTGGCTCACGGACCAGCGTTCGGTCAGCGGCAGATCCCTCTCCCTTCCCCAACCGGAGCACACCGTGGTGACGGATGCGTCCCTCCTGGGATGGGGCGGCCACATGGGAGAGGCGGAGATCAGAGGCCTCTGGTCTCCGGGGGAGTCCAAGCTCCATATCAATCTTTTGGCGCTCAGGGCGATCCTACTTGCACTGAAAGCATTCCTTCCCTCTGTCAAGGGGAGGGTAGTGCAGGTGTTCACAGACAACACCACCGCCATGTGGTACTGCAACAAGCAAGGCGGGGTGGGGTCGTGGACCCTATGTCAGGAGGCACTGCGCCTCTGGACGTGGCTGGAACGCCAGGGCGTTATCCTGGTGGTTCAACACTTGGCAGGTTCTTTGAACGCCAGGGCGGACGAACTCAGCCGCCGGTGCATGATGGATCACGAATGGCGTCTTCACTCGGAGGTGGCACAAGGTCTCTTTCAGCAGTGGGGAGAACCTTGGTTAGATCTATTCGCCACCGAAGAGAACGCGCAATGTCAGCAGTTCTGCGCATTGGAGTTTCCAATGCACTCGCTCGGAGATGCTTTTCGTCGCGAGTGGAGTTGCGGTCTGTTGTATGCCTTTCCGCCTATACCACTTCTACCCAGAGTGCTGAAGAAGATCAGACGCGACCGGGCCCAAGTCATTCTTGTGGCGCCGGACTGGGCTCGAAGAGTTTGGTATCCCGAGCTACTCAGTATGAGCGTGGATCCCCCGATCCGACTGCCTCTTCGGGAGGATCTTCTGTCGCAGCAACAGGGGACGGTCCTCCACCCGAACCTGTCCAGCCTCCACCTCCTTGCGTGGAGATTGAGCGGCGACAGTTGATTCCATTTGACTTGCCTCCTGAAGTCTGTAATGTAATTCTGGCAGCCAGGCGTCCCTCAACTAAAACTGTATACGCCTGCCGGTGGAAAAAATTTGTGGCATGGTGCACAGCGAATGCTGTAGATCCCCTTTCTGCCCCTCTTTCTGAGGTCCTGTTGTTCCTTCTCTCTTTGGCCCAGCAGGGCTCTGCTCTGGGCACTATTTAGGGCTACCTTTCGGCTCTTTCAGCCTTTCTCAGGCTGCCTGATCAGTCCTCTCTTTTCAAGTCCCCTGTTGTCAATAGATTTCTCAAAGGCATTACTCACCTTTTCCCTCCTATTCCTTTTGTGATGCCTCAGTGGGACTTGAACCTGGTTCTCACATACTTAATGTGCGCTCCCTTTGAGCCTCTTCATAACTGTCCTTTATGGTTATTAACTTTGAAAACTGTCTTCCTGGTGGCCATCACCTCCGCTAGGCGTGTGAGTGAGCTTCAGGCACTTTCATGTAAACCTCCTTTCCTGGCGATTCATCCGGAGAAGGTTGTGCTTCGACCACGTCCCTCCTTTCTACCAAAAGTAGTCACTGCCTTTCATATCGGGCAAACTGTCACTCTGCCCACTTTCTTTCCGCCTCCGCACCCTTCAAGAGAGGAAGAGAGGCTCCACCGTCTGGACTCAAAACGTGCGCTTTCATTCTATCTCAACCGCACACAACAGTTCCGGGTGGACGACCAGCTCTTTGTTGGCTACGTGGGCGCCAAGAAAGGCCGAGCTGTACACAAGCGGACTATCTCCCGATGGGTTGTCTTGTGTATTAAAGCCTGTTACTCTCTGGCTAAAAAGGAACCTCCGGTAGGGCTGCGCGCCCATTCTACCAGGGCGACAGCGGCTACTACAGCATTGGGACGCGGTGTCCCCCTGCAAGACATCTGTCAGGCAGCCACGTGGGCCTCGCTGCATACTTTCACTAAGCACTATTGCCTTGACAGTCAAGTCCGGAGAGACGGCTTCTTTGGCTGGTCGGTTCTCCGTGACTTTCTGGTGTGATTTCACTTTGCAGACCCACCACCGGGGTTGGTATTGCTTGGGTATGTATTCTAAGGTAAGGAATCTATCACTAACGTGTCTCTTTCAGATGCACAAGTTACTTACTTGTGTAATGATATATCTGTAAGAGACATTAGTTAGTGATAGACTCCTTACCGCCCACCCATCCTCCCCGTTCTGCAAACTGTTCTCTAGGGTTCAGGCAGTCCCTTTCAGGGCCCTAGTTCTATTGCACCAGTAGTCGGTCTCTGGCATGGCTCTGCGTTCCTGGCGCGGAAAGTCGTGTACAGAACTGACGTCAGCGCACGTGGGCGCATCTAAGTAGCTCCGACGACATCATCTCTGCGACTACGACGCCAGCGACGTACGCGGAGCCGCACGAAGACGCCTACCAACGTGCAGGGGTACTGCTGACGAAAACTTTCTGGATCCAGTCTGACGCCTGGGGATATTCTAAGGTAAGGAATCTATCACTAACTAATTTCTCTTACAGATATATCGTTACACAAGTAAGTAACTTGTGCGTTAGTTATAGATTCCTTACCGCCCCACCCATCCTCCCCTTTCTGCGAACTGACTTCTAGGGTTAAGGACATCCTTTCAGGGCCCTAGTTTTGTGCACCAGTGGTCAGTGTCTTGCATGGCTTTGCGTTCCTGGCGCGGAAAGTCGTGTACAGAACTGACGTCAGTGCGCGAGGGCGGCATCTAAGTAACTTCCGCGACGTCATCACGGCGACCACGACGACGGATGCGGAGTTGACCGACACCACCTACCGACGCGCAGGGGTACTGCTGACGAAAAACTTTCCGGATCCAGTCTGACGCCTGCGGGTAATTCTAAGGTAAGGAATCTATAACTAACCTATATTGTTACCGAAGGTAAGTAACTTGTTCCTCATGGATATTTGCAAGGCTGCTACTTGGTCAGTGCACGTCAACAAGCCTTAGCTGGCCAGGCGATATTAAAAATACTTTTTCTAACATCTGCTAACTAGCCACCGCTTTCGAAAGGAACTGCTTTATAGTCCATGCAGGGCATATGTTTTTACAGTGACATATGCTGCAGTTGTAAAATGTTACTTACCGTGTAACCATCTGTTCGTAGTGTGTAGTGCTGTAGTTTCACATTTGTCTGCCCTCCTCCCCTATGCCTTTTCATTTATTCACTTTATTATGCACAGTGCGCACTGCCTTCAACATTACACACCACTTACGCTACATGTCCTCTGGGCGGAAAACAATCTGAGGTGCAGCCCGTCTTCAATTGCATTCTGGACCAAGGGAAGAGTCACAGAAGGTATTGTGACTCAAGCTTCTTAAAAGAAAAACAAGTTGCAAACATTTGGGCCCAACAGTAGATGACGTAGTATGCAGAGGAGGTGAATTTTCAGCACTACACACTACATGCAGATGGTTATGGGGTAAGTAACATTTTTCATTCTAATTTCATCTTCAAACAACCATCACTCGGCATGCCTGCATCATATGATAAAAACTGGTATTCTCTGTTGCGCCTCTTGTGCAGTCACCCTGCTTTACAGGTGTTTTTGTTTTTGTTTTTTTTAACAGAAATGTCTGGGCCTTTGAAACCTCATCAAACAACATTAATCCCCTTTCCAGAAAACTTTCAATTTTGATTTGCTAGATTACTTGTTTGAGTACCAGCTGTCTTGAACTTGGTTATTAGAAAGAGATTCTCTTTCCTTTGTATGCAGTGTCAGAACATACATTGGGAAAGATCCCAAATTAATAAACAGCAGGGGCTCTGACAGAATTAATTTCACAAGCTTTCTGTAATATGTGCTCCTTTATTCAGTAGTCTTGAAAAAAGACAATGTTGGTCTGGCTTGGGCCCACATTTTTTTGATTTTGGAACAGAATTCTATGTGCCTTACCTACCGTCCGGTCTTGCAGACTTTGTCCTTGGTAATATTCCTCACCAACTTCTCCATGGAGACATTGTCCTCAGCACCATCAGGTTTGTTTCATAAAGCACAAACTGCAACACAGAGTGGTTTTCCAAATCTTCATTCTTTTTCTGCTGTTTCCTGAGAGATGTCAGTGTCCTCCTTTCTTGAGTGGTAAAATTCTTCCAGTGTCCTCCATCTTAATGTCAACAGCAGAGATTCTATTAGGGAATGTTTCCATCTTCTAGCCTAACTCCTCAAATTTAATCTCCCCATTTCTTTCTCCAAAGCTTTTTGCACCTAGTTAGTTTTCTGTAAACCAACAAAAATATTTGCTGGAGGTCTGCTGGGATGTTACTTTGTTGTATGGAAGCAAGGGTTCCATGGTAGAGAGAACAGGTGGAATTGTTTTATGACAAAATAGTGGTAAAGGCAGAACCAAGTGGTAAAGACAGAACTTCACCACTTGTATGGGGCTTACTTCAGCCCCTTTTGTCTTCACGGAGGTGTTGGTGGTTGCAGGACATCTTCTCAGGTTGAGGATTTCTGTATTCCTGTAACTTGATGATGGCTCTTGAAGAAGGTGTGGTTGCCACAGCTGGCATCAGGCCACCTTCAGACCATGACGTTGCTGCTAATTGATCTGTGGTTTACCATCAACCGCCCCAAGTCTCACCTCCAGTCCATTCAGTTTCAGCTCTTTATCATGGCCAAGCTGAAAACTCACACTCGAGGCTTTCTTGTCTCTCCAGCAAGTAGAGGACATTCAGTCTATGATCCTGATGACTGGAGAGGAAACTCTTCATCTGGCCCTGACAGTCCTGCACCTTTTTGTGTCTGCTCGCCTCTTGTATTTTGGTGGTGCATACAAGCGCTTCAATTGTGCCTTGCCTCTGTTTTCAGTGGACTCAGCACTGGTCCTCACAGGCAACTTTCTGACCTCCCCAGAAGTGGTGCAGGACCTCCTCTCTTGTGGGAAGCCTTTCTGCCTGTGGCCAGCAAGGGTCAGTCAGTATAGGTCCTGATGGACAACCCGCTGCGATGTGGTAAGTCGGCAGACAGTTGCATGGGACGTTGTGATCTTGGGCACAGTTTCACAGTGTGTGGCCGTTGCTACAATAGGTGGCAGGCTCCTTGACAATGCAGGCAGACTAACGTAGTCGGTGTCATCTTGCCGCTGACAAGTGTTTCCACCCTGAAGTGGTTCATTCCATCCTGAAGTGGTTCATTTCATCCTCACCCTCTGGGTCACCAGACCTATTTGCTACTCACAAAAACACTGTTTGCCCTCTGTTCTGCACTATCAAGTTTCAGGTGAGAGGCACCTCGGAGACGACTTCCACTTAATGTGGGAATTTCAGCTCGAAGGATGCGTATGCTGATTTGCTCTTCCTAGCCCTGAGCCATCCTCTTCTGCTTAGGGCAGGCATCTTCTCGCAGTGGAGGGGCAGGTATTGCATCATAACCTCGAGAGCCTCAACCTGCATGCCTGGAGATTTACTGGCATGACTGGAGTTGTTTTAATCTGACTGCAGAAGTGGTGGACATCATCTTGTCATCACATCTCCCCTCGACTAAGACTGTTAATTCTGGATGTTCACTTTTTGTGTATCGGTGCACTGAGGAAGGAGTTGATCACCTGAGGGTAGTTTGTCAGAAATATTGTACGTTGGGTTATTCTTGTTTCTGTGATACTGTGCTGTGAGTACTGTTAAAGGTTATTTGTCAGCCCTTTCAGCTTTTCTTGTTTGCCTGATCAGCAGTTGTCCTTCAAGTCTTGTTCTGTTGTTGACAGTTTGTTTCCCCTTTCCATCTTTGTCATGCCGTGGTGGGACTTTAATCTAGTGCTCGCATTTTTGCTGTGTTTACATTTTGAGCCAGTGCACAGTTGCCTTTTGAGGCTGCTCACTCTGAAGACCTTTTTTTTATCGCCATGATCTCAGCTCAGCGTTTTTAGTGCACTGCAGGGTTTTTCTACTGTCCTTTCACTTTCATTTTTTTCTAGCAAACTGGTCCTGCTAACTAAGGCTTTTTTCCTTCCCGAAGTGGTTCTCCATTCCATTCATCAACAGGGCCTTCTATTTTAAGTTGATGGCCAGCTGCTCCTGGGCTGCGCTAGCTCCTGGTACGGTAAGGTAATTTGGAAGCAGATGATTTCCATTTGGATTTTTCTGTGCATGAAGGTCTACAACATCCTTGCAAAGAAGGAGCTCCCCGTGGGTATCAGGGTCCATTCCAACCATGACAAATGCTGAGTCTTCGGCATGGTCCCCTGGTCTTCCTCTTTTGGACAATTGGTGAGTTGCAATGTGGTCCTCCGGTTGAAACATTACTTTAAGTTGTAACACACATGTGGCCTCATACACTCCAAAACAATTGGGGAATGAAATTCTAAGCTTTTTCTGGTGTGCAATGGGTGTTGGGCTTGATGCCTGACACAGTTTAGGTTAAACTTAAAGTTGTGTTCCTCACAAGAATAGTAAAAGAAGCGATGACTACAACACTTACCGCAGTCGATCAGATTCCAGAGGTAGGTCTTCTTGGTGCTCCTGGTCTAAAGCGTGGTCCTAACCTGATTTAAAGCTTTTGAATATCATTCTGCTTGAGGAGCATCTTCTAATGGTACTGCTAACTCAGAGGCCTGTAATGGAGCCCATTTTGGGCCTGCTGCTGGCCCTCCGTTTAACTTCATGTTCAGAGCCAAACCCCTGTCAACCTTCGGTGCCCACGCCAGGTTACTCAGAGTTCCTGACATCTGGAGCAGATTTGGCCCAGTTCCTCCACTCAATAATGACATTGTTTAGGAAAGCTACAATACTCTCTGGTGCACTTCTAGGCCCTGTGGGACTGCTTGGGTTTCCGCCGGCTGGTCCGCCTTCACAGTCATTCAATTACATTGGAATTCTACATGATATGCCTCTGGCACAGATGACCTCGACTGTGGCTCCTCCCCTGGTAGTCCCCAGGTTTGGCACCAGTTCCTCCACGGCACAGCTACTGAAGACCCAGACAAAACTGGTGCAGTCTAAGAGAGAGACTTGAAGACTAACCAGTGAGGTCATTTATAGAGGGGAATATCAGTCTGGGCCTGCAACACATCAGGCCTATTTGCAAACCTTGACATTTTCAGAACTGATTCAGACCACATGCAGATGCTTAAAGAAGTGCCTCATGATGATGATGACAGCACTGAGACTGCAGATTTGCTGATCCCTCCAGCTTTAGACACTGCGGATTTCTTGGCATTGCAGAATGCTTGTGTGCTGGACATATCCCCGGAGACTGACATGGCTTGTCCTGCAGTTCCAGCCCCACCAAAGTGAATTCCCTCCAGGCTGCAATAAGGAAGGCAGTGGTAGTATTAAAATTGCCCCTACTAACAATGGATGGCAGATCCAACATATTGAGTGAGGCCCTCCAGCCTTCTTCAGTGGCGCCAGAACAGCTGTTGCCATTTAATAAGGCCTTGCTTGACACCATTTAAGTGGTTTGGGACAAGCCTATCTCGCTCAGCTGCTAACCAACTTGTTGCCAAGTGATATGCTGGTTTCAGGAGATCCTACCTTTATATCAATGCTTTTTCACCAGAAAGCTTTGTGGTGCAGGTCTTGTCCAGTACTAAATAAAATCCAGGTGATTTTCCTACGCCACCCCAGAAAAAGAGTTAAAAAATTGGAAGCGTTCAATAAGATCTTGTTGGCTGACAGCTTGACCTTGAGCTCAATGAACACCACATGAATCCTTGCCAGGTATTCCCATACTTTGTGGAATAGGGCATACATGTTGGTGCTGAGTTTCCCATACCACTTAAAAAACATTTTACTGAGTGGACTTTGTGGCTAGAGTCATTGGTTCCTCCTTAGTCCTTAGGAGCCATGCATGGCTGAGGTCCACCAGCTTCTGCAGTGATGTTGTGGCTAGCCTCATGGATATGCCCTTTGAGGGCGCTCACCTGCTTGGAGACATAAAGATAACTCTCTCATGGAAAGATTCACGAATGATTGGGCTACTACCCAATGTTTGGGTCTGTGATACCTGACACGAGAGTACAGACAGTTTTGGATGTTTTGTGGCTTTTCTATAAACTTTGCTTTTCACCAATGTGAGACCTCCCAGCCTATCCAGCAGCCAAAACCATTTCTGTGGTAGTACAGGGTAACAGGTAAAGGAAGAGTCAAACAAACTCAGCAAATCTCCTCTTTGTCTTCCCACCTGGAAAGATGCTTTTGCTCCCCCATAAAGAATCATGTGCAGCCAGTTGGAGGGAGCAGTGGAGTTGGTACCAGAGCAGGAAATTGGCCAGGGGTGAGGTTCTCTGTACTTCCTGGTTCCTAACAACGACTGCATTCGTCATGCAATCGTAGATTTTATGCTCCTGAACTTCTACCTTTGCAAACAACAGTTAAATATGCTGTCCCTGACTCTGGTTCTTGTGTCACTGGAAATGGGAGACTAGCTTGCGTCTCTCGACTTGCAGGAGTCGTATTTTTACATACCGATCTGCAGTCGCCCTGGCGGCACCTATGATTCATGGTAGGGTCCACGCACTACCCCTTCACTGTCTTTCCTTTCAGATTGATATTGGCACCCTGAGTCTTCATGAAGGTGATTACAGTGGTTGTGCCACATTTGCGCTGGTGATGGTTCTCAGTATTCAGTACCTTGACAAGTGGCTGCTGAAAGGAGGCTCTCCACAGCTGGTGTAGATCACTTGCGGACAGTAGCATCCCTGTTATTTGATTTGGGCTTTCCATCAGCTGGCCCAAGTCTCACCTAGAACCTGCTGACCGCCTCCTGTTCATCTGGGCAGTACTGGACACAACAGCTTTGAGAGATTTCCAATCTTCGCCAAGGATCTAGGGTTTTTGGGATATGAATCGTATGTAACAGAGGGGAGCTCTAGTTCTAGCCCTGATGGTTCTTAGCCTGCTGAGTCTGTTGGCATCCTGCATTCTGATGATCACATATGCACAATGACACGAGGGCTCTCCAGTGGTGCCTTAGTCTGCAGTGGTTCCACTATGGGGGGGCTTTGATCTTCAGAGGAGCAGATACCACACATCAACCTGCATGAGCTGTGGGCAGTTTGCCTGAACTTAATGGCCTTCCTGACTTCTCTGCCCACCCTTTATCCAAATCTTGATAGACAACATGACCCCGACATGGTATGTCAAGAAGCAGGGGGACAAGGGATCTCATGTTCTCTGGTGGGAAGCTCTGAGACTCTTCGCTTTGGCACATGCGAATGGGATCTGGCTGGTTGCCATCCATTTGGCAGCCTTTCTAAATACCATACCCGACAGCCTCAGTCAGCATCATCTTGCAGACAACGAGTTTCATCTTCAACCACAAGTGGTCCAGAACATCCTAGCCCTGTGGATTGTCCCTTAGGTGGACCTCATTGTCTCTCAAGAACGTGCACAGGTTACAGTTTTGTGCCTTCGTTATCCTCTTAACAGAGCCTTGGGGCACAGGTTTCGGTGGGGTGGAGTTTTCCACTTCACTCTGTGTTTCCTCTGGTTTTGAGGAAGCTACTCTAGGTCCTGGTCAAGCTATTCTGATCACCCTGGACTGGCCAAGCAGGGTGTGGTATGTGTAAATCCTGAGACTTTGTGTCCCTCCCACTTCAGCAACCTTTCAGAGCAGACCTCTTCTCCCAGCCGGAGTGGCATCTTCTGCAACACAACCTCCAGACCCTCCACCTTTATGCATGGAGAATGAGCAGAGACATCTGAGCTCCTTTCATCCATCGCCAGAAGTCGTTGACATTATATTGGCAGCGTGTCTGTCTCCAAAAAGTCTGTTCGGGGAAGTGGAACCGTTTTCCCATGGTGCACAGTGCATAACATATATCTGCTGAAGGTGAATTTATCAGACATCCTGCGTTTTGCCCTTGCAACAGCCAGTCAAAGGATACCTTGCTGCTCTGCCAGCATTTATCTGCCTCCCTAACCAGCCTCTGTTGTTTAAATCTCCAATTGTCAGCATGATTTTGAAGAGACTCACATATGTTTCCTCATACACCTTTTGTGATGTCCCAGTGAAATCTCAATTTGGTTTTGACTTTTTTGAAGGCGGCTTTAAACCTCTGCAGGGTTGCCTGCAGAAGTCATGGACTTTTAGGCCACCACTTCAGCATGATGCAAGTTACAGGTCATGAACTTTCATTCACCCTTCCCATGCTTCTGTCCCGACAAACTGGTCATGAGGACTAAAGCTTTTCATCTAAGGTGGTGACCCCTTTCCATCTGGGACAATCCATCATCCTTCCCACCTTTTTCCCTCTGCCCCATGCCCCAAAGGAGGAGGAGAGACAATATTGTCTGGATCCTCATAGAGTAGTTTGTTGAGTTTTTACTTCAACAAGATGACCAGCTCTTTGTTACGTATGTAGGCAGCAAAAAGAGCATGGCATTCTAGAAGAGGACTTATTCACACTGGATCATCGTGTGCATTAAACGTGGTATACCCTTGCCAAGAACGAATCATCTTAAAAAATCTGCACTCATTTCACCAGATTGAATTCTTCAACTTCATCATTTTCCAGGGGTGTTCATGTTGCTGAGATTCATGGTGTGGCAACATGGGTTTCCCATCTCACTTTTGGAAAGCATTACTGTTTGGACCCAGAAGTGTAAAGGGATGGCATTTTGCTCATTCCATGCTACATTATTTCCTTGTCTGACCATTCTTCAAACTCGCCACCTGGGGGGAAATGGCACGGTGGTACCTGTTCAAAAGGTGAAGAATCTGCAGGTAAAAATAGCCATCAGAAGAAAAAGTTAACTTATCTTCAGTAATGTTTTGTGCTGTATGCACAAGTTACTAACTTGTGTAACGATATATCTGTAAGAGACAGTAGTTAGTGACAGATTCCTTACCTTAGAATATCCCCAGGCGTCAGGCTGGATCCGGAAAGTTTTTGCGTAGCAGTACCCTTGCGCGTCGGTAGGCGGCGTCGTGCGGCTCCGCGTCCGTCGTCGGCGTCGTGATCGCCGGGATGACGTCGCGGGCAGTACTTAGACGCCGCCCCTGCGCGCTGACGTCAGTTCTGTACACGACTTTCCGCGCCAGGAACGCAGAGCCATGCAAGAAGCTGACAGAGGTGTCTGAAAAATACTAGGGCCCTGAAAGGGATGTCCTTAACCCTAGAAATCAGTTCGCAGAACGGGGAGGATGGGTGGGCGGTAGGAATCTGTCACTAACTACTGTCTCTTACAGATATATCGTTACACAAGTTAGTAACTTGTGCATCTGAAAGAGACACGTTAGTGACAGATTCCTTACCTTAGAATAGATACCCCAGCAATACCAACCCCGGTGGTGGGTCTGCGAACAAAGATCAGACAAGGAAGTCCTGGAGGACAGAACGGCCAAAGAAGCCGTCCCTCCGGACCTGACTGTCAAGGCAGTAATGCTTTGTAAACGTGTGCAGCGAGGCCCACGTAGTTGCCTGACAGATAACCGGCAGCGTAACACCGCGGCCCAAGGCCGTGGTAGCAGCCGTTGCCCTGGTGGAATGGGCACGCAGCCCAACAGGAGGCTCCTTCTTAGCCAAAGAATAGCAGGCCTTGATGCACAAGGTAACCCAGCGGGAGATGGTTCGTTTGTGCACCGCCCGACCTTTTTGGCGCCCACGTAGCCAACAAAGAGCTGGTCATCCACCCGGAAGTGTTTTGTGCGGTCGATATAGAAGGAGAGCGCACGTTTTGGGTCCAGACGGTGGAGCCTCTCTTCCTCTCTGGAAGGATGCGGAGGCGGAAAGAAGGTAGGCAAAGTGATGGTCTGCCCAATGTGGAAGGCAGTAACCACCTTTGGCAAGAAGGACGGACGCGTCCTAAGAACAACCTTGTCTGGATGAACAGACAGAAAGGGAGGTTTGCAAGATAGAGCCTGGAGCTCACTCACCCGCCGAGCGGAGGTGATGGCCACCAGAAAGGCTGTCTTCAGAGACAGAAGACGAAGAGGACAGTTATGTAGAGGCTCAAAGGGAGCGCACATTAAAAAGGTAAGAACCAAGTTCAAGTCCCACTGAGGCATCACAAACGGAACAGGAGGGAAGAGGTGTGTAATGCCTTTTAAGAACCTGTTAACAACAGGGGACTTGAAAAGGGAGGGCTGATCAGGAAGCCTGAGGAAGGCCGAGATAGCACCAAGATAACCCTTGATGGTACCCAGGGCAGAACCCTGTTGGGCCAGAGAAAGAAGGAACAGAAGGACCTCAGAAAGAGGGGCAGAAAGGGGATTCACAGCCTTTGCTGTGCACCATGCCACAAATTTGTTCCACCTGCAGGCGTATACCACCTTAGTGGAGGGACGCCTGGCTGCCAGAATCACATCACAAACTTCGGGAGGCAAGTCGAAAGGAATCAACTGCCGCCGCTCAATCTCCACGCAAGCAGGTGTAGACTGGACAGGTTCGGGTGGAGGACCGTCCCCTGCTGCTGCGACAGAAGATCCTCCCGAAGAGGCAGACGGATCGGGGGATCTACGCTCATACTGAGTAGCTCGGGATACCAAACTCTTCGAGCCAAGTCCGGAGCCACAAGGATGACTTGGGCCCGGTCGTGCCGAATCTTCTTCAACACTCTGGGTAGAAGTGGTATAGGCGGAAAGGTGTACAACAGACCGCAACTCCACTCTCGACGAAAAGCGTTGCCGAGCGAGTGCCGCCTTGGAAATTCCAACGCGCAGAACTGATAACATTGCGCGTTCTCTTCGGTGGCGAATAGATCTAACCAAGGCTCTCCCCATTGTAGAAAGAGTCCTTGCGCCACTTCCGAGTGAAGACGCCATTCGTGATCCATCATGCACCTGCGGCTGAGTTCGTCCGCCCTGGCGTTCAGGGAACCTGCCAGGTGTTGAACCATCAGGAACATGCCCTGATGTTCCAGCCATGTCCAGAGGCGCAGAGCCTCCTGACAAAGGGTCCACGACCCCACCCCGCCCTGTTTGTTGCAGTACCACATGGTGGTGGTGTTGTCTGTGAACACCTGCACAACCTTCCCTTTGACAGAGGGAAGGAATGCCTTTAGTGCAAGTCGGATCGCCCGGAGCTCCAGAATGTTGATATGGAGCCGGGACTCCGCCGGAGACCAGAGGCCTCTGATCTCCGCCTCTCCCATGTGACCGCCCCATCCCAGAAGGGACGCGTCCGTCACAACCGTGTGCTCTGGCTGGGGAAGGGAGAGGGATCTGCCCATGACCCATTGCCGGTTCGAGAGCCACCACTGCAACTGTTTTGCAGTCCCCTCCGAGATCTGGACGTGATCGGACAGGTTGCCCTGGTGCTGCGCCCACTGGAACTTCAGGTCCCACTGCAGAGCCCGCATATGCCATCTGGCATGATTGACCAGCAGGATGCAGGAGGCCATGAGGCCCAGCAGCCTCAGGGTCATCCGTACCGAAACCCAGGATAAAGGCTGAAAGATTGGAATCATAGCCTGAATATCCCGGACTCGCCGTTCGGGAGGATAGGCCCGAAACTGCGTCGTGTCCAGAACTGCTCCGATGAAAAGGAGCTGTGGAGAAGGAATCAGATGCGACTTCGGCACATTGATGGAGAACCCTAGCGAGTGCAGGAGTTCGGCCGTAGTCTGGAGGTGGGAGACGACTGCCTGGGACGAGCCCGCCTTCAGCAGCCAGTCGTCGAGGTAGGGGAAGACTGAAACCCCTGCCCGGCGCAGATGAGCTGCGACCACCGCCATCACTTTCGTGAACACCCGAGGGGCACTGGTAAGGCCAATGGGAAGCACGGTGAACTGAAAATGCTCGAGGCCTACCGTGAACCGAAGGTAACGCCGGTGGGCCGGCAGGACGGGGATGTGGAAATAGGCGTCCTGCAAGTCCAACGCTACCAACCAGTCTCCAGGGTCGAGGGCAGTCAAGACCTGAGCTAGGGTGAGCATCTTGAACTTCTCCTTCCGGAGGAAGCGATTGACGTTCCGGAGGTCCAAGATAGGACGCATGTCCTCCTTGTCCTTTTTGGGCACCAGGAAGTAGTGGGAGTAGCAACCACGTCCTACTTCTGGGGTCGGAACATGCTCGATGGCCCTCTTGGCCAAGAGGGCCGTGACTTCCTTCTGCAGAAGTACCAAGTGATCCCCTGACGTGCGGTGGAATTGTGGTGGCATGGCTGGGGGGGTGGTCTCGAAGGGGAGGGAGTAGCCCCTTCGGACAATGTCCAAGACCCACCTGTCCGAGGTGATGGGATGCCAGTGGTGAAGGTGATGGCGGACCCTGCCCCCTACTGGCGTGCTGTGCACCTGAAAGGAGGGACTAGGAGGGCTTGGAGGCCGCGGACGGGGTGGAGGTGGTGGCCTGACCCGCACGCTGGTTGCCCGAACCGCCACGGCGGTATCCACGTCCTCGGCCACGCGAAGACGCCTGCTGCGCGGGCCGGTGGCTGGGCTGCTGACGTGATTGGGCGCCCCTACCGTGGCCACGATAGGGGCGAAAAGCAGAAGGTAGCGGAGGGCGTGTAGCAGAAAGGCCCAGGGACTTGGCAGTAGCCCGTGAGTCCTTAAAACGCTCCAACGCATGGTCTGCTTTGGAACCAAAAAGACCGACTCCATCAAAGGGCATGTCCATGAGTGTATTCTGGACATCACCCGAAAAACCAGTGGTTCTCAGCCAGGCGTGGCGACGCAGCGCCACCGTCGTTGCAATAGATCTGCCCAGCGAGTCGGCGGTATCAAGGCCACAACGTATGGTGTATTTGGCTGCATCCCTACCTTCCGCAATGGCGCGGGTAAGCAGTGTCTGGACCTCCTCAGAACACTGGGGCAAAACAGTCGCCACCGAATCCCACAAGGAGTGGGTATATCGGCCCAAAAGACAAGCGGTGTTGATGGACCGCAAGCCAGCACTGGAGGAAGAAAACCCTTCTTCCCAAATTGATCCAGGCGTTTGGATTCCCTATCCGGAGGGGCGGTAGGGAAGGCGGTTTGGGAAGCCGAGGCTTGGACAACCAAGCTCTCAGGAGTGGGGTGGACAGAGAGAAACAAGGGGTCGCCCGGAGCTGGGCGATGGCGTCTGGACACGTTCCTATCCACAGGAGCCCCTGTGTTGGGCTTGGACCAGGCGCCCAAAAGAACGTCAGTGAGTGCATCGTTGAACGGCAGCACAGTCTCCAAGGAGGAGGCTGCCGGCTGAAGCACTTCTGTCAAGAGATTAGTCTTGACCGCCACAGTAGGGAGTCGGAGATGTAAGGCTCCAGCTGCCCTACGCAACACCGTTGCAAAATTGGCTCCCTCCTTCGTAGCCACGGGAGGAGACAGCATGCCAGTGTCAGGGGAAGTATCTAGACCACTGGCATCCCCTAGTTCCTCTGCCCAGTCCTCATCATACTGACACTGTTGTGCCAGAGGGTCCTCAGACCCCTCCCAGTCCTCCTGGTCCTCCTCCGGTTCAAAATAAGGAGGAGGAGGGACATTTGGGACCCAAGGTCTCATCGGCGCCGGAACCGGCGTCGAGCGACGCCGGTCCGGCTCCATGTCCGGAGCCGGAGAGTACAGGGGACGACGCCGCCCGGAGCCCCGGGCGGCGTCAGGAACGGCACCGGAGACATCGGCGCCGGCGGAGGCGTGGTCCAGGTCGACCGGCGTCGATGGGGGTTGCGGTACCACCGGAGCCGGGATCGGGGCCGGAGCCGGGATCGAGGCTGGAGGCACGAGCGACGCCGGGACCGGAGTCGTCGGCGACGCCGGGCAACCCCATCAGGGCCCGCGGGGCCCGAAGGCGCACCGGAGTGACCTTGAGGCCCGAAGAGGCGGGCCATGGCCGACAGGAATTCCTGTATTTGGGCCGGATCCGCCCCCGAACCCGGGAAGGACGGGTATTGCGGGGGGCGACTCCACAGGCATGTCCGGGGGCGGGGACGGTGCCGGGAGGGGCCTCAGGCGAGTCGCGAGACCGGCGAGGCGAAGTCCTAGAGCGATGATGCTTTTTGGACTTCTTGTGTTTAGACTTACCGGACGACGAAGACTTGGATCCCGACGACCGGCGAGGACTCCGCGACCGACCCCTCGACCTCTCACACGACCAAGGCTTGGTGTGGCGCGGAGCCGACTGCCGGGCCTCGAGGAGCTTTCGAGACCGCTCTCGCAAAGCTTTCGGGTTTAGGGACCGGCAGTCGGAACACGACTTCGTGTCGTGGTCTCGCCCGACACAGAAGAGACACTCCAGATGCGGGTCTGTGATGGACATCATCCGAGCACAGGCGTCGCAACGTTTAAAGCCGGGCATCCCTAACGACACCTTGGAGTCGATATGAAAAGAAACAGTGAAAAAATTCACCAAAAAAGTTAGTCAAAAAATGACAAGGGCACTGCTCTTCCCGGATCTGCGCTTGCTGGCGCGGAAAAAGAAGAACTGACGTCAGCGCGCAGGGGCGGCGTCTAAGTACTGCCCGCGACGTCATCCCGGCGATCACGACGACGGACGCGGAGCCGCACGACGCCGCCTACCGACGCGCAAGGGTACTGCTACGCAAAAACTTTCCGGATCCAGCCTGACGCCTGGGGATATTCTAAGGTAAGGAATCTGTCACTAACGTGTCTCTTTCAGATACTCTATTTGCCTGCAGATTCCTCACTGTTCCCATGTACCTCCCCGTTCTGAAGGATTGTCACTATTCTGATACTTATAAGGTACAAATAAGGTGCCAACTGCAAAGTACTTCCACACTTGATCTGTTGTTCAACTTGTCCTGCCTCTAACAGCTCAGAGCAAAATGGACGAGAACCTGATGTAGGTGCATTGGTGGTGATACTTGGCTCTAGTGACGTCACACCTACTAAATCAGCATTTTCCACCAGTGCCTCCTCCCTGATGTGTCTAGAAAGCTTCTGCAAAGATGGTGGTAAGAGTAGCTAAATCACTCACTGTACATTCACTGGGTACACAAGTCTGGATCAGCGTCAGAAGGCTGGATATTGTATAGTTATCTCAGTTATCTCAGTGCCCTCATATGGAAAAATGGAAAGTATTCTGTAGGCCTGGGCGGTAAATTCCGTTCCGCTCGCGGAATTTGGGTAATTTCGCGTTCCACGGAGAACGCGGAATTGCCAAAAATTCCGCGGCTTCGCGGAATTTTTTGCTTGTTCGCGCTTTCAAAATGCGCATTCGCGAGATATTTCTCCCCGAGCACGCAAACAGCGTTCGCGAACAGGAAAAAAGCATCGCGAACGGGCGGAACAAGCAATTCCGCGTGGTTGCGGAACTTTTGCGTGCTCGCGGAGATTTTTTACCGTTTTGCGGAGCTTTGCGTAGCGCGACTATGCAAATTCCGCCCACCCCTAGTATTCTGCATCAGGTAGCCGATGAGCAAGTTATTCAAGGCAAGATAGAGAGAGCTGGTGGCCACTAGCAACCTTTAATGCTCTGAATGTAGTCAGGCAAACTTCTTCAAAACCCAATCAAAATGGACCTCTCAAGGTTTTTAATTGAGAGGAGAATTTACTGTTATTGTAATACATGGAAATCTACAAAGACGTCTTTTATATTTCCTTAGTTCTTTCTCTCTTTTTATTATGGATTGAAAAAACAGTCCAGGAAAAAGGAGAGCCCACCACAAATTTGAATAGAGATTGCAGAGAAAACCAAAAAGGGTCTAGAAGACAAATTTCCTCCTGGCTTCTCCTTCTCCAAGTTTCTTTTCCTTCCTTGTAAGTTTTCTTTTCTTCATGGTCCAGGGGTGTAGCCTGGACAAGGTGCTAGGATGTATTCATCTTTTGGGGCCTCATATTATGATGCAGGAGTCCGGTAAAGATTCAAGTAACAGCTGCTAGTTTTAGGGAGGGGAAGAAGCAAAAGACATCTAATGGGGAAGGAACAAAGCAAAGGATTGAATATTCAGCTACATAAGAGGGTACAGAATATTACATAAAAGAGGAATGAGAACAAACAGGACTTAACACTTTTCCTTCCCTTAAATATCACATTGACTGAAGAGACAGAAAACACCTAAAGCAAGTAAATGATATTTGACAGGCAGACATTACCTCAAGTCAAAATGCAATAATGGGGGGACTGGGTGCGCGTCTAGGTTCAGCACACAAGCTCCCTAAATGTACATGTATAAAAGTGGAGTATGCAGTTCCTAAAAGAATCAGAAAAGGCAGTAGGTCAGGAGGGGTGTGAGCAAGCAGACCAGTGGAGTCTGATTGCTCAGAAGCAAGAGCCCTCAAACACCCAGATGGGTGTCATGCTTCATCATCGGGCAGTTCCTACTTGGGCGGTGCTGTAATGCCCAACGGGCCCCTCGAGGGGGCTCTTTTCCGGAGGTCTTTTAAAATAAGACGCTGAGGTGAAGTTTAAGTGGAGGTGCTGTGTGTGTAGATTGGTAAAAGTGTGGTATAAAAATAACTAAGAGAGACCCTGGAAGTTTTAATACGTTGGACCTCTTGCCATAAATAAAAACAATGCGTGGCTGTGTTGGAGACAATGATCTGATACAGCTCTCAAGAAAGTGAGAACGTCAGTCAGCATGTTTTATGCTATGCAAAGTTCCTGCGGATCTGAGCACTTCGTCAGTACCAAGTTACCTAATCTACCAATAATTGGGGTTATAGTAGTGATAATTAGCAACAATACCAATTTCAAAAGTCACCATCAAAGTGTAGGGTATACCATTGAGCATCAGATTTACGTTCTAGCTCGACACTGAAGGTGATTACCCACACCTTTGCCTCTTAATCACCCCTGAGAGTGACAATTATCACCACCTCCAGCATATATACCACCCCCGCTGCCCCCTCAATACCTCCAGTGTGGCAGAGAAGGGTAGGTCGCAGCTTTCCTAGCGTGCTGGATAGCGTGAGTATTTTGAATGGTTCTTACTTTATATACCTTTCTCTACTATTCCAGTGCTGACTGTTATTTCTCTCTACTAGTTTTACGCCGCAGCAAGCGTGGTCTCTGCCATCACCTAAGGGGCCATATACTTACTCAAATTGGATAAGCTCTGCCGCTTATGCAGGATTGCACTGCATTTTTGCATTTCAGATTAGCTACAATAGTGGTTATCCACACTCCTTTATGTGGATGATGGGGCTTATATGTGTGTGTTCGTTATACGTCACATATGTATCACCTGCTTGTTGAATTATCTTGTTTGTTCTTATATGTATTTGCATGCTCACTGGCAAGCGTGATTCCGCCTACGGCATGGATTTGTTTTACAATTGCCTAATGCATTGGTATGTGACAACGGGGTAAGACCTGCTGAATACCCTACTTGTCTCTCACGCTCTATATGTTTCTTTTCCATAGCTGGTCGTATTTTAGATATCATAAGGTATACCCTATACTTTGAGGATGACTTTTGAGATTGAGTATTGTTGCTAGTTACCACTACTATAACCCCAATCATTGGTAGATTAGGTTACTTGGTCCTGAAGAAGTGCCCAGATCCACAAGGCACGAAACATGGTGACCAATGTTCTCACTTTCCTGTGAGCTGTACCAGATCATTGTCTCCAGCACAGCCACCCTTTGTTTTTATTTATAACAAGAGGTCCCACATATTATAACGTTCAGGGTCTCTCTTAGTTATTTTTATACCACACTTATAACAATCTACACACAAAGCACCCCCACTTACACTGCCTCACAGCTTCTTATTTTAGTCAAATTTTCTTTATTGAATATTAACAGGGCACATTATACAGTGTCACCAATAAGCAACGAGATCATCAGCAGTGTACATGTGAGTGCTGGTGAGACAAACGGTTTCCAATGGGTTTTGCCATCTGCTATTGTAATTAAATGCTCCTGTGATAACACTGTCAAACAGTATTCTATATCAGAGATTCACAATTTTGCCCAACAATACCCCCCCACCCCCCAAAACAATCCCTGTAAGCTATAAACCATAAGTGACATTTTCAAAGACACCTTCTTATTTTTGAAGACCTCTGGCAAAGAGCACCCTCAAGGGGCCCGTTGGGCGTTGCAGCACCGCTCCAGTGAGGAGCTGCCCGATGATGAAGTATGACACCCATCAGGGTGCATGAGGGCTCTTGCTTCAGAGCAATCAGACACCACCCATCCCCCTCCTCCCTGCCCCCACATGTGCTTGCTCAGACCCCTCCCGAACTACTGCCTTTTCTGTTTCCTTTTCTGATTCTTTTAGGAGCCGCATACTCCACCTGTATACATAGACATTATCACAACACAGGTATGCAAATACAGAACTCACTAGAGCAGTCAACTCCAAAAAAACAGGAATAAACTATTTTTACAATAAAATGTTTATACTTGGTTGTCAAATTGTCACTGTGACTACTACACAGGTTGAAAGAGGAATCCCTCCCTCACCAGCAGGAGCATTCTCCTTTGAGACGAAATCCCTATGACTTCCACAATCTCCTGCATCTTTCTCAACTCTGACCCACATGCTCCACCACTGTTTATTCATCGATTTCACTCTATTTCTCAACACCTCCTTAACCACCATCTCAGCACCATATTTCATTTCACATTCCCTCGACTTCTTAGGTAAGTTAATGCTTACAGTGTCTTCTTTCTCAGCCTTTTATCCCTACACACTTTATTGCTTCATGACTAGCCTTATCCTTCTGTTGTTCTTTCACTCTATTATCCACACTTGTCTTTCCTTAGTCTTTGGGGTATATTCCCCCACTTATATTTTATTCAACCAGGCTGGTCTCAAGGGGGCCTATTCACAAACTACATTTTGTAGTATGTTTTAGTAGTAGTACTACAAAATGCTATTCGTGAACCTACGAGTATATTTCCACCTCTCCTATATTTTCTTTTTTAATTTCAAAGTATTTTTATTAGTTTTTTTAAACAGATACATTAGCATTTCTGTCACGAGGTTAGCCAAACGTAGTATGTATTGCAGTGATTACAGGTACTTAAGATATAGGTTTAGCTAATCCCCTCTACATTGACTTGCTGGGAAATTAGACAAAGGATGATAGAAAGAAAGAAACAGGAAAGAAAGGGGTGAAAGGAGGATACAAGAGAGGTTCTGTAGCAATGAGTCTAATTGGGGTTATAGTCATGTGACAAATCTGACACCCCACTAGTTTACCTGCGGCAGGAATGATAGTCCAACCAGGCCCCCCTATGCCTCTTCGGCCCATGGTGGCAACATTCCAACTCGCTCGTCCCCTCCCCGGAGGGGAGGAGGGTGCCGGAATGGATTCAAGGGGGTTCGTAAGAGTCTAGGTACGTGTCGAGTGACTTCCACATCCCCCTGGTTGCTGGCCTCCAGGGTGAGTTCTGCAGTGCAATCTTATCCGCGCCTCTGAGGTACGTCACCCAGTTGAACCAGCCTTTGTATGAGGTCTTAGTTGTGTCCTTCCAGTTGGTCAGGACCATTTTCACTGCCGCGGTGAGAAGTAGGTCAAGTAGGTCTTTGTCGTGCTCTGAACTTAGTCCTGTGGTCATGAATGCGGTGGCGAGGGAGGAAAATTCAGCTGTTAGTGTGCAGCCCAGTACATTCTTTATGAACCCAAAGATTTTCTCCCAGAACGTTTTGAGTGATGGGCAATAGTAGATAAGATGTGCTAGGTCCCCCTTTTCCTTGCTACAGTTCCAGCATAACTCATCTTCCCTGAGGCCGCGTGAGAATAATCGAGCGGGGGTCCAGAAGGCCTTGTGGAGTAGCCAGAATTTTGTTTGTGATAGTACCGGGGTGATTTTATTACGTGAGGCAGAGGACCATAGTGTAGCCAGTTCTTGCTCATTAAGTGAGATATTGCCTTGTTTTACCCAATAGTTAGTTGTCTTGTCATTAAGTTTGGTGGAGTTTGGGCATAGAAGTTTATAGAGGTGTGATACCTGATGACCTAGTCTGGTGATCTTTGCCAAATACTGTGGGATTGACGGATGGGCAGGCGATAGTTTGGCTTTGGATAGGGCTGTTTTGATTTTCAGGAAGTTGTAGAACTCAATGTCTGTTAGGTTATGTCTAGATTTCAGTACGGCAAACGTGGTGGGGTATCCCCTTTCCTCTAGTTGGGCTGGGTGGGAGATACCTTTCTCTATCCATGTGTCGAGGGCTAGGCATTTTCCCTTGTATCTGATCTTGCTATTGACCCAGAGTGACTCCAGCTTCGAGTCCTTTATGCTGTTCTCCATTTTCTTGTCTATTCTTAGAAGGGCAATTTTTGTGTTTTTAAAAATGGAGCTGGAGGAGTGAAGATGCTTGTTAGCTGTTAACAGCGCCATTGGGTTTAAATTGTTCAGTATGGCTCTCTCGACTTGTAGCCATACCGGTGTGTATCCGTGAGATGGTGATATCCAGTAGGCCCCTTGTTTAGCCAGAAATGCAGTTTGGAAGATTCTAAAGTCTGCTAGATTTACCCCTCCCAGTTTTTTCTCCAGTCTTAGTTTTTTGATGCTTATCCGTGCCTTCTTCCTACGCCATAAGAATTTAGTAATCAGGTTATCTACTTTACGGTGGAAATCATCTGTGAGCAGGAGTGGGAGCATGCTGATCAGGTAGTTGATCATTGGGGTGATCATCATTTTGATCGTTTCGATTCTGCCCCACCAAGTTATACATTTCGGGGACCAGGTCTCCAAGAGTTTCTTTATTTTTTCTAGCAGTAGTTTCTCATTGTGGCCTAGTGTGCTCATGAGGTCGTTACCGAAATGTATACCTAGATATTTGATAAACCCCCTAGGGTGTCCCTATTGCAGTGGATGTTCAGGGGTTTGCATTCTGACTTGTCCCTGTTGAGCTTATATCCTGAGTGACCTGAGTATATCTCTATGGTGTCTATCAGGGCCTCAATAGAGGTCTTTGGTTGCTCCGTTACAATTAGAATGTCATCCGCCAATTTTATTTCAACGTCGTTAATATTGACCCCTTTTATTTTCGCGTTTGCCTTGATGTCGCTGATCAGGGGTTCTAATGCCAGCAGAAAGAGTGAGGGGGACAGTGGGCAGCCCTGTCTAGTGCCGCGTTGTAGCGTAAGTGGTTTGGAGAGTGACCCATTAATGACAATGCGTGCTCTCGGGTCCCTGTACAGCGCCATCACCTTCCGTATATAAACTTCCCCTAAGTTGAAGGATTTCATGCACTGCTCCAGGAAGGTCCATGATACTCTATCGAAGGCCTCCTCGGCATCAAGGGTGATAGCTACTGCTGCCTCTGTTTTTTTTGCTGTGTGTTCTAGTATGTGGCAGAGGAGTCTGGTATTGTCGTTAGACATTCGGGTTCTCAGGAAACCTACTTGGGAGTTGCTTATTAAGTTGGGTAGGACGGGATTTAGTCTGGTTGCTAGGATTTTTGCATATATTTTGCAGTCCACATTAATTAGGGATATGGGCCTGTAGTTCTTGGGTAACAACTGATCCTTACCCTCCTTTGGGATGACTATTATGTTGGCTTCGGACATGGATTGTGATACCAACCCATTCTCCGCACAGTGATTGAACACCCTCTTCATGATAGGTTTTAGCTGCTCTAGGAAAGACTTGTAAAAGGTGGCTGTGTACCCATTCGGGCCTGGGGTTTGTTATCCTTCATAGACTTGACAGCCATTTCAATCTCTGGTCTTTTATTCTCTGTTGCACTTCATAAGAAACAGCCAGCCAACGCGTTTCGCCCAAACATGGGCTTCTTCAGGGCTGTAATGGCATATAACATAAGGATATTTAAAAATAAGCAGTAAAAAGACCAATTTTTTAAGAAAGACATTTACATTACAAATGAAGAAAGTGAGTTTTTAAAAGATAAAGCATGATAGAGAGATAAGAGAAGCAAAAATAGCCAGAATAGAATGGGGGAAGGAGGTGCACGATATAAGAGAACGCGTGAATCATAAAGGATAAAGGTCTAGTGAGCTAAGCGTTTCACCCGTGAAAAAGGGATGTGAGGCACTAGAAACAGGGCAAAAGTTGGTGAAAAGTTAGAATCATAAAAGAGTAACACCAAAAAGAGGGACGAGAGCTGCCTTATTACCCAAAACCATGTGCAAAAAGATCCAATGTAGCTAGCAAACTAGCTTACCAAAATATTGTAGACAAAGAAAGTGTCCTCTGGCGCATATATGTCAGAAGACAAAATTAAAGCGAATCCTAAAAAATACCAGAAAAATATGTACAAATGAACGTGCCTGCAACCAAATATAGAAGCAAGAAAAAGACTGATGAGAAAGGCTCGACATACCTAAAATGCATTGATGATGCTGTCTTCGTTGTGGCATCCGCTCAGCTTTAGGCTTATACAGGAATGGTCTGACACTAACCTAGGCGCTATGTCAGAATGTTCTATTAGGTGTGTGTGTGTGGGCCTGTAATTAATATGTCATCTATCCTGCTATACGAGTTGTGTGGGTTAGAGTAGAATGTGAAGTCCCTAGTGTCAGGGTGCTGGAGCCGCCATGGATCCTTGAGGTTGAATTTGGAGCATATATTCTTTAGTGTAGTGTGTGCACTTGTGGGCTGGTATTGGCAGGGTGACTGTCTATCCAATATATGGTCCAGAGGCATATTAAAGTCCCCCGCCACCACCGTGAGGTCGTTCTGTGGGAGGCTATCGAGCTTGTGCGACACCCCTTCCCAGAAGGTGGTGTCGTCTATGTTTGGGCCGTATATGTTAGCTACGTGTATAAGCTCCTCCCCCCTTCTCAGGTGTGTTATCAAAAGTCTACCTGCTTCGTCATGGAACTGTGATTCTAGAGTTAGGTTGGAACATTTAGATACCAGTGTGATTACCCCTCGCTTCTTCCCCTCTGCCGGTGAGCACGCCACCTGTGAGATCCAGTTACCTTTCACTAGTCTGACATCTCCCAGGGATAGTTTGGTTTCTTGTAGCAGGACCACGTCTCCTTTAGTTTTAGCTAGGTAGTCTAGGATCTTCTTGCGTTGTAATAGGGTGGTTGAGCCCTTTGACATTGAGGGATACTATCTTTAGGTCAGCAGCCAGTTTGAGATTGTTGGTGGGGGCCATTATCTAGGGTGAGTCATGTCTGGTAAACCTAGTCTACGTCCCCAGCTCTCGATTGTTGTTGTGCCTCCTCCCCTCCTGCACAACCCGGTCACGTGCTGTAGGACGGGTGTCTGCCTTGTGTTAGCCACAGAGTTGGGTCTCTCTCTTCTAGCGGTTACGGGTGTCTGGCCGAACCTTCTTGTTGAGGAACGCGAGAGTAAAGAGGTGAAAATAGAAAGGAAGACAGAGAAAAAAAAAAGCAGAGTTGCTTCAGTATTTCTTTACGAGTCTTTGCGAATCTTTGTGCAGGTTTTGCTTCAGTAGAGAGTGATTGTTGACGTTGAGATAGCTAATGAGGTAGATCAAGTTGTTTACAGTAGTTCGTTATGTCTCTTTTGTGCAGGTTTCGCTTCATTCCCCCAGCACCGGTGAGGCTCTCCTTTTGCTGGTCCCTGCTTGAGAAGTCTCCATTTCTTGGGCTGTCGGTCCGTCTAGGTATCTGGCAAGCTCTTTCGGGTCGTCGAAGAGTTGGGAGCGTCCTCTGTCATTTATCCTGAATTTTGCGGGGCCAACAAACGAGAACTGAATGTTATTCTTCCTCATTTTATCCCGTAGGGATAGGAAGCCTTTTCTAGTATCCACCTTGGGCTTGGAGTAGTCCTACGTGAAGATAATCTTCTGCCCATTCCATGTGATCTGGTGGTTTTTTCGTGCAAAATTGAAGATGGCTTCCGTGTGTTGTGTTCTCAGGGGTTTGCAGATTATTGGGCGAGCCGCACTCCTTGTTGTGGACCTGAAAGTGGGGATTCTGTAAGCTCTATCAAGCTCGAACTGATGGTCAAATTTTAGGTTTGTGATTTTGGGGACCATATCTTCGAGGAAGGCCAAGCACGAACCCGCTTTATCTTCCGCCCCCTCCGGGACTCCTAGGATTCTTATGTTCCCCCGCCTGTTGCGGTCTTCCAATTCCGCAGTTTGTTTCTGGAGTGTTGCTGTGATTTTAGTTAAGGTTTTCAGCTCTTTGTTTACTTTTAGATCCGCATCTTCGATGTCGCTTATTCTTTGTTTCGCTGCGGTTAGCCTATAGTTAGCTGTGTGCATGTCCGCCCTGACCGCTGCTATCTCCAGTTGTATCGCATCTGTGGTCTGTTTGTTGTCTTGGCCAGATCATGGACATCCGCCAGTTTTTTTAGTATCATCTCTAGGGTGCCGTTGATGTCTGGTTTCTGCTTGATTGCTGAGTCGGATATTGCAGGTTCGCCCTTGTTTTGTTTTTTTAACTGTTGCTGGAGTCTTGCCTCACTCCCCGCCATGTTCGCTAGACCTCTCTTCTCCTGGTGTAGTTCAAATCTCCCCTTTCTCCTTACTACTCCGTCTGGACCTCTATGGGCTCACGTTGTCTCCTCTTGTGTCTGCCGGGGGTGTTTGGGCTACACTGTTGGGTTACTGTTTGTCTTTCTTGCTGTGCTTGGGGTCTTGATTCACTCTAGAAGTCTTCCAGGACCACACCCTCTTGACTGGGCTTCCTCCCGCGTCCGGATAGTCGATGGTGTCCGTGCTTTTAATCTCCCCCAGCTGTGCCTGTGTTGGTTGTTACTTTTGCAGGTGGTGTTAGGGACTTGCACTGTGCCTGGTCGTCTCCTTAGCGCAGGCTTTCCCTGCCCTCCTTGATTTGGCTGCCTAGGTTGTGGCCCTGTCTGGGCTCCTGCGGTTACCTGGGGCACCTTCACTCTGGGCGCCTCACTCCACACCACACACGCTCCCCTTCCTCTCTGTGCTTGATGACAGTCCCCCGCGTCCCTCTCCCTTCTCAGGAGGACTGCCAGGACTGCTTCAGGCTTCTCGTGTCGCCAGCGTACTTTTCCAGCGCCCCTCTCTGCCACTTTCGCGTCTCTCCCACTTTGCTTTCCTTTATCTCGCACCGCCTTGTCTTTATCTACCCAAGGTCTTTTTGATGGGTGACAGCGCGTTCTGTAGATTTCCCCCTCAGTGGGGTTTAGTTTTTCTGACCCCCAGCCCTGTCTTTCTTTTGTTTCCCCCTTTGGCGGTTATTTCTTATCAGGGGCTGTTGTGGGGGTGCTGTGGGGGTTAATGGACTTCTGTGCAGTTGTCACGAGGCACCCGTTCTTCTGGCTCTCCCGCTTCTCACCTTCCGTTAGCACCCCCCTCTCCGTGCAGGTTTTCGCGAGCTCACTGTTAGCTCTGCGTGCCCCCCAGGTGTCTTATGTGCTGCTTCACAATGCTGTTTCACACACGCTCCGCTTGTTGCTGAGCGTGTTTCTCACACCCCCTCAGTCTTGCTCTCCCCTCGTCTGTACTCACAGTAGCTGTTTTGCCTGGAGGGGGGCTCGGTAGGTTTTTCCCGCCTCCTGCACTGTCCGTTAGGCGCTCCGTACACTTTGTGCCTGATCCCTCCGCCGTGATCCTCCGATCATTCCTGCTCCTCGGGTAAGATGGCGGCGTTGTTGTTTAGCTGCTGGTCCCGGAGTCGGGCTGAGTTTCGGTTTCGAGTTGCGTGTCCGCCATTCCTCTTTGTTCCTCTTTGATCCTCCTTGTCTGTATGGGGTTTGCCCCCGGTGTACACTTAACAATGGCGGCGGCTTCCTTATCCCTCCCGGTGATTGCCGATCCCAAATCCGACGGTTCTGCCAATCTGGACCGGTTTCGTTATTCTTCCCTACTTTCCGCTCGCCGCTCTTCTCTGTGTAATTGTGGGCGGTGCGGCGCTTCCTTCTCTGCTTCTCACTTGTCTCCTCATGAGAAGTCTCTCGCCACAGGTCTGTTCCGCGGTCCTGTGCAGCCTCCCAAATGTGCTGCGCACTCCGGCTGTGGTGTCGTAATGTAGTGTTATTGATCGTTCTTTTTCCCGCACTCCCCTCGGACTCGCCGTCCAGCAGCCTCTACCTCTGTCTCTGTTGGCTCATTTGGAGCTGCCCCTGATTTCTTTCGGCATACCCCCATGTTGGCTACCAGCAGGCAGTCGGTAGGCTGGGGCGGTGGTGTGATGGCGGCGGGGGTTCACTGTGTGCTGGGTTTCGGTTTAGTTTTTCCAGCCGCCATCATATCTTTCCCTGTTCGTTGTTACAAGTCAACTCGGCAATTTCGCCCTTATTTTTGGTGCGGGTGTCTCGACGTCGATATCATCGGCTTCCGCAGGCATTCCGATGCACAAAGATGTCCTTTTACTCCATGTATGCTCGGTGCGACTCTTGGGATCGTTGTTATTCTCCCTGGTCTGACGGAGCAGCAAACTCAGGCAAGCATCCTCCTTGCCGTCCAAGCCACGCCCCCTCCTCTCCTATATTTTCTATAGGAAGATCCTCACACATGAGTTTACTGCTTAGTAGTAAAGTAAATGTGGGAGGGACCGGGGGAGTGTTTGAAACATGGGACGTACTTACTACAAGATAGGTGGGGTTTAGTTAGGAGTAAGAAGGGATTTATATAGGGTTAGGGAGGGATTTAGGAAGGGACATGAACCCACCCACAAAAGAGTAAGCCTATTCCTAATCACAAACGTCACTCTTAATGTTACTATAGCCAAAGCAACAGCAACATACATGGCCAGCCACTGGTACTGCAACACCATCCCATAGAAATCAGTGGTGATGGGGACTAGCTAAAACCTTATAGAAAACAATGCAAAATTAAATTATTTAAAACAGTTAAAAATATAATTAAGTTTAATTGACGCACGCCCAAGAGACCCCGCTACATCTGAGCGGTTGGGTTAGCGTACATACCTTTGGCTAAAATAGCCCCGGACAGAAGCGGTAACTATATCAACCTAAATAGGTCTTAGCGGTGAACTCACTGAACACACGAATCTCTGGTTCAGTATACATCACCGTTTTTTCCAATTTCTTTTACACATTTACATGTTGCAGTAGCTGTTTCTCTGATCCTGATGAAGGCCAAGACACTTTGATAGGTCACTAAAGGCCGACACATGCTGATCTTGTTAATGTAGCTGCCTTGGATTCTGACAGTCTCATTACCCAGCTTATCGTTTTTAATCCTGTCACAGGGTAGCTGAATAAAGTTTATGATAGCTAGCTCTGTAGGCAGTATCTGAAAGAGACACGTTAGTGATAGATTCCTTACCTTAGAATATCCCCAGGCGTCAGACTGGATCCGGAAAGTTTTTCGCTAGCAGTACCCCTGCGCGTCAGTAGGTGGCGTCGTGCGGTTCCGCGTCCGTCGCTGGCGTCGTAAGCGCCGAGATGACGTCACGGAGACTACTTAGGCGCCACCCATGCGCGCTGACGTCAGTTCTTTCTTTTTCCGCGCCAGTAAGTGCAGATCCGGTTAGAGCACGTACCTTAGTCACTTTTTGACTACCCTTTTTTGAGACTTTTGTCTCCTGTTAGCTTTGGTTTCCTTGGTGCACGTAGGGATGCCTGGATTTAAGTCTTGTGGGGCCTGCCGTCGCAATATGTCGGTGGCGGACCCCCACGATGTCTGCCTCTACTGCCTGGAGACCGACCACGACTCCCGGTCCTGTCGGGACTGTCGGGCCATGGCCCCGAAGGCCTTGAGGGAGCGGCACCGGAAGCTGCTGGAGGTCCGGCACTCGTCCCAGCGCCGTTCCAGGTCCAGGGGCCGTTCCAGGGAACGCTCACGGGGCCACAGTTATCGCTACTCAGGCTCCAAGTCTTCACCCTCGGATTCGGGTAAGAGACGACACAAAAAGAAGTCGAAGAAGCGTGTTCGCTCTCCGACGTCCCCCCGTCGGTCCCCGGATGCGGACGAGGGGGACAGGGATTTGCCCCTGCGGCTCCTTCGGAGCTCGAGAGTCCTGCGGCCTACCCACCTTACCCGGGTCCGTCGGCGACTCCCGCACAGGTGCAAGAGTTTCTTGCTACCATGGACCGCCTTTTTAGACCTCGGGCTCCCGCCGGCGCGCCCTCGGGCCCCGCGGTCCCGTGTCAGGATCCTGTTGGGCCGTCGGCGCCGCCGGCGGATCCAGCTTCGGCGCCACAGGATCCTGCACCGTCGGCTTCGGCCACGACGCCACATGGTCCATCGCTGCCGGCTCCGGCCCCAGCGCCACCCTCGGCTCCGCCTCCGGCACCGCAGTGGGTGCCATTTGTCCCGCCCTTGCCCAGGTTCCAGGACCATTTTGCTCCTACCTGGGATCCTCATTGGGACACTGCGCCGTTCCTGACGCCGTTTGTCCCTTCTCCGGCTCCTGCCCTGCCGCCACGGTCAGTGCCACATGCGGCGGAGGTGGAGGACGACTGGGAGGGGTCCGAGGACCCTCTTGCTCGTCAGTGTGACTCTGAGCAAGACTGGGCGGACGATTTGGGGGACGCCGGCGACCTCAACGTCTCTTCTGACCCGGGGTTTGCCTCTCCCCCGCCTACATTGGAGGAGGGCGCCTCCTACACGATGGTGCTCCGTCGGGCAGCTGAGTATCTCAACCTTGACCTCCCTACGGTGGCCCTCAAAACTAACCTCCTCACTGAGGTGCTCCAGACGGCGTCCACTTCGTCGACGGCGTCCAGCGTCTTGCTGGGCACTTGGTCGCGGCCCGCCACAGGGGCCCCTGTGGATAAGAACGTCGCCAGGCGTCATCGCCCGGCGCCCGGTGACCCGGCCTTTCTGACCACTCATCCTACGCCCGAGAGTCTGGTCATCCAAGCTTCGACGTCCCAGAGTGCCTTTCCCACGGCTCCGCCGGATAAGGACTCTAAGAAGCAGGAAGCGGTTGTTCTCTTCGGCCAGCTTGGGGCTGCGGTCGGTGAACACTGCATGCCTATTGGGCCGCTATTCCCACGCGGTGTGGGATACAGTTGCACAGGTGTTGCCTCAGTGTCCTGAGGAGACCCAAGCTGTGCTGTCCCAAGCTGTTGCCGAGGGTAAAGATGCGGCTAAGTTCGCCATTCGGTGTGGTTTGGACACCGCGGACTCACTAGGTAGAGCAATTTCTACGACTGTGGCGCTTCGTCGCCACACCTGGTTGAGGTCTACTGGGTTCTCGCCAGATGTCCAAAGCTCACTCATGGACATGCCCTTTGATGGCACTCGCCTGTTTGGCGATAAAGCTGACAGTGCGCTGGAGCGTTTCAAGGACTCGCGGGCCACGGCCAAGTCCTTCGGTCTTTCCACACGGAGCCCAGCCACTCCTGGTTTTCGTTCCTTTCGTGGCCACGGAAGGGGCGTCCAGGCACGTTCCTTCGGCAAGCCTGTGCAAAACCAGCCTCAGCGGGGCCGCGGGCGCGGTTTCCGCAGGGGCGGGTCTGGGAATCGGCGTGGGGGACAGTCCACCTCCGCTGCTTCTACCTCCAAACCTTCCTAATCCGAGCTTTGTGGGGCACCCCACGCCAGTGGGTGGCAGGGTCCGCCATCATCTCCCCCACTGGCACGCTATCACATCGGACAAGTGGGTGTTGCAGATCATCCGCAAGGGTTACGCCCTTCCCTTTCAGTCCACCCCTCCAGCCACGCCACCTCAGTTCCACCGCATGTCGGGGGACCACTTGGCACTACTCCGGCAGGAAGTCATGGCCCTCTTGGCCAAGGGGGCCATCGAGTGTGTTCCTGGGCCAGAAGTAGGGAGTGGTTGTTATTCCCACTACTTTCTGGTCCCCAAGAAGGACAAGGGGGGCTTGCGCCCCATCTTGGACCTCCGGAACGTCAATCGCTTCCTCCGGAAGGAGAAGTTCAAGATTCTGACTCTGGCTCAGGTCTTGGCTGCCCTCGACCCTGGAGACTGGATGGTAGCGTTGGACTTGCAGGACGCCTATTTTCACATCCCCGTCCTGCCGGCCCACCGGCATTACCTGCGGTTCACGGTAGGCCAGGAGCATTTTCAGTTTGCCGTGCTCCCCTTCGGCCTTACCAGCACCCCTCGGGTGTTCACGAAGGAGATGACGGTGGTCGCAGCTCATCTGCGCAGGTCAGGGGTGTCAGTCTTCCCCTACCTCGACGACTGGTTGTTGAAGGCGGGCTTGCCCCAGGCAGTTGTCACCCACCTTCAGACTACGGCCGACCTCCTGCAGTTGCTGGGGTTCTCCATCAACGTGCCGAAGTCGCACCTGAGTCCCTCTCAGAAGCTCCCCTTCATCGGAGCGGTTCTAGATTCGACGCTGTTTCGGGTTTATCCTCCCGAGCAGCTAGTCCGGGATATTCAGGCTATGATTCCGATCTTTCAGCCTTTATCCCGGGTTTGTCAGGATGACCCTCCGGCTCCTGGGCCTGATGGCCTCCTGCATCTAGCTGGTGCAACATGCCAGATGGCATATGCGGGCTCTGCAGTGGGACCTGAAGTTCCAGTAGGCACAGCATCGGGGCAACCTGTCCGATCTTGTCCAGATCTCGGAGGGCACTGCACGACATTTGCAGTGGTGGCTCACGAATCGCGATTGGGTCAATAGCAGATCCCTCTCCCTTCCCCAACCGGAGCACACAGTGGTGACGGATGCTTCCCTCCTGGGATGGGGTGGCCACTTGGGAGAGGCGGAGATCAGAGGCATCTGGTCTCCGGCAGAGTCCCGGTTCCATATCAATCTTTTGGAGCTTCGGGCGATCCGGCTTGCACTGAAGGCATTCCTTCCCTCTGTCCGGGGAAGTGTACTGCAGGTGTTCATGGACAACACCACCGCCATGTGTTATTGCAACAAACAGGGCGGGGTGGGGTCCTGGACCCTATGTCAGGAGGCTCTGCGCCTCTGGACATGGCTGGAACATCAAGGCATTACCTTGGTGGTTCAACACCTGGCAGGTTCTCTGAACGCCAGGGCGGACGAACTCAGCCGCCGGTGCTTGATGGATCACGAATGGTGTCTGAACTCGGACGTGGCGCAAGGTCTCTTTCTGCAGTGGGGAAAGCCTTGGTTCGATCTATTCGCCACCAAAGAGAACGCGCAGTGTCATCAGTTCTGCGCGTTGGAATTTCCAAGGCGGCACTCGCTCGGCGATGCTTTTCGTCGCGTGTGGAGTTGAGGTCTGTTGTATGCCTTTCCGCCTATACCACTTCTGCCCAGAGTGCTGAAGAAGATTCGGCGCGACCGGGCCCAAGTCATCCTTGTGGCTCCGGATTGGGCACGAAGATACTGGTATCCCGAGCTACTCAACATGGCGATCGATCCCCCGATCCGCCTGCCTCTTCGGGAGGATCTTCTGTCGCAGCACCAGGGGACAGTCCTCCACCCGAACCTGTCCAGCCTCCACCTCCATGCGTGGAGATTGAGCGGCGACAGCTGATTCCATTTGACTTGCCTCCTGAAGTCTGTGATGTCATTCTGGCAGCCAGGCATCCCTCCACTAAATCGGTATACGCCTGCAGGTGGAACACATTTGTGGCATGGTGCACAGCTAAGTCTGTGGATCCCCTTTCTGCCCCTCTTTCTGAGGTCCTTCTGTTCCTACTCTCCTTGGCCCAGCAGGGCTCTGCTTTGGGCACTGTCAAAGGTTATCTTTCGGCCATCTCCGCCTTTCTCAGGCTTCCAGATCAGCCTTCTCTCTTTAAGTCCCCGGTTAACCGTTTCCTCAAAGGCATTACACACACGTTTCCTCCTGTGCCTTTCATAATGCCTCAATGGGACTTAAATCATGTCTTGACGTATCTGATGTGTGCTCCTTTTGAGCCCCTTCATAACTGTCCTTTACGTCTTCTTACTCTCAAGACGGCTTTCCTGGTAGCTATCACCTCTGCCAGAAGAGTGAGTGAGCTCCAGGCTCTTTCTTCTAAACCTCCTTTCCTTTCTGTTCATTCGGACAAGGTGGTTTTAAGGACCTGTCCTTCTTTCTTGCCAAAGGTTGTCACGCCCTTCCACATCGGGCAGACCCATCACTTTGCCCACCTTCTTTCCGTTTCTGCATCCTTCAAAAAAGGAAGAGAGGCTCCATCGTCTGGACCCAAAACGTGCGCTCTCGTTCTATATAACTTGCACACAACAGTTCCGGGTGGATGACCAGCTCTTTGTTGGCTACGTGGGCGTCAAAAAAGGTCGGGCCGTGCACAAACGCACCATCTCTCGGTGGGTCGTTTTGTGCATCAAAGCATGTTACTCCTTGGCTAAGAAGGAGCCTCCTGTGGGGCTGCGTGCCCATTCTACCAGGGCAACAGCAGCCACTACTGCCTTGGGACGCGGCGTTCCCTTGCAGGATATTTGTCAGGCAGCCACGTGGGCCTTGCTGCACACATTTACCAAGCATTACTGCCTTGACAGTCAAGTCCGGAGAGACGGCTTCTTTGGCCGTTCTGTTCTCCGTGACTTTCTGGTGTAATCTATTCGCAGACCCACCACCGGGGTTGGTATTGCTGGGGTATCTATTCTAAGGTAAGGAATCTATCACTAACGTGTCTCTTTCAGATGCACAAGTTACTACTTGTGTAACGATATATCTGTAAGAGACATTAGTTAGTGATAGATTCCTTACCGCCCCACCCATCCTCCCCGTTCTGTGAACTGATTTCTAGGGTTAAGGTCATCCCTTTCAGGGCCCTAGTTTCATGGCACCAATGGTCAGTTTCTTGCATGGCTCTGCGTTCCTGGCGCGGAAAGTCGTGTACAGAACTGACATCAGCGTGCATGGGTGGCCCTAAGTAGTCTCCGTGACGTCATCTCGGCGCTTACGACGCCAGCGACGGACGCGGAACAGCACGACGCCACATACTGACGCGCAGGGGTACTGCTAGCGAAAAACTTTCTGGATCCAGTCTGACGCCTAGGGATATTCTAAGGTAAGGAATCTATCACTAACTAATGTCTCTTACAGACATATCGTTACACAAGTAGTAACTTATGCTTTAACTCACTTTCACATTCACGCTAGCACTGCACAACACATTCATTCACACACCACGCTCACATAGGGTTTTTAGTACAACCCAGGTGCTCAAATTGAAAAAACATCCCTGAGCTCCTCCCTCGTAGAGAGGGGGTTGTAGCCCACGCCAAGACCAGGTTCTTGACGCGAGGGGGCACCCCTATGATGAAGCATGACACCTCAGGTGTGTGAGGGGAACCGTCCTTAAAAAGGGATACCTTCCCCGTTCCACTCTGTCCCTATATTGGTGTTTGGTATATCTGTTCCACATACTCAGTAGTTTTATACTCTGGACCCGTGGGCTCTTTGTGAGTTGAATATGATTAGTGGGGAGTGCGCCCACGCTGGTCCTTAAACCTCCTCCAGGCCCTCTGTTTGTGTGTGACATCCCCCGTAAGATGCCCAGAGGCTAAGAGTTAAAGTCCTGTTTCTGGAAACCTGGCATTTATGACCCAGCATGGGACTCCAGAGAACGCCGTATTTCAAATCTCCACCAGCAAAGTGAATCCCAATGTATTCCTTATTCTGCCGCCAGACAGGGAATTGAAGCACTTGGATGTATCCTGGAAAAGTCTTTTCCTCTGCCAGTTTGGATATGAAATTCTTGAACACCGTCTGCCTGCTGGGACGCTATACACAAGATCTTTGGAATATGGCTATAAAGATCTTATTGGCTTTCCCTGTTGAATTCTGGAATACATTGGCCAAGATAATCCAAGATGGACTGGAAACCGCTAAGTTAATCTTGAGCAGTGGGCTAGACATGCCAGGGTTTCCCTATTCATCATGCCTCAGTGGGACCTTAATTTGGTTCTCACCTTTCTGATGTGTGCTCTGTTCAAACCTCTGCACAACTGCCCCCTCCAGCTGCTTACCATCAAAACAGCCTTTTTAGTGGCAATAACTTCTGCCAGGAGTGTGAGCGATTTTCAGGTTCTGTCATCCAGGCCTCCTTACCTGATCATCTTCCCTGATAAGTTGGTGCATTGCACTAGGACCTCTTTCCACCCCTCTGAAGAGGAGGAGGGACTCAACCGCCTGGACCCAAAAAGAGCGTTGTCGTTCTACCGTGACTGCATTAAAGAGTTCCGAGTGGACGACCAACTGTTCATGAGGTACGTTGGACCAAAGAAAGGTTGTGCGGTGCAGATGAGGACTGTCTCGCGATCGGTCATCCTCTGCGTCAAAATTTGCTATGCTCCGGCCAAGAAACATCCTCCTGAAGGCTTAAGGGCTCATTCGATTAGAGCTGAGGCTGCTACCACAGCATTGCAATGTGGTGTACCAGTCCTTGACATTTGGCAGGCAGCAACGTGGGCATCCCTGCACACGTTCACTAAGCACTGCTGCGTGGACAGTCCAGTCCGCAGGGATGGCCTTTTTGGACGCTTGTTCCTATAGGACTTCCTGGTCTAAACTTGTCCACAGTCCCTCCTCCAGGGATGGTATTGCTTGGGTATCTATTCTAAGGTATGGAATCTGCGGCTAGATGTCTTTATCAGATGGATAAGTTACTTCAGTAACGCCTCATCTGGGAGAGACATGATCTAGCCGCAGATTACTTACCGACGCACCCATCCTCCCCGCACTGCGGACAGGTCTTTAGAGTCCGGGATTATCCCTTTCAGGGCCCTGGGTGTTCTAAAACACACTTTAATGGCTCCGCGCTCCTGGTGTGGCAAGTTGTGAAACGTAACTGACGTCAGTGCGGCGAGGTGGCGCCTATATAGGTGACGCGGGCGTCACAGCGCCGCCATCGTCATGCACAGCCGACCGACACCACCTACCGGCGCACAAGGGTACTGCTCGAGCAAAAGTCTTCCTGATTCAGCCTGACTCCTGGGAAATTCTATGGTAAGGATTCTTCAGCTAGATCATGTCTCTACCAGATAGGGGGTTACCAAAGGTAAGTAACTTGTCCCTCTCTTTGCAGTAATTCCGTGTGCTATGTCTGTGAGCTACAGTTGCTGTCAGTGTAACCTTCTTTAAGCACAAGATATTACTGCAAACTTATGCTTCCTTTCTCTTGAAGGTAATGTCACTGTTCCACATTTGACAGTCCATCACTCTTCCTTCTTTTTTTAGCTGCGTCTCACTCTAAGGAGGAGATATTCACCAGTGGGACCCTCCAAGAGCTCTTAGCTTTTACCCCTCTCTAGCACACGAAACAGCAGTGAGTGCATGATCAGCTTTTTATTGGGTTTTCCAGTGCTTAGAGTGGATGGTGGTCCAGACGAATATGTGATGTTACAACGCGATCAAAATGATCGCGGTATGTAACATTGCAGTTTTTACAACGCAAGTCGTTACAACGACTTGCGCTGGAGGGCGCTAGACTTAGGAGTAGTAAGATTTACTATTCCAACACCAGTCTACGTACAGTAGGGAAGGTGTTGGAATAGTAAATCTTACTATTACTTAGGTTATAGCGCCCTCCAGTGCAAGTCGATGTAACGCTTGCGTTGTAATGGCTGCGTTCTAAATGCATCGCGGTGTAATCACCGCGATGTAAAGGATGTTTCCCGGTCCAGACGTGTACCTTGTCGATATGGTTTATTCTGTGTATAAAATTATGCTCTGTTCTGGCCAAAAAGGAGCTTCCCAGAACCAAGGCTACCAATAGGGCTTATTGATTGTGAAACTTATTACGATACAATGATCCATTACGAAATAATACACAAAATGTATTTACAGCCAAAATACTGAAACAAAAGAAGATATTTTGTCACTGCATCTTTAAGCAGCTGGTGCACAACAGCAAAACAGTAATTTGCGTACACTCAAAGTACAAAGAATTAAATGTGCTGTTAGAATACTGTATAGATGTTCCTATACTTTAGAAATGATTCTTTGATGCATTGAAACATGGTGGATACAGCTGGCATGTTTTCGTCAGATTGACTTCTTCAAGACTGTAGGGACAAATAATTACACAACATATATAAGACTAAAGAACTAATTAAAAAGAAGGAAGAGGAGTATGAGAGTCACCATCCGAGCTCCTCCTTGAAACTGCATTAAAAAGTTGTGATGAGAATCAGTGGAAAGAAAAAAAGTGCTGACTCATTAAAGATATTACATTAGGTACCCTAAACAACAAAGTGTACAAAAGCAGAAACACAAATAAATCACATATGTGCATGCTACAAGATGTCTCCAAAGTTTACCAAAACTGAGGTAAAAATTCCTGCCAATAGCAATCATATGCTAGATTTATGTTATACAAAAATGTGAGAAAAGAGCAGATTTGACCTTTGGGGGAAACCAGTCTCACACATGCAGGATCTAGTAGTAAAACAAAGGTAGCATAAACAGTACCAAATGTAAAGGGTCAACATAGTCCTATACAGTCATATTGTAATGGGCAAACAGTTATTTTACCCAAGCAACATGTTTAATATTGTGTCAGAACAAGTGACACTCAAATCAATAAAACACCCCAGAGAGAACAAGCTTAAGGCTCATGATAAGTAGTGTATTAGCAATACAGCCCTGCTGTGATTATCAAAAAATTGCTTTTCCTGTACAGCATGCATGATGTCATGTCAGAACATCCAACTCAGACAAATTAATTATACACCCCAAAGATAATGCACTTTCGGCACATGATGGCCAGTGTGCTCCCAAAAAACATCACGAAGACAGGTAGCATCCCAACAGCCCCATTACCAGATTCTATTGCCAGGTACAAAATCCAAAGCATGTTTAAAACATTCATTACTAGAGTGTACTCCAGTACAGAGTACTCGCCAGTTGCACAAGTAACCACACTGCCTAAAGAGTTCTAAATGAGTAGTTACACGTTCTCATTGCAAACATTTGCATTACCATACGTAACTGTGTTTCTGATGGATACTTCTACCTGCAAATTTTTCACCTTAGAATATTCCCCAGGCGTAAGACTTGATCCATTGATTTTTTGTAGGCGGCCTGCAGTGCTCCACTATGTGATATTGTGCAGCTCCGTGTTGACACCATACTGCCCTGAAAGTGGGGGAGTGGGGTCACATATAATTGTCACTCCTGCCCACTGCATCATTACCCTTTCTTTCTCTGCTCACAAATTTATAGTATTCTAATGATTTCCACACTTTTTCACAGTGTGCTAGACAACTATGTCCCTAATGAAAACTACAGGATTATAGCCATACCACGACTGCAGGAACCAAATGTGGGTCACAGACCCACATGAGTTGTCTTTGGTGCCTCAACTTGGGGCATGACTCTAAATGTGCCCTCATGCACCCAAAGACAATTCGAGGCAGGGGATGCTAAGCTGTATATTGCTGAACACAAGAGGTAGGTGCGGCCTTAATGTAGGTCCTGCTTCAAGTCACAGGCCTGGACTCAATCCCAGGACTTTTCTGATGACCTTTCCACTTCCTGTTCTAAGTCTTCTGGTAAATCGAACTACTAGTCCAAATGTAAGCATTAAAAAGTGACATATGACTTGACCCCATTCTGCTACTCTGACTCCAAAGAGCAGGTGTGAGCACATCAATATGTAAGTCTCACTCAATCAATGTTACTGCTCACAGAGCCGATTCTTCAGCTGGTCCTGACTCACCCAGAGTTTTCTGGGCCGCAATCTACATCACAGCATATCGAGGACTTGAAAGACACTGTGTTTCAAATATTCAATGCTTTTCTGGCTCCCTCTGGCGTGCTTTCAGGCTCCAACGTATCGCAGGGGCCTCCAGTCATCTTCAATACCGACGGGTCCCTCCCTGGCAGCGTCTGTCCCTTGGGAGGCGTTACCGGGCCCGTAATGGCTCCGATACAGACTTCCACTTCGGCTCTATGATCCACACTTGTCTGGTTCCTGCCATCCTGGTGCTGATGCCAAGATAGCACGGAGTTCCCTGGCAGGGTAGTTGGTACCAGTGCGATCTTCCTTCGGCATGCTTGTATGCGGTCCACTGCATTCTCTGATAATGTGCAGGCTTTGCTGATTGACATGCCTATTGATGGGTTCCACTTTTTCGACAAGAAGGAGGACTAAGCTTTGGAATGCTCTAAAGACAGTAGTTAGGGCATGTTCCTTGGGGCCTTTTGTTGACTCCTGGCAAACAGTTCTGATGGAGACTGAATGTGGAAGCTGTTTTATAGCTCACCACGCCAGAAGGGGCCTTTAGCTCCACTCCAGCATTAGACCTGGTGCCCTCATGATGTCACTGAAGCCATAAAATGCCCCATCAGCGCACTGACTTCGGTTTCCATTTTTCCATACCATCAACGCGTATCTAGATCTCAACTCTCCCGAGGAGATTAATTAACTTTTGTCTACCTTTTTCAAAAAATATTTCAGGTGCAGTTGCATGATGTCACCCCTGAAGAATGTTCATGGTTTAAACCGTGCAGGGACTGTGATGGGCAAATGTCCATCACATGCCCGGAGGACATCTGCCTGTGGTGCAGAGAGTCCGACCACTATATCAAGGCCTGTGCTTACTGTCACAGTATGCACCCCAAAGCTATCAAGGAACAAGAGGCCAAGATGTTCATGGCCCAGGCTCACATCAAAAACACCGGCGTCACCACCTTTGTCAAAGTCGTCCAAACGTGGACACAAGATGAAGAGGTGTCACAACTCTGAGCGACACTGATCTTCTAAGAGGGAGTTCCCCAATCGCCACCGCACTCCACAAACATCCTGTTAGAAGCCAGAACTCGTGGAAGAACGCACAGAGGATTCCGCACCAATAACTTCTTTGAGCTCAGAGACGATTCCCACTCACTCGCCACCGCCTGTGGATCTGATATTAAGGCCCCAGTCGGGTCTGCCTTACCCAGAGTTTTCCGGCCCTGGAACGGATCCCTCTCTCTCCCCTCTGGACCCCCTGCCAGCTCCATGTGTCCAATAGGATACACCTTCGGAGCTATTCCGATGCCATAATCTACGTCCTTCTTTCTCTTTCCCATTGCAACCTGTCACTTTGGCTCCAACCCCGACCACAACGTCGATCTCTGCTGTGGGCTCGGCACGACACCCGATGGCACCTACTTTCATGGTCCCATCAGGCTCTTCACCTTTGGCGCCTGACCGCTGACCTCTCCAGTGCCGCAGTTGACTCCACCAGTGTGGCAATCAACTCAACGAGCGCCACCGTAACACACGCTGCAGCCCACAAGGCCAGTTTAATTGTCGGTCATGGATTTTCTTCCACACCGTTCTCGAAGAGACTGTCAGTGCCTCATAGAAGAAAAGTGATTTTTTTTTTTGTGAAGATTTTGACCCAGTGAGAATCCCTTCAGAGAGACAGATGACTGGATAGGTATTCTGTAATTTTGAACCCAGATTGTGCGATTCTTAAAGATGCTAGTGGCCTAGACACGTCGCCTAAACGAGAACTGCATTCCCCAACTGGATTACCTCCACCAGGAGGTCACCTCTGATTACTTGGTCAATAAGAAGATGGCAGATGTGTTGGATCTCCAGCTTCCATCCACTGAAACCAAACCCAACCTCTTGACAGAGGTCCTTCACACTTCATCTCATGCTTCGGAACATTATTTTCCTACACTGAACCCATTCTCATTGCGTGGGAGAACCCCACATCCATCCCCTACAGCTGTGCACTGGGTAATAGCGAAAATATATAGGACCAGCACTTGGTGTTCCTCAATTCTGATGTCACTTCCTTCACTGGAGATGCTCCGTGATCCATGCATCCTGGGCTTTTCCATCAACAAGCCCAAATCTCACCTGGTGCCCACTCTGTGCATCCTTTTCATAGGGGCAGGAACACCACTTGGAGTCGAGCCTTTTCCCCTTCACAGTGAGTTTGGGACATTCAGACTGATTATGTTGTTTCAGAATGGAGAGCAAGTGCCAGTCCTCATGGTCTTACGCCTGCTAGCTTCTTGCATTCTGTTAGTCTCTCACGCATGCTGGCACATGAGGGCCCTCCAGTGGTGTCTCCGCAGACAGTGATTCCAACATGGCGGGGCTCTTCAGAATTCCATCACGATTTCAAGGGATAATGTGGCAAATTTGGAATGGTGGCGTGTGGAAGGCAATCTTGCTTTAAGGGAAGGCATTCTAACCCCCACAGACAGTGACAATGAAGCCTCCACCCTAGGGTGGGGAGCTCACCTGTAGAAACTGGAGATCAGAGGCCTTTGGTCTCCAGAGAAGCAGAAGTTGCACATCAATATGCTGGAGTTACGAGCGATCGGGCTTGCATTTAAAGCCTTCCTGCCTACCCTTCTTGACCAGTCTGTCCAGATCCTGATGAACAATATGACTGCGATGGGGAATACATCATCAAGCAGTGCGAGTTATAGTTGTGTCTTCTTTGCCCAGAAGCACTGCGGCTCTGATCCTGGCCTCCGAGCCATCAGATCTTGCTGATAGCCAACCATCTGGCCAGTGTGTCCAGCCTACAAGCAGATAGACTGAGTTAGCGCCATCTTGCCAACCACGAGTGGCGCCTTCGTCCGGAGGTAGTCAACCACCTCTTTAGTCTCTGGTGGACGCCTCTGGTGGTAAAATCATGGGTTACTTATTGGCCTTTCTCTGTCTCTTAGACCAACCATGCCTTCTCAGTCCTCCTGTAGCCTGTTGCAACTACTTGCTTTCAGAACTGTTTTTCTTATTACCATCACACTGGCAAGACGTGCCAGTGAGTTACAGGCATTAAGTGTTGAGTCTTCCTTCACCACTTTATTTCCTAATAAGGTGGTTCTCAGATTCAGGGCTGTTTTCCTGCCTAAGGTGGTAATGCCCTTTCATCTAGGTCTATCCATCACTCTGCTAGCCTTTTTGCCTCCCCTACATCCTACAAAGAGGAGAAAAGGCTCCACAGACTAGAACCCAAGAGAGCGGTCAGCTCTTATGTGAACAGGACTGAAGAGTTTAGAATTGATGAGCAACTATTCATCATTTACGCAAGCAGGATGATGGAGAAAGCAGTCCATAAGAGGACATTATTAAAATGGATCATCTTGTGCATTAAAATGTGTTACGCCCTGGCTCACAAGGAGTCCCGGTGGGTAGCAGGGCTTGCTCCACCAGAGCTAAATCTTCTACCTCTGCACTGGCAAGAAGGGTTCCTGTTGCAGAAATTTGCATGGCAGCAACTTGGACATCTGTCCTCACTTTGGCATAGCATAATTATTTGGACACGAAAGTTCGAATGAAAGGCCACTTTGCATGATCAGTATGCCAGGATTTCTTAGTATAATCAGACATGCACCCACCTCCGGGTCGGTTACTGCTTGGGGAATTTGATCAAACAGTCAGGAATATGCAGGGAGATGTAGCCATCGGAAGACGCTACTTACCTTCGTAATGCTCTTCCTGTTGAATCGTCTATATACCTGCAGATTACTTACTGACCCACCGCCCTCTCCGATTCATAGCTGGTTACTAAGTAAACTTTTTTATAAGGTTCCAATCTGAAAGAGACACGTTAGTGATAGATTCCTTACCTTAGAATATCCCCAGGCGTCAGGCTGGATCCGGAAAGTTTTGCGTAGCAGTACCCTTGCGCGTCGGTAGGCGGCGCCGTGCGGCTCCGCGTCCGTCGCCGGCGTCGTGATCGCCGGGATGACGTCGCGGGCAGTACTTAGGCGCCGCCCCTGCGCGCTGACGTCAGTTCTTCTTTTCCGCGCCAGTAAGCGCAGATCCGGGAAGAGCAGTGCCCTGGTCAATTTTTGACCATACTTTTTGGTGATTTTTCACTGTTTTTTTTTTTTCCAGCCTTCAGGTGTCGTAGGGATGCCCGGGCTTCAAGCGATGCGGCGCCTGTGCGCGGATGATGTCCGTCACCGACCCGCATTGGGAGTGTCTCTTCTGCCTCGGCCGAGGCCACGACACCGAGTCTTGTCCCGCATGCCAGGCCCTCAACCCGAAGGCTTTGCGAGAGCGGTCTCGAAAGCTCCTCGAGGCCCGGCATTCGGCTCCGCGGAAGCCCCGGTCGCGTGAGAGGTCCAGGGGTCGCTCGCGGAGTGCACACCGGTCGCCGGCGTCGAAGTCTTCTTCGTCCGGTAAGTCTCGACACAAGAAGTCCAAGAAGCATCGTCGCTCTCGGACTTCGCCTCGCCGGTCTCGCGACTCGGCTGAGGCCCCTCCCGGCACCGTCCCCGCCCCCGCGGCCCCGGACTTGCCTGTGGAGTCGCCCGTCATACCCGCCCTTCCCGGGTTCGGGGGCGGATCCGGCCAAGGTACAGGAGTTCCTGTCGGCCATGGCCCGCCTCTTCGGGCCTTCAGGCCCCTCCGGTGCGCCTTCGGGCCCCGCGGGCCCTGATGGGGTTGATCCGGCGCCGCCGGCGGCTCCGGCCCCGGCGCCGCCCGAGCCTCCAGCCTCGATCCCGGCTCCGGCTCCGGCCCCGGCCTCGATCCCGGCTCCACAACCCCCATCGACGCCGGTCGACCTCACGACACCTCCGCCGGCGCCGATGTCTCCGGTGCCGCTCTCGACGCCGCCCTGGGCTCCGGGCGGCGTCGTCCCCCAGTTCCTTCCGGCTCCGGACTTGGACCCGGAGCGACGTCGCTCGACGCCGGCTCCGGCGCCGATGGGACCTTGGGTCCCAAATGTCCCTCCTCCTCCTTATTTTGAACCAGAGGAGGACCAGGAGGACTGGGAGGGGTCTGATGACCCTCTGACACGCAACTGTCAGTATGATGAGGACTGGACAGAGAGTCTAGGGGAGGCCAGTGGTCTGGATACTTCTCCTGACACTGGCATGCTGTCTCCTCCCGTGGCTACGGAGGAGGGGGCCAATTTTGGTACGGTGTTGCGTAGGGCTGCTGGGGCCTTACGTCTCCAGCTCCCTACTTTGACGGTCAAGCCTAACATCTTGACAGAGGTGCTTCAGCCGGCAGCCTCCTCTGCGGAGACTGTGCTGCCGTTTAACGACGCCCTCACGGACGTTCTTTGGGCGCCTGGTCCAAGCCCAACACAGGGGCTCCTGTGGATCGGAACGTGTCACGACGCCATCGCCCCGCTCCGGGCGACCCCTGTTTCTTTCTGTCCACCCCACTCCTGAGAGCTTGGTTGTCCAAGCCTCCGCTTCCCAAACCGCCTTCCCTACCGCTCCTCCGGATAGGGAATCCAAACGCCTGGATCAGTTTGGGAAGAAAGGTTTTTCTTCCTCCAGTGCTGGCTTGCGGTCCGTTAACACCGCTTGTCTTTTGGGCCGATATACCCACTCTCTGTGGGATTCGGTGGCGGATGTTTTGCCCCAGTGCCCTGAGGAGGTCCAGGCACTGCTTTCCCGCGCCATTGCGGAAGGAAGGGATGCGGCCAAATACACTATCCGTTGTGGCCTTGACACCGCCGACTCGCTGGGCAGGTCGATTGCAACGACGGTGGCGCTCCGACGCCACGCCTGGCTGAGAACCACTGGTTTTTCAGGGGATGTCCAGAATACTCTCATGGACATGCCCTTTGATGGAGTCGGTCTTTTGGGTCCAAAGCAGACCATGCGTTGGAGCGCTTTAAGGACTCACGGGCTACTGCCAAGTCCCTGGGCCTTTCTGCTACACGCCCTCCGCTGCCTTCTGCTTTTCGCCCCTATCGTGGCCACGGTAGGGGCGCCCTTCACGTCAGCAGCCCAGCCACCGGCCCGCGCAGCAGGCGTCTTCGCGTGGCCGAGGACGTGGATTCCGCCGTGGCGGATCGGGCAACCAGCGTGCGGGTCAGGCCACCACCTCCAACCCGTCCGCGGCCTCCAAGCCCTCCTAGTCCCTCCTTTCAGGTGCACGGCACGCCAGTAGGGGGCAGGGTCCGCCATCACCTTCCCCACTGGCGCACCATCACCTCGGACAGGTGGGTCTTGGACATTGTCCGAAGGGGCTACTCCCTCCCCTTCGAGACCACCCCCCAGCCATGCCACCTCAATTCCACCGCATGTCAGGGGATCACTTGGTGCTTCTACAGAAGGAAGTCACGGCCCTCTTGACCAAGAGGGCCATCGAGCATGTTCCGACCCCAGAAGTAGGGCGTGGTTGCTACTCCCACTACTTTCTGGTGCCCAAAAAGGACAAGGAGGACATGCGTCCTATCTTGGACCTCCGGAACGTCAATCGCTTCCTCCGGAAGGAGAAGTTCAAGATGCTCACCCTAGCTCAGGTCTTGACTGCCCTCGACCCTGGAGACTGGTTGGTAGCGTTGGACTTGCAGGACGCGTATTTCCACATCCTCGTCCTGCCGGCCCACCGGCGTTACCTTCGGTTCACGGTAGGCCCCGAGCATTTTCAGTTCACCGTGCTCCCCTTTGGCCTTACCAGTGCCCCTCGGGTGTTCACGAAAGTGATGGCGGTGGTCGCAGCTCATCTGCGCCGGGCAGGGGTTTCAGTCTTCCCCTACCTCGACGACTGGCTGCTGAAGGCGGGCTCTGCCCCAGGCAGTCGTCTCCCACCTCCAGACTACGGCCGAACTCCTGCACTCGCTGGGGTTCTCCATCAATGTGCCGAAGTCGCATCTGATTCCTTCTCCACAGCTCCTTTTCATCGGAGCAGTTCTGGACACGACGCGGTTTCGGGCCTATCCTCCCGAACGGCGAGTCCGGGATATTCAGGCTATGATTCCGATCTTTCGGCCTTTATCCTGGGTTTCGGTAAGGATGACCCTGAGGCTGCTGGGCCTCATGGCCTCCTGCATCCTGCTGGTCAATCATGCCAGATGGCATATGCGGGCTCTGCAGTGGGACCTGAAGTTCCAGTGGGCGCAGCACCAGGGCAACCTGTCCGATCACGTCCAGATCTCGGAGGGGACTGCAAAACAGTTGCAGTGGTGGCTCTCGAACCGGCAATGGGTCATGGGCAGATCCCTCTCCCTTCCCCAGCCAGAGCATACAGTTGTGACGGACGCGTCCCTTCTGGGATGGGGCGGTCACATGGGAGAGGCGGAGATCAGAGGCCTCTGGTCTCCGGGCGGAGTCCCGGCTCCATATCAACCTTCTGGAGCTCCGGGCGATCCGGCTTGCACTCAAGGCATTCCTTCCCTCTGTCAAAGGGAAGGTAGTGCAGGTGTTCACAGACAACACCACCGCCATGTGGTACTGCAACAAACAGGGCGGGGTGGGGTCTTGGACCTTTGTCAGGAGGCTCTGCGCCTCTGGACATGGCTGGAACATCAGGGCATGTTCCTGATGGTTCAACACCTGGCAGGTTCTCTGAACGCCAGGGCGGACGAACCCAGCCGCAGGTGCATGATGGATCACGAATGGCGTCTTCACTCGGAAGTGGCGCAAGGACTCTTTCTACAGTGGGGAGAGCCTTGGTTAGATCTATTCGCCACCGAAGAGAACGCGCAATGTCATCAGTTCTGCGCGTTGGAATTTCCAAGGCGGCACTCGCCCGGCGACGCTTTTCGTCGCGAGTGGAGTTGCGGTCTGTTATACGCCTTTCCGCCTATACCACTTCTACCCAGAGTGTTGAAGAAGATTCGGCACGACCGGGCCCAAGTCATTCTTGTGGCTCCGGACTGGGCTCGAAGAGTTTGGTATCCCGAGCTACTCAATATGAGCATAGATCCCCCGATCCGTCTGCCTCTTCGGGAGGATCTTCTGTCGCAGCAGCAGGGGACGGTCCTCCACCCGAACCTGTCCAGTCTACACCTGCTTGCGTGGAGATTGAGCGGCGGCAGTTGATTCCTTTCGACTTGCCTCCCGAAGTTTGTGATGTGATTCTGGCAGCCAGGCGTCCCTCCACTAAGGTGGTATACGCCTGCAGGTGGAACAAATTTGTGGCATGGTGCACAGCAAAGGCTGTGAATCCCCTTTCTGCCCCTCTTTCTGAGGTCCTTCTGTTCCTTCTTTCTCTGGCCCAACAGGGTTCTGCCCTGGGTACCATCAAGGGTTATCTTTGTGCTATCTCGGCCTTCCTCAGGCTCCCTGATCAGCCCTCCCTTTTCAAGTCCCCTGTTGTTAACAGGTTCTTAAAAGGCATTACTCACCTCTTCCCTCCTGTTCCGTTTGTAATGCCTCAGTGGGACTTAAACTTGGTTCTTACCTTTTAATGTGCGCTCCCTTTGAGCCTCTGCATAACTGTCCTCTTCGTCTTCTGACTCTAAAGGCAGCCTTTCTGGTGGCCATCACCTCCGCTCGGCGGGTGAGTGAGCTCCAGGCTCTTTCTTGCAAACCTCCCTTTCTGTCTGTTCATCCAGACAAGGTTGTTCTTCGGACGCGTCCGTCCTTCTTGCCAAAGGTGGTTACTGCTTTCCACATTGGGCAGACCATCACTTTGCCCACCTTCTTTCCGCCTCCGCATCCTTCCAGAGAGGAAGAGAGGCTCCACCGTCTGGACCCAAAACGTGCGCTCTCCTTCTATATCGACCGCACGAAACACTTCCGGGTGGATGACCAGCTCTTTGTTGGCTACGTGGGCGCCAAAAAGGTCGGGCGGTGCACAAGAGGACCATCTCCCGCTGGGTTACCTTGTGCATCAAGACCTGCTATTCTTTGGCTAAGAAGGAGCCTCCTGTTGGGCTGCGTGCCCATTCCACCAGGGCAACGGCTGCTACCACGGCCTTGGGCCGCGGTGTTCCGCTGCCGGTTATCTGTCAGGCAGCTACGTGGGCCTCGCTGCACACGTTTACTAAGCATTACTGCCTTGACAGTCAGGTCCGGAGGGACGGCTTCTTTGGCCGTTCTGTCCTCCAGGACTTCCTTGTCTGATCTTTGTTCGCAGACCCACCACCGGGGTTGGTATTGCTGGGGTATCTATTCTAAGGTAAGGAATCTATCACTAACGTGTCTCTTTCAGATGCACAAGTTACTAACTTGTGTAACGATATATCTGTAAGAGACAGTAGTTAGTGATAGATTCCTCACCGCCCCACCCATCCTCCCCGTTCTGCGAACTGATTTCTAGGGTTAAGGACATCCCTTTCAGGGCCCTAGTATTTTTCAGACACCTGTGTCAGCTTCTTGCATGGCTCTGCGTTCCTGGCGCGGAAAGTCGTGTACAGAACTGACGTCAGCGCGCAGGGGCGGCGCCTAAGCACTGCCCGCGACGTCATCCCGGCGATCACGACGCCGACGACGGACGCGGAGCCGCACGACGCCGCCTACCGACGCGCAAGGGTACTGCTACGCAAAACTTTCCGGATCCAGCCTGACGCCTGGGGATATTCTAAGGTAAGGAATCTATCACTAACTACTGTCTCTTACAGATATATCGTTACACAAGTTAGTAACTTGTGCATTAGCACCTTTCCATATTGGGCAGGCTGTGTCACCCATATGACTTTCTTTGCCCCACTTCACCCCTCAAAAGAGGAGAGACTCTATTGCTCAGATCACAAGAGAGCCCTCAGTTTCTACATTGATGGTACCAGGGACCATCGAGTGGGCGGCCCACTCTGTGGGCTTCTCTGGAACATAGAAGGACAAGACGGTCTGCTGCAGGCTAGCTAGGAAGCAGCCATCTGAAGGATTGAGGGCTTTTTTTACATGGTCCAAAGCTGCTATCACTGTGCTTGCATGCATAGTGCCTATCCTGGACATCTGTCAGGCTACTACGTGGGCATCAGTGCACATGTTCATGAAGTACTATATCCTTGAAAGTCAGGTCCGTCAGGATGCCCTTTTTTTTGCCTGTTTGGTCTTGCAGGAATTTTTGGTCTGAGCCATTCCACAAATTCACTACCTGGAGAGGTCCTGCTTTGGTTTCTATTGTAAAGGTGATGAGCCTGCTGTTAGAAATATTCATCAGAAGAGCAAGTTACTTATCTTCAATTCTTTTGGGTGGATACTGTATCTAACTGTAGATTCCTCACCACCCGCTGACCTCCCTGTTCTGTGGAATGGATTCTTTTTAATCTAAAAAGGTCTCAAACCAGAGATCTGCGCATGGTCAAGCCAATTCGTTGATGGGCTCTGCATCTGAGGTGAGAAGAAGCCTTCGAAAGGAACTGGTGTCACCACACCTGGGTGGCGCTTATATGCTGCCCCGTTCTCTTACGGAGTAGAATGAGGTTGGTGCGGCATTGCATGATGCCACCTACTGTAGAGCAGAAGTACTGCTTTTGAGTTTCCGGATCCTGACGGAAAGTTAACAAGGTAAGGACTCTGCTGTTAGTTTATACACCAAAAGGAAAGTAACTTGCTTGTTGCTGCAGTAAAGATTTCAGTTAAACACCATATGTTTGAGGCATGTGTGGCTGTAGATACACATGCTTTGCATACTCCTGCCATATAGTGTTGGATCCGGATGTGAGCAAGTTGCAAGGTGGTAAGGAGGTAAGGTGACTCCTCCTCTTGGTAATAAAGCGCATGGGCATCGACTCCAGTGATAGATTTTTTTCTTTCCGCCATCGGGTTCGGACTTGTATTACAGTGCTCGAGTTTGAGACCGTTTCCGGGATACTTTCTGTGCGTAATCCATTCTACGCTCATCAGTATTGTTTTCGAACGCGTTTCAAACCCTCGCATATCAAAATTCAGAAGACTCTCACTCGTCAGGTCGGAAGACTCCTATCGCAGACTTTGGGCCTCGCCCATCCGGGCTACCTTACACTCATTTGACTCCATCAATGATACTCTGCTGATGGAACAGACTCCATTTTGTATTTTGCCCCCGGTGCTGTTCCAAGTACCCGTGGACCGACCTTCACAAGGTCTGCAATCTGTGCTAATCCCCTGGCAGATTGTGAGGCCTGTAGGTCGTTTTGATCCAAAAAGACTCTGCGGGACCTTCGGGCATGACGCAGAGAAATGCAGAGACGTGACATTGAATACATGCCCAAAATCTTCAGTCAACAAGTTATCGAACCAGAAGAGGAAGATCTCGAAGCTTCAGCTGCTGAAGAGGAAGGGGCTTTTCGGTTCAAGATTCGGACTCCAATTTGGAGTTGCATGTTCTTCCGCCGGGTCAAGGTACTGTGAGTACTCAAATCCCTCACATGCCCACACCAAAACCTTTAGTTCCTACAAAACAAAAGGCTTCCAGGCTGCTCCGCCTCCGTCTCGGCACCAAAAGCACATACGAATCCTTCTGGCTCCTCGCCAAGCCGAGATCACACCTCTTCGGCTCCCACCGCTCCGGTTAAGAAAGTGAAAACAGGTTCGGTTCCAAAACCTTTGTCACCAAAATAGAAATTGGCTCCCGCTACACTTCCAAAGCCAATTTTAGAGATAATGCAGGAAAGACTCGATCCGAAAAAAAAACGGATCCATATACACCCAGAAACTGGCCGCATTATCACAAAGAATGAATCATTGCCTTCTCCAAAAGGCAAACCTCTTTCCAACAGGACATTGATCTCCCAATACCTATGAAAAAGAAGAAAAAGGACAAGGCTACCAGTCCTCGTCACCCTGTTCCTCTGTCTTCTCCATCTCATAAGCCACCACCTCCATCATCTGTACCTCTTGTACCTCACTCACCACACAATACTTTAAACATTACACCTCTGGGATCTCCACACACAGACCCAGATTCAGGAGATGACGACAATTATGGGGCACCACCACTACCAGACCCCTGGCAGGATTATGACATAGACCCGCCAGGTGATACAGATCCAGACCTATAACCTGCCAAACCCTCTCCTCCTGATGATACTTCATCATATCAGGAGCTTATAGCCAAGGCAGCAGCTACCATGGGGTTACCCTGCACAAAGAATCCATAGAAGATGGGTTTTTTTGAGACATTATGCACCACACATAGGACGTCTCAATCTCTTCCAATGTTCCATGTAGAATATATTTTTAAGTACCCTGCACGTGCTCGCATCATTATCCCTAGGGTAGATAAAAAATAAAAGGCTGCACCATCTGACCCAATTTTTATTCAATGCCAGCTTCCACCAGACTCCCTAGTTGTTTCAAATGCCTGTAAAAGGGCAAATTCACAAACAGCAGACGCATCATCTCCTGATAAGGAATCATAACTTATTGATGCGTTAGGCAAATGGGTTGCTGCACAATCTGCCAGTCATTGTTGCAATTACACACGGACTGACTGTTGGCCAAGTATGACAGAGCTCACTGGATGAGATGGAGAAACTCCTCTAATATCTTCCAGAAGAGAATAAAAAGAAGGGGGAAAAACTAGTCCAAGAAGGAAAATTAATTTCCAACTCCTCCATCAGATGCGCACTGGACTCGGCTGATACCACCTCCAGAGGCATCAATAGAAGTGTCCTCCTACGGAGGCATGCCTGCCTGCGTATTCTGATTTTAAGCCAGAAGTCCAGCAAACTTTATTAACCGTCCCCTTTGATAAGGAGCATCTCTTCGGCATACATGTAGATGAGGCCTTAGAAAAAATGAAAAAAGATTCTGAAGTTGCCAAATCTATGGGAGTGCTTCAAACGCTAAACACTCAAACTCCTTTCGTTGTTCCTCTACAGAGCGGGTTCCAAAACCACCTCCACAGATGCTCTGTATCTTCCTATAGGTCACAAATTCAATCCTCCCCATATAGAGGATATTTCAGAGGCAACTATAGTGGTAACAACTCCAAAGGTCAGGGCAAAGGTACACCAACCCGTAATGCTCCATCCGGCAACAAACAGTGACTCACTTATTATTCCCCCGATCATCCTACACTTGTCAGTGGTCGATTACAGCAGTTTCTTCCCACCTGGCAGTCAATAATATCAGACAGGTGGGTGTTGGACATTATCCAACATGTTTATTGCCTGGAGCTCATATGCAATCCTCCCAGTATTCCATCTCACACACAACAGACTCTCTCTGGAACATAAACAACTGCTCAAACTGAAAGTGCAAGCACTCTTACTCAAAGGCGCTATAGAGCCAGTTACTCTACAACATCAAGGGTTAGGGGTTTATACCCTATACTTCCTAAGTCCCAAAATGGACGGCTCTCTAAGGCCCATTTTAGATCTATGGCCTTTAAATCACTATATACTATCAGAACACTTCTATATAGTCAAACTTCAACAATTGTTTCCACTTCCACAGCAAGGCGACTTGATGTCAGCTTTAGACTTAAAAGATTCATACTTTCACATCTCCATTCACCCAGCACATCGCAAATACCTCAGATTTGTGATAGCAGGAAAACATAAACAATTCAAAGTCCTTCCGTTCGAAGATCGCCCAGAGTTTTCACTAAATGCTTAGCAGTGGTAGCAGTGCATTTACGCAGAAAAAACATTCATGTCTTTCCGTATCTAGACAACTGGCTTATCAAAGCCAATACACACTCCTGTGTCAGCAACACACTCAAAGTACCATAAATCTTCTACATCAGCTGGGATTCACTATCAATACTCAACAATCCCAGCGTCAACCTTCACGGCTACAACCATATCTAAGGGCTATTCCCAACACTTAGTTAGGCCTAGCCTATCCAAATATAGTTAGGATTTAAACATTTCAGACACTGCTACCACAATTTAAAGCCAATCAATACCTGTTAGACCTGGCACCATTGGCGTGGGTCTCCCTTCCAGTCAGTTGTCGGCTGGTGTCTGAAGAGCAGGTGATCCCCCATGCATTTTACCCTGTAGTTGCCGCTGACAACTCAGAGAGCCACTGTAAGGTGGCCCAGGTTCCCTTTGAGTGGGGGCGGGTCCTCAGGTACCTTTCAAGTAGCTGTGAGGCCAGCCATGCCTGTTGACTGTCTGCTAGGCAATGATTTGGAAAGCTCCCCTTGAGCTAAGGTGGAGCGAAGAGCGCATTTGGAGATGTTGGGTCTGCCTGAGTGGGCGTGTGTGACCACTCAGTCCATGGCAGCCAGTAAGGGTATTCAAGAGGACCTGGAGCCTGAAAGAGTGGCCCAGGTGACTGCCTTAAAGAGAAGAGGCAGGGGGCGCGGGAAACCAGCCCCCGAAGTTCACACGGTCCAGGAGGAGGCAGACCTTGAGGGGGATGCCCTAGAACCTACAGGGGAACAAGTAGCTGAACTGGGGGACCTGCCTGAGCTGACCCATTGGCAGCAGGAAGGAGGACCCTCCAGGGAAGAGTTCTGCGAGGAGCAGAAGAAGTGCCCTTCTCTTGTGGGTTTGCGGCAAGAGGCCACAACCCAGGCAGCAGGTGATCAGTCTGGATCACATTGGATCTACTGGGAGAATGGTCTCCTGTATAGCGAGCCTAAGGTTGCTGAGCCTGGGTCAGCCCGGGTGCTGGTGGTACCCCAGCGCTTCAGAGCCTTCCTACTGGGTCTGGCTCATGATGTGCCTTTAGCAGGACATTTGGGGCAAGACAAGACCTTTGAAAGGCTTGTCACCCACTTTTATTGGCCCCAAATGCGCAAGAGTTCAGATACTCATTGCAGGACCTGTCAGACTTGCCAGGCAAGTGGTAAGAGTGGGAGGAAGCAAAAGGCTCCTCTCCAACCGTTCCCTTTGGTCAGCACCCCCTTTAAAAGGGTGGGCATTGACATTGTGGGGCCTCTGGATCCCAAGACAGCCATGGGCAACAGGTTCATCCTGGTCTTGGTGGACCATGCCACCCGGAAGCCATCCCTCTCAGGACTGTGACGGCCCCCGTGGTGGGACGTGCATTGAAGGGGATTTTCTCCTGTGTGGGGTTCCCCAGAGAGGTGGTGTCAGACCGTGGTACCAACTTCATATCCAAGTATATGAAGTCCCTGTGGCAGGAGTGTGGTGTAACCTACAAGTTCACTCACTCCTTACCACCCCCAAGGTAATGGGCTGGTTGAGAGATTCAACCGGACCCTAAAAGGCATGATTATGGGTCTTGAGGAACCTATGAGGCGTAAGTGGGACGTCCTCTTGCCATGCCTTCTGTTTGCTTACAGAGAGGTGCCACAGAAGTCCTTAGGGTTCAGTCCCTTTGAACTGCTGTATGGTCACCCTGTAAGAGGACCTCTGAGTTTGGTAAAGGAAGGCTGGTAGAAAGCTCCCAGTAAACCTCCCCAGGATGTATATAGCTACATGCTGGCCTTCAGAAACCAAACTCTGCGTTTCAGACAACTCGCTCAGGCGAATCTGGAAGCCAGCCAGGAGGAGATGAAACGATGGTATGATCAGAATGCCACTCTGATCGAGTTTCAGCCTGGACAGAAAGTGTGAGTCATGGGCCCCGTGGAGCCTTGTGCGCTCCAGGATAAGTAGACCGGACCATTTGAGGTGGTGGAGCGCAAGAGTGATGTCACCTACTTGGTGGACTTGCGGTCTCCTAGGAACCCTTTGCGGGTCCTGCATGTAAACCGCCTGAAGCCCCACTTTGGAGAGGTCCGAAGTGGGCATGCTCCTAGCAACAGATGATGGAATGGAGGAGGAGACTGAGCCTCTTCCTGACCTCCTGTCTGCAACAGAGCAAGATGGGTCAGTGGACGGTGTGAACATCTCTTCCGCCCTGACCCCTGAGCAGCAGGATGACTGTCGCCAACTGTTGGGACAGTTTCCTGATCTGTTCTCCCTGACTCCCGGTGTCACTGAGTGGTGCGTCCATGATGTGGACACTGGGGACAGTCCTCCTGTAAAGCACAAAACTTACAGAGTGACTGACAGGGTTAGAGCTTGCATCAAGGAGGAAGTCTCCAAGATGTTTGTGTTAGGGGTGATTGAGTCCTCTAACAGCCCTTGGGCCAGCCCCGTGGTCTTGGTCCCAAAAGCTGCCGCGCCTGGTGCTACACCCGAATTCTGGTTCTGTGTGGACTACCGAGGACTCAATTCAGTCACCAGGACTGACGCGCACCCAATCCCCAGAGCTGATGAGCTCATTGATCGGTTAGGGGCCGCCCGGTACCTCAGTACGTTTGACTTAACGTCTGGGTACTGGCAGATCGTCTTAACTGATGGGGCAAAAGAGAGGTCAGCATTCTCCACACCAGGTGGGCACTACCAATTCCAGGTTATGCCCTTTGGGATGAAGAATGCCCCTGCCACCTTTCAGAGGTTGGTCAACCAGGTGTTGGCTGGACTGGAGGATTTCAGTGCCGCCTACCTGGATGACATCGCAGTGTTAAGCGCCAGTTGGGAAGAACATCTGCGCCACCTCTGGGAAGTGTTGATGGCAATGTGGAGGGCAGGCCTCACGATCAAGGCGAGTAAGTGCCAGATCGGGCAGGGTTCCGTGGTGTACTTGGGACACCAGGTTGGGAGCGGCCAGGTGGCACCTCTAAAGCCCAAGTTTGAGACCATCCTGGCTTGGGAACCCCCCAAGACCCAGACAGAGGTGAGAGCCTTTCTAGGACTCACCGGGTATTACAGGAGATTTGTCAAGGGGTATGGCAGCATTGTTGCACCCTTGACAGAGCTGACTTCCAGGAAGCAGCCCAAGAAAGTGAACTGAACTGACACCTGTCAGAAAGCTTTTGATGCCCTGAAGACTGCCATGTGCACGGCGCCCGTGCTTCAGGCGCCCAACTTCTCAAAGGAATTCATTGTGCAGACAGACGCTTCAGAGCATGGTGCAGGGGCTGTACTTTCACAGATGAATGAGGAGGACCTAGACCAACCTGTAGCCTTCATCAGTAGGAGGTTACTTCCACGGGAACAGTGGTGGAGTGCAATTGAGCGTGAGGCATTTGCTGTGGTCTGGGCACTGAAGAAGTTGAGACCATACCTGTTTGGGACTCACTTCCGGGTTCAGACAGACCACAGGCCCCTCAGATGGTTGATGCAGTTGAGGGGTGAGAATCCAAAGCTGTTGAGGTGGTCCATTTCCCTACAGGGGATGGACTTCACGGTGGAACACCGCCCTGGTACAGAACACGCCAATGCTGATGGTCTGTCCAGATTTTTCTGCCTTAGTGAAGAGAACTCCCAAGAGGTAGGGTAGTTCTCCCCACATTTCAGCTGGAGGGGACACGTGTTAGACCTGGCACCATTGGCGTGGGTCTCCCTTCCATTTTTTGCTTTTGCCTCCTGTGTTTTTGCTGGTCTAGATGCTTTGGGCACTTTGCCACTGCTATTCAGTGCCAAAGTGCAAGTGCTCCCTATTGTAAATTGTTGTAATGGATTAGTGACTCCATGATTGGCCATTTGATTTACTTGTCAGACCCTAGTACAGTGCACCATGTGTGCCCAGGGCCTGTAAATCAAATGCTGCTGGTGGGCTTGCAGCACTGGTTGTGCCACCCACAGAAGCAGCTTGTAAAATGTGGCTCAGGCCTACCATTGCAGAGCCTGTTTGCAGTCTGGGACTGCCATGTCGACTTGGCAAGTGCACCCACTTGCCAGTCCCTAAACCTTCCCTTTTCTACATGTTAGTCACCCCTAAGGTAGGCCCAAGGTATCCCTGTGGGCAGGGTGCATTGTATGTGAAAGGTAGGACATGCCCTGATGTGTGTGGCATGTCCTGATAGCGAATTACAGCCTATTTAGTTTTTTACTATTGCAAGGCTATCTGTTCCCATAGGCCAGAATGGGCAGTTTGATTATAACATCTTATAATCATAACTGACCCAGGGAACAAGATAGACAAATAAAGTTTAGTATGCCTGAACTCAGAATGTTACAATACATCTTTTAGTGTGGGTGATTTTTACATTCTGTGTTTGAAAATACCACTTTTAGAAAGTAGGTATTTTCTTGCCTAACCATTCAGTATGCCTCTGCTAGGTTTGTGTATTCCATGTCTGGTTTGGGAGTGACAGGGGGCTGGAGAGGGCCTTGGCTCTAGCAGTCTGATGAGTCAGGGTTGGGCTGAATAGGGCCCACATAGAATAGAGAGTAGGGGGAGGAGATTTCCTTTCAGTTGCCAGAGCCTACATAGAATAGAGAGTAGGGGGAGGAGATTTCCTTTCACTTGCCTGAGCCTTCATAGAATAGAGAGTAGGGGGAGGAGTTTTCCTTTCAGCTACCTGGGCCAGGTCTGCTTTCAACATTGCTGTCTCCACCTCCTGCCAGGAAGCTGCACCAGGGAGGACAGAACTGGTTTTGACTAGGTACAGACACTCTCTGTCTTCAGAGAACAAAGGATTTAGTAGTATAAATATTGGGGCCCAGACCCCAGAACTTTAGATCACTTCTGGGAATCAAGACGAACCCTTTGCCAAGGAGAGAAACTAAAGAAGCTGAAGGAGGAGACTGCCCCTGTGCTGTTTGCTGTTTGGGGTGGGCCTGGAGTGGTAACTCATTGCCAAGGAAAGGAGAAAAGGAACTTTGTGTGTACTTTTACTATCTTGAGGAAGATCTCCAAGGGCTTGAAGCTGAGCTTGCCTCCTGTTCTGAAGTCTCAGGGACACAAAGACTTAACCACCAGCTCCCCTGAATTTCCTTGCTGGGAATTCTACCTGCAGAGAAGTGCCTACTGTTGGTTTGGGCCCTCTGGAGACTGCATGTCGCTGGGAGCTGGAAGCGCGACGCAACGAGGAAGAAGCGTGTCGCCGCTGCAGAGGTCGCCGTCACATCACCGGAGAAGCGTGTCGCAGGGCCTGTCGCGGCTCCAAAGTTCATCAAGACGGCCACCGGGCTTGCACGCATCGCATCCAAGTTATCGCATCGCATCAAAGACGCCATTTTGTCGCACCGGATCGTCGCATCGCATCAAGGCGCCATCTTGTCGCATCGCACCGGATCACAGTAAGAAACCGACGCATCACCTCCTCTTCGGTAAGGAACCGACGCATCACCTCCCCTGCGCTGCAGTAAGGAACCGACGCTTCACCTCCCCCGAAGCAAGGAACCAACGCATCACCTTCCCTGCGACCCCTTTTGTTTGTATTGCGTTACGCATCCAAGGTACTTTGAGAGTAAAGTGTCGCATTTACCATCTACATTGAACTTAGCTATTTCTACCATCTGAAAGTCATATTTTTGAATACTGTATTGTGGATTTTTGTCATTTGGTCTTGTGTTAAGTCTAGATAAAGATTACGTATTTCTCTAAACTGGTGTGGTGTCCATTTGTAGTGTTTTCACTGGATTACTGTATGTGTTCACAAATGCTTTACACACTGCCTCTGAGACAAGCCTGCCTGCTCGTGCCAAGCTACCAAGGGGTGAGCAGGGGTTATTTTAGGAGTGAAGCCCCCTTACCCTGACTAGAAGCAAGGGCCCCTATTTGGTCAAAGGTACCTACCTCTGCCAACAAGAGACCCCCATTTCTAACAATACCTAACAGGCAAAACTTTCATGCTTCTTCTGGGGACAATTGCATTATGCATTGCCATAGTGCCTCATGCAAGACTAAACATGCGTATCATTTGCACGACAGTGGACTCACTCCCAGGGTCAATTACACAATCTAGTGTTGGTAGCCAGTCGCACTCATCACTCTCTGCAGTGGTGAAACACACAAAACCTATTAAAAGGGCAGCTGTTCATCAACCCCTTTCCATAAGTCATTCTAACTGCAGATGCATCTCTCACAGGTTGGGGTGCTCACCTACAAGATCTGACAGTTCAGGGTCTCTGGGACACAAAACACCAAAATCTCCACATCAATTACCTAGAGCTTCAAGCTTTTCATCTAGCTTTAAAAGCATTTCTACCTCACCAAATAGGCAAAGTTGGCTTAGTCAGGACGGACAGTATGACAGCCATGTACTATGTACAAAAAACAGGGGGACAAACTCTCTACAGCTGTCTCTCTCAGACCATTTGGCGTTGGGCAATACATCACAAAATCCGCCTGTTAGTGGAACATCTACCGGGCACGAACAACAACAATGCCCTATGGATGAACTTGTCAGGGATATCTGCCTATGCTTTTCCGCCTCTTCCCCTTCTTCTGTTTCTGTTTCGGAAGCTCAGGCAAATGTCGCTCACCCTCATTCTAGTAGCCCTCACATGGGCTCGTCAACCATGGTTCACCAAACTACTCAAACTTTCAGTAGTTCCACACTAGAAGCTTCACCTCAACCCTAACCTTCTCACTCAGAGCCATGGCGAAATCAGACGCCCACACCCAAAGAAACTAAACCTTGCGATTTGGCTCCTGAAATCATAGAATTTGGGTATCTAAATCTGCCACCAGAATGTAAGACCATTCTTAAACAAGCACATAAACCTACCACTAGAGCGTGTTAAGCTGCTAAATGGAAAAGATTTGTTATTTACTGTAACAACCAAAAAAATTATCCACTCAATGCATCTGTACAAAACATTATGTGTTACCTCTTGCATATACAACACTCAGGCCTTGCTTACACTTCCATAGGTCTATATCTTGCGGCAGTGGCTGCCTACCTCAAAACAGGCAACACTTATCCTTATTCAAAGTGCCAGTCATTAAGGCTTTCATGGAAGGCCTTAAAAGAGTAATACCACCCAGGGCCCCACCTGCACCTGCGCGGAATCTCAATATTGTTCTAACAAGACTTATGGGTCCACCCTTTGAACCATTACACAATTACCTCCTCCAGTTTCTTTCTTGGAAGGTTGCTTTTTTAATTGCCATCACCTCACTAAGGCTTGTCAGTGAGCTCCAGGCTTTAACTTTACAAGAACCATTCTTCCAACTTCGTAGAGATAGGGTGGTTCTGTGTACCAACCCAAAATTCCTTCCAACGGTAGTGTACCCTTTCCACATTAACTAATCTGTTGAACTACCCCTTTTGTTCCCTCAGCCAGATTCTGTGGCAGAAAGAGCTCTTCATACACTAAATGTCAAAAGAGCATTAATGTACTATATTGATTGAACAAAAGATTTTCGCAAAACAACTCTTTGTTGCGTTTGTTCCCTCTCATAAAAGGAAACCCATTTGAAAATCAGGTATTTCCAGATGGATTGTTAAATGCATTGAGACATGCTATCTCAAAGCCAAAACAACTTTGTCTATACCCCTAGAGCACACTCTACTTGTAAAATAGAGGCATCTATGGCTTTCTTAGGCAACATTCCCATAGCTGAAATTTGTAAAGCAGCTACATGGTCTACACCACACACATTTACCAAGCACTATTGTGTGGATGTTCTAGCTCGCCAACAAGCTAATGTAGGACAGGCAGTGCTACATACACTTTTTCAAACAACTGCAATGTCCACTGGTTAGCCACCGTGTTTGGAAGGCACTGCTATTCAGTCTATGCAAAGCATGTGTATCTGCACATGCCTCGAACGGATTATGTTACCCTGTAAACATCTGTTATTGGCATGCAGTGCTTTAGATTCACATGCGCCACGCTCCTCCCTGGACACCTATGGTTGTTGCAGTTCTTCTCTATAATTTCATATGCATGGACATCTCTTTACGTACACTTACTTATAATCTATTTTTACCATCTTGCGGGAAAACAATCTAACCATGGAGTCGATGCCCATGCGCACTATTACCGGAAGGAGGAGTCACCTTACCTCGTGACTCGAAAGACTTCTTCAAAGAAAAACAACTTGCACACATTCGGACCCAGCACTAGATGGCAGGAGTATCTACATGTGAATCTACAGCACTGCATGCCAAGAACAGATGCTTACAGGGTGAGTAACATAAACCTTCTGTTCAGTCTGATTGCCTAGCAATTACTCAAGACGCAAAACACAGTGGGTCATACTACTACCCAGCTCTGGGAGCATTTCATTTAATGATAAACGTCTCCTGTGGGTTACTAGCACACTACTCTGGAACACTTAGTTTGAAACTGGTTTCCGTTGGTACAGGGGATTGTTGGAGGTCCACCACAGTGTTGAAAACTTTTTGTGGTGCCCCTGCCCTTTGGTCTCATCAGCCAAGAAATGTTAAATTCGATGCCGATCCCCATTGTCTTCTGGAGCACTCCTTCGCACTTCTGAATTGCACATTGATATAGCCACCTCTGTAATTTTTCTTTTCATTTGCAATCTTTGGTTCTGCCCGCTGGCATAAATTTCTTTAAGCGGATGCCCTTACTCTCATTAGGCACTTGCGCACCCTCTTGCTCAGGATGCATGGAACCCAAGGTCTGCACATTCCAGGCTCTCCCACCCACCTGACACCATCCATTGTAACAGATGGTGGAACCGGTGCTCTCCTCTTCTGCCATTTCCCTTAGAAAGACGAGCCGCCCCTTCAGCGACTTGGTTCACGCCCTCACTTGCAAAAGAAAGGCTTACTTGTAAGCAATTAGAGCGTAAATGGCAATTGGCCTATAAACTGGACAATCAGTTCAAATTAAAAACTGCCCTGAAAATCTACATAAATTAATAAGGGAGGCAAAAAAGAAGTTTTATACTTCTTAGGTTGAGCTTGCTAATTTTGATCCGAAGATCATTCAAATTTTGAAAGACTTTCTTCAGCCTAAAGCCTTATTGAAAGAGATTTCTCTCTCCCATTCCCTCTGTAACAAATTGTTGTTGTTATTTTATCGAAGAGAAAATTGAAAAAATACAAAAAAGGGTTTGTACAAATCAGACCTGCGATTACTCATCCTCTAGAGGCCTCTCAGGTAGTGACACTCAAGAGTTTTTCCTTAGCGAGCTTTCAGCCCATCTCCCTGTTACAATTGGAACAAACTGCTCTCACCTGTAAATCTGGCTCGCTGTGAGACCCCTGTCCGCCCGCTGTTCTCCATGAGGCAACTTAAGTGGTCAATCTGGTCGTTAAACACATTTTGAACAATTCTCTGTCTTCAGACGTAGTACCAGAGCCCTGGAAAGTAGCAGCGGTAAACCTCTTTTTAAAAAAAAGTTAGCTGTCCCTTCAATCTTGATGAATTCTGGCCTATAGTGCTTCTTCTTGTACTTAGTAAAATTCTGGAAAAACTAGTAAATGAGCAGCTGATGACTTTTCTAGAAAAAGGCTCTTCGCCCCTTTCAATACGGCTTTAGACCTAGACACTCTAAGGAATCGGCCTTGCTGAAGGTCTGCGAGACTATAAGACACTGGGTGGTGGACATAATGCTGTCCTGATCCTGTTAGATCTTTCAGCAGCATTCAATGCCATCTCTCATTCAATACTCCTTCAGCTTCTCTTGGAAATCGGGATCGTCTGCAATGCCTGGTCATGGTTCCAGTCTTTTCTTTTAAACTGGAAACAAATGGTATCCATTGGGCATTTCTCATGTGAGGAGAAAGCCTTATCTTTCGGCATCCTGCAGGGCTCCTCACTCAACCCCTCGTTTTTTAACGTGTACATGGCCCCTCTTATATCGGTGATTAGCTCATCTGGTATTTTTGCAACTTCTTATGCCGACTATACCAAAATTATATCATCACTGGATAAAAACTCCTTTGAGTCAGAATTGAATTTCAAAAACTTCTTCACGGACATTATTCGTTGGATGTAAAAAAGCCACTTGAAATGCAACAGAGATAAAACGGAAATACTCCTATTTGGGAAACACAACCTGTTCTCCCCGAAGGTTTGGTGGCCTGACTCCGTGTTCCTGCCCCTCCACTCCCTCCCCCATAGAGGTGGCCAGAAACCTAGGAGTTAAATTTGACAATGTAATGTCCTTTCAACCACAAGTACTGTCAGTGGCACAAACGTGCTTTTCTCTGATTAAATCTTTTTTTTAATTCCTTGATTTTCTCCCCTTGGCCGCCAGGAAGCACTTTGGTCTTTGCACTCATAACATCAATGCTGAACTACTGTAACAGCCTTTACCAAGGAGTTTCTAAACAGCTTCTTCTTAAGTTACAGGCTGTTCAAAACTCAGCAGCTAGGCTAGTGCTGAGACTTCCCAGGACAAGTTCAGCCTCTAAAGCACTTAGAGAATTGCACTGGCTGCCTATCCATAAGAGTTCTTTTTAAATCATTGGCCCTAGTGTTTAGGTCTTTTCATGGCACAGGTCCAAAATATCTATCTAATCGTCTCTTGCAGTATAGGTCTATGAGAACCCTCAGATCATCTAATTCCAATCTGTTGACTCTCCATCCTCCACACCGCCCCCCTTAACATTAAAGTCAATCAGCTGAAAAATCATTTGTGGTTCTAGGTGCTAAAGCCTAGAACCAACTTCTGGCTCATCTTCGATTCATAACCAATGAAGTCAGTTTTAAGAAGAGCCTCAAAACATGGCTGTTCTCTTCACCTGATGACTTATGTCATGGTTTAATCAAACGTGCTTCTTAGTTTCTCTCTCCTGCGTCGGACTATGTAAACAGGGTAGGTATATGAGCTTAGTGCCAGGATGCTCAATTTCAGTGGCGGTGTGCTTTATAAGTTCTGATTTCATTCATCCATCAATTCATGTTCAGTCAGTCAAAGATATGTTTTTTTAGACCAATGGTCCTTGAACAACACAATTACACATACAATCACCTTATCCTAAACATTTAACTTTTTGAATAATAAATATTGCAGTTTTTAAAATTTAAATGACAAAATTCATAGCTAAAACCAATGCATTTAAAAAAAGCCCTAATATTTACATTCCCCTACTATACTCCATATAGTTAAAAAATAAATTATTACAAAATTGTTAGAGTGCCAATTTTAAAATTGCCTATTCAACCAGGTCCATTTTTAGCTGCCTCACCTATCATTAAGTTAAGATATGCATTTGGATTTTCTCATTTACAACCAGGATACAAACAGCAGCGTTTAGACCTCCCGATTATGTTTATACCACTTCTTTTCTTATATAGCTACTATAATAAAGTATCTAGGTATCTAATTCATCTTATTTATCCGGGTGTGGCCTTTTTAACTGCCATCATAAGCCTACCAATGGCAGTTGCAATATCCAGGTAGCGCATATCAGTAAGAATCTCAACAGCCTGTGCTCTTTTCTTAATTGCATATTTAAACAATAATGGACGTAAAATCAATTTCGCAAGGGCAGCACCTTTAGGCAATCCACTAATATGTGTAAAATGTCGCATTTTGTACGAAGCTCGCACATACAGATCCCTTTAGGTTGGATCATTTCCCTTTTTGTTTTCTCATTTATATAGTAGGGGCTGACACCAATTCTTGTTCTTAATACTTCACACCTAAGCCAGCAGTTTGGTAAAGTATTCAAATACGGAAACCAAACAGATTTTTTCCCACTCAGATACTGCCAATTCTTTTCCCAAGATATTTCACTCCCTAATGAAGTCAGCTCTCCTTTAGAGACATAACCTCACCTTCATATCCCTACAAACAGACCTCTGATTCTTTCTGGCCTCTTTGGCCCATTTTAATTCACTTTGCTGGATCTCGTTTCTACACCAATGGGAAACTTTCTGTTCCACTCCCTGGCCCAGTCTTTTCCAGAATCTTATTAAAGCCATTTGGGCCAGTATATTCCAAGAGGTCAAACCTGCTTCTAATCTGATGGCCTGTTTCATGGAAGACCCTGGTAGGGACATTAAGGTCTTAGTACATGTCCCTTCTTCAGCGTCCCACCCACTTTTACCACTAAAGCAGAGTTATTTGGGATGCTCCCGAGTAGCCATGCGCTTTAGAAATGCCTTTCCATTCCATTTGGCTTCGTATTGGAGTTGTGGCGGTATCATGGCCAAGAAAGCTTTCAAGACAGGCCTGTGTGACATATCTCCATAGTCCCGGTTGAATTTTCTCAAGCCGCTCACTGAAGCTAGGGCCCTCGCCTTTAAGGCCTCCAAGTGGGCATGCCAGTTCAGGGACCTTTCGAATCAGAATCCTAGATATTTATAATCATTAACAATTTCAGTTTTGTTGTTCCCAGGTGCCAGCTAATCTTGTCTAATTTTTTACTAAAACACAACACCTTAGTTTTGTCCATATTAACTGTTAGTTGTTTGTGGTTACAGTAATCGCTGAACGCATCCACCTTTCTCTGCTGTCCCATCTCCGTTTGATCTAAGATTACGAGATTGTCTGCATACAGAAGGCATGATATGTGTTTACCATTCATTCTAGGGCTTACGCCTCTAACACCTGCCAGGGCCTTGGGGAGGTCCACTACAAATATGGAAAAGAGCAGAGGGGCAAGCAAGTCTGTCTTAATCCATTTTTTTTTATTGCTATTCTCTGTGTTAATGTCCCCTTTGTGTCCATGTACCTCCTGTATTAGGATCAAACTTCCCTTTGGAATATCATATTTTGTCATAGTTGCTCATAGGCGGTTCCGGTCCACCATATCAAAGGCTGCACGGAAATCTACGAAACAGCAAAACAACCTCCCTCTCTGCTCGACTGACTTCCGTGCGATGGACCAGAGGGCAAAGCAGTGGTCCATTGTGGCGTGACCCTCTTTAAAACCACCTTGCTGTAGGGTAACTATTGATTTAATTTCGACCCAATCTTTCAATATTTCAAGAACGATTTTTGCGAAAACGTTTTCCCCCCCACATCTAGGAGATTAATCAGCCTATAGTTTTTGGGGGAACTTATATCTCCTCTCTTATGAATGGGTCTTATTATAGCACCTCTCCAACTGTGTGGGAATTGACCTGTATCTAGTATGAGGGAGAACATGCAAGATAAAAGTTCTGCCCACCACTCCGACCGGGTCTTTATTATAATGACCCGGAGATTATCAGGTCCAGCTACACGGGTCAATTTTAAGCTTGATATGTGTTTTATATTTCGTATTGTGAAATGTGCTCTATTGTCATCCTCCACTCCTACCTAATGGGTTCTCCTTCTTTCAGCTGGCTCTTTCTTTTTACCATAGATTTCCTCCAAATACTCCTCCCAAGTGGCTTCCTCCACCACGCAATTCATTTCACCCTCAGTTTTGCCTAAGCCTTCCTGTATTTTCTTGCAGAAATTTCTTACATTTTTTGTTTCTATTGCTTCCAGTAAATTACTCCAACATTTCTCTTTAAATTTTCTTTTCTGGTTCCGGATAAGTGTTTTATACATTTTCCTTAGTTTCACAAGATTACTATATCTTTCAAAATCATACTTTATTTTGAGACTTATCTCCCCTTTCCTTATTAACCTCTTTATTTTCATACATTCCTCGCTGAACCAATCCTTTCTCTATTCATGGTTACTCACATTCGTTTTGGTCCTGGTTACAGTTTCTTTTAACTTAACCCTAACTACTTGGTTAATTATATTTTCACACCTCTCTAATTTAGGTAACATCACATTTTCTAGAGTTAAATTCTGCTGAAAATCAGCCAATTTTGCCATGCATTCCTTAGTCATTCTAGTGGTGAGACGCCTTGGGTACTGCATTTGTAGCAAAATTATCGTTTATTGCAGGGTCCTTTCCCCCCTAAATAATTCAAATTTTAGAGGATCATGATCGCTTCCCTCTCCTTGTATTACCACAAATCCCTTAATGTTTTCAAAATTCCAGGCATGCATGAAGATGTAAATAATTAGGCAGGGTTGCAAGCCAACCTTAAACGTTTGCTTAGCTGGGCGATCGGTCTCCATCCTGCCATTCAGACAGAACAGACTCTTAATGGCCAAGACCTTTCCCTGTGCTATGTCCTGGGCCGACATTTTAATTTCTGGAATGCTGGCCACATTTATATTGAATGTACCTAGCATCTCTTTAAACCATGGATCACACTTTTTGGGGTTAATTTTATGGTTTAAGTCCTCCATTAGGATGAACATGTCTTGTATCATATTTTTCGCACAGACAATCCAGGTCTTCCTTGAAATACCCCATTTCTAATCTGTATTCTTCCTTGCCCCACCCCCGCATAAATACATTAATGATTAGCATGCTGTCATATTTGGTGTTGGGGTCCCGTAGCAGCACTCTACAGGCTACGAGCCATTTACATTTTAATTCCAGGTGTTTTACCTTTCTTGCTATCTCAGTGGATACTAAGGTCATCATCCCCCCAGCGGGGCGTACCTGCTGACTCCTTTTTGCGTGTCTATTTAGTTAGACAAACCCATCGATTGTGAGGGTTTCGTTACACAGCCAAGTTTCTTGTAGGCATATAATCTCATGGGTGATGGCTAATTTCTTAAGGCTTTTTAGTTTTGACCTTCTCTCAATCCTATTAATGTTCCATATCTGAAAGAAACACATAGTGATAGATTCCTTACCTTAGAATATCCCCAGGCGTCAGACTGGATCCGGAAAGTTTTCGTCAGCAGTACCCCTGCGCGTCGGGAGGTGGCGTCGTGCGGGTCCGTCGTTGGCGTCGTGGTCGCCGAGATGACGTTGCGGGCGCTACTTAGACGCCGCCCACGCGCGCTGACGACAGTTCTTTCTTTTTCCGCGCCAGGAAGAGCAGGAACCCCCAGTCAATTTTTGACTGACTTTTTTGAGGCTTTTTGTCTCTATTTTTCTTCGAGTCATCGACTCCTGGTGCAGTAGGATGCCCGGTTTCAAGTCCTGCGGGGATTGTCACTGCATGATGTCGGTGACGGACCCGCACCGTGTGTGTCTTTTCTGCCTGGGGCGCGACCACGACCCCAAGTCGTGCCCCGACTGCCGGGCCATGGCGCCGAAGACTTTGCGGGAGCGGTCCTGAAAGTTGCTGGAAGCCCGGCAGTCGGCTCCGCGCCGTTCGAGGTCCCGGTCCTGTGGGAGGTCGAGGGACCGTGCGCGGAGTCATCATCATCGGTATCCAAGTCTTCGCACTTGGGGTCAGGTAAGACGAAGCACAAGAAGTCAAAGAAACGCCATCGTTCTTTGACTTCCCCTTGCCGGTCGCGCGACGCGGCTGAGGGTGCGGGTGGTGCCACCCTCGCGGCTCCGGCGGAGCCTATGCAGTCGCCGCCCGACTATCCGCCCTTCTCGGGGTCGTCGGCGACTCCGGCCCAAATACAGGAGTTCCTGTCGGCCATGGCTCGCCTCTTTGGGCCATCGGGTCCCGCCGTTGCGCCTTCGGGCCCCGCGGTCCCGCATGGGTGTCCTCGCGTTTCCTCGCCGGCGGCTCCGGCCCCGGCGTCGCTGTCGGCTCCGGCCCCAGCGCCGCAGGACACCCTTGGATCCAGGCCTGGATCCCGGTCGACGCCAGTTGACCTTGTTACGCCTCCACCGACGTCGACTCCACCGGCACCAGTTCTGACGCCGCCCGCTCCTTGGGACGACGTTGACCTCAGTTTCAGCCCCGAAGTGGACGCGGTGTCAAGCCGGCGTCGATCGATGCCGTTCTCGACGTTGCTTGGGGATTTCTATCCCCATGTCCCTGCTCCTTATTTTAGACCTGTTGAACAGCCTGAGGAGCAAGGGGAGGACTGGAAGGGGTCTGAGGACCCTCTCGCTGCTGCCTGCGAGTCTGAACAGGACTGGGCTGAGGAATTGGGGGGCGCCAGTGGTCTGGATACCTCACCAGACCTTGGCGTGCTGTCTCCTCCTACCGTGGCTACGGAGGAGGGTGCTACTTATGCTGTGGTGTTGCGTAGGGCGGCCGAGGCCCTACACCTCGAGCTCCCTACTGTGGCCGTCAGGACTAACCTCCTGACAGAGGTGCTTCAGCCAGCAGCTACTTCTGCGGAGCCGCTGCTTCCTTTCAATGAAGCCCTTTCTGACGTTCTTTTGGGCACTTGGTCCAGGCCCACCACAGGGGCTTCTGTGGATAGGAACGTGGCCCGACGCCATCGCCCGGCTCCGGGTGACCCCATTTTCCTCTCCCAACACCCCACACCCGAGAGCATGGTTGTCCAAGCCTCTGCTTCCCCAACCGCCTTCCCTTCTGCACCACCGGATAGGGAATCCAAGAAGCTGGATCAGTTTGGGAAGAAGATCTTTTCTTCCACCAGCTCTGCACTGCGGTCCGTGAACACTGCATGACTCTTGGGCCGTTATTCCCACTCTCTGTGGGATACGGTGGCGAACGTGCTGCCCCAGTGTCCGGAGGAGGCCCGGCCTGCTCTCTCCCAGGCTGTTGCAGAGGGGAGAGACGCAGCAAAGTTCATGATTCGTTGTGGCCTAGACACCGCCGACTCACTGGGCAGATCGATTGCGACGACGGTGGAGGTTCGCCGTCACGCCTGGTTGAGGACCACTGTATTTTCGGGGGATGTCCAAAACACCCTTATGACATGCCCTTTGATGGCCGTCGCCTTTTCGGCGACAAAGCGGACAGCGCGTTGGAGAGGTTTAAGGACTCACGGGCTACGGCCAAGTCCTTGGGACTCTCGGCACTCTGCCGCCTTCCGCTTTTCGCTCCTTTCGTGGCACAGGAAGGGGCGCCCCGCAGCGTTCGCAACAGAGCCACAGGCCGGCGCAGCAATCATCCCAGCGCGGCCGCGGGTTCCGCCGTGGCGGACAAAGGGGCCAGCGGGCGGGTCAGTCCACCACCACCACTGCCTCCAAACCGTCCTAGTCCGAACTTTCAGGCCCATCAAACACCAGTGGGCGGCAGGCTTCGCCATCACCTCCCCCACTCCCTCCCCTTCGAGACTACCCCTCCAGCCATGCCACCTCAGTACCACCGCATGTCGGGGGATCACTTGGTGCTTCTTCAGCAGGAAGTTGTGGCCCTCTTGGCCAAGGGGGCCATCGAGCGCGTTCCGATGCCAGAAGTAGGTCGTGGTTGCTATTCCCACTACTTTATGGTGCCCAAGAAGGACAAAGGCCTGCGTCCTATCTTAAACCTCCGGAACGTCAATCGCTTCCTCCGCAAAGAGAAGTTCAAGATGCTCACTCTAGCTCAGGTCTTGTCTGCTCTCGACCCACAAGACTGGATGGTGGCGCTGGATTTGCAGGATGCCTATTTTCACATCCCCGTCCTGCGAGCCCACCGGCGTTACCTACGGTTCACGGTAGGCCACGAGCACTTTCAGTTCACCGTGCTCTCCTTTGGCCTTACCAGCGCCCCTCGGGTGTTCACCAAGGTGATGGCGGTGGTCGCAGCTCATCTGCGCAGATCAGGGGTTTCAGTCTTCCCCTATCTCGACGTCTGGTTGTTAAAGGCGGGCTCGCCCCAGGCAGTCCTCTCCCACCTCCAGACTACGGCCGACCTCCTGCACTTGCTGGGGTTCTCCATCAACGTGCCGGGATATTCGGGCTTTGATTCCCATCTTTCAGCCCTTGTCCCGGGTTTCGGTCAGAGTGACTCTGAGGCTGCTGGGCCTCATGGCCTCCTGCATCCTGCTGGTCAATCATGCCAGATGGCATATGCGGGCTCTGCAGTGGGACCTGAAGTTCCAGTGGGCGCAGCATCAGGGGAACCTGTCCGATCACGTCCAGATCTCGGAGGGCTCTGCACGACAGTTGCAGTGGTGGCTCACGAACCGGCATTGGGTCGACGGCAGATCCCTCTCCCTTCCCCAACCGGAGTTTACAGTGGTGACGGATGCGTCCCTCCTGGGATGGGGCGGCCACATGGGAGAGGCGGAGATCAGAGGCCTCTGGTCTCCGGCGGAGTCCCGGCTCCACATCAACCTTCTGGAGCTGCGGGCGATCTGGCTTGCACTGAAGGCATTCCATCCCTCTGTCAAGGGGAGAGTAGTGCAGGTGTTCACAGACAACACCACCGCCATGTGGTACTGCAACAAACAAGGCGGGGTTGGGTCGTGGACCCTCTGTCAGGAGGCTCTGCGTCTCTGGACATGGCTGGAACATCAGGGCATGTCCCTGGTGGTTCAACACCTGGCAAGTTCTCTGAACGCCAGGGCGGACGAACTCAGCCGCAGGTGCATACTCGATCACGAATGGCGTCTTCACTCGGAGGTGGTGCAAGGTCTCTTTCAGCAGTGGGGAGAGCCTTGGTTAGATCTATTCGCCACCGAAGAGAACGCGCAATGTCATCAGTTCTGCGCGTTGGAATTTCCAAGACGGCACTCGCTCGGCGACGCTTTTCGTTGCGAGTGGAGTTGCGGTCTGTTGTACGCCTTTCCGCCTATACCACTTCTGCCCAGAGTGCTGAAGAAGATCAGGCGCGACCGGGCCCAAGTCATTCTTGTGGCTCCGGACTGGGCTCGAAGAGTATGGTATCCCGAGCTACTCAGTATGAGCCTCGATCCTCCGATCAGACTGCCTCTTCGGGAGGATCTTCTGTCGCAGCAGCAGGGGACGGTCCTCCACCCGAACCTGTCCAGCCTCCACCTCTTTGCGTGGAGATTGAGCGGCAGCAGTTGATTCCCTTCGACTTGCCTCCTGAAGTTTGTGACGTTATTCTGGCAGCCAGGCGTCCCTCTACTAAAGTGGTATACGCCTGCAGGTGGAACAAGTTTGTGGCATGGTGCACAGCAAAGGCTGTGGATCCCCTTTCTGCCCCTCTTTCTGCAATTTCTGCCTTTCTCAGGCTACCTGATCAGCCCTCTCTTTTCAAGTCCCCTGTTGTAAATAGGATTTCTCAAAGGCATTACACACCTTTTTCCTCCTATTCCTTTCGTGATGCATCAGTGGGACTTGAATCTGGTTCTTACATACTTGATGTGCGCTCCCTTTGAGCCCCTTCACAACTGTCCTCTTCGTCTTTTGACATTAAAGACTGCCTTCCTGGTGGCCATCACCTCCGCTAGGCGGGTGAGTGAGCTCCAGGCTCTTTCTTGTAAGCCTCCTTTCCTTTCAGTCCATCCGGACAAGGTTGTGCTCAGGCCCCGTCCTTCCTTTTTGCCAAAAGTGGTTACGGCCTTTCACATTGGGCAGATTATTACCTTGCCCACCTTCTTTCCGCCTCCGCATCCTTCCAGAGAGGAAGAGAGGCTCCACCGTCTGGACCCAAAACGTGCGCTCTCATTTTATCTCAACCGCACACAGCAGTTCCGGGTGGATGACCAGCTCTTTGTTGGCTACGTTGGCACCAAGAAAGGTCGGGCGGTACACAAGAGAACTATCTCCCGCTTGGTTGTCTTGTGCAACAAAGCCTGTTACTCTTTGGCTAAAAAAGAACCTCCGGTGGGGCTGCGTGCTCACTCCACCAGAGCTACTGCAGCCACTACTGCATTGGGACGCGGCGTCCCCCTGCAAGACATCTGTCAGGCAGCCACGTGGGCCTCGCTGCACACGTTTACCAAGCAATATTGCCTGGACAGCCAAGTCCGGAGAGACGGCTTCTTCGGCCGTTCTCTTCTCTGCGATTTTCTGGTGTGATCTTAGTTCGCAGACCCACCACCGGGGTTGGTATTGCTGGGGTATCTATTCTAAGGTAAGGAATCTATCACTATGTGTTTCTTTCAGATGAACAAGTTACTTGCCTTCGGTAACGATATATCTGTAAGAAACATTAGTAGTGATAGATTCCTTACCCCCACCCATCCTCCCTGTTCTGCGAACTGATTTCTAGGGTTAAGGTCATCCCTTTCAGGGCCCTAGTTTCAATGCACCAGTGGTCAGTATCTTGCATGGCTCTGCGTTCCTGGCGCGGAAAGTCGTGGTACAGAACTGACGTCAGCACGCGTGGGCGGCATCTAAGTAGCGCCCGCGATGTCATCTCGGCGACCACGACGCCAACGACTGACGTGGAGCCGCACGACGCCACCTACCGACGCGCAGGGGTACTGCTGACGAAAACTTTCCGGATCCAGTCTGACGCCTGGGGATATTCTAAGGTAAGGAATCTATCACTACTGTTTCTTACAGATATATCGTTACCGAAGGTAAGTAACTTGTTCGTTAGTATCCCAAGGCTGTGCAACGACCCAACACCCTAATTGATTGCGCTTAGATACCCCTCTTCATCCATGATTGTTTGAAAGGGGTCCACATACCTGTTTTGAGGATTCTAGTTTCCACAGTGTTTGCTTGTCTAAGTGGTATCTACAGTGATTTCGATGTTACCTTTTTCCTTAAATGCCCGATCTAAAAGCCTAACGTGCCTTTGCCCAAGACTGGCGTGGTACCTTATGAATATTTTACCTTGGTATCCTCCTTCAAGCAGTTCTACTTCTGGCACTAGCCTTATCCCTTCCTTTTGTAGTTCTGTCTCTGCCTTTACCAGGGCTGCTTTTGCCAGCCCTGAATACATCAATACTTTTGTTAGTTCATTTCTTTTGCTATTCTGTATAAACCTTACTTGTCTAAGATCATTGGTTCCTATTTCTTTCAGGCTGGTGCATTTAGAGAAAGCGAAGATCAGTTGGGACCGATTTAAGGGATGTAGCTTTCTTGTTTTTTTCTCACTCTTACCTGGTTGGGCTGGCTAAAAATATAACATATATTAGTTTTGTAAGTCTTACCTATGCCCTGCAGGCCCGTTCTATCCTTCCGCCCTTTCCTACTATCTAAAACATTCGTCATACTTCCTTTTTCTGCATGGGCTCCAATTATCTTTTTATTACCATGCCCCTCCCCCTGACAATTGTCTGTGGGGCTTCCACTTTTCCTTTGTTGCGGTTGTGAGTCCTTCCTTTTTCCCTTTTTGCCTTTAGATAGTCCAGGGCCTTTTCTCTTTTGCTTATTCTTTTGTATGTGGCCTCCCACCTTATTTTTCCTCTGCCGCTTTTCATTTTGCCCTTTCCCCATTCCCTTCCACGGGTCTGTACTCCTGTTTTTTACCCGAGGTATATATCGCCTATATCTTGTTGGTTCCCCCATTTCTTTACGAGCATTGGGCATTCGGAAATATACACATTCTGCCATTCTGTCTGCCGAGGGGCGTCCCCTGAGCTTTCCATATTTCTGCGAGTAGTTTCTACGGGTCTAACTATGTTTTGCATATGGGCCCAGATTAATTTTAGTTCTACGCCGATGTTCTGAAACTGATCTTTTTGGGCCTCTAGGACGTCGTTGTTCATCATGGTTACTTCCAGTAGTCCTTGCAATGTTTTCTGTAGCATTAGCGTTATGTCTAACATAGAGGCCGCCATAATTTCTATCCCTATTGAAGAGTTTTGCGCTAACCCTTCTATAAGCTCGTTATCTAATCCCAGAGGCTGCTCCATGTTCTTTTCCTTCTCGGTTCTAAAGCCCCTGCTATAATCTCCTTTCTCTCCCTCATTGCTTATCTCCCCCCAACTGCGATGCCTCTCTATCTTGTGATGAGAACTGTCTAGGTTCTAAGGTAAAGTCATTTTGCCTTAACAGATTTTGCTGGCTCAAATATAATATGCAAAGATCTAATAGCCATTGGCTAATAATCTCATCCTCCAATGGATGTGCTTCACCTGTTAACTGTGAGTTTGATAAAAGTTGATTTCTCTTCAAGTGTTTATCCACAAAGTCCTTAATTGATTTTGATACTGACGCTCCCCCTTTCTCACGTTACTGGGGGCTTTTGGATAAGGATTTCTTCCTTGTCTCTCTCCGTTTTGTACTTATCCCCTCTTCTTTAGGATTCCCCATGCTCCCTTCCTGTATCCCAGTGCCAATTGAAGGTATCCTGTATCCACCTGCGACCTCCCATTCTTCCTTTTTCGTGGTTTGCCTCTCCCTGGTGCCATCCTTTAGAAAAGGTACTGTTATTCCGGTGTGTAACCTTAGTGCCTTCCTGGGTTCTCTTTCATTTTCAAGAGTCCTTATTCCAGTGTTTTGGCGGCTGTCTACTTCCTGCTCAAACCCCTTAAGCTCCTCACCACCCTTAAGAACCCCAGCTCAGCTTCTTTTTCTTGGTCCTTTCGTTCTTCTTCAACTCTGATATGAATGCGTCAATCTCCTCACACTCCCCACAGTTGTCTTTTTCTTTAACAAAAGAATTTCCCCGCCAGACACTTACCTCTGCTATGCCTTCGAGATTCAATAACTGCGTACTGTGCTGCCGCCGTTACCACCAAATTGCAGTTTCTACTGTTGGTTCAGCTTTCCTCTTTTTATCCTGTGAGTTTTGTCCTTTTGTGTGTCTTTGCTCATCTGCTGGCGCCAGAGACAGCTCCAAACTGGGTCCCCACTGTCTTGTATTGTTGCACGGGGAGGCGGCACAGTTGCACTCAAGCCCCGCTGCAGGCCAAGAGTGTGCTGATTTCCTTTAGGGCCATGGGGGCCGGGGAGCCTCTGTGGCCGTCTTTCCTCCTCTATCCACGCTATGTTCCTTCCGACTCCGGCTCCAAGTTCAGCTTGTGAGCGCGGCATTCATCGTTTCTGGGTCCTGCGATTCACTGCATGCACCGCACGCACAGCACAGCGCACGTCACTTGACAGGCAGCAGCAGAGGCAGTCTCTCCCAGGAAGAACTGAATTTGGGAGTGAAGAAACAAAAAGTATTGTTTTTCATTTTTTTCAGTGGTTAGCAGATTGAAGTTTAGGCACTGAGCTTGTATAAGGACCTGTGATTCAGTATGGCTTCTAACCACACCAAAATGGTAACTATGACTTCTAACACAAGCAGGGCCCATCAACAAAAACATAGAGAGAGCGCTATTTGTTAAGCTCTGCCTCGCGTACACGCTGCATTTTTAGCTTTATTTTATCAAAATTGCACTGATTATTTTACTGTAGGAATTGTACATGAATTTGCACATGTTTTTAAATTGGCAGATGTAATTGGGGAACTAAGAACCTCCCTAGCGTGTCTCTCTTCTGGAACAACACGTAGGGATCATAGAGAGCTACTTTGCCACCTAAACCATAGAGCACCAGGAGAGGAGGGAGTTTGGCAGTCTAGTTGCCGACTCCTCCTCTACCTTAAATGACCACTGCTGGCCTGGCGCGAAGGTGAGAGCGCTGTTTGTTAAGCTCTGCCTCACGTACAAGCTGTATTTTTAGCTTTATTTAAAAAAAATTGCACTGATTATGTTACTATGGGAATTGTACATGAATTTGCACATATTTTTAAATTGGCCGATGTAATTGGGCAACTAAGAACCTCCCTACCGTGTCTCTATTCTGGAATGACACGTAGGGATCATAGAGAGCGACTTTGCCACCTAAACCGACTCCACCTCTATCTTAATGACCACTGCGGGCTGGGTGCGCACAGCGGGCGTGCCAAAGGCAAGCACGTCTGCACCCGTCAATCAATCAATCAATCAGGGGTTTGTTAAAGCGCGACTACTCACCCGTAAGGGTCTCAAGGCGGTAGGGGTGGGGGGGGGGGTGCAGGTTCCATTCCATCAAGGAGGGGGTCTGTCACAGAGCCAGGTTTTGAGGTTTCTTGCGAAGATGGGGAGCGATGTCTGTCTGAGGTGGAGCGGAAGGGCGTTCCATGCTTTGGCCGCGAGGAAGGAGAAGGAGCGGCCTCCCGATCTGGTCTTTCTGGTGCGGGGGACCACGGCGTAGGAGAGCTGGGCTGATCGTAGGGTCCTTTGGGGTGCTTGGAATTTGAGTCAGCTGTTCAGGTATGCTGGTCCGGTGCCGTGGAGGGCCTTGCGTGCGTGGGTGAGCATCTTGAAGGTGATTCTCGCCTCTACGGGGAGCCAGTGGAGTGTGCGCAGGTGCTGGGAGATGTGGCAGTGTTTTGGCAGGTTGAGGACCAGTCTTGCGGCGGCGTTCTGGATGTTCTGTAGCTTGCGGGTGAGGTTTTTGTTTATTCCGGCGTAGAGTGCGTTGCCGTAGTCGAGTCTGCTGGTGACCAGGGCGTGAGTGACGGTCTTTCGGTGTTCGAGGGGGATCCATTTGAAACCCGTCTGTGCCCGAACTCTGGTCCCCGCAACCCAGTTAAACACAGATATTCCAGGAAGCAGCTACTATCTATCAGACGCCCAAAAACACCCCGCCTGTGCCCCACAGCCATAAGCTGATAACGCGCCCATTCCTAGGAAAACCTGCCACCGATGTGGTTATGAGCCACATACAAACGCGATTAGGCAAGCCATGACAAACAACTCTCAAGGGCCCACATGGAATCTGGGATTGATTAACGCCCGCTCAATCCCAAGACACATATCCGATATAAGAGCCTTGTTAGAGGAAGACCCCCTAGACATATTGTTTGTGACGGAAACATGGCTCAACGATAGTTCAGGTCCAGACATCCACCTCGCCCTCCCCCTGGGTTACCAGATACATAGGCTAGATCGGCTAGATAGAATTGGGGATGGTATAGCTATTATCTTAAAGGACGAATTTAGATGCACTATAACTCAGTTCCCTCTACGTAATGTGAAAGCTCCCAGTTCCACATTGCGTTCTCCCCTACCGGCACCTTCTCAGGGGTACTTATTTATAGGACCCCAGGCACAAGTAGTAGATTTATGGAGGCATTACCTGACTCCATAACCAGTCTTGTAATGGAAAAAGCCCATATGACAATTGTCGGCTACTTCAATTTGCATTTTGATGCACACGACACCCCCCCCCATATCAAATGGCTGCAGGGTGATATAGAAGCACTACAATTAATCCAACAAGTGACATCACCTACTCACGAGAAAGGGCATATATTGGACCTTATTTTTTCCAACGATCCACAGATCACAGTATTCTAAACGATCCCAGTCCCTTAGTCAGACCACTCTCTAGTCACTTTTAGCCTACCGAATCCTATGCAACAGACAAAAGCTAAAGCCCAAACTATCACAAATAGAAGTTGGGCCAAACTGGCCCCCAAAACCTGGCAGATGGTCCTGAGGGACAACACTCCCATTTTTGCTGGTAAATAAGAAGAGAAACACCAGCAATGGGAAAATTGGATCACCCAGTCTGCTGACATATGTGCTCCAAAGAGAACTACAAACAGTAAATCTCATCCCAGAACAACTCCATGGTACAATGAACAGCTCTCCGCACTGAAAAAACAATGCAAGAATTGGAGAGACTCTGGAGAAAAAGTATGACCCTCCCCTCAAATCTGAATACAAACTGTTAATCAGGACTTATAACGAAATGAAGAGAGCCCAAGCTAAATATTAAGAGGATAAAATCTCCCTGGCAGCCAACTCACTTAAAGAGTTATTTAAAGTGGTCAAAACCCTGACTAGTCCCCATGAAAGCACCAACACTCCCCCTACAGCGATAGAGAGATGCAACGACATAGCATTTTTTCATAAAAAAAGTGACAGAAATATATGATCAATTCCCGAGGTACAGGGAATCTGATTCAGAAAAAGGAATCGAGATGAGAGGTCCAATATCCTCCCCAACATTAGCTCAATTTCCTAGACTGGAGGAAGAGAATGTCCGAAACTTAATTAAAGCAACAATATCCATCTCACCCATTGATCCAGCACCCCCACATATCCTAGCTGAGGCACTGGAGATCATTCTACCATCTGTAACGGAACTACTAAACTTATCTTTAGATACGGCTCTGGTCCCCAAACCTTGGAAGCACGCGGTCATCAGGCCATTACAAAAAAAAGCCAATCTTGACCCTACTATATACAACAATCTGCATCCTATCTCCCTCTTACCGTATCTCAGCAAACTTTTGGAGAAGCATGTAAATCACATACTGGCCAATTTTTTAGAGACCAACGACATCCTTCATCCCACTCAAATGGGCTTCCGAGCCTCTCATAGTACAGAGTCAGCATTACTGGCGGTCACAGAGGAGCTAAAGGAGATACTAGATGAGGGTGGGTCAGCTGCTATCCTCCTACTGGATCTCAGCGCAGCATTTGACACCGTAGATCACATCTTAAAAAAAGAGACTAAGGGAAGTAGGAATTCAGGGCAAAGCCATAGACTGGCTTGCCTCTTTCTTGGAGATTAGAACCTTCCAAGTGATGGAAAGGGACTGCTTCTCAGATCGCCGCCCAATTACATTTGGTGTCCTACTCTATTTAATATCTATGTACAACAGCTTGCCAATGTAGTACAGGAATTTGGCATATCAGTGGTGTCATATGCTGATGACACCCAGCTGGTAGTGTCTCTGGCAAATGGCTCCAATCCAAGCAACCATCAGCTGATCCACTGTCTTGAGATAGTGGTAAACTGAATGTCAAACAGCTGTCTGAAGCTGAATGGTGGGAAAACAGAGATTATGATACTGGGTAATCTGGCCATTCACGCACCCCTGACACAGTGGCCCAGCTGTATGGGAGATCCACCTACCCCTAAACCAGCCATAAAACACCTGGGAGTCTGGCTGGAGGATACGCTCATAATGGACTGTCAATCTAGGAAGTTATCGCTTCTCAAAATGCTAAGGAAGAATATTGAAGTGATTCCTGTGCACCTAAAGAAAACTGTGATTCAGTCCCTTTTAATCTCACGCTTGGATTACGGCAATTCTCTGTATCTGGGCTCGCCCAAGTATGTAACAAAGGGACTCCAAGTGTTACAGAACGCGGCAGCTAGACTGTTATTAAAAATTCCCAACTGCGTATCTACTAAAGAACCACTCAAACAGCTACACTTGTTGCCTATCGAAGCCAGAGTCAAGTTCAAAACCCTCTGTATGGCACGTAGGGCCATCAATAATAAAGGTCCTCTAAAGCTTAGAAAATTGAGATCTAGGTACACCCCTACCAGACACCTAAGATCCTCCCAACAACAGCTCCTCAAGACAACCAGAGTCAAAAGGGCTAGATGGGGTGGCAGATCATTTGCCCATCTGGTACCAAAGCTGTGGAATGCCCTCCCACTTGAAATTAAAGCCCTACCAAATGAAACCTCCTTCAGGAAAAACTTAAAGACCTGGCTGTTTCCCCGCTACGTACTTGTAGGCTCACTGCTGTACAAAACCGAAATCTCTCTAGTGCTGGGAAGCCTTCGGGCAGCCATGCGCTTTACAAATCCTAAACATGAACATAGTGCTACTATGACTTGTGTGTGCTTGTTAACCAATGTCCTTATCAGCTAAGAGTGGGTGATTTTTAATGGCATCCTGGGAGGTATTGCCCATTAAACACAGTTTTCAATAAGGCCCTTGCTTAATGATCAGTGTGTGTATAATAGTGCTGTTGACTGCTTCAGGAGTCTAAATAGGATTTCATTTAAGTGGGTTGACTGCATCTCATCCTCACAAAGCTGATTTAAAAGATGCTATAAAGTTGAATATTAACAATAATAAAACAACAACCCAGACAAAATACAGGACTTTAATCTGGGGAGAAGGATTTCATTTAACACCATGTCAGGAGGACACAACTTCTCTCTCTACTCCTGGCCTATCATTTTACAGATCGTTGTTTTCAGGTCCAAAAGGATTATTTAATCGAAGCCAAATGTACAAAGGCCAAAACACACTGATATGATAAATCAATGTCTGGTGCTCAAAAAGACGTCCTTGTGATTGGCAGTCATATGTAACCCTAATTTAACCAGTAGCCCAACCATATGTCTTATTTATGCAGTGTTCTTATTGTCCATAACGACAAACTGCCCCCAACTGTTTATGAAGATGTGACAAATTAACAAATTCAGCTGCTTGTTGTTGTACATCTTTATTTGATTATTTAAAAAAATTCATAAAAGAATAAAACATACACATAGTAAATATCAATATTAAAATAACACATTATGGATACATAGCTATGTGATAAAGTACAAGATCATTAAAAAAAAAACTAGCTGCTTAAAATAATTTACATTGCTCCTACCCAAATACATCCTTGTATCATATGGATTATGAGATTATACACTTTCAATTATTTTGGGATGGTTGTTTCCAGATGCAATCTCTGGAACCACCAGATAGTGGCCAAGAAATCATTTATTTCGCAATAAAGTGCTTGGATCGTATGTTTTCCAAAACCCTGCAGAATTCATTCCCTTAAGTCTGTTAAGTAATGCCTACTACCACTGCCATATATTCCAAAATGGGTGTGGCCTATGGACAGTGATTGTTTGAAAACGCTACAGACAGGAGAACAGATCCTTCACTTGTATCTTAGAGGTTGTGGGAAACTGCACCTTCTATTATGACTGACTCAGTGGGTATAAGTGAAGATCAGTTTCACAAGATACCTATTTAGCAATATAGAGGACTATGTAACCGTCCAGAAAATCCATTGGCTAAATTATATGAAGAAGTTGTTAACCAGCCTGCATCTTGAGCAGTGGGTTAGTGATCCCTATTTGGTTCAACGCAGGGTTTAGCATATTTTACTGGATAGATGTTCAGTGTTTTCAGACATTTTAGAAACCAGTTATAATTTTGAATTGCGTCTCGTCTAAAAATACATGTTTAGAACAGTTTCTTACCCTAATTGAGGACTGAAAATCAGCTGTTTTAAGTATAATGCATTATAATTATTTGTTTTTTTAAGAGAGCCCAGACTAAACACTTAAATAACTTTGGATTTGGCATTTGTGGTGTTTTTGCACAAACACCTCAGATGCATTAATTTTAAACCTTCTATCAAGTTTTTAGAATTAAATCTGCATTGCCTGCTCTCTGCAGTGGGAGTTCTACCTGTTTCATTTGTTTATTAGTGTTTGCTTCCCTGAGTTTTGCACTTGACAAATAATTTACTCACTTATGACATAGAAGATCTAGATTATTTACTTATCTATGATCATTGCATTAGACCCCAAAGGGAAAATACCCTGGTTCAAACATGTCAAGAAGTGGTTATACAGTTCGGGGATGCCTGAGCTATGGACTTACCCTGGAGTGATGTTGAAAAAATCTCATTCCAGCCTAAAGAAAAGGTATTGGGACTACATTAGTAACCAGTGGTTATCAGGGGTGGCTCCTCCGCAATGGCGGAGTAGCGTCGCCCCACTGGCTCAGAGCCAGCAGGTGAAAAATAAAACGATATACTACAAACGTTTTATTTTTCATTTGCCAGCTCTGAGCCAGCGTGTGCAGGGAGGGTTGGGCCAGGGCAATGGGAAGGGGGAGGAGACGGGTTTGTGCACTTATAAGAGCGCATGTGTGTTTGGGTGGCCGTCTTAGGCCGGCCAAACAAACATGCGCACTTAGGTTTCTCCAGCCGGGCCGTATTGAACAGTCTGGTTGGAGAAACTGACAAACACCCTGTCCTAAGCGGAGCGTCGAACCAGCCCGCTCAGGCCAATTCTCGCGCTGCTCTCATAGCATGAGAGCAGCGCGGGAATGGCACAGGGAGTCTCTGCTGCTGTCCCAGTGTCTGCTGGGACCAGGAAGCAGCAGAACACTGAGGAGCGATGCGGCCGGCAGCTTCAGGTAAGTGTTTTAAAAAAAAAAAAAAATTATTATTGCCCCTCCACCCGCCTCACCACCTCTTCATTGTGCTGACCGTCACTGGCTGTTATGCCGTGCCCGTGTTGGTGAGTTAACAAGCAGATTTCTGGACTTTAAAGATGAAATGATCTGTGAGGATTTTCTTAATTGCATAGAACCACCCGAGGCAAAATCCCTGTATCTAAAGCTCAGATATGGCATTTTACCACAGAATGAGCTCCGTAGCAGATGGGTGGGAAGTTCTAGTTCCCCGATCTGAAAGAGACCATTAGTTATAGATCCCTTACGTTAGAATTACCCCTAGGCGTCAGACTGGATCCGGAGAAATTTTTTCGTAGCAGTACCCTTGTGCGTCAGTGGCATTGGTCGACTCCGCGTTCGTCGGCGGCGGTGTGATCACCGGGATAACGACGTTGCGGTGTCTATTTAGACGCCGCCCCTGCACGCTGACGTCAGTTTTTTCTTTTTCCGTGCCAGCCAGTGCAGATCCGGAGAGAATGTGCCCCTTAGTCGCTTTTTGACTAACCTTTTTCGACTTTTTGTTGACGTCTTTTGAGTCTTACGACTCCTGGTGCACAAGGGATGTCCAGCCGTCGGCCCGGTTTCAAGCCTTGTGACTCCTGTCACAAGTTGATGTTGGTCACTGATCCGCACCTCGTGTGTCTTTGGTGCCTGGAGCGCGACCACGACACAAAGTCGTGCTCTGACTGCCAGGCCCTGAAGCCGAAGTCTTTGCGGGAGCGGTCCCGAAAGCTTTTGGAGGCCCGGCAGTCTGCTCCGTGCCGCTCGAGGTCCCGGTCGAGGGGGAAGGTCACCGGACCGGTCGCGAAGCCATCACCAACCGTCATCGAAGTCTTCGGACTCCTCAGGTAAGTTGAAGCACATGAAGAAGGCGAGGAAGCATCGTCGCTCTTCGCCTTCTCCCCATCTGTCGGCCGACGCGACGCAGGACCTGGAGCGTTGTCATTCTCCGGCTCCTTCCTTGGAGCCCGCTGGAACGGCTCTGCGCTTCCCTCCCTTTCCCGGAGCATCCCCTGCCCAGCTTTGTCAATTTTACGAAGCGCTTCACAGCATCTTTGGGCAGCCCGACTGCGCCGGCGCGCCTTCGGGCCCCGCGGACTCGGCTGGGGGCCCTGGGTCTTCGATGCCGGCGGCTCCGGCCTCAGCACCGGAGGGCCCCCATGGATCCAGGCCTGGATCTGTATCGGTGCCGGTCGACCTCACGGTACCTTCCTCGGTGCCGATCCCGGTGCCGACACCGGTTGGGGGCACAACCGGCGTCGGCCTCAGCCTCATCCCCGATGTGGACACGTCGCCGGAGGGTACTTTTGTCCCACTGTTCATTCTTGGCTTTCCCTACCGCCCTGAGTGGCAGCCAGAGGAGGGTGAGGAGGGGTCTATTGACCCTCTAGCAGATCAACTCGAGGAACCGGACTGGAGAGAGGAGTTGGGTGATGCCAGTGGTCTGGATACCTCCCCAGAACTTGGTATGCTTTTTCCCCCTACCCTGGCTACGGAGGAGGGAGCTTCCTACGCGGTGGTGTTGGGTAGGGCGGCTGAGGCCTTGGGCCTCGAGCTTCCTGCTGTGGCTGTCTGGACAAATCTCCTGACTGAGGTGCTTCAGCCGGCAGCAGCCTCTTCGGAGCCCCTGCTGCCTTTTAATGAAGCCCTCACCGACATCCTTCTGGGCACTTGGTCCAAGCCCAGCACAGGGGCTCCTGTGGACAGGATGATTGCCCGACGCCACCGCCCGGCCCCGGGCGACACACTTTTCCTCTCTCAACACCCTACCACTGAGAGCTTGGTGGTCCAAGCCTCGTCCTCGAAGGGCGCATTCCCTACTGCTCCCCCAGATAGGGAATCCAAGAAGCTGGACCATCTTGGGAAGAAGCTGTTTTCTTCCGCCAGCTTAGGACTGCGGTCGATGAACCCCCATGTCTCTTGGACAGTTATACACACACGTTGTGGGATACGGTCGTGCAAGTGCTGCCACAGTGCCCGGAGGAGGCCCGTGCCATGCTCACCCGCACTGTTGCTGAGGGTCGAGACGCAGCAAAGTTCACCATCAGGTGTGGGCTGGATACCACTGACTCGCTGGGTAGAATGCTTTCCACGACGGTAGCCCTGAGGCGCTACGCCTGGCTGATAACAATTGGCTTCTCTGGGGATGTTCAATCTACCCTTTTGGACATGCCCTTTGATGGCCGTCGCTTGTTTGGTGACAAGGCGGACAACGCGCTCGAGCATTTCAAGGGCTCTAGGGATACTGCCCGATCCTTGGGACTCACAGCCACTTCTCGCCCCATACAGTCTGCCTTTCTCCCCTTTTGCGACTACTGAAGGGGTGCCCCACCACATTCCACCCAGAGCCACAGAACCGCGCAAGCTACCCAGCCTCTGCGTGGCCGGGACGTTGGACCCAGCGTCGTGGGTCTGGGGGCCAGCGGGCGGGCCAGTCCACCAATGCCCCCTCTGCAGCTGCCTCCAAGCCTTCCTAGTCTGACTTTTCAGGACCACCAGTTGCCAGTGGGCGGCAGGATCCGCCATCACCTCCCCCACTGGCACAACATCACGTCGGACAGGTGGGTTTTGCAGATAGTCCGAAGGGGCTACTCCCTCCTCTTCAAGACTACCCCTCCCTCCATGCCACCAACACTCCATCGTATGTCGGAGGATCATTTGGCTCTTCTCCGCCAGGAAGTTACGGCTCTCTTGGCCAAGGGAGATATCTCACGCGTCCCTGTGCCGGAAGTAGCTTGTGGTTGCTACTCCCACTACTTCTTGGTACCCAAGAAGGACAAAGGCCTGTGTCCTATCTTAGACCTCAGGGATGTCAACTGCTTCCTCCGGAAGGAGAAGTTCAAGATGTTAGCCTTGGCTCAGGTCTTGTCTGCCCTCGACCCTGGAGACTGGATGGTAGTGTTGGACTTGCAGGACACTTACTTTCACATTCCCGTCTTGCCTGCCCACCAGTGTTACCTACGGTTCACGGTAGGCCACGAGCATTTTCAGTTTACCTTGCTCCCCTTTGGCCTTACCAGCGCCCCCCGGGTGTTCACGAAAGTGATGGCGGTGGTCACAGCTCATCTGCACAGATCGGGGGTTCCAGTCTTCCCCTATCTCGACGACTGGCTGGTGAAGACGGGCTCACCCCAGGCTGCCGTCTCCCACCTCCAGACTATGGCGGACCTCCTTCATTCGCTGGGGTTCATTATCAACGTGCCGAAGTCGCATCTGACTCCCTCTCAGAAGCTCTGTTTCATCGGAGCGGTTCTGGACACAGCAAAGTTTCGGGTCTATCCTCCCGAGCAGTGAGTCCAGGATATTCGGGCTATGATACCGATGTTTCAGCCTCTATCCCGGGTTTTGGTGAGAATGATCCTGAGGCTGCTGGGCCTCATGGCCTCCTGAATCCTGCTGGTGGATCAGGCTAGATGGCATATGCGGATCCAGTGGGTGCAGCATCAGGGGAATCTTTCCGATGTTGTCCAGATCCCAGAGGGGACTGCAAGTCAGTTGCAGTGGTGGCTCACGAACCAGGATTGGGTCAGCGGCAGATCCCTCTCCCTTCCCCAACCAGAGATCACAGTAGTGACGGATGCGTCACTTCTGGGATGGGGCGGCCACATGGGGGAGGCAGAGATCAGAGGCCTCTGGTCTCCGGTGGAGTCCGGGCTCCACATCTACCTTCTGGAGCTCCGGGCGATTCGTCTTGCACTGAAGGCATTCCTTCCCTCTGTCAAAGGAAGAGTTTTGCAGGTGTTCAAAGACAACACCACCACCATGTGGTACTGCAACAAACAGGGCGGGGTGGGGTCATGGACCCTATGTCAAGAGGCTCTTCGCCTTTGGACATGGCTGGAACATCAGGGCATATCCCTGGTGGTTCAACACCTGGCAGGTTCCCTGAATGCCAGGGCGGACAAACTCAGCTGCTGGTGCATGATGAATCACGAATGGCGTCTTCACTCGGAGGTGGTGCAAGGTCTCTTTCAGCTGTGGGGTGAGCCTTGATTAGATCTATTTGCCACCGAAGAGAACGTGCAATGTCAGCAGTTCTGCACGTTGGAGTTTCCAAGGCGGCACTCGCTCGTCGACGCCTTTCCTCGCGAGTGGAATTGCGGCCTCCTTGTACGCCTTTCCGCCTGTACCACTTCTACCCAGAGTGCTGATGAAGATCAAGCACGACCGGGCCCAAGTAATTCTTGTGACTCCGGACTGAGCACGAAGAGTCTGATACCATGAGCTCTTGAGCATGGCCATCGATCCTCCGATCAGACTGCCTCTTCGGGAGGATCTTCTGTCGCAGCAGCAGGGGACGGTCCTCCACCAGAACCTGTCTAGTCTCCACCTCCTTGCGTGGAGATTGAGCGGCGACAGTTTTCGACCTTCCTCCCAAAGTCTGTAATGTCATCTCGGCAGCCAAGCGTCCCTCCACTAAAACGGTATACGCCTGTAGATGGAACAAATTTGTGGCATGATGCTCAGCAAAGGCTGTGGATCCCCTTTCTGCCCCTCTTCCAGAGGTTCTCCTCTTCATTCTTTCTTTGGCCCAGCAGGGCTCTGCTCTGGGCACTTTAAAAGGCTATCTTTCGGCCGTTTTGGCTTTTCTTCGCCTTCCTGATCAACCTTCTCTTTTCAAGTCCCCTATTGTCAACAGATTTCTGAAGGGCATTACTCATCTCTTTCCTCCTTCTCCTTTCGTAATGCCCCAGTGGGACTTGAATCTTGTCCTCACTTATCTTATGTGTGCTCCCTTTGAGCCACTACATAATTGTCCTCTTCGTCTCCTTACTTTGAAAACTGCCTTCTTGCTTGCCATCACCTCTGCTCACAGGGTGAGTGAGCTTCAAGCCTTATCTTCCAGACCTCCTTTTCATGCTGTCCATCCGGACAAAGTAGTCCTCTGTACGAGGCCCTCTTTTCTGCCCAAAGTGGTTACTTCTTTCCACATAGGTCAGACCGTCACATTGCCCACCTTCTTCCCGCCTCTGCACCCTTCCAAAGAGGAGGAGAGACTCCACCGTCTGGACCCAAAACGTGAGCTGTCTTTCTACCTGGACTGCACTAAAGACTTCCGATCAATTCTTCGTGGGTTATGTGGGCGCCAAGAAAGGTCGGGCAGTGCACAAACGTACTATCTCTCAATGGCTCGTCCTATGCATTAAGATCTGTTATTCTTTGGCTTAAAAGGAACCTCCAGTACAGCTGCGCGCCCACTCTACCAGGGCGACGGCAGCTACTACTGCTTTGGGACATGGAGTTCCGCTGGTTGACATCTGCCAGGCAGCCACGTGGGCATTTCTGCACACGTTTACTAAGCATTTTCTGCCTGGACAGCCAAGATCGGAGAGACTGCTTTTTCGGCCGCTCTGTTCTCTGGGACTTCCTGGTGTGAACTTAGTTCGCAGACCCACCTCCGGGGTTGTTATTGCTGTGGTATCTATTCTAAGGGAAGGAATCTATAACTAATGGTCTCTTTCAGATGAACAAGTGACTTACCTTTGGTAACAATGTATCTGTAAGAGACATACATTAGTTATAGATTCCTTACCGCCTCATCCATCCTCCCCGTTCTGCGAACTGATTTCTAAGGATAGGAACTCCCTTACAGGGCCCTAGTTTTCTGCACCAGTGGTCAGTGTCTTGCATGTCTCTGCGCTTCTGGCGTGGAAAGTCGTATCAGAACTGACGTCAGCGCGCAGGGGCGTCGTCTAAATCGACACCGCAATATCATCCCGGTGACCACGACACCGACGATGAGCGCGGAGTCGACCAACGCCACCTACTGACACGCAGGCGTACTGCTACGAAAAAAAATTCTCCGGATCCAGTCTGACGCCTGCGGGTAATTCTAAGGAAAGGAATCTATAACTAATGTATGTCTGTTACAGATACATAGTTACCGAAGGCAAGTAACTTGTTCAACTATCCTTTTTGCTCAGATAGTCCTGAATCTTTGGACCACTTCTTGTTTTTTTCCAAATCCTTAGCCATCAGAAAAGTGTGGTTGTACCCGATTTGTCACACTTTATCTTTGAGGCACCTAAAAGAGGCTATCTGATAGAGACTTCTAGCTGCAGATTCCTTACCTTTGAATTTCCTGATGTCCGGCTGGATCCAGAACTTTTGCTCAGCAATACCCCGTGCGCGCGCCGTCGGGTTTCTCCAGTCTGCTACGCGAGACGTCGTCGCGTCGGTTATGATGTCGCGGTACCGATATAGGTGCCACACAGGCGCGCGGCCGTCAGTTCTTTTCTTTCTGCGATGGGAACAGCTACCCCTCTGTCGCTTTTTGACAGGCTTTTTCTCTACGTTTTGTCGACTTCCGTATTTTTTCAATCGTGTGCGAGGGATGTCTTTGAGGAAGACCGGGTTTAAGCCATGCGGGGCCTGTCCCTGCACGATGTCTGTCACCGATCCCCACCTTGTCTGCCTATGGTGTCTCAAGCACGATCATGATCCGAAGTCGTGCTCTGACTGTCTGGCCATGGCTCCTAAGACCTTGAGGGAGCAGGCTTTGAAGCTCTTTGCCGCCCGACAGAAGACACCGTCAAGTGAGACTCTGCGGAGGTCCCGGTCCCGATCAAGGAAGAGGAGGTCGCGGGACCGCTTCCGGAGCCCAAAGTCCTCTTCATCCCACTCGAGGTCGTCAGGACACTCTGGGAAGAGGTACAAGAAGAAGTCCAATTGGATTTCGTCTTCACCTCGAATGTCGACGAAGGAGGTAAGGAGCACCTACGCTCTAGGCACGGTTCTGCAGAGCCGGAGCCATGGTCGACTTCGCGCCTCCCCCCTTTTCCGGGAGCTGGAGCGACCCCTGCTCAGATTAAAGAGTTTTACGAGGCCATGCGCCGAACCCTCTGGTGAGCCTACGGGACCCGCAGGGTCAGGAGGGGCCCCATCAGATTCAACACAGTCTGCTCCTGCCACGGCGCTGGTGGGGCCTCAGGGATCAGATCCCGGTCGATGCCGGTCATGCCACCGCGACCTTCTCTGGCGTCGGACCTGAATTCGGGGCCTGCGGTGCCGCCTGTGCCCATCGGCGACGCCAACCCCATCCTCATCCCCGACGACACGGAGCCGGAACTGCGTCGCTGGATGCTGATCCCGACTGAACCCAGAGGTTCTATGTTGTCGCCTGAGCACTTTGTGGATGTGTTAGGCTCGGGAGAGGAATGAGAGGGGTCTATGGACCCTCTAGATCACCAGGATGACTCTGGAGAGCAGTTGGACTGGTTTGGGGAACTTGGGGAGGCCAGTGGACTGCACACTTCTCCAGATACTGACATGCTCTCTACGCCAACTGTGGCTACGGAGCAGGGGGCATCTTATGCCATGATGAGGCAGCTGAGATCCTTGGACTGGAGCTGCCGTCGGTGTAGGAAAGTAGGATCTGCTTCATGGTCACCCCCACTTTTTGCTGGTGTCATTATGTTTTTCTGACTAGTCTGACTGGGATCCTGCTAATCAGGACCCCAGTCTCTGTGCTTCTTCCCTAAATTGGACATGGTGAGTACTTGGGTACACTCCAGATTGGCTGCTGGGGTACCCTTGTAAGTCCCTAGTATATGGTACTAAGGTACCCAGGGCATAGGTACACCAGCGGTCTCCCATGGGCTGAAGCATGTATTATGCCACCCATGAGAGACCACTCAAATTGTGACTCCAGGCCTGCCATTGCAGCCTGTGTAAGCTGGGGCTAGCACAACTTACGAAAGATATAGGTTTCCCTATATCTGAAGTCACTACACTTAAAACCTATAAGTCACCCCTAAGGCAGGCCTTTCAATCCTGAAGGGAGGGTGCTGGTCCTAAGTGTGAGGATGCCCCTGCATGAGCAGGGCATCCCTACAACCTCCGGAGTCCATTCTCCCGGGTTGTAAGTGCATCAGCGATTATGACATATAGAGTGGCCATGCGTCATTACACGATGACCATCTCTAAACTGGCTGTAACAAACCCTGTCATGTTTGGTATCAGACCTGTTGAAATCAAACCCCCACATCGTAAACGATGTGGGTGGTATGATTCCATGCACTGTAAAGCTCCTCCGGGAGGCTTCCAGTGCTCCCGGTACCAGTCTTCCAGAACCGGACAGCAAGCTAGGGCTGCTGCCGACCAGAGACATGTGTCTGCCCTCCTGCTGCTTAGCCAAGCTCGAGCAGGGGAAGGCAGAACAATAGATATCCTGCCACAGGGAGGTGTGACCATCTCCCAGACAGGGTTTAGTGTATTGGGACAGGGTGGGGACGCTTGCCAGCGCCACTGAGACTGCATGAAGGGCACATTTGGTGCCCTCCTTGCATACTCCAGTTCAAACCAGTTCAGGGAGCATTGGCTCTCGCTGTGGCATGAAACTGGACAAAGGATATGGGAGTATCCTCCCCACTGTCCAGCCCCTCTTCTGGGAGTGACCCCTGAATTGTACCAACCCTTTCCGAAGGGTACTTAAGGGCTTACCTGTGGGTTAGTCCCTAGATTTGTTGTGGGGCAAGATTCTGATCACAAGCCACTTCAACTTCGACCGTCTGTGTACTCTGGACCTCGTTGGACTTCTTGTTGGGAACCGAGACTGCAACTGGGAAGACTCCTGCTGCTCCTGGTCTTGTCATCCTGCAAGTCTTCTGCAACATCTGTGCCTGTGCTCCATACAGGTTCTTCACAGGACCGGTGGACATTCAAGACACCCGAAGGAATCTCCCTTGGAATGAAGGAGTCACTCCCCTGCATATGCAGGCACCTCAACGCAGCTGACCAGTCTGCTGATCCTGGGCTCCCACGGACTCCGAAAGGCTCAGCAACACAGGTGGTGGTTCTGCAACTCCTTCGAGGCCTGCACTGTCTTCATACTGAGTTTGAGGCCAGTATCCCTCGTCGGAACCGCTGGAACAGAACCCCTGTGCACTCCGTCGACCTACCGTTGCCAAGGCTTGTTGACTCTCCTCCAGAGATCTTCGGGCTCCAAGAAGCTCCCACCTCAAGCAACTCCTGCAGCCAAAATCTTCGCCCTCACCACTTCCTCTGCACCGTGGGCCTTCTTTATTGGTGAGCTGCTAGAGGTCCTCTTGCGACTCCTGTGCCTTCGGCCCGTGGGTCCTCTTGAGGGTCTCCTTGGGCTTCAGTGGGATCCCCTTCTTGCTCGGGGCCTGCTCCGACTTACCTGCTCGTGGTGAGTCACTTGGACCTTGCTGGTCCCGACATTGCACCTTTATCGTCGACTACGTTGTTTGTCGCTGCCAAGGCTCGTTGGTGCCCCTGCCGGACACTGACCCCCTGGCTCTCAACATCCGACATGGGACAGCTCGTAAACGGCTCCTGGTCTTCCACAGCGTCGCTTGGTCTGCACAGCTGAAACTTCAGGGGCACCGTCAACCTCTCCTGCATCTCCGACATCGGTGGGCATTCGTCCTCCGTGCCTCCTGGTCACTCGTGAGTGACATAGACTCTGTCCCCTCTGCTTGCAGGTACCTCTCATCTTGAATCCACGTTTGGGTTCCACCGGACTCCTTCATCTGCACCTCCAGCGGCATCTTTCCTGAAGTCCTCCATTGTGGTCTACGGCGATTTCCGACGTCACTTGACACCTATGCACCCGGCTTCCCTGGTGTAGGTATCCTCGTTCCTAGGGTATCAACGGGTGGGGTGACTCTCCAACCCTCCATCTTCCACGGGGTTTCTTCAGGGTCGGCTGGGAAGGGTCCTTTTTCTTTAAATCTGCAACCACGACCTATTGACTAACATTGAGCACGCAGTCGTGTTCCCACACTGCACACGACTTCTGTGGGGTTCCTAGATACTCACCTTGAGTGGTTTCTTGGGTCCCCGGCTCTTCTACATCTTCTGGGTCCAGTCTTGACTTGAGTCGTGGTTCGCATTCCACTATTTTAGTATATGGTTTGGTCTAGCCCTGGAGACCACTGTGTATTTGTGCTACTTACGTGTTCTATTTCCTAAATATTGTGTGTATTGTGTTAATATCTCCAGGTAGGAGATAATACATTGGGTTAGAGAGTGTGTGTAATAAAATATCTATTTTTATAACTACACTGTGGGATTCTTTTTCACTTAACCTGTACCATAAGATTAAGTAGTGGTAAAACAAGCTGCTTTACACTCCTTCTGGACTAAGCCTGAAGGCTGCTCTCCACAGCTACCACATAGAGAGCTTTCTAAGGTTGTCTAAGACCACTAAAAATCACCATAAAGGTTGTCGGGATTAGTGCAGGGTGCTACACCTACAAAAGTGAGCACTATATACTAAGCCAGCCTCTCACAGGAGGTCAGGTTTAATCTCCTGACCGAAGTGCTTCAGCCTGGGTCTTCCACCTCAGAACCCCTTTTGCCCATTATTGAAGCACTTACTGATGTCCTTCTAGGCACGTGGTCCTAGGCTAGCACATGGGCCCCTGTGAATAAGACAATCGCCCGCCGCCATCACCCAGCTCTAGGTGACCCAAAGTTCCTCAGCCAACACCTTACCCCAGAAAGTTTGGTGGTGCAAGCCTCTACGTCCCAGTGCGCATTCCCTTCTGGGTAGAGAATCCAAGAGGCTGGATTCATTTGGGAAGAAAATGTTTTCTTCTTCCAGCCTGGCATTGCGGTGGGTGAATACCACGGCCTTATTGAGCTGTTTCTCCCACTCCATTTGGGAGATGGTTGCACAAGTGCTGCCAAAAGTCCCAGGCTGTGCTCTTTCAAGCTGTTAAGGACGGGAGAGATGCAGCAAAATTCACCATCGGGTGTGGCCTTGATACGACTGACTCACTGGGCAGATCGATTTCCACGACATGGCTTTGAGGTGCCACGACTGGATAAGGACAACTGGCTTTTCAGGGGATGTCCAGGCAAATCTGATTGACATGCCCTTTGATGGAACCCGCCTTTTTGGGGAAAAGGCATATTCGGCCCTAGAGAGGTTCAAAGACTCTTGAGCTATGGCCAGATCCTTGGGACTCTCCATACTTCTCCACGTTGCCACTCTACCTTTCGCTCCTTTTGTGGCAACGGAAGGGGTTTCCAGCCGCGTCACCCCTATCCTAGCCACCGTCCTGCACAGGCATCCCAAGCTGTGCGGGGACGTGGATGCGGTTCATTCCGACCTAGGAATGGAAGCCAGAAGTCTTCGGCCACTCTGCCATCAGCAGCCGCAGCCTCCAAGCACTCCTAGTCTGACTCTGCAAGACCACACCACTCCAGTTGGCGGGAGAATCCATCATTTCCCCCACTGGAGGTCTATAACATCAGACAAGTGGTCTTGCAGATCATTCAAGAGGGCTATTCTCTTCCTTTCCTTTCCTCCTCCCATTCTGCCAAATCAGGAACAGCTGACAGAGGTTTATTTAAAATTTCTCCAGGAGGAAGTTACAGTTCTCTTGGCCAAGGAAGCTATAGAAAGGGTCCCAGTTTCAGAAGTAGGCAGTGGCCGTTATTCCTGCTACTTTCTGATTCCGAAGAAGAACAAGGGGCTACGGCCCATTTTAGATCTTCAGACCGTCAATCTCTTCCTCAAGAAGGAGAAATTCAAAATGCTCACTCTAGCTCAGGTCTTGTCTGCTCTAGACCAAGGAGACTGATGGTAGTGTTGGACCTGCAGTATGCGTATTTTCACATCCCCATTCTGCTGGGCCACAGGCGTTATCTGCGGTTCAAGGTAGGCCGTGAGCACTTTCAGTTTACTGTGTTCCCCTTCGGCCTAACCAGCACCCCTCGGGTGTTCACCAAGGTGATGGCAGTAGTTGCAGCTCAGCTGCGCAGGTTAGGGGTGTCAGTCTTCCCCTACCTAGACGACAGGCTGTTGAAGGAGTCCTCGCCCTAGGCAGTCGTCTCCCACCTTCAGACTAAGCGAACCTCCTGCATTTGCTGGGGTTCTCTATAAACGTGCCACAGTCACACCTGACTTCTTCTCAGACGCTCCCTTTCATCGTGGCTGTTCTGGACACAGTGCAGTTTCGGGTCTATCCTCCCGAGCAGCGAGTCCAGGATATTCAGGCTATGATACCGATATTTCAGCCTCTATCCTGGATTTCGGTGAGACTGACTGAGGCTGTTGGGTCTCATGGCCTCCTGCAACCTGTTAGTAAAGCATGCCAGGTGGTGTATGCGGGCTCTGCAGTTGGACTTGAACTTCCATTGGGCACAGCATCAGGGAAATCTCACCCATGTGGTTCAGATCTCAGAGGGGACTGCGAAAGATCTGCAGTGGTGGTTGACGAACCGCGATTGGGTCAATGGCAGACCCTCTCCCTTCCCCAACCATATCTCACAGTCGTGACAGATGCGTCACTTCTGGGATGGGGCGACCATCTGGGAGAGGTGGAGATCAGGGGACACTGGTTTCCAGCGGAGTTGGGGCTCCTCATAAATTTGTTGGAGCTCCAACAATTTTGTTGGCATTGAAGGCAATTCTTCCCTCTGTCAAGGGGATATTAGTGCAGATGTTCACGGACAACACCACCGTCATGTGGTACTGCAACAAGCAGGGCGGGTGGGGTCGTGGACCCTTTGTCGGGAGGCCCTGCATCTCTCGACATGGCTGGAACAGCAGGGCAGAACCCTGGTGGTTCAACACCTGGCAGGTTCTCTGACGCCAGGGCGGACGAACTCTGCTGTCGATGCCTAGCGGATCATGAATGGCGTTTCCAGTCGGAGGTGGCGCAAGGTCTCTTTCAGCAGTGGGGAGAACCTTGGTCAGATTTGTTTGCCTCCAAAAGAACGCACAGTGTCAGCAGTACTGCGCGCTGGAGTTTCAAAAGCAGCTATCGCTCTGCTACGCTTTTCGTCGCGAGTGGAGCTCAGACCTGCTGTGCACCTTTCCGCCCATACCACTCCTGCCCAGGGTTCTGAAGATCAGTAGTGACCGGGCCCAAGTCATTCTTGTGGCTCCGGACTGGGCGAGGAGAGTCTGGTATCCAGAGCTTCTGAAAATGATCATTGATCCTCCTATCACGCTGCCGCTTCAGGATGATCTTATGTCGCAGCAGCAGGGGAGGGTCCTCCACCCGAACCTGTCAACTCTGCGCCTCCATGCGTGGAGATTGAGCAGCGGCAGTTGATGACTTTTGACCTTCCTCCCGAAGTATGCAACATTATTTTGGCGGCCAGTCGACCATCCACTAGGACGGTATACGCCTGCCATTGGCAGAAATTAGTATTATGCTGTACAGAAAGGTCTATTGATCCTCTCTCTGCTTCTCTTTCTTCTGTTCTTTTGTTCATTCTGACCCTTGCCCAGCAGGGCTCTGCTTTGGGAACTCATAAGGGTTACCTTTCTGCTCTGTCTGCTTTTTTGCGGCTGCCAGACCAGCCCTCTCTCTTTAAGTCTCCTATTGTACATAGATTTCTAAAAGGGCTGGCTCACTTGTTTCCACCCATGCCCTTTGTTATGCCACAGTGGGACCTTAATTTGCTCCTCACCTACCTGATGTGTGCTCCCTTTGAGAATTTACACAATTGTCCCCTCCGTCTGTTGACCATCAATACAGCCTTCTTAGTATTGATTACATCTGCCCAGAGGGTGAGTGAGTTGCAGGCGTTATCTTGCTTGCCTCCGTATCTGATGTCTTTTCCAGACAAAGTGGTGCTTCGCACCAGGGCTTCCTTTTTGCCAAAAGTTGTGACCCCATTCCATCTGGGTCAATCAATCACATTGCCCACCTTCTGTGCTCCCCCGCATCCCTCTAAGGAAGAGGATCGTCTCCACCAACTTGACCCAAAAAGAGCGTTGTCGTTCTACCTTGACCGCACAAAAGAGTTCCAGGTGGGCGACCAACTCTTTCTGGGGTACGTGGGAGCTAAGAAGGAAAGGGCAGTGCAGAAAAGTACCATCTCTCGCAGGGTCGTTCTCTGCATTAAGATTTGCTATAACCTGGCAAAGAGGCAGCCCCCTGAGGTGTTAAGGGCCCATTCCACCTGGGAAAAGGCTGGGACTACAGCTTTGGCTCGGATGTCCCAGTCCTAAACATCTGTCAGTCAGCAACTTGGGCATCCTTGCACACGTTTGCCAAACATTACTGCCTGGACAATCAAGTACGCAGAGACGGGCATTTTGCCAATTCAGTCCTGCAGGACTTCCTAGTTTGAGGTATTGGTCCGGAACCCACCGCCGGGATGGTATGGCTTGGGTATCTAATTCAAAGGTAAGGAATCTGCAGCTAGAAGTCTCTATCAGATGAACAAGTTACTTACCTTCAGTAACGCATTATCTGGTAGAGACTCTGTCAGGCAGCAGATTGCTTACAGCTCCTCCCAATTCTCCCCACTGTGCGGACTAATGTTGTAGAGCTAGGGTTGCTCCCCTGTTCAAGGCCGTAGTTTTGCACACGACTACGTCAGTTACTTAGTGGCTCTGCACTTCTGGTGTGGAAAAAACGAAAACTACTGACGTCCTTACCACCTTGGTGGCGCCTATATGTACCGCGATGTCATAACCGAATCTAACAATGCCAACGACGTCATGCGGAGCCAAATGGAGTCACCCGACGGCGCGCACAAGGGGTATTGCTCAACAAAAGTTTTAGGATCCAGCCTGACACCTGGGAAATTCAAAGGTAAGGAATCTGCAGCTAGATAGTCTCTACCAGATAATGCGTTACTGAGGGTAAGTAACTTATTCGTTAAAATTTTAAAGAATGATACTACACCATGGCTAGTGTTTGCTGTGTCTAGATATTTGTTGTACGCCTGGTGGCTAAGAAGCAAAAACAGTTTTCTGTATCAGGGACATAAGTTGGTTTCTGATGCACATAATAAATGCTGATTGTTCCTTTGTGCATAAGGAAATTGGTACGCATCGATTGAGATTATTGATATATGGTTATTATTTAAAGCACATGCACTTTATAGAATGAGTGTCACTAAAGTGGGAAATATGGCTGTTACTCCCTAAACGCACATATTTTACTCGAACCAGAGCGTTCCTAATGTGGGACTTTCCATAATTGTTCATTTTTCACCCGCTAGATCAGCTTAAACAATTTATAAGCACTCCCAGGATTATCAATTGTTTTTATAAGTATTATGAAGTATATTGTGTGTTTTATTGCTTTTTATAGTTTGTTTTTAAGGATATTATTGTTTTTAAAATATTGTACTTTTGATGTTATTTTATGGGCTTTTTTAAAATCAAAACCGAATATAGAATTTTTTTTTATATATATATATATATATTGATCCAATGAAGAACAGACACATTATTTTGTATTGCTTTATTGATTGTTTTCCTCTTGTTATTGTAACACAATTGTATGAACTTTGTAATTGTGTGACGATATATTTGTGTGATTGTTGCGATTTGCAAAAGAGTTATGGCTATGTGTTTTACATCACTTGATTAACCTAAACTTAATACGATGAAGATACTCGAATTACCGGAAACTGTTAAATTGCTCCAAAGTGTGTCTTAAGCATTACTGTTTCTGTATCTGTCACTTCATGGGATAGAAACAGTTAACATTTACTGTCCATTTGTTGTTCCTCCCATTCCATTCACTTAACAAAACCCACTATCCACTCAGCATAAGAGACGTTTCCCCGCCGAATTAGGCTTCTCACGCATCATAAAACGTAACCAATCAGAGATCAGGGATTTGTCTTTGTGATTTTAATTACCGTGGTGAAGGTTTGGAATGGGCATTCTGTGTTTTTTCTGCTCCTTGTTTTGGTTTGTGGCGCCATTGCACACTGTAAATCTGACGCCCACCCACACACACTGTAGATAGATTTCTTTTCCGATTTGCCTGTTTATATGGAATCCAATTCGACATGTTTGTCTTTGTAGGAATAAGCCCCACTTGTCTGTGCTTTATTACATAACGCTTGCAGGCAAGCACCCTTATTTTAACGGAGAAGTTCTTCAAAAAAGTATTTTGCCATTTTAATGTCTTTTCAGTTAGGGGCTAATAGTGTTAGCTGCCAGTGCTGCAGAAATATTCTTCTTCCATCAAGCATTGCTTTCAGGGAAATGGAGGACGAGCGTTCTCTTTGCACTGGTATGTTGACGGCGGGCGGCGGTATCTCTGCATGCATTATTGCTGAAAGAAAAGTACTTGCATTGCAGCCTTGTACTGGAAGTGGTCATGTGCTCTCCGGTGGTCTCTCCCTTTCACAGGCTCAGAGCACTCTGCCCGGCTCTCTGCTTTACCGTTAACTGCATTTCCTGAAAAAAATCTTTGTTTAATATTTCTAAAGGAAACATGGAAATGCGCCAACTATATACGTTCAGTCCACAGAAAGAAAATTGGGCTATGCCTTCTGTGGAGGAAAAAACCCATAATTTTCTGCGACAAAAGGTAATAATTGAGCATTAATTGTTGGACAATAGTGTCCCACTTTTAATTAAATTATATTAAGAATGTGTTTCTACCCTGACACCTCTTGTACTCCACATGGCTAAAATAATAGGGAATAAAATATGTTAAGTGGCTGGATATTAAAGCAGACTGGAGGAAGAAGGATTCTGGCCGTGTACTGGGAGGAATGAAACAGCACATTTGAGTCTCGCAGTCCTTTCAGTATTACATTTTCAGAAAATAAAATTACTTGTATATGAAAACAGAGCCTTTCCCCAGCTCCCTCGTTCTCCTGATCAGCTGATGAAGAGACTAGCAGCTCGCTGCTTTGCTGGCTTGTTAATGTTGTCTCCACTAACTGTGATTTCCGACACCCGGCCTTCTGATAGTGGGAAGGTAAATATCCTCTTGTTTTTATTGTCTCCCAGATTCAGTCGCACCACAGCAGGGGCATGTGTAGGTGTGTGGCTAATCCGACGCTGCCGTCTCCCTGTATGTCTGTGCACAGCCGAATGCTTAATATAAGGAGGGCAAGCATTAGCGGCTCACATCCTTGCATGCTGCAATTCCCGATTTGTGGAACATTTCCCCTTGTTCTCAGTGTTTCTTAGCTGCAGTGGTGTGTACCGGCCGCCCTGCTTTAGCAGTATGAATATTAATGCATTTCATTTTTTCCTCCTCACGCATCAGATCTTCAGTGGCTGTCGCTGTGCGCGCGTGATGGAAATTGTCTTTTGATTATTAAGGCCTACTGTAGTTTGCGGCTATCCCTCAGGATTCTCCTCTTCATGTTTGTTCTGGGGATCTGAACACCGACAGGATGCTCCAGAACCAGATTTCCAAATCCCACTGCTGTTTTAAGATGCCAGAGCAAGAATTTTTCCTCCTCCTTTTTTGTGCTCCGGGCTTTTGTTCGCCATCCGTTCTTCAGTAGTCATTTCTATAAATGTGATGTAATCATTCACAATATTGATTGCCATGCTCACATGAGCGTAAATATTAGCCATGTTTGGTGCTGTGGAAAAGTGAAGGTAATTGCTTTTTGATTAGTGCTCTTTCTTATGCCGGGAAGGATTAGTTTAGCATTTGCATATTGACAGCAATATTGAGATGTGGGAGGAGGGGAAATTCATATCTATTGTACTGAGATGCATTCATTCAGAAGCCTAATTCCAAGGCATTCCATTCTGCCTGTGTGGCTGGAGCACTGCAGACCCTTTGTTTCACGTGGATGCCAGCTCTCTTTTAATATTTGCCTGACATTAATTGAGGGAAGATGTGATGTAGATCTGTTCATTTGCCGTGTGCCGATTGCTTTGTGCTTTGACGTTCACACGCCGGTTTGTGTTTTCTGAATTCCTCTGTTTCTGCTTAAAAGCTGCTTGGTAGAAATGTCTGAACAAGTGGTCCTACGCGCGTCTGCATTTAAATTGCCGAGTGTAGCGTTTATGATAAATGCTCTTGTAGCTGGTATGCTTGCCTTTATAGTCCTGCCTAACATCAGTCATGCATCCTTTCAGTTGAGCTGCTATTGTTTGTGAGGCATTCTTTCCCCCTGCTTTTCGATGTAGTGGAGAAGCACAGGTGGCGAGAGAAGCTTTATTTTGATGGCAGTAATGAGCATGTGACAGGTGGGAAAGCAGAGGTGTTACTACTGTGTGTACTTTTTTGTACGGGATAAAGAATGCGTATCTTTGTTTTTATGTTTTTATAATTTCCGCACAATGCACCATGGTTGGTTGTTTTAACTACTATATGGAAACTCGCAAGCTGTTATAGAATGCATTTCTTTTATGTAAATGGATTTCTAACGGTGGCTTCAGCTATTGTTAATTGTGAATTTGTACTTTTCCTTATGTTATTCTGTATCTTCTACATTCAGTGTCAGAAGGGGAAAGGATGTTAGTTATCCCATGCATTGTGACGACTCTTCTCAGAATAATGATTTAAAAAATACAGCCTAAAACCAACGAAGTCTAGAATCCAACTGTTAAACAAGTCCTTGAATAATAATACTCGCATTTGCTAACAGTGTCTACTTTTGTGCTTCTGAATTAAGTAAATTATACATATTGGGTGCTTTCACTATTAGCATCTGTGAAGGGCATTTCCCCATCCATTTTCTCATGCCACGCTTGACATTCACCATATGGAATAAACTACATTGAAATGTTTACCTTTTCCTTTAAACTTGTGTCGAACATGTTATTTTGTTGGCCAATTCAGAGCACTTTTATAAAAGCAAGCAAATCACATAGTAATGAGACAAAAGTGGGTGAAAATATAGTAGGAATTAATGTAACTAGGAGTTAAGTTATTGGTATTTGTTTAGCACACAGTCTGCCACTGGTTGGGCATCAGAGGCTTTGGTATCCCAGAGGTGACTTTCCAAATGGTTCAGAGGATTCCATCGCAGACTAGAATCTCATTGGACTTGTCAAGATGTGTTGTCAGTAGTGTGAAGCAGTATATTCCAATGCCTTGTGAGTATTGGAGTTTGAGTGAGACTGGAGCGGAACCTTACTCATCTTCTAGGACAGTACGCATGACCATTACCCAACACAGATATATGTGTATGTGTGCAAGACAATTGATCATAGCGCATGGTGTTGGCTGCAGTAATAGTGAATTAATGACATAGGCCAGTGTGTTGACTGTATGTTCTGTCTTTTGTGTTCTGCTGCACGACAGTGAAGAGTGTGTCACAGTGTAGAGTGTTGTGATCCCCAGGATTCCCAACTATATGAGATATCTGTGACATGCGGGCACCATTTTATCCAAAAAGTTGTGCTGTATATTGTATCTGTGGCTAGTGAATAGAGATGTGCGCTGTAGTGAGCGCAGCGATTTGCTACTGTATAAATCCTCTGTGCTGTTCTTGAAGTGTGTGCAGTGTTTTGTCTAACTTGTCTTGTTGAGAGTTGGCGTGTATTGTCCCTGCCTACAAGGGGTTTTAAAAGCAAGAGTATAGCTCCAAACCAGAGTGAATGCAGTGTCTGTGGGGATAAGAGTGTAGTAGGTGTCCTTGGAGGAGTAGGCAAAGAACTATTTGTGTCTTTGGTCACAGCAGTTTGAGCCTAGCTACAAAGGAGATTACGCTCCTGCCTTACTTTACTGCCCCCAATGGTGCAAGTTAACACTTTGAGAAGTTTATATTTCATTTATTTTTATTATTTTTCTCATTTCTACATCGTTTAGTGTGATATTTATGCATGAGTTTTGCCGACCACTACAGTTTGTCTCTATGAAATTTTATACTGACAGTTGTCCTCGGTCAAACTACTCCCTGTTTTATCACAAGGAAACTGGGACGGCGTAGACTACCTTATTTACCTTAAATCACATTTTTTGGTGAAGTGCAGAAAATCGCTCTTGGAATACATGGTTCCTGTCATTCAGCCAGTAGGCCACTTTTCAACCGATGATAAACTTGAACATTTCTCCGTCTACTTTTAATTAAATGATGCTATTCACAGCTTGTGAAATAAATTGCCTTTATTTTACCTTTTTTTTCAGTGGCGTTTTAAACATTTTGATCCATGTATTTACCCTTTGTCTTCTTTGGGCAGGCTATCGAGGACGGCAACTTGGACGATATGGAAGAGGAAGTGCGGGTTAAGAAACGGAAACGGCGAAGACACATAGACAAGGATTCTGTGAAGGAGGACTTGGAAAAGGCAAAGAAAAAAAGGGGCAGGCCTCCAGCTGAAAAACTGTCACCAAACCCACTCAAACTGACTAAACAAATGAACGCCATTATTGATACAGTTATCAACTACAAGGACAGGTGAGCTTTGTATTTGGTACTTAGTCTCTAAAGCAGTTTGAAGCTGCCATTAACAGTTCCACTTTTTTCAAAGCACTCAAACGTCGTGTAAAAACTCCTTCTTTGTGTCAACCTGTTTATTAAGAGATTGGTATAGGGGTGCAGCCTCAATGATGTTCAGTAACAGGTTTTGCTGTATACATTGCAAATAAAATATTGTGCTCTCTATCAACAATCTCACAGAGTAATATTTTTAGAAAGTATAACTTAATCTTATTAAATCCACTCAATATCCGCACTTCACACTGTGAAGCCACAAGGGAAAATCAAATCTTAGTATGCAAGCCCATTTGTATGGAGCAAAATAGTGTATCAGGTGCAAATGCCAAAGTCAGCAGAAAGTTGTTTGTCCTAGAGTACACAATATCAAAGAGCATTTTGTTAAGTGACTACCACTCCCCCAGTGTTGTATTGCTTTTTAACCTCTACAGAAAAGCTTTGAATGCATCCAACTAAGTGAGGATATATATTTTTCCTCACGACGCAGCTAAGTTTCTCAAGATTTACAGGCGGAGGTGTTTGTGACTAACCCCAGCAATGTTTTTCTTTTACCTTGTATAGTTTTCTCGGTTGCAGGGTTTCTGGTATGACTCCGGAATAGTAAGTATTTGAGATTCCTCTTATGTGATCTCCTGTTTCCAAGCAGCACATCGAAATGTGATTTTTGTATATACTTTCTTCAAGCCGGAATTGTTGTCCTTCCATCTGTAAAACCTTAGTAAAAAACCTCTATCTCCATTATGCCTACCATACATCAATATCTCCCAACAAACATTTCAACATGTTCTAAATACCTAAATGGAGCCTGGCTCACTTCCTACCAATTGGAGGACGCTGCTAATTTACTATTATTAGTCCAGTCCGTGCATGCAAATTTGTAAGAGAGTTCTGAGTTGTGGGTGGTTAGGTGCATGCCAGTTTTTAGGGCAGTGTTTGTGTGGTAGATATTTTAGTGATAGATGTTTTTGAGACTGTCGTTTTGTAATCTGTTTTAGTAGATTGGCACGTTTCCATAATGGTTCTCTAGACTTTAAACTTTACCTTTCACTTGAATCACTGCTGTTGCTGAACATTGCTGTGACACTGAGATAGGCTTTTGTGATTAAAGTACATGTCCCACAGGATTCTACAGAGTAGATATTTTCAGTCCACTTTGTCCAGATTTTGTTCTGCTCCATGAGTTCTCTTGTTGAGGGACTCCACCCTGTACTCCACAGCCTCAGGGTTTTTGATTACTAATGGGAGTGCTTTTAGAGAAGCTATTAAGGCATTCTCTCTTCTTGTAAAATCATAGTTCTAAAAGATTGTAAAGGGTGGTAGACACCTTTTCTTTATGTCCTATTTACCCGTGAAATTGATATTCCTGCCTTAAAAAAAGCTGACATTATCCAGTTAATTTTTCTCAACATTCAGAGCTTTGACCAGTGACACCTCAAGAGCTGTCCTTTATCTATCCTGCATTAGCATTGTCTGTATTATAAGGGTAGGTCACAGCATTCGCCTGCAGTCTACAAACGTACCCATGTTGTCATATCATTGTTTAGGATTGCCCTTTTGCTGTATTGTCTGACATTTAGCTACCTATATAAGCAAGGTAAGTTTTGGAGCATCAAGGTCCTTATAGTCGTAGCTGGTGAACCAGCTGAGATACTGCTCCATCTATTTTGCTGGAACCGCAGTTCCCACTAGAAGGAAACACTACCACAGCTCATGGATCAAGCTTCTCCCCCATTTTCTCCTTTGCTCACTCGTGTCCTCTCTCAAGTTCACTATTTGTAGTGCCCGATCATAGCACCACACCACTGAGCTAAAACTTCACATCAAGGGCAAGCATAAATGCCTTCTTGAAATGTATTTTTATTGAGCAGAGCATAAATCCGAAAATCTGGCACATTGTTTCCAGGGCTCCACCAGGTGTCCATCCAGCACCATTAAGTCCCAGTTATGGCTGCGACCTGTTATCTGCCAGAGCTCTTCTCACAGCTATGTGGTTGGCTAGAGAACAACATTAATAAATGAAGTTCCTTTGGGGACATCTTTTGAAGACAATGGAGCTCAGTTTTCATTTTAGGGTTGGGGCAGCAGCAACTTTCCATTCTGCATACAAAAGTATAACTGTGGAGCTCATAGAAAACTCTGACAACTAAGATAATATGGCTGTGTGCCCTGTGCAGATTTTCACTCTGTCTCGTAATGCCAGACTTGATTATTTTTGTGAGATATACTGTGAGAACTAGCGACAATTGTGTAATTTTAATTGTCAGCCAGGTATCATCTTTTAGCACAGCAGAATAAATATATATATATGCATCTATGGCACAGCTGGTGCTTTTAGAATTGTAATAGTGATGGAATGTTATGGATCACCTTTTTATCTTTCATAAATGATTGTCTTTCAGAAATTACAAGTAATGAAATTAAGGGCTATATGTCAGAAACAGTAAATTTTATATTGTTTCCTATCTGCTTGACCCATCATAGCATGATATTACTGAGGTGGTGTGTACTGCTCCAAATAGTTAGTTGAATAATTTTGTGTAGTGTCCACAAATCAGTAGGAACTGCGCGTATGTGGACGACACAAACTTTGGGATGGTGCCAGACTGATTCCGTGTATCCCCGCAGAGTATGTTGTCCCTTCGACCAGCTAGCTCACAGTGCCACCATAAGCCCCCCTAACTTAGACAGGGAGCGAACAGTTCTGGCAACCACTGAACATGAACACCTGTTCCCTCAGGAATCGTGGTGACAGACCTAGAAACTTTCGCTCATACACTCATGCTTTCGCTTGCTCAGAGCAATATACAAAGAAAACACAAAGGGATGTTTTCAATGTTTATTGAACCAAAGTGATTCTAGTATAGAACATATGTGCTGCAATGATCAATAGACAGAAGCAGATGAAAGTTATAATAAGCAGCAGGACAGTGAACAGAACGAAAAGTTCCACCATTGTACTGTAACAACATATATATGCAAGCATATAAAATAATATAACAATTATGCGTACTCCTACTATGCAGAACCCTAACCTACATATCTAGAGTGTATGTGTATCTTCTGCCAAGAAACCCCTACTGGATGATCCAACCCCATTACATGGTGGGTAAGAATGTAGGGCCCGTGTTGGTCACGAGCTGGACACCCCTCACGGAGATGTCCGTCAGCTGCTGGGCGAAAGCTTCCGCATGTAAGGACCTCTCAAAGTCAGTAGAAGTGCCTCCGCTCCCGGAATCAGATGTTTATATGTAGAAAAAGGCATCCTTGCCTTGGGCTGAGATTGTGATCAGGCTGCCATTGTTTGTATTCTACAGATAGCTGTGTCGCCATATGGACGTAAATAACAAACACATTAGCCCAACATATGTGTAGGCCTTGTACACAATGCCAAGGCAATATGATAGTGTTCACACGAAGTTTGTTCATGTAAGCAAGGTCGGTGTTTCCAAGAAACTAACCCAAGTGTCACAAATGCAAATGTGTGTCAAAAGTCGATGCGAAAAAGTGAAGGCAACTTTAGGAAAGATCTGTGTACATGTAAAAATGGCAAAGTTTCCTTCTAGGCCTAACTGGGATACATGACAATAAGTAATACTGATGGCCTTACTAAGGGCACTCATTCTCTGAAATCCAGCATAAGCTTTTACCTCGGTCTTCCAGAAGGGTGGAGGTGTTATGGAGGGTTATACGTTTCTTTAGCACAAACCAATGTCTATTTCAATGTGTGTGTGAGTTTTAAGCAAGAACTGAGTGATAGATTTTTGAAGAGGAGTAAATCCTTTGAAATACTGAGTTCATTAGGTTGTAAGTATATTGTTCTCTTAATAGTTCTTCTTTTGGTTGGTTGGAATATTATTCCCTGTTAAGTTGTACCATAATAAATCACAGATAAATCACAGGTGCCCAAGCTCCACCACAAATTCTTGGGCAAACTCCCTTTCGCAATCTCTTTTGCTTCATCTTTCCTGTTTGTTGCTTGATGTGTGTTCTCTGGAACCCACCCTGTTTGTACATTATTTTTTTTCCTCAAGCAGCTTTCTCCCTTGCTTGCTGAATTCTGTATATCACTTTCTGGATTGTCGGTGATGCCAATGAAATCTGAGTTTATGGGTGCAAACCGTGTTGCTCATACCTCATTGTTTGACCCCCACGTGCTTTACTTGCGAACCTCAGTGAATCAAATAACGTCCACACTTACAACATTTGGGTTTCACTTTCAGTGAATACTTTAAACAACTATTGCCTCTTCTGTAAATAACCTTCAGACCTTATATCACCATGAATCTCCAGGATTTTGCATTCCATCTCTACAGACTTATGCTGCATGAGACTCAAAGGTCCTTCACAGCATAAAAAACTTCAAACACTGTGTGCTTTCACAGCCTATTACTAGGGAGAGCTAATGAGACTCCATTGGTCTAATACTAAGCACGTTCTCTAGGTGCGAAGGCCTAACTTACACACCTGGGATATCCCATATCTTCCATGGCAGCAGAACATTGGCAAGAGAAAATATTCACTTATCCCAAAAGAGCGTGTGCGAGAGGTTGTATAAGGCTTTCACATATCCTCCAATATAACACAAACTATTTACACAAAAGAATGCTAAAGCCCGGGAATTTGTTCCTGACTGTACTTCGTACCACATCCTACAAGGATAATATTAAGAAAAAAACACCTCACCCACCAAATGGTGGCATGCTACATCATCCGCTTTTTTTCTCACCCTGGTTTGACAATACCACTAGGGCGGGCTCAACCCCTTCTGGGAGCTCTTAAATATTCAATTTTCTCGACATTTCCGGGGATCCAGTCAAGTGTTAAAATGGTTATGGGTTTACCATAAATATCTTTATTAAGTGGGAACCCATACCATGATTAAAAATCTACGCTACAGATGCCAAACAAGAATCCAATGGTTTAGGCATCCTTATTATGCCAACATGTTCCCGGCCAATTTCAATAGACTTGATCAGTCACTCTGCCTTCTTCAGGGCACCTAGACCTCCCTGCTTATCCTAATTTAATTATAAGGGAATATTGAGTATAAGGAGGCATAAGGCTCTCCAAGATGTGTGTTTTCACAAAACCTGTAGGATACCAGAAACAAGGTATTCATTATCAAACATTATTTCACATGAACGTAATCAACCACCTCTAGAAACCCTGAGGTGGGGACTACACACCAACCTATTCCGTGTTCATAGCAAAGCATGTACACTCTTGTGCATATATAATTGGCATCCCCTCCAACATAACAGCACACTGCATGCTAAGAAGGCAACTTACTCGTATACATACACAGCTGCATAGAGATCATCCTTGCGGCTGAGATATGTGGCTTCAGATGTGTATGTATTCAAATCTAGCTTACCTAATTTAGGTTCCTAAGTGGGCCTCATCAGCTCAGTGGGAGTGGACGCTTCCCATGTAGTCACACTCTAGGGAATAATATAAACTGTTATCCCTCATGCCATACATATTTAGCCAACCGTGTTTGTTCTACCTATCTGCAAGACACTAAAGATACGTTAGTCCTTCTAGAGGGAATAGTATTCCACCCGGAAGATGAGATGTTGGTTACCATGGACGTGGAATCACTGTACACAAGTACTCCCCAAGAGGAATCTTTAAGGGTCTTGGAATCCCTACTGGAGCAGGAACCATGGGAGAAGATCACTCCAAAGCATTTTGTTCTGGATTGTGCACATACAGCACTTACAAAGATTTACTTGGAGTTCGAACAGCATTTTTACCTCCAAACCCATGGAACTTCCATGGCTTGTGCCTTTGCACCAAATATAGCTGTTTTTATGTACATAATTTTGAGACGGGATTCATCTTTCGTGATGAGAATTCATATAGACCACATAAACTTATCTGGAAAAGTTTAATTGATGATATCTTTATGACTTGGAAGGTTGACGAACATTCCTTATTACTATTTAAGCAATGGGTCAATAACATTTACGAGTTCCTGAAATTCACTATATCATTCAGTCGGAGTGAACAACCCTTTCTTGACCTGAGATTCAGAGCCCAACACGATAGTCTACCACGTGAGGTCTTTTACAAACAGACAGTAACAACTTGTTAAGGTTTGATAGCTTTCAACAACACTCCTTGAGAGAAAACCTCCTATTTGGCCAGTTTTTATGTCTAAGGAGGAATTGCACAGTGAACAATGATTTCTTAAACCACGCAGGCAAGCTATCAGCTAAACTGAAAGAAAGTAAGTACCTGACAAAATATATAACACAAGCAGGGAAACGCGCCCAAAATATACTACGTGAGGTGTGATTATTATTATTTTTTTTTTTAAAAGCTTGAAAAAAGAACAGGATAAACTAATCTGTATCAGCGCATGATCCCCTTTCGGACATAGTGAAAATAGTAGTTAATAAAATCTGGAAGATATTAATATCAGCATCTTTGGATCTTTAACCTCCGTTATTTGCATTCAGAAGGAATAGATATATTAAGGATATAGTAATCCATACATGGCCTAGGCAACAAGACAAAAGACAAGTTCTAGCATACATTCACTATGGGACCTACCAACGGTCAGGGGACATATCCCCTGTGGTGGTTGTAATGTATGTGCTATATTTTTGAAATGTAAAACTGTGGACTTCAATTTAAAGACTCCTTGGGTATTGAAGACACATACAAATTGCAACACAACCAATGTTGTCTTTACTTTCCCCTGTAACCTACGGTACGTAGGAATGACTACCAGAAAAGTAAAAGTGAGAATTAATGAACACCAGAGCAGCATAAGGTGTAGTAAGGATAATACTAAGCTTATGAGTCACTTCCTTGACATGACCCACACTAAAAATGACTTGAGATGGGTGGTCACTGAGAAGGTGATAGGGAACTCAAACCAACTAGCAAAAATTCTCCTTTATCATGAACAACGATTGATATGTAGATACAGGGTAGACAAATGTGAGCTTAATGACAACATAGTCTGGAACCACCTGTAGTCCCTGTTGAGGCTGTGGAACACCCACCACTCTTACTGTCCGATATCTTAGGCATGCCTTGCTAATGACACCAGTGTTCATACTAGGAATAGAACATTAAGAACCCTAAGTGGGTGGAGTTTTAAATATGATACAGGCTCCACACAATATTGATAAGTACATCTTCCGCTATGGAGTTTGTGTAAGTAACATCCGTAGTATATGAAAGTAGATTAAACAAAAATGAGGACACCTTGTTTGTGTGTAACATGACGTCCTGAGATTTAGAGACAGACAGCCTTCATTGTAATTGGACACAGACACAAACAACCCACAGTGCCCACCTTCCTACAGTATCATGTGACTATGCAATAGGCAAGAGACATAAGAATCACTTATAGATTTCTTCATCTGTCTCTGCTAAAACGCACAAATGTATGTTGGGGATCAGGGTCATAATTCCCTTTAATGCCCTAGTTAAGTGTTTTTTAACTAGGGCAGGAAGCATGTGAGAGATATTGGTAACTATTAAGACACAGAATGATCTACGTAGGGTAATTGCATCTCCCAACAACTGAGGGAATAAAACTACCGGCTCAACACAGCTTCCCATTAGACAGTGGGAAGATATTTTACAATGTCTAAGTTAATTGTTGTTTTCCTTTTAAATAAGGTAGAAAGAGCATAAAAGACTTTAAGATATAGTAAGACTGCTATGGTCCTTGTGATGGAATTATATATTTAAATTCAGGAGAGAATAATACTACCCGCACTACATCGTGCAATGGAACTACACTTCACATTAGCCAGTGGGACAAAATTTCCCATGGTCTTGCAATGCAGAGTGACTTGTCACTTGTCTAGACACACAGCACCAGGTTCCGCGAAGGAGGCGCGAGCTGAGAGACCGCTATAAAAATATCCATTCCTGGTGCACTGCAGGTCTGCCGCCGCCGAGGCAAGTAATGTAAGTTACGAGACGTAACGGTGTACCCTTGGAGTAGTGAGTTGCAAAAAAATCTATCTGATAGAGACTTCTAAATGCAGATTCCTTACCTTTGAATTTCCCAGGCGTGAGGCTGGATCCGGAAACTTTTGCTGAGTAATACCCCTTGCGCGCGACGTCGGGTGGCTCCATTCCGTTCCGCGTGATGTCGTTAGCGTCCATTATGACGTCGCGGTGCCTATATAGGCACCACATAGGCGCGCGGACGTCAGTTCTTTTATTTCCAATCCAGTTAAGCGCCGATCCGGGAAGGGCTACCCCTCTGCCGCTTTTTGGCAGGCTTTTTCTCGACCTTTGTCTAATTCTTGGATGTTTTCCGACTTCGTGTGCGAGGGATGTCTTCGAGGAAGACCGGTTTCAAGCCGTGCTGGGTCAGTTCCTGCAGGTAAACACCCATTACAACGAATCTTTTACCACGACTACCATCACCCCGCATACCATCACAGCGCAACTACCATTACTCCGCAATGCCATTACAACGCATGGCATTACATTTTATATGCTTTTACCACGCATGCTTTTACAACGAAATTCGTTGTAAATGCATGAATGGTAAAACATATGTTTTTTATATGTAAGTATAAGGTAAGTATAGGGTTTTGGGGTGTAGGGGTATATGTTTTGGGGTTCAGGGGTAATTTTAGGGTGGAGTATGTTTGGGTTTTGGGGTGTTGGGGTATTTTTAGGGTTCATGCTGGGTTTGGGATTTGGGGTAAACAGGGTATTTTTAGGGTTCAGGGTGGGTTAGGGTTTTGGGGTGCACAGGGTAATTTGAGGGTTCAGGGTGGGTTTAGGTGTTGGGGTGCTGGGGTATTTTTAGGGTTCAGGGTGGCTTTAGGTTTTGGGGTGCTGGGGTATTTTTAGGGGTCAGGGCGGGTTAGGGTTTTGGGGTGCAGGGGGTATTTTTAGGGTTCAGGGTGGGTTTAGGTTTTGGGGTGCTGGGGTATTTTTAGGGTTCAGGGTGGGTTTAGGTTTTGGGGTGCTGGGGTATTTTTAGGGGTCAGGGTGGGTTTGGGTTTTGGGGTGCACAGGGTAATTTTAGGGTACAGGGTGTTTTTGGGGTGCACAGGGTAATTTAAGATTTTAGTGGGTATGGGTATTGGGGTGGTATGGGTAATTTAATAATTTTGGGGGAGTTTAGTCATTGGGATACAAATGGACATTTATGGGTTTTAGGGGGTATTTTAAAATAATTATAATATATATATATATATATATCCAAACGAAATCCCAAAGTATTTCCTGCGGCGCAGCACCAGGGCACAGACTCCTAAAGCGAGGATGTAGGTAAGTTTAGTTTATTCAAACATCAAGGTCCAAATAATATATATCTGAAAGAGACACGTTAGTGACAGATTCCTTACCTTAGAATATCCCCAGGCGTCAGGCTGGATCCGGAAAGTTTTTTGCGTAGCAGTACCCTTGCGCGTCGGTAGGCGGCGTCGTGCGGCTCCGCGTCCGTCGTCGGCGTCGTGATCGCCGGGATGACGTCGCGGGCAGTACTTAGGCGCCGCCCCTGCGCGCTGACGTCAGTTCTTCTTTTTCTGCGCCAGCAAGCGCAGATCCGGGAAGAGCAGTGCCCTAGTCATTTTTTGACTAACTTTTTTGGTGAATTTTTTCACTGTTTCTTCGAATCGACTCCAAGGTGTCGTAGGGATGCCCGGTTTCAAACGTTGCGGCGCGTGCGCGGATGATGTCCGTCACCGACCCGCATTGGGAGTGTCTCTTCTGCCTCGGCCGAGGCCACGACACGGAGTCTTGTACCGACTCCAGGCCCTTAACCTGAAAGCTTTGCGAGAGCGGTCTCGAAAGCTCCTGGAGGCCCGGCATTCGGCTCCGCGGAAGCCCCGGTCGCGTGAGAGGTCCAGGGGTCGATCGCGGAGTCCACACCGGTCGTCGGCGTCGAAGTCTTCTTCGTCCGGTAAGTCGAAACACAAGAAGTCCAAAAAGCATCATCGCTCTAGGACTTCGCCTCGCCGGTCTCGCGACTCGGCTGAGGCCCCTCCCGGCACCGTCCCCGCCCCCGCGGCCCCGGACATGCCTGTGGAGTCGCCCCCGCCATACCCGCCCTTCCCGGGTTCGGGGGCGGATCCGGCCAAAGTGCAGGAATTCCTGTCGGCCATGGCCCGCCTCTTCGGGCCTTCAGGCCCCTCCGGTGCGCCTTCGGGCCCCGCGGGCCCTGATGGGGTTGCTCCGGCGTCGCCGACGGCTCCGGCGTCGCCCGTGCCTCCAGCCTCGATCCCAGCTCCGGCCCCGGCCTCGATCCCGGCTCCACAACCCCCATCGACGCCGGTCGACCTAACGACACCTCCACCGGCGCCGATGTCTCCGGTGCCGTTCTCGACGCCGCCCTGGGCTCCGGGCGGCGTCGTCCCCCAGTTCCTTCCGGCTCCGGACATGGCTCCGGACCGACGTCGCTCGACGCCGGCTCCGGCGCCGATGGGACCTTGGGTCCCAACTGTCCCTCCTCCTCCTTATTTTGAGCCAGAGGAGGACCAGTTGGACTGGGAGGGGTCTGATGACCCTCTGACACGACACTGTCAGTACGATGAGGACTGGACAGAGAGTCTAGGGGAGGCCAGTGGTCTGGATACTTCCCCTGACATTGGCATGCTGTCTCCTCCCGTGGCTACGGAGGAGGGAGCCAATTTTGGTACGGTGTTGCGTAGGGCGGCTGGGGCCTTACGTCTCCAACTCCCTACTTTGACGGTCAAGCCTAACATCTTGACAGAGGTGCTTCAGCCGGCAGCCTCCTCTGCGGAGACTGTGCTGCCGTTTAACGACGCCTCACTGACGTTCTCTTGGGCGCCTGGTCCAAGCCCAACACAGGGGCTCCTTTGGATCGGAACGTGTCACGATGCCATCGCCCAGCTCCGGGCGACCCCCTGTTTCTCTCTGTCCACCCCACTCCTGAGAGCTTGGTTGTCCAAGCCTCCGCTTCCCAAACCGCCTTCCCTACCGCCCCTCCGGATAGGGAATCCAAACGCCTGGATCAGTTTGGGAAGAAAGGTTTTTCTTCCTCCAGTGCTGGCTTGCGGTCCGTTAACACCGCTTGTCTTTTGGGCCGATATAACCACTCCCTGTGGGATTCGGTGGCGGATGTTTTGCCCCAGTGTCCTGAGGAGGTCCAGACACTGCTTTCCCGCGCCATTGCGGAAGGAAGGGATGCGGCTAAATACACTATACGTTGTGGTCTTGACACCGCCGACTCGCTGGGCAGGTCTATTACAACGACGGTGGCGCTCCGACGCCACGCCTGGCTGAGAACCACTGGTTTTTCAGGGGATGTCCAGAATACTCTCATGGACATGCCCTTTGATGGAGTCGGTCTTTTTGGGTCCAAAGCAGATCATGCGTTGGAGCGCTTTAAGGACTCACGGGCTACTGCCAAGTCCCTGGGCCTTTCTGCTACACGCCCTCCGCTGACTTCTGCTTTTCGCCCCTATCGTGGCCACGGTAGGGGCGCCCTTCACGTCAGCAGCCCAGCCACCGGCCCGCGCAGCAGGCGTCTTCGCGTGGCCGAGGACGTGGATTCCGCCGTGGCGGATTGGGCAACCAGCGTGCGGGTCAGGCCACCACCTCCAACCCGTCCGCGGCCTCCAAGCCCTCCTAGTCCCTCCTTTCAGGTGCACAGCACGCCAGTAGGGGGCAGGGTCCGCCATCACCTTCCCCACTGGCGCACCATCACCTCGGACAGGTGGGTCTTGGACATTGTCCGAAGGGGCTACTCCCTCCCCTTCGAGACCACCCCCCCAGCCATGCCACCTCAATTCCACCGCATGTCAGGGGATCACTTGGTGCTTCTACAGAAGGAAGTCACGGCCCTCTTGACCAAAAGGGCCATCGAGCATGTTCCGACCCCAGAAGTAGGGCGTGGTTGCTACTCCCACTACTTTCTGGTGCCCAAAAAGGACAAGGAGGACATGCGTCCTATCTTGGACCTCCGGAACGTCAATCGCTTCCTCCGGAAGGAGAAGTTCAAGATGCTCACCCTAGCTCAGGTCTTGACTGCCCTCGACCCTGGAGACTGGTTGGTAGCGTTGGACTTGCAGGACGCATATTTCCACATCCCCGTCCTGCCGGCCCACCGGCGTTACCTTCGGTTCACGGTAGGCCCCGAGCATTTTCAGTTCACCGTGCTCCCCTTTGGCCTTACCAGTGCCTCTCGGGTGTTCACGAAAGTGATGGCGGTGGTCGCAGCTCATCTGCACCGGGCGGGGGTTTCAGTCTTCCCCTTCCTCGACGACTGGCTGCTGAAGGCGGGCTCGTCACAGGCAGTCGTCTCCCACCTCCAGACTACGGCCGAACTCCTGCACTCGCTGGGGTTCTCCATCAATGTGCCGAAGTCGCATCTGATTCCTTCTCCACAGCTCCTTTTCATCGGAGCGGTTCTGGACACGACGCAGTTTCGGGCCTATCCTCCCGAACGGCGAGTCCGGGATATTCAGGCTATGATTCCGATCTTTCAGCCTTTATCCTGGGTTTCGGTACGGATGACCCTGAGGCTGCTGGGCCTCATGGCCTCCTGCATCCTGCTGGTCAATCATGCCAGATGGCATATGCGGGCTCTGCAGTGGGACCTGAAGTTCCAGTGGGCGCAGCACCAGGGCAACCTGTCCGATCACGTCCAGATCTCGGAGGGGACTGCAAGACAGTTGCAGTGGTGGCTCTCGAACCGGCAATGGGTCATGGGCAGATCCCTCTCCCTTCCCCAGCCAGAGCACACAGTTGTGACGGACGCGTCCCTTCTGGGATGGGGCGGTCACATGGGAGAGGCGGAGATCAGAGGCCTCTGGTCTGCGGCGGAGTCCCAGCTCCATATCAACCTTCTGGAGCTCCGGGCGATCCGACTTGCACTCAAGGCATTCCTTCCCTCTGTCAAAGGGAAGGTAGTGCAGGTGTTCACAGACAACACCACCGCCATGTGGTACTGCAACAAACAAGGCGGGGTGGGGTCGTGGACCCTTTGTCAGGAGGCTCTGCGCCTCTGGACATGGCTGGAACATCAGGGCATGTTCCTGATGGTTCAACACCTGGCAGGTTCCCTGAACGCCAGGGCGGACGAACTCAGCCGCCGGTGCATGATGGATCACGAATGGCGTCTTCACTCGGAAGTGGCGCAAGGACTCTTTCTACAGTGGGGAGAGCCTTGGTTAGATCTATTCGCCACCGAAGAGAACGCGCAATGTCATCAGTTCTGCGCGTTGGAATTTCCAAGGCGGCACTCGCTCGGCGACGCTTTTCGTCACGAGTGGAGTTGCGGTCTATTGTACGCCTTTCCGCCTATACCACTTCTACCCAGAGTGTTGAAGAAGATTCGGCACGACCGGGCCCAAGTCATTCTTGTGGCTCCGGACTGGGCTCGAAGAGTTTGGTATCCCGAGCTACTCAATATGAGCGTAGATCCCCCGATCCGTCTGCCTCTTCGGGAGGATCTTCTGTCGCAGCAGCAGGGGACGGTCCTCCACCCGAACCTGTCCAGTCTACACCTGCTTGCGTGGAGATTGAGCGGCGGCAGTTGATTCCTTTCGACTTGCCTCCCGAAGTTTGTGATGTGATTCTGGCAGCCAGGCGTCCCTCCACTAAGGTGGTATACGCCTGCAGGTGGAACAAATTTGTAGCATGGTGCACAGCAAAGGCTGTGAATCCCCTTTCTGCCCCTCTTTCTGAGGTCCTTCTGTTCCTTCTCTCTCTGGCCCAACAGGGTTCTGCCCTGGGTACCATCAAGGGTTATCTTTGTGCTATCTCGGCCTTCCTCAGGCTCCCTGATCAGCCCTCCCTTTTCAAGTCCCCTGTTGTTAACAGGTTCTTAAAAGGCATTACACACCTCTTCCCTCCTGTTCCGTTTGTGATGCCTCAGTGGGACTTGAACTTGGTTCTTACCTTTTTAATGTGCGCTCCCTTTGAGCCTCTACATAACTGTCCTCTTCGTCTTCTGACTCTGAAGACAGCCTTTCTGGTGGCCATCACCTCCGCTCGGCGGGTGAGTGAGCTCCAGGCTCTATCTTGCAAACCTCCCTTTCTGTCTGTTCATCCAGACAAGGTTGTTCTTCGGACGCGTCCGTCCTTCTTGCCAAAGGTGGTTACTGCTTTCCACATTGGGCAGACCATCACTTTGCCCACCTTCTTTCCGCCTCCGCATCCTTCCAGAGAGGAAGAGAGGCTCCACCGTCTGGACCCAAAACGTGCGCTCTCCTTCTATATTGACCGCACAAAACACTTCCGGGTGGATGACCAGCTCTTTGTTGGCTACATGGGCGCCAAAAAAGGTCTGGCGGTGCACAAGAGGACCATCTCCCGCTGGGTTACCTTGTGCATCAAGACCTGCTATTCTTTGGCTAAGAAGGAGCCTCCTGTTGGGCTGCGTGCCCATTCCACCAGGGCAACGGCTGCTACCACGGCCTTGGGCCGTGGTGTTCCGCTGCCGGTTATCTGTCAGGCAGCTACGTGGGCCTCGCTGCACACGTTTACAAAGCATTACTGCCTTGACAGTCAGGTCCGGAGGGACGGCTTCTTTGGCCGTTCTGTCCTCCAGGACTTCCTTGTCTGATCTTTGTTCGCAGACCCACCACCGGGGTTGGTATTGCTGGGGTATCTATTCTAAGGTAAGGAATCTGTCACTAGCGTGTCTCTTTCAGATGCACAAGTTACTAACTTGTGTAACGATATATCTGTAAAAGACAGTAGTTAGTGACAGATTCCTTACCGCCCCACCCATCCTCCCCGTTCTGCAAACTGATTTCTAGGGTTAAGGACATCCCTTTCAGGGCCCTAGTATTTTTCAGACACCTATGTCAGCTTCTTGCATGGCTCTGCGTTCCTGGCGCGGAAAGTCGTGTACAGAACTGACGTCAGCGCGCAGGGGCGGCGCCTAAGTACTGCCCGCGACGTCATCCCGGCGATCACGATGCCGACGACGGACGCGGAGCCGCACAACGCCGCCTACCGACGCGCAAGGGTACTGCTACGCAAAAAACTTTCCGGATCCAGCCTGACGCCTGGGGATATTCTAAGGTAAGGAATCTGTCACTAACTACTGTCTCTTACAGATATATCGTTACACAAGTTAGTAACTTGTGCATTTAGCTTAACCACTTTTACAGAGTTTATGCCTTCACCACGCATGCCTTTGCATTGTAATGGCATGCGTGGTAAAGGCATATGCGGAGTGAAAGTTTGTGGGGTTATTGTATCGTGTTGTAACATCACTTGCGTTGTAAAAAATGCGGGGTGATGACTTGCGGGATAACAACATATATTCATTCCCGCATGATGTTGGTCACCGATCCCTATCGCGTCTATCTCTGATGTCTCGAGCCGGACCACAACTCGAAGTCGTGCTCGGACCGCCGGGCAGTCGGCACCGTCCAGCATGACTCCGCGGAGGACCCGGTCCCGATCAAAGAAGAGGAGGTTGCGGGACTGCTTCCGGAGCCCTAAGTCCTCTTCCTCCTACTCGAGGTCCTTGGGACACTCGAGAAGAGGCATAAGAAGAATTTGTCCAAGCGGACTTCATCTTCACCTCAACTGACGTCCGTCGTTGAGAGAGGTAAGAAGTACCGACACTCTAGGCACGGTTTCCCGGAGCCAGAGTCGACTTTGTCCCTCCCTCCTTTCCGAGAGCCAAAGCAACTCCCGCTCAAATATGAGTTTTACGAGGCCATGCACCGCATATTTGAGCGGAACGACCCCACTGGTGAGCCTTTGGGCACCGTGGGGTTGGAAGGGGCCCCATTGGGTTCAACGCATTCGACTCCGGCCACGGCGCAGGTGGGGCCTCAGGGATCCAATCCCAGATCGATGCCGGTCGTGCCATCGCGACCTCCCCCGGGGTCGGATCCGAAGTCGGTGCCTGCGACGTCGCCGGTGCCCATTGGTGGGGCTAGCCCCATCCTCACCCCGACGACACGGAGCCCTAACAACGTCGCTCGACGCTGATTCTGACTTCGATGGAGCCCAGAGGTTCTATGTTGTCGCCTGAGCACTTTGAAGATGTGCTAGGCTCAGGAGGGGACTGGGAGGGGTCTGGGGACCCTCTTGAAAGCCAGGATGTCTCTGAGGAGAATTTGGACTAATATGGGGAACTTGGGGAGGCCAGTGGAGTGGATACTTCCCCAGATACTGGCATGCTTTCTCCGCCAACAGTGGCTACGGAGGAGGGGGCATTCTATGCCATGGTGGTAAAGAGGGCAGTGGAGGTCCTTGGACTAGAGCTTCCCTCAGTGCAGGTCAGGACTAATCTCCTGACCGAGGTGCTTCAACCTGGGGCTTCCACTTCCGAACCCCTTTTGCCCTTTAATGAGGCACTTACGGACGTCCTTCTAGGTACGTGGTCCAAACCTAGCACAGAGGCTCCTGTGAATAGGATGATTGCACGCTGCCATCGCCGGGCGACGCACAGTTCCTCAGCCAATACCCCACCCCAGAAAGCTTGGTGGTGCAGGCTTCTACGTCCAAGAGCACGTTCTCTTCTGCCCCTCCGGATAGGGAATCCAAGAGTCTGGACTAATTCGGAAAGAAGTTGTTTATTCCTCCAGCCTGGCATTGCGGTCGGAGAATACCGCATGCTTATTGAGCCGTTTCTCCCATTCCCTTTGGGAGACAGTTGTGCAAGTGCTGCCACAAGTCCCAGAGGAGGCCTGGGCTGTGCTCTCCCAAGTTGTCAAGGATGGGAGAGATGCAGCAAAATTCACCATGCGGTGTGGCCTAGATACGACTAATTCGCTGGGCAGATCGATTTCAATGATGGTGGCCTTGAGGCGCCATGCCTGGCTTAAAAAAACTGGCTTCTCGGGCGATGTCCAAGCCAATCTGATGGACATGCCCTTTGATGGAACCCGTCTTTTTGTAGAAAAGGCAGACTCAGCCCTGTTCAGGTTCAAGGACTCTTGAGCTACGGCCAGATCCTTGGCGCCTCTCCTCCTCCCCGTGGCTAGTCTTCCTTTCACCCTTTTTGTGGCAACGGAAGGAGTTTCCAGCCGCGTGAGCCCTATCCCAGCCACCGTCCCGCCCAAGCTGTGCGAGGACGTGGACGCCATGCATTCCGATCCCGGAATGGAGGCCAAAAGTCGTTGACCAAACTGCCCCCAGCAGCCGCAACCTCCAATCCCTCCTAGGCTAATTCTGCAAGACCACACTACTCCAGTTGGTGGAGAATTCGTCATTATCTCCCTCACTGGAGAGCCATATAATCGGACAAGTGGGCTTGCAGATTGTCCAGGAGGGCTATTCTCTACCTTTTCCTTCTATTCTTCCTCCTATTCTGCCAAATCGGGAACCGCTGACAGAGGATCATTTAAAGTTGCTCCAAGAGGAGGTTACAGCTCTCTTGGCCAAGGGAGCTATAGAAAGGGTCCCAGTTTCATAAGTAGGCATTGGCAGTTATTCCCGCTACCTTCTGATTCCGTAGAAGAACAAGGGGCTACGGCCCATTTTGGATCTTCGGACCATCAATCTTTTCCTCAAGAAGGAGAAATTCAAAATGCTCACTCTGGCTCAGGTCTTGTCTGCCCTAGACCAAGAAGACTGGATGGTAGCATTGGACCTGCAGGATGCGTATTTTCACATTCCCATCCTGCCGGGCCACAGGCGTTGCCTGCGGTTCAAGGTTGGCCACAAGCACTTTCAGTTTACCGTGCTCCCCTTCGGCCTTATCAGTGCCCCTCGGGTGTTCACCAAGGTGATGGCAGTGGTTGCAGCTCATCTGCGCAGGTTAGTGGTATCAGTCTTCCCCTACTTCGACGACTGGCTGTTGAAGGCGTCCTCGCCCCAGGCAGTCGCCTCCCACCTTCAGACTACGGCGAACCTTCTGCATTCGCTGGGGTTCTCTAAAAACGTGCCGAAGTCACACCTGACTCCTTCTCACACGCTTCCTTTAATCGGAACAGTTCTGGACACAGTGCAATTTCGGGCCTATCCTCCCGAGCAGTGAGTCCAGGATATTCAGGCTATGATTCTGATATTTCAGCCTCTGTCCTTTGGTGAAACTTGGCTCTGAGGCTGTTGGGCCTCATGGCCTCCTGCCACAGGCAGATGTATCCATCAGAAGAACAAGTTACTTACCTTTGGTAATGCTTTTTCTGGTGGTTTAAGTATCTGCCTGTGGAATCCTCACTGACCCACCCGCCTCCCCATTACCTGTCTGTTTATATCGAAAATACGTTTTTATATATCTTTCATATGAATGTTTCTTATGAGGTTTTCTATTTGAATAATGAAGATGCTATTGATTTGGCAATTCAATTGCATGTGGTTAATTCCCTATTGTGTTATGTACTGTGTACACTTGTTGGAAATGCTATTGGTTCACCCTTTTGCATCAAAGGCACGGAAAAAATGGGTGAAACTGATGTCAGCACGCCAACAAGGTCTTATGGCTACAATGGCGTCACGCCGAGTCGGGTGTGGAGCCAATGCAGTATGACATCCTCATCGACTTGGGAGAGCTTTGGAGAAAAGTTTTCGTGGAATGCTGCGCATGGGGGTATTTCAAAAGGTGAGGAATCCACAGGCAGATACTGTATCCACCAGAAAAAGCGTTACAGAAGGTAAGTAACTTGTTTTTCTGTCACATTGTATCCAGATTTCCTAGGAGAATGTAAAAGAACTGCAGTAGTGGCTGTTGGACTGTGGGTCAGTGGCAAGCCCTTTGCCTCACCCCACCCAGAGCAAACAGTGGTTTCAGGTGCATCACGGCTGGGTTGGGGAGGTCTTCTTGGAGAGGTGGAGATTAGTGGAGACTGACTGAGACTCAACTATAAATCAGCTCGATGGAGTTGAGGGCAATTTGCTTGGCATTGAGGCCTTCCTGCTCACCATCAAAGGAAGGCTGCTGCAGGTGCTCATGGACAGCACCACCAAGTGGTACTGGAACAAGCGGGGTGTGGTTTTGGGTCCTTTGCCAGGAGGCTCAATGCCTTTAGCAGTGGGTGGACTGCCAAGGAATGTTTCTGGTGGTTAATCAGTCACCAACACTTAGCAGACCCTGAAAGGCAGTTACACCTGGAGGTGTTACAGGGCATCTTCCATCAATGGGGAGAACCCTGGGTCAATATTTTCGCAACTACCAAGAAAGAGCAATGTCCGCATTTTTGCACCTTGGAGTTCCCACAAAAGCGATCTCTGAGAGACGCATTCCTTCTAGTTTAGAGTTCGAAACTTCTCTATTCCGTCCCGTCACTGCCTCTCCTGTCAGAGATCTGAAAAAGATTAGGAACGTCTGGGCCGAGGCCATCTTAGTGGCACTGGATTGGGCCAGGAGACTGTGCTACCCAGAACTCCTGAGCATAAGAGCATCTGTCCTCCGATGAAGCTGCCGCTTTGGGAGGATCTTCTGTCGCAGCAGCAGGGATGGGTGCTACACCCAGGTCTGCACAATCTACATCTCTATGCTTGGAAAGTGAGCAGCAGCATTTGTCCTCCAAGGCGTCCCTCTATGAATTCGGTGTACGCCATTCACTGGGACAAATATGTGGCTTGGTGTGGCTCTCGCTAAATTGACCCACTGCAAGCCAAGTAGTGTGAAGTTTTTGTGTTCATTCCGCCCCTGGCCCAGCAAGGACTTGTTTTGGGCACAAATTAAGGCTGTTTGCCGGAGCAGCCTTCTTTGTTCAAGTCACCTGTTGTGATGAGATTTGTGAAAGGTTTCAACATTTATTCCCATCAACACCCTTTGTGATGCTACAGTGGGACTTTATAGTTGTCCGTTGAGGCTTTTTATGTTGAAAATGGTCTTTCTCATTGCCATAACTTCGGTAAGGTGTAGGAGCGAGCTGCAGGTTCTTTCTGTCAACCCACTTTATTTAGCATTCTTCCCAGATAAATTGGTGTTGAGGACCTGAGCTTCCTTTCTGCATAAAGTGGTCACTCCTTTTCCTGTTGGGCAGGCTCTCAACCTTCCGGTATTCTTTCCCCCACTCAACCCTCCTAGGAGGAAGAGACTCCACCGTTAGGACCCTATTAGGGCACTACGGTTTTATATATGTTGCACCAAAGAACATCAAATGTACGATAGCTCCTTGGGGAGGGGTCTCTGTGATAAAGAATGGCAAGGCAGTGCAAAAACGGACTATCTCCCATTGAATTGCTCTCTGCATAAAGATCTGCTACGCATTACCAAAGAAGCGGCTTCCAGAGGGCTTACAAGCTAATTCCACCAAGGCTAATGCTGCTACCAATGCGCTAGCACCTGGAGTTACTGTCCTGGACATTTGTCTGGCAGCTACGTGGCCTTCATTACATACATTCACGAAATGCTACTGCCTCGACAACCAGGCTTGATGAGAGGAGCATTTTGCCCACTTGGTTCTGCATGACTTTTGTCTGATCTAGGTCTCAGACCCACTATTTGGGGAGCTACTGCTGTGGTATCTATTCACAAGGTGAGAAATCTGCTGTTAGAAGTATCCATCGGAAGAACAAATTACTTATCTCTGGTAATGATCTTTCTGGTGGATTCCTCACAACCTTCCCACCGTTAGGACCCTATTAGGGCACTACGGTTTTATATATGTTGCACCAAAGAACATCAAATGTACGATAGCTCCTTGGGGAGGGGTCTCTGTGATAAAGAATGGCAAGGCAGTGCAAAAACGGACTATCTCCCATTGAATTGCTCTCTGCATAAAGATCTGCTACGCATTACCAAAGAAGCGGCTTCCAGAGGGCTTACAAGCTAATTCCACCAAGGCTAATGCTGCTACCAATGCGCTAGCACCTGGAGTTACTGTCCTGGACATTTGTCTGGCAGCTACGTGGCCTTCATTACATACATTCACGAAATGCTACTGCCTCGACAACCAGGCTTGATGAGAGGAGCATTTTGCCCACTTGGTTCTGCATGACTTTTGTCTGATCTAGGTCTCAGACCCACTATTTGGGGAGCTACTGCTGTGGTATCTATTCACAAGGTGAGAAATCTGCTGTTAGAAGTATCCATCGGAAGAACAAATTACTTATCTCTGGTAATGATCTTTCTGGTGGATTCCTCACAACCTTCCCACCTCTCTGTTCTGTGAACTGAGCTTTTGTCCATCTGAAAGGTCTCAATCTAGGGACGTACACAGTGGTTGTGCCAGTTTTGCCATGTGCTCTGCGTCTGAGGGCGCAGACCGCATCAGAAAGTAACATACATTGGTGCATATAGGTGGAGCTTATGTGCAGCTCCGCTCGTCACTTTCAGAGTGGAATGGTGTCTGGGCAGAGCCGCACACCTCCACCTACCTACTGCTTTGAAGTTTCCGGACCCAGTCTGATGCCTAGGGAATATTCACAAGGGTAAATAAAATGTCCACCAGAAAGTACGTTACCAAAGGTAAGTAACTTGTTCATTTATGACAGACATATGGCACACCTGAAGCTGTCTTAATGGAATTAAATCTGTAAAACTTTAAGCATTTCATTTAGAAATAAACAAAATGAGGAGTTTCTTTTTGTAATAGATATTATGGTTAGTGCTCCAGAAAGCTAAAATGAGGACACATTTTCTATGAGTTCTCAAATATCTTTTTCGGCCATTTCAGTAAAACATTGTGAAAGGCTGAGAGAAAAGTGTACTTCCAGCGGCAGTCTGTCAGTTAACTCCTAATAATCAATTGCAGCGTCACCACAGAGTTCTAAAGAACAACTGGAGAGCTAATATTTTTTATTCAAGATGAAAGCGAGGCACTCTTGAATTCCATTTTGTTAGACCAGGTGCTGTTAAATTTAAAGCCTTTCCTTAGGAGTAGGCTGAAGTAAATGAATATTCATATATCTGAAAGAGACACGTTAGTGACAGGTTCCTTACCTTAGAATATCCCCAGGCGTCAGGCTGGATCCGGAAAGTTTTTGCGTAGCAGTACCCTTGCGCGTCGGTAGGTGGCGTAGTGCGGCTCCGCGTCCGTCGTCGTGACTTTTTGTCCCAGCTTTCGAGTCGTTTCGACTCCAAGGCGTCAGTAGGGATGCCGGGCTTCAAGCCATGCGAGGTCTGTAATCGCATGATGTCGATCACGGATCCGCACCGAGAGTGTCTCTTCTGCCTGGGGCGGCCACGACCCCAAGTCGTGCCCCGAGTGTCGGTCCCTCGCCCCGAAGGCTTTGCGAGAGCGGTCTCGAAAGCTTCTCGAGGCCCAGCACTCGGCTCCGCGCCGCTCGAGGTCCCGGTCCCGGGAGAGGTCGAGGGGCCGGTCGCGGAGCCGTCGTCATTCGTCGGGGTCGAAGTCTTCGTCTTCAGGTAAGGCGAAGCACAAGAGGTCTAAGAAGCGTCGCTCTAAGACCTCCCCTCGCCGGTCTCACGACTCGGCTGAGGGTCCTGTTGGTACCGCCCCCGCGGCTCTGGGAGTACCCGATCAGCCGACGCCAGCCTACCCGCCTGTTCCGGGTCCGACGTCGACTCCGGCCGACATCCAAAACTTCTTGTCGGCCATGGCTCGCATCTTCGGGCCTAAGGGTTACCCTGGTGCGCCTTCGGGCCCCAGTGGGGGTCCTCCCTCGGCACCACCGGCGGCTCCGGCCCCGGTGTCTCCGGCGCCGCAGGACCCGCTCGGATCCAGGCCTGGATCCCGGTCGACGCCGGTTGACCTAACCACACCTCCACCGGCGCCGACCTCCCCGGTACCACTCACGGCGCCATCCGAGGTCCTGGGCGACGCCGTCCCCAGGTTCTCCCCGGAACCGGACACGGAGCCGGATCGACGCCGATTCCGACGCCGATGGGACTTTTCTTCCCTCATGTCCGCCCTCCATACTTTTCACCTGTTTTGGAGGTCGAGGAGGACTGGGAGGGGTCGGAAGACCCTCTCACAGCTCAGTGTGAGCCTTGTCAGGACTGGGCAGAGGAACTGGGTGATGCCAGTGGCCTGGACACCTCTCCAGACCTTGGCATGCTGTCTCCTCCTTCCGTGGCTACGGAGGAGGGAGCAAGCTATGCAACGGTGTTGCGTAGGGCGGCCGCGGCCTTGCGCCTCGAGCTTCCTACGGTGGCTGTCAGGACTAACCTCCTGACGGAAGTGCTTCAGCCGGCGGCTACCTCTTCGGAGCCACTGCTGCCGTTCAACGATACACTTTCTGACGTTCTTTTGGGCACTTGGTCCAGGCCCACCACAGGGGCTCCTGTGGACAGGAACGTAGCCCGACGCCATCGCCCGGCCCTGGGCGACCCCTTGTTCCTCTCCCAACACCCCACCCCCGAGAGCTTGGTTGTTCACGCCTCTGCCTCTCAGAGCGCCTTCCCTACGGCTCCGCCGGACAGGGAATCCAAAAAGCTGGAACAATTTGGGAAGAAGATTTTTTCTTCCTCCAGTGCTGGCTTGCGGTCCGTGAACACCGCTTGCCTTTTGGGCCGTTATTCCCACTCTCTGTGGGATTCGGTGGCGCAAGTGCTGCCTAAGTGTCCTGAGGAGGTCCAGACACTACTCACCCGTGTTATTGCAGACGGGAGAGACGCGGCGAAGTTCACCATTCGATTTGGCCTAGACACCGCTGACTCGCTGGGCAGATCGCTTGCTACGACATTGGCGCTGCGCCGTCACGCCTGGCTGAGGACCACTGGTTTCTCGGGCGATGTCCAAAACACCCTTATGGACATGCCCTTCGATGGTATCCGCCTTTTTGGCAATAAGGCAGACAGCGCGCTGGAGCGCTTTAAGGACTCGCGGGCTACGGCCAAGTCCTTGGGCCTTTCCGCCTCGCGCCCTCCGCAGCAGTCAGCTTTTCGACCCTTTCGTGGCCACGGAAGGGGCGCCCAGTCACATCCATTGCCCAGCCACCGGCCCGCGCAGCAAGCGCCTTCGCGTGGCCGAGGACGTGGCTCCTGCCGAGGCGGGTCGGTTAACCAGCGTGCGGGTCAGGCCACCATCTCCGCCCCGTCCGCGGCCTCCAAGCCCTCCTAGTCCATCCTTTCAGGTCCACAGCACGTCAGTGGGGGGCAGGGTCCGCCATCACCTTCCCCACTGGCGTACCATCACATCGGACAGGTGGGTCTTGGACATTGTCCGAAGGGGCTACTCCCTCCCCTTCGAGACTACCCCCCCAGCCATGCCACCTCAATGCCACCGCATGTCGGGGGATCATTTGGTGCTGCTTCGAAAGGAAGTTGCGGCCCTCTTGGCCAAGGGGGCCATCGAGCGCGTTCCGACCCCAGAAGTAGGGCGTGGTTGTTATTCCCACTACTTTCTGGTGCCCGACAAGGAGGACATGCGTCCTATCTTGGACCTCCGGAACGTCAATCGCTTCCTCGGGAAGGAGAAGTTCAAGATGCTCACCCTAGCTCAGGTCTTGACTGCCCTCGACCCTGGAGACTGGATGGTAGCGTTGGACTTGCAGGACGCATATTTTCACATCCCCGTCCTGCCGGCCCACCGGCGTTACCTGCGGTTCACGGTAGGCCTCGAGCACTTTCAGTTCACCGTGCTCCCCTTTGTCCTTACCAGCGCCCCTCGGGTGTTCACGAAAGTGATGGCGGTGGTCACAGCTCATCTGCGCCGGGCAGGGGTTCCAGTCTTCCCCTACCTCGACGACTGGTTGCTGAAGGCGGGCTCGTCCCAGGCAGTCGTCTCCCACCTCCAGACTACGGCCGGACTCCTGCACTCGCTGGGGTTCTCCATCAACGTGCCGAAGTCGCACCTGATTCCTTCTCCACAGCTCCTTTTCATCGGAGCAGTTCTGGACACAACGCAGTTTCGGGCCTATCCTCCCGAACGGCGAGTCCAGGATATTCAGGCTATGATTCCGATCTTTCAGCCTCTATCCTGGGTTTCGGTACGGATGACCCTGAGGCTGCTGGGCCTCATGGCCTCCTGCATCCTGCTGGTCGATCATGCCAGATGGCATAGGCGGGCTCTGCAGTGGGACCTGAAGTTCCAGTGGGCGCAGCATCAGGGGAACCTGTCAGATTACGTCCAGATCTCGGAGGGAACTGCACGGCAGTTGCAGTGGTGGCTCTCGAACCGGCAGTGGGTCACGGGCAGATCCCTCTCCCTTCCCCAGCCAGAGCACACAGTTGTGACGGATGCGTCCCTTCTGGGATGGGGCGGTCACATGGGAGAGGCGGAGATCAGAGGCCTCTGGTCTCCGGCGGAGTCCCGGCTCCATATCAACCTTCTGGCGCTCCGGGCGATCCGACTTGCACTCAAGGCATTCCTTCCCTCTGTCAAAGGGAAGGTAGTGCAGGTGTTCACAGACAACACCACCGCCATGTGGTACTGCAACAAACAAGGTGGGATGGGGTCGTGGACCCTTTGTCAGGAGGCTCTGCATCTCTGGACATGGCTGGAACATCAGGGCATATCCCTGATGGTTCAACACCTGGCAGGTTCTCTGAACGCCAGGGCGGACGAACTCAGCCGCAGGTGCATGATGGATCACGAATGGCGTCTTCACTCGGAGGTGGCGCAAGGACTCTTTCTACAGTGGGGAGAGCCTTGGTTAGATCTATTCGCCACCGAAGAGAACGCGCAATGTCATCAGTTCTGCACGTTGGAATTTCCAAGGCGGCACTCGCTCGGCGACGCTTTTCGTCGCGGTCTGTTGTACGCCTTTCCGCCTATACCACTTCTACCCAGAGTGTTGAAGAAGATTCGGCGCGACCGGGCCCAAGTCATCCTTGTGGCTCCGGACTGGGCTCGAAGAGTTTGTTATCCCGAGCTACTCAGTATGAGCGTCGATCCCCCGATCCGTCTGCCTCTTCGGGAGGATCTTCTGTCGCAGCAGCTGGGGACGGTCCTCCACCCAAACCTGTCCAGTCTCCACCTCCTTGCATGGAGATTGAGCGGCGGCAGTTGATTCCTTTCGACTTGCCTCCCGAAGTTTGTGATGTGATTCTAGCAGCCAGGCGTCCCTCCACTAAGGTGGTATACGCCTGCAGGTGGAACAAGTTTGTGGCATGGTGCACAGCAAAGGCTGTGAATCCCCTTTCTGCCCCTCTTTCTGAGGTTCTTCTGTTCCTTCTTTCTCTGGCCCAACAGGGTTCTGCCCTGGGTACCATCAAGGGCTACCTTTGTGCAATCTCGGCCTTCTTCAGGCTCCCTGATCAGCCCTCCCTTTTCAAGTCCCCTGTTGTTAACAGGTTTCTTAAAGGCATTACACACCTCTTCCCTCCTGTTCCGTTTGTGATGCCTCAGTGGGACTTGAACTTGGTTCTTACCTTTTTAATGTGCGCTCCCTTTGAGCCTCTACATAACTGTCCTCTTGGTCTTCTCACTCTGAAGACAGCCTTTCTGGTGGCTATCACCTCCGCTCGGCGGGTGAGTGAGCTCCAGGCTCTTTTGTGCAAGCCCCCCTTTCTGTCTGTCCATCCAGACAAGGTTGTTCTTAGGACGCGTCCGTCCTTCTTGCCAAAGGTGGTTACTGCCTTCCACATCGGGCAGACCATCACTTTGCCCACCTTCTTTCCGCCTCCGCATCCTTCTAGATAGGAAGAGAGGCTCCACCGTCTGGACCCAAAACGTGCGATTTCATTTTATCTCAACCGCACACAGCAGTTCCGGGTGGATGACCAGCTCTTTGTTGGCTACGTGGGCGCCAAAAAAGGTCGGGCGGTACACAAGAGGACCATCTCCCGCTGGGTAATCTTGTGTATCAAAGCCTGCTATTCTTTGGCTAAGAAGGAGCCCCCTGTTGGGCTACGTGCCCATTCTACCAGGGCGACAGCTGCTACCACGGCTTGAGGCCGCGGTGTTCCGCTACAGGATATATGTCAGGCAGCTACGTGGGCCACGCTGCACACGTTTACCAAGCATTACTGCCTTGACAGCCAAGTCCGGAGGGACGGCTTCTTTGGCCGCTCTGTCCTCCGGGACTTCCTTGTCTGAATCTGTTCGCAGACCCACCACCGGGGTTGGTATTGCTGGGGTATCTATTCTAAGGTAAGGAATCTGTCACTAACGTGTCTCTTTCAGATGCACAAGTTACTAACTTGTGTAACGATATATCTGTAAGAGACAGTAGTTAGTGACAGATTCCTTACCTCTCCACCCATCCTCCCCGTTCTGCGAACTGATTTCTAGGGGTAAGGACATCCCTTTCAGGGCCCTAGTATTTTTTCAGTCACCAATGTCAGCTTCTTGCATGGCTCTGCGTTCCTGGCGCGGAAAGTCGTGTACAGAACTGACGTCCGCATGCAGGGGCGGCGTCTAAGTACTGGCCGCGACGTCATCCCGGCGATCCCGACGCCGACGACGGACGCGGACCTGCACGACGCCGCCTACCGACGCGCAAGGGTACTGCTACGCAAAACTTTCCGGATCCAGCCTGACGCCTGGGGATATTCTAAGGTAAGGAATCTGTCACTAACTACTGTCTCTTACAGATATATCGTTACACAAGTTAGTAACTTGTGCATCAAGGCCTGCTATTCTTTGGCTAAGAAGGAGCCCCCTGTTGGGCTGCGTGCCCATTCCACCAGGGCGACAGCTGCCACCACGGCTTTGGGGTGTGGTGTCCCATTGCAGGACATTTGTCAGGCAGCTACGTGGGCCTCGCTGCACACGTTTACCAAGCATTACTGCCTTGACAGCCAAGTCCGTAGAGACGGCTTCTTTGGCCGTTCTGTTCTCCGAGACTTCCTCGTCTGATCTTTGTTCGCAGACCCACCACCGGGGTTGGTATTGCTGGGGTATCTATTCTAAGGTAAGGAATCTGTCACTAACGTGTCTCTTTCAGATGCACAAGTTACTAACTTGTGTAACGATATATCTGTAAGAGACAGTAGTTAGTGACAGATTCCTTACCGCCCCACCCATCCTCCCCGTTCTGCGAACTGATTTCTAGGGTTAAGGACATCCCTTTCAGGGCCCTAGTTTTCAGACACCAGTGTCCTTTTCTTGCATGGCTCTGCGTTTCTGGCGCGGAAAGTAGTGTACAGAACTGACGCCAGCGCGCATGGGCGGCGTCTAAGTACTGGCCGCGACGTCATCCCGGCGATCACGACGCCGACGACGGACGCGGAGCCGCACAACGCCGCCTACCGACGTGCAGGGGTACTGCTACGCAAAACTTTCCGGATCCAGCCTGACGCCTGGGGATATTCTAAGGTAAGGAATCTGTCACTAACTACTGTCTCTTACAGATATATCGTTACACAAGTTAGTAACTTGTGCGTTAATGCAGGTATGAAACCAGAGGGTTAAAAATGCGAGGGGAGGTATGTTTTTAGTTAGTTGAGACATAATATATTTTTAAACGGGCTAAACTTGGTTCAGGAGAGAGTTTTACTGAAGTACAGCATCCACTTTCCACATGTGTTTACCTTTGGCCATGCAGAGTGGGGGTTGACCGCAGGGCTTCGCGTGTGATCAGGCCGTTCACCGCCCCTCCATGACGACCTAACACCCTACTTGCTCAGTTTTGAGCCTTTCACAGCAATGGTTCACTAATGGTTCTATTGTTCATTGATTTTATTTGGTCAGCTCTCCCCAAGTTACCTACCCCCACTGAACCCCTCCTTTGTGTAAATAAAAGGAAAAGGACATCCTTCTTCAGAAGTGCTTCACTTCTGAAATATCCAATTTCTTTTGCATCTTTTGAACGCTTTAAAACGTCCAATTTAGATAGATGCATTTCTCCTCATTTATAAACCTTATGATGTCATTTAACATGTCACGAGTGATGTAATATGTGAGAATCCAAAAATCTCTTTCTGTCCTCATGCACACTTTTTTCACAGTTTTTATGCTTTTGTTCAACAGATTGTCCTAATCTTTTTTGTTTAATGTGCAATAACCGGCGAAACCCACTGATCAGTGGTTTTGAATTATATATGGGATACAGTGCCCCCTGCCAAACATTATAAGGATATTGCAAGTCACCGAGGAGTTCCGTGACTGTATAGAGGAATGAAGCCGACAGTCGAGTTCCTTTATTAAGGTTCTGAAACTCCTAGGTGATTTGAAATATCCTTATAATGTATGGCAGGGAATACTTTATTCCTTATAACACATGGTCACACCATCACCTTTCCCATAAACCACTTGAATTCTTGGTGCATAGTTCTTTCATATGAAAGAGAGAGCATGTTTGCAAACATGAAGAATAAAAATAGAATCTCTAGTGCAAAATGTAACACATCAAAAAGCGGTCATATATTTGTTGCAAAAAGATATTATAATCAACTGAGTCCGGTCACGCCTCCAGAGACTATCCCTACGCCGGTCACGTGTACGGTGAGAGCATGGCAACGTATTGCCAAGCGTATGCACACGGCCATGGTATATTCCCCTCTCCTACCTTTGGTCTACCACCCTAAGATGCCAGTATTACAAGAAAGAGCTTTCAAAAAAACTAAAGCAAAGTTCAACATTACCTGCTGGGGTGATCTCTATTTAAATGGCAAATTTTGTACCCCACAGCAGTTGTTTGCTAGTGCGACACCCTCTCCCATGGACACCTTTCTTTACGTCAGACTCCGTCAAGGCATAAAAGAATACACTCCCCCCGTATCCACAAGTCCTTCCCCCGCTACATTCAATACTGTGCAGTGATGCCGTCTCACATCTGGTAGCGACATTATATCATAGCCTGTATACCATTCCGATTTCAGCCCAATGCCCTGCTAGAGACAGGTGGACCGCTGACATAGCTCAGGACATAACTGATAAACAGTGGGGCTATTGCTGTACACAGACAGAGCGAATTTCGTCCAGCAGCCGCCTGCGCGTTACACATTACAAATTCCTGCACCGCACTTACTATACCCCTGCCAAAATGTACAGGTACGAACTGCGCGATAACGATAAATGCGACAGGTGCGGCGTAGAAGCGGCAGACTTCCTGCATCTCGCGTGGGAATGTGGCCCTATACAGGCATATTGGCGACAAGTATTTCACACTTTAGAACATATGACATCACTACAGTTACAGGTTTCTCCCCTGCTGGCGCTGCTAGGTTACACAGAAGATATCAGTGTAGCACATCGACGATTTGTTTCATTTGGTCTCCTACTGGCCAAACGGAGAATAGCATGTAGATGGGGACGGGGCAGGGCGCCCAAATTTAAGGACTGGATCAATGACATGATATTTTGGCAGGAACAGACATTCACATACGCTGAGCTCCTCCCTCTTACTTCGCGCCCTAAGGATATATGGGATCCCCTCAAAACATATCTACTTGCACACCCTGTCGATGCCCCGCACATGACACACTCGCCCTAAAACGAGAAAGGCCTGCATGATTCAAATAACGCTAATCTACACTCCTAGCGCACATTGTATTAACAGCTGCAAAATTCTACTTAATTCGACGAATTGGCTTGATTGTTATGGGGAAATTACTGTATATGACTGATGTAATACTGTGTACTGCTAGTTATGCAGTTTTGGAAGCTGCTATGTATCTATATGTGTATATTTAAACTGGATGAGCATGTATCTACCCAAGTATCTGCTGTATCTGATGCATCTGCAAGTATCTGCTGAGTTGGGTTTATGTTTAATAAATTTTAAAATAAAAACAATAAAAAAGAAGATATAATCAGTTAATACAAGTCAGTCTACATGCCAGGCTCTGCAGCCAAACCCCTGTCGGCCGTACAGGGTGAGGGTTTGGCTTTACCTGTAGTAATAAGATAGTACTTCATGAAAAAAAAAGAAAAACTAGAAATTCCCTGAAAAAACAAAGGTTAACGTAAAGTCCTAGTTGAAATGATCAGTAACATTTTAAACTAAAACAAAAACACAGAAATTCAACAGTTACAGTTATCTCAAGTAATTATAACCTATTTTCCAAGGTAACTGTAACTTGCGCCCTCTGCATGCACTGCTAATTACCCCACATATTACATCACTCTTGACATCATTGATAATATCACTGCTACATGTGCAACAAAATTATTGATGAGAAAACTGTGCATGGTGGGCGGGAGAGTTATAGTTACCTTAGGGCAGGAGTTATAGTTACTTGACATAACTATAACTGGTGAATTTCAGTTTTTTTAATTTTTAGTTTTAACGTTACGTTTTTACTTAACATTTCATCTAACTATAACTTTACTTTAACCGTTGTTTTTTAAGTGAATATATAAATAGATAGATAGGTAGATAGAAGTTTTCAGCTAGTCGTCTGCATTTGTTGATCTGCTGTGACAATCACATTTTAATTCTACCAAATAAAGCATACAACACAAGGAAATGGGTCAACCTAACGTCTGTGAGTCACAAAATTATGCCCTTTCACAAGGAGCACATCCATACACAAAGTAGGTCTTTTCAGTGCCAGAGACTAATAAAACACTATGTGCCTTTTGGGATCAAAAATTAGTTTTGCTTTTTTATTTATCAATTAGAGAGGGCTACATTCAATGATAACATTTTACCAAAACCATGATAAGACAAGTATTGACAAAGCCAAAAGGCTGACGGCCAACTCTAGACATTCTTTTTCAACCGTTTTCTATTGCATATTTCAGCAGCAGAGTTTCAACTTGCTTTGGGGCCTTTTGGGATTTAGTCACTCATTTATACCTTAAATAGATTTTATATATGATGTAATAGTCTGAATAGCTACTTTTGAAAAGATCCTCTAGCATATTGATCTTTGTATCTTTTTATATTTACCAGTTCTGGACGACAACTAAGTGAAGTGTTTGTTCAGCTGCCCTCTCGTAAAGAATTACCAGAGTATTATGAATTAATACGGAAACCTGTTGACTTTAAAAAAATAAAGGTAAGTGTACTTTTTGTGACGCCTCTTACATGAAAAGCTTTGATTTTCACAATATTTTTGCAAGTGTTCTTTAATGAGCCATGCTTTTGTAATATAGCACTCAAGAAACTTTAACAAGCAATTATCGTAGAGTGTTTGATGAATCCTGCATATTAAAATATCTTGTTTTTATTTGTTAAGAGAATATCCGCCTAGGTTCTTGGCACTGCAAGGGCATACTGATATACAATAAGCATTGGGCAGAATGGTTGCCTCGTCGGTAGCATTACGACGCTATGCCTGGTTGAGGACTTCTGGCTTTTCAGGGGGATGTCCAATCCCTTTGATGGCACTTGCCTTTTTGGCGACAAGGCAGACTCTGCGCTTGAGCACTTCAAGGAATCTCGAGCTACGGCCAGATCCTTGGGCCTCACAGCTACCATCCATCCCCCTCAGTCTGTTTTTCTTCCCTTTCGTGGCTACGGAAGGGGCACCCAGCCACATCTTATCCAGCCCAGCCACTGAGTCATGCAAGCTGTCCAGCCTCTGCATGGCCGTGGATGTGGGACCCAACGCCCTCGTGGGTCAGGGAGCCAGCGGACGGGCCAGTCCACCCTTTTCCCCCCTCTCCCACTGCCCCCAAACCCTCCTAGCTTGATGTTTCAGACCCATCATCGGGCAGTCGGAGGCAGGATTCGCCATCATCTCCTCCGCTGGCAGTCCATCACGTCAGACAGGTGGGTTCTGCAGATAGTCCGAAGGGGCTACTCCCTCCCCTACGAGACTACCCCCTCCATGCCACCCTCCTACGACCGTATGTCGGAGGATCATTTGGCGCTTCTCCATGAGCAAGTTACAGCTCTCTTGGCCAAGGGGCCGTAGAGAGGATCCCTGTGCCAGAAGTAGGACGTGGTTGTAATTCCCATTACTTAACGGTGCCCACAAAGGACAAAGGCCTGAGTCTTATCCCAGACCTCCAGACCCTCAACTTCTTCCTTCGGAAGGAGAAGTTCAAAATGCCCACTTTTTTCCAAGCCCTTTCTGCCCTCGACCTAGGATGGTAGCAATGGACTTGCAGGATGCTTATATCCATATCCCCGTCCTGTCTGCCCACAGACGTTACTTACGGTTCACGGTGGTCCACGAACACTTTCAGTTCATCGTACTCGCCTTTGGCCTTACCAGTGCCCCTCGAGTGTTCACAAAAGTGATGGCGGTGGTCGCAGCTCATCTGCGCAGATTAGGGGTGCCAGTCTTCCCCTAACTTGACGACTGGATGTTGAATGCGGGCTCGCCCCAGGCTCTCGTCTCCCATCTCCTGACTACGGCGGACCTCCTGCACTCGCTGGGGTTCACTGTCAACATGCCTAAGTCACACCTGACTCCCTCTAAAACGCTCCCTTTCATTGGGGCGATTCTGGACACAGTGCAGTATGGGCCTATCCTCCCAAGCAGAGAGTCTGGGATATTCGGACTATGATACCGATGTTTCAACCTCATGGCCTCCTGCATCCTGCTAGTTGATCATGCCAGATGGCATATGCAGGCTCTGCAGTTAGACCTGAAGTTCCAGTGGGCGCAGCATAAGGGGAATCTTTCAGACTACATTCAGATATCGGAGGGAACTGCGCACCAACTGCAGTGGTGGCTAACGAACCAAATCTGAAAGAGACACGTTAGTGACAGATTCCTTACCTTAGAATATCCCCAGGCGTCAGGCTGGATCCGGAAAGTTTTTTGCGTAGCAGTACCCCTGCGCGTCGGTAGGCGGCGTCGTGCGGCTCCGCGTCCGTCGTCGGCGTCGTGATCGCCGGGATGACGTCGCGGGCAGTACTTAGGCGCCGCCCCTGCGCGCTGACGTCAGTTCTTCTTTTTCCGCGCCAGCAAGCGCAGATCCGGGAAGAGCAGTGCCCTGGTCATTTTTTGACCAAACTTTTTGGTGAATTTTTCACTGTTTTTTCTTCAATCGACTTCAAGGTGTCGTAGGGATGCCCGGGTTTAAACGTTGCGGCGCCTGTGCTCGGATGATGTCCATCACAGACCCGCATTGGGAGTGTCTCTTCTGCCTCGGCCGAGGCCATGACACGGAGTCTTGTTCCGACTGCCGGGCCCTCAACCCGAAAGCTTTGCGAGAGCGGTCTCGAAAGCTCCTCAAGGCCCGGCATTCGGCTCCGCGCAAGCCCCGGTCGCGTGAGAGGTCCAGGGGTCGATCGCGGAGTCCACACCGGTGGTCGGCATCGAAGTCTTCTTCGTCCGGTAAGTCAAAACACAAAAAGTCCAAAAAGCATCGTCGCTCTAGGACTTCGCCTCGCCGGTCTCGCGACTCGGCTGAGGCCCCTCCCGGCACCGTCCCCGCCCCCGCGGCCCCGGACATGCCTGTGGAGTCGCCCCCGCAATACCCGTCCTTCCCGGGTTCGGGGGCGGATCCGGCCCAAGTACAGGAATTCCTGTCGGCCATGGCCCGCCTCTTCGGGCCTCAAGGTCCCTCTGGTGCGCCTTCGGGCCCCGCGAGCCCTGATGGGGTTGCTCTGGCGTCGCCGACGGCTCCGGCCCCGGCGTCGCCCGTGCCTCCAGCCTCGATCCCTGCTCCACAACCCCCATCGACGCCGGTCGACCTAACGACACCTCCGCCGGCGCCGATGTCTCCGGTGCTGTTCTCGACGCCGCCTGGGGCTCCGGGCGGCGTCGTCCCCCAGTTCCTTCCGGCTCCGGACATGGACCCGGACCGACGTCGCTCGACGCCGGTTCCGGCGCCGATGAGACCTTGGGTCCCAAATGTCCCTCCTCCCCCTTATTTTGAACCAAAGGAGGACCAGGAGGACTGGGAGGGGTCTGATGACCATCTGGCACAACAGTGTCAGTACGATGAGGACTGGACAGAGGGTCTAGGGGATGCCAGTGGTCTAGATACTTCCCCTGACACTGGCATGCTGTCTCCTCCCGTGGCTACGGAGGAGGGAGCCAATTTTGCAACGGTGTTGCGTAGGGCGGCTGGAGCCTTACATCTCCAACTCCCTACTGTGGCGGTCAAGACTAATCTCTTGACAGAGGTGCTTCAGCCGGCAGCCTCCTCTCCGGAGACTGTGCTGCCGTTTAACGATGCCCTCACTGACGTTCTTTGGGCGCCTGGTCCAAGCCCAACACAGGGGCTCCTGTGGATAGGAACGTGTCCCGACGCCATCGCCCAGCTCCGGGCGACCCCCTGTTTCTCTCTGTCCACCCCACCCCTGAGAGCTTGGTTGTCCAAGCCTCCGCTTCCCAAACCGCCTTCCCTACCGCCCTCCGGATAGGGAATCCAAACGCCTGGATCAATTTGGGAAGAAGGGTTTTTCTTCCTCCAGTGCTGGCTTGCGGTCCATCAACACCGCTTGTCTTTTGGGTCGATATACCCACTCCTTGTGGGATTCGGTGGCGAATGTTTTGCCCCAGTGTTCTGAGGAGGTCCAGACACTGCTTTCCCGCGCCATTGCGGAAGGAAGGGATGCGGCCAAATACACAATACGATGTGGCCTTGATACCGCCGACTCGCTGGGCAGGTCTATTGCAACGACGGTGGCGCTACGACGCCATGCCTGGCTGAGAACCACTGGTTTTTCAGGGGATGTCCAGAATACTCTCATGGACATGCCCTTTGATGGAGTCGGTCTTTTGGGTCCAAAGCAGACCATGCGTTGGAGCACTTTAAGGACTCACGGGCTACTGCCAAGTCCCTGGGCCTTTCTGCTACACGCCCTCCGCTGACTTCTGCTTTTCGCCCCTATCGTGGCCACGGTAGGGGCGCCCTTCACGTCAGCAGCCCAGCCACCGGCCCGCGCAGAAGGCGTCTTCGCGTGGCCGAGGACGTGGATTCCGCCGTGGCGGATCGGGCAACCAGCGTGCGGGTCAGGCCACCACCTCCAACCCGTCCGCGGCCTCCAAACCCTCCTAGTCCCTCCTTTCAGGTGCACAGCACGCCAGTAGGGGGCAGGGTCCGCCATCACCTTCCCCACTGGCGTGCCATCACCTCGGACAGGTGGGTCTTGGACATTGTCCGAAGGGGCTACTCCCTCCCCTTCGAGTCCACCCCCCAGCCATGCCACCTCAATTCCACCGCATGTCAGGGGATCACTTGGTACTTCTGCAGAAGGAAGTCACGGCCCTCTTGGCCAAGAGGGCCATCGAGCATGTTCCGACCCCAGAAGTAGGGCGTGGATGCTACTCCCACTACTTCCTGGTGCCCAAAAGGACAAGGAGGACATGCGTCCTATCTTGGACCTCCGGAACGTCAATCGCTTCCTCCGGAAGGAGAAGTTCAAGATGCTCACCCTAGCTCAGGTCTTGACTGCCCTCGACCCTGGAGACTGGTTGGTAGCGTTGGACTTGCAAGACGCATATTTCCACATCCCCGTCCTGCCGGCCCACCGGCGTTACCTTCGGTTCACGGTAGGCCCCGAGCATTTTCAGTTCACCGTGCTCCCCTTTGGCCTTACCAGTGCCCCTCGGGTGTTCACAAAAGTGATGGCGGTGGTCGCAGCTCATCTGCGCCGGGCAGGGGTTTCAGTCTTCCCCTACCTCGATGACTGGCTGCTGAAGGCGGGCTCGTCCCAGGCAGTTGTCTCCCACCTCCAGACTACGGCCGAACTCCTGCACTCGCTGGGGTTCTCCATCAATGTGCCGAAGTCGCATCTGATTCCTTCTCCACAGCTCCTTTTCATCGGAGCAGTTCTGGACACGACGCAGTTTCGGGCCTATCATCCCGAACGGCGAGTCCGGGATATTCAGGCTATGATTCCGATCTTTCAGCCTTTATCCTGGGTTTCGGTACGGATGACCCTGAGGCTGCTGGGCCTCATGGCCTCCTGCATCCTGCTGGTCAATCATGCCAGATGGCAAATGCGGGCTCTGCAGTGGGACCTGAAGTTCCAGTGGGCGCAGCACCAGGGCAACCTGTCCGATCACGTCCAGATCTCGGAGGGAACTGCAAAACAGTTGCAGTGGTGGCTCTCGAACCGGCAATGGGTCATGGGCAGATCCCTCTCCCTTCCCCAGCCAGAGCACACAGTTGTGACGGACGCGTCCCTTCTGGGATGGGGCGGTCACATGGGAGAGGCGGAGATCAGAGGCCTCTGGTCTCCGGCGGAGTCCCGGCTCCATATCAACCTTCTGGAGCTCCGGGCGATCCGACTTGCACTCAAGGCATTCCTTCCCTCTGTCAAAGGGAAGGTAGTGCAGGTGTTCACAGACAACACCACCGCCATGTGGTACTGCAACAAACAAGGCGGGGTGGGGTCGTGGACCCTTTGTCAGGAGGCTCTGCGCCTCTGGACATGGCTGGAACATCAGGGCATGTTCCTGATGGTTCAACACCTGGCAGGTTCCCTGAACGCCAGGGCGGACGAACTCAGCCGCAGGTGCATGATGGATCACGAATGGCGTCTTCACTTGGAAGTGGCGCAAGGACTCTTTCTACAGTGGGGAGAGCCTTGGTTAGATCTATTCGCCACCGAAGAGAACGCGCAATGTCATCAGTTCTGCGCGTTGGAATTTTCAAGGCGGCACTCGCTCGGCGACGCTTTTCGTCACGAGTGGAGTTGCGGTCTATTGTACGCCTTTCCGCCTATACCACTTCTACCCAGAGTGTTGAAGAAGATTCGGCACGACCGGGCCCAAGTCATTCTTGTGGCTCCGGACTGGGCTCGAAGAGTTTGGTATCCCGAGCTACTCAATATGAGCGTAGATCCCCCGATCCGTCTGCCTCTTCGGGAGGATCTTCTGTCGCAGCAGCAGGGGACGGTCCTCCACCCGAACCTGTCCAGTCTACACCTGCTTGCGTGGAGATTGAGCTGCGGCAGTTGATTCCTTTCGACTTGCCTCCCGAAGTTTGTGATGGGATTCTGGCAGCCAGGCGTCCCTCCACTAAGGTGGTATACGCCTGCAGGTGGAACAAATTTGTGGCATGGTGCACAGCAAAGGCTGTGAATCCCCTTTCTGCCCCTCTTTCTGAGGTCCTTCTGTTCCTTCTCTCTCTGGCCCAACAGGGTTCTGCCCTGGGTACCATCAAGGGTTATCTTTGTGCTATCTCGGCCTTCCTCAGGCTACCTGATCAGCCCTCCCTTTTCAAGTCCCCTGTTGTTAACAGGTTCTTAAAAGGCATTACTCACCTCTTCCCTCCTGTTCCGTTTGTGATGCCTCAGTGGGACTTGAACTTGGTTCTTACCTTTTTAATGTGCGCTCCCTTTGAGCTCTCTACATAACTGTCCTCTTCGTCTTCTGACTCTGAAGACAGCCTTTCTGGTGGCCATCACCTCCGCTCGGCGGGTGAGTGAGCTCCAGGCTCTATCTTGCAAACCTCCCTTTCTGTCTGTTCATCCAGACAAGGTTGTTCTTCGGACGCGTCCGTCCTTCTTGCCAAAGGTGGTTACTGCTTTCCACATTGGGCAGACCATCACTTTGCCCACCTTCTTTCCGCCTCCGCATCCTTCCAGAGAGGAAGAGAGGCTCCACCGTCTGGACCCAAAACGTGCGCTCTCCTTCTATATTGACCGCACAAAACACTTCCGGGTGGATGACCAGCTCTTTGTTGGCTACGTGGGCGCCAAAAAGGTCGGGCGGTGCACAAGAGGACCATCTCCCGCTGGGTTACCTTGTGCATCAAGACCTGCTATTCTTTGGCTAAGAAGGAGCCTCCTGTTGGGCTGCGTGCCCATTCCACCAGGGCAACGGCTGCTACCACGGCCTTGGGCCGCGGTGTTCCGCTGCCGGTTATCTGTCAGGCAGCTACGTGGGCCTCGCTGCACACGTTTACAAAGCATTACTGCCTTGACAGTCAGGTCCGGAGGGACGGCTTCTTTGGCCGTTCTGTCCTCCAGGACTTCCTTGTCTGATCTTTGTTCGCAGACCCACCACCTGGGTTGGTATTGCTGGGGTATCTATTCTAAGGTAAGGAATCTGTCACTAACGTGTCTCTTTCAGATGCACAAGTTACTAACTTGTGTAACGATATATCTGTAAGAGACAGTAGTTAGTGACAGATTCCTTGCCGCCACACCCATCCTCCCCGTTCTGCGAACTGATTTCTAGGGTTAAGGACATCCCTTTCAGGGCCCTAGTATTTTTCAGACACCTATGTCAGCTTCTTGCATGGCTCTGCGTTCCTGGCGCGGAAAGTCGTGTACAGAACTGACGTCAGCGCGCAGGGGCGGCGCCTAAGTACTGCCCGCGACGTCATCCCGGCGATCACGACGCCGACGACGGACGTGGAGCCGCACGACGCCGCCTACCGACGCGCAAGGGTACTGCTACGCAAAAAACTTTCCGGATCCAGCCTGACGACTGGGGATATTCTAAGGTAAGGAATCTGTCACTAACTACTGTCTCTTACAGATATATCGTTACACAAGTTAGTAACTTGTGCGATTGGGTCAGAGACAGATCTCTCTCCCTTTCCCAACCAGATCTGACAGTGGTGATGGATGCGTCACTCCTGGGATGCGGTGGCCACTTGGGAGAGGCGAAGTTCAGAGGTGTCTGGTCTCCGGCGGAGTCCGGTCTCCATATTAACCTTTTGGAGCTCCGGGCAATCAGACTGGCACTGAAGGCATTCGTTCCCCCTCTCAAAGGGAAAGTGGTGCAGGTGTTCACGGACAACACCACCGCCATAAGGTACTGCAACAAACAGGGCAGGGTGGGGTTGTGAACCCTTTGTCAGGAGGCTCTCCGCCTCTGGACATGGTTGGAATATCAGGGCATATCCCTGGTGGTTCACCACTTGGTGGGTTCCCTGAACGCCAGAGCGGACTAACTCAGCCGTCGGTGCCTGGTCGATCATAAATGGCATCTCCATCCAAAGGTGGTACAAAGTCTCTTTCAGCAATGGGGAGAGCCTTGGTTAGATCTATCTGAAAGAGACAATTAGTTATGGATTCCTCACCTTAGAATTTCCCCCAGACGTCAGACTGGACCCGGAGAATTTTTTCTTCAACAGTACCCCTGCGCGTCGGTAGGTGGCGTCGGTCGACTCCGCGTTCTTTGTTGGCGTCGTGGTCGCCGGAATGACGTCTCGGTATCTACTTAGACGCCGCCCCTGCGCGCAGACGTCAATTCTTTCTTTTTCCGCGCCAGCCAGCGCAGATCCGGAGAGAGCGGTACCTCGAGTCACTTTTTGACTTTTTTTTTCGACGTTTTGTCGACTTTTTTTAGAGTCGTTACGACTCCTGGTGCACAGGGATGTCATCTCAGCGGACCGGCTTCAAGCCTTGTGGCTCCTGCCACAAGCTGATGTCCGTGACGGACCCCCATCTTGTGTGCCTCTGGTGCCTGGAGCGCGTACACGACCCGAAGTCGTGCTCTGACTGCCGGGCCATGGCCCCAAAGTCTTTGCGGGAGCGGTCCCGAAAGCTTCTGGTTGGCCCAGCAGTCGGATCCGTGCCGCTCGAGGTCCCAGTCAAGAGTCATCACCACCATTCCTCGTCGAAGTCTTCGGGTAAGTCGAAGCACAAAAAGAAGGCGAAGAAGCACTGTCGCTCTTCGCATTCTCCCCGTCCGTCGGCAGACGGGATGCGAATGGTTGTCGTCCGGCTCCGCCCGCGGAGCCTGTTGGGTCGACTTCAAGCCTCCCTCCCTTTCCGGGAGCCGGAGTGACCCCTGCCCAACGTCGTAGTTTTTTCGAAGCCCTCCATTCTATTTTTGGGCAGCCTGACGCCACTGGCGCGCCTTCTGGCCCCACGGACTCGGCTGGGGGCTCTAGGCCTTCGATGCCGGCGGCTTCGGTGCCGCAGGGATCCAGGCCTTATCCGGATCGGCGCCGGTCGACCTCGTAACACCTCCTCCAGGGCCGAATCCATTGGCGACACCTCCGCCCCCTCCGACGCCGGTTGTGTCCCCAAGTGACGTCGACCCCGGTTTCTCCCTCAATGTGGACATGGAACCAGACCGACGTCGGGACCGGCGCCGACCAGTACTTTTGTACCCCTGTTCTCCCCTGGGGTTCCCTATCGCCCTGAGTGGCTACCATAGGAGGGTGAGGAGGACGGGGAGGGGTCTGTGGACCCTCTGGCAGACCAGTTGGAAGAACCGGACTGGAGAGAGGAGTTTGGTGAGGCCAGTGGTCTGGACACTTCTCCAGACCTTGGCATGCTTTCTCCCCCTACCGTGGCTACGGAGGAGGGTGCATCATATGCAGTGGTGTTGCGTAGGGCGGCTGAGGCCTTAAACCTCGAGCTTCCTACGGTGGTGGTTAGGACTAACCTTCTGACCGATGTGCTTCAACCGGCAGTGGCCTCTTCGGAGCCCTTGCTGCTGTTCAATGAGGCCCTCATGGACATCCTTTTTGGCACTTGGTTTAAGCCCAACACAGGGGCTCCTGTGGATAGGATGATGGCCCGACGCCATCGCCCGGCCCCAGGCGTCCCCATTTTCCTCTCCCAACACCCCACCCTGGAGAGCTTGGTGGTCCAAGCCTCGACTTCCAAGTGCGCATTCCCTACGGCACCACTTGATAGGGAATCCAAGAAGCTGGACCATCGTGGGAAGAAAATGATTTTTTCTTCCAGCTTAGTATTGCGGTGGGTGAACACGGCATGTCTCTTGGGCCGTTACTCCCATTCTGTGTGGGACACGGTCGCGCAGGTGCTGCCACAGTGCCCGGAGGAGGCCCGGGCTGTGCTCTCCTGTGCAGTGGCCGAAGGGAGAGACGCAGCGAAGTTCGCCAAACGGAGTGGGCTGGACACCGCCGATTCGCTAGGCAGGACGATTTCAACGTCAGTAGCCCTACGACGCTACGCCTGGCTGAGGTCCACTGGCTTTTCGGGTGATGTCCAAGCTACACTTTTGGAGATGCCCTTTGATTGCCGTCGCTTTTTTGGCGACAAACCAGACAACGCACTCAAGCGCTTTAAGGACTCCAGGGCTACGGCCAGGTCCTTGGGCCTCGCTTCCACCTCTCGCCCCACGCAGTCTGCTTTTCACCCCTTTCGTGGCTACGGAAGGGGTGCCCCGCCACGCTCCGTCCAGAGCCACAGGCCTGCGCAAGCTGTCCAGCCTCTGCATGGTCAGGGACGTGGGACTCACCGTCGTGGGTCTGGAGGCCAGCGGGCGGGCCAGTCCACCAGCGCCCCCTCTGCAGCAGCCTCCAAGCCCTCCTAGTCTGACCTTTCAGGGCCACCATTCGCCAGTGGGCGGCAGGATTCACCATCCCCTCCCCCAGTGACTCAACATCACGTCGGACAGGTGGGTTTTGCAGATAGTCCGAAGGGGCTACTCTCTCCCCTTCAAGACTACCCCTCCATGCATGCCACCTCAATTCCATCGCATGTCGGAGGATCACTTGGCCCTTCTCCAACAGGAAGTTACGGCTCTCTTGGCCAAGGGAGCCATCGAGCGAGTTCCTGCCCCAGAAGTAGGTCGTGGTTGTTATTCCCACTACTTTCTGGTGCCCAAGAAGGACAAGGGCCTGTGTCCTATCTTGGATCTCAGGAACGTCAATCGCTTCCTCCGGAAGGAGAAGTTCAAAATGTTGACACTGGCTCAGGTACTGTCTGCCCTCGACCCTGGAGACAGGATGGTAGCTTTGGACTTGCAGGACGCTTATTTTCACCTCCCCGTCCTGCCGGTCCATCGGCGTTACCTACGGTTCACGGTAGGCCACGAGTTCTTTCAGTTTACCATGCTCCCATTTGGCCTTACCAGCGCCCCTCGGGTGTTCACGAAAGTGATGACGGTGGTCACAGCTCATCTGCGCAGATCAGGGGTTCCAGTCTTCCCCTATCTCGCCGACTGGCTGTTGAAGCCTGGCTCGCCCCAGGCTGTCGTCTCCCACCTCCAGACTATGGCTGACCTCCTGCATTCGCTGGGGTTTGCCATCAAAGTGCCGAAGTCACACCTGATTCCCTCTCAGAAGCTCCTTTTCATCGGAGCGGTTCTGGACACAGCACAGTTTCCGGCTTATCCTCCCGAGCAGCGAGTCTGAGATATTAGGGCTATGATTCCGATCTTTCAGCCTCTATCCCGGGTTTCGGTCAGAATGACCCTGAGGCTACTGGGCCTCAGGGCCTCCTGCATCCTGCTGGTGGACTATGCCAGGTGGCATATGCGGGCTCTGCAGTGGGACCTGAAGTTCCAGTGGGGACAGCATTAGGGGAATCTTTCTAATTGCGTCCAGATCTTGGAGGGCACTGCACATCAATTGCAGTGGTGGCTAACGAACCAGGATTGGGTCAACGGCAGCTCCCTCTCCCTTCCCCAGCCAGAGTTCACAGTGGTGACAGATGCATGACTTCTGGGGTGGGGCAGCCACATGGGAGAGGCGGAGATCAGAGGCCTCTGGTCTCCGGCGGAGTCCGGGCTCCACATCAACCTTCTGGAGCTTTGGGCTATCCGTCTTGCACTGAAGGCATTCCTTCCCTCTGTCAAAGGGAGAGTAGTGCAGGTGTTCACGGACAACACCACCGCCATGTGGTACTGCAACAAGCGGGGTGGGGTCGTGGACCCTATGTCAGGAGGCACTTTGTCTCTGGAAGTGGCTGGAACATCTGGGCATGCCCCTGGTGGTTCAACACCTGGCAGGTTCTCTGAACGCCAGGGCCGACGAACTCAGCCGCTGTTGCATGATGGATCACGAATGGCGTCTTCACTCGGAGGTGGTGCAAGGTCTCTTTCAGCGGTGGGGAGAGCCTTGGTTAGATCTATTCGCCACCGAAGAGAACGCACAATGTCAGCAGTTCTGCGCGCTGGAATTTCCAAGGCGGCACTCCCTCGGCGACGCTTTTCGTCGCGAGTGGAGTTGCGGTCTTCTATACGCCTATACCACTTCTACCCAGAGTGCTGAAGAAGATCAAGCGCGACCGGGCCCAAGTCGTTCTTGTGGCATCGGGCTGGGCACGAAGAGTCTGGTATCCCGAGCTCTTGCACATGGCCATCGATCCTCCGATCAGACTGCCCCTTCGGGAGGATCTTCTGTCGCAGCAGCAGGGGACGGTTCTCCACCCAAACCTGTCCAGCCTCCACCTCCTTGCGTGGAGATTGAGCGGCGACAGCTGACAGCTTTCGACCTTCCTCCCGAAGTCTGTAACGTTATCTTGGCAGCCAGGCGTCCCTCCACCAAAACGGTATACGCCTGTAGATGGAACAAGTTTGTGGCATGGTGCGCAGTAAAGGCTGTGGATCCCCTTTCTGCTCCCCTTTCAGAGGTCCTCCTCTTTATTCTTTCTTTGGCCCAGCAGGGCTCTGCTCTGGGCACTCTAAAAGGCTATCTTTCGGCCTTTCTTCGGCTTCCTGACCAGCCTTCTCTTTTCATGTCCCCTATTGTAAATCGCTTCCTTAAGGGCATTACTCACTTGTATCCTCCAATTCCTTTCGTAATGCCCCAGTGGGACTTGAACCTGGTTCTGACCTATCTTATGTGCGCTCCTTTCGAGCCGCTACATAACTGTCCTCTCAGACTTCTGACACTTAAAACTGCCTTTCAGGTCGCCATCACCTCTGCTCTCAGGGTGAGTGAGCTTCAGGCTCTTTCTTCAAAACCTCCTTTCCTGGCTGTTCATCTGGACAAAGTTGTCCTTCGCACTAGGCCTTCTTCTCTTCCCAAAGTGATTACCTCTTTCCACATAGGACAGACTATCACTTTACCCACCTTCTTCCCGCCCCTGCACCCTTCTAAAGAGGAGGAGAGGATCCACCGTCTGGATCCAAAACGTGCGCTTTCAATCTATCTGGATCGCACAAAACAATTCCGGGTGGATGACCAGCTCTTTGTTGTCTATGTGGGCGCCAAGAGTGGTTGGGCCATGTTAAAACGGACCATCTCTCGATGGGTCGTTCTTTGCATCAAAATCTGCTATTCCTTAACGAAAAAAGGAACCTCCAGTGGGGTTGCGTGCCCATTCCACCAGGGCGATGGCAGCCACTACTGCCTTGGGACGTGGAGTCCCCCTTCATGACATCTGCCAGGCAGCTACGTGGGCTTCGTTGCACACGTTTACCAAACACTACTGCCTGGACAGCCAAGTCCGGAGAGACGGCTTTTTTGGCTGTTTAGTTCTCCAGGACTTTTCGGTCTGAACTTAGTTCGCAGACCACCCTCCGTGGTTGGTATTGCTGGGGTATCTATTCTAAGGTGAGGAATCCATAACTAATTGTCTCTTTTAGATGAACAAGTTACTTACCTTCGGTAACGATATATCTGTAAGATACATAGATTAGTTATGGATTCCTCATCGCCCCACCCATCCTCCCCGTTCTGCGAACTGACTTCTAGGGTAAGGGACTCCCCTTCAGGAATGTATGATGATACAACGAGTACCATCACAACGCGGTATGTCACATCGCGGTCTTGACAACGCAAGTCGTTACATCGACTTGCGCTGGAGGGTGCTGGACTTAGGAATAGTGTGAATTACTATTCCAACTCCAGTCTACGTACAGTAGGGAAGGTGTTGGAATAGTAATTCACACTATTCCTTAGTCTAGAGCGCCCTCCATTGCAAGTCGATGTAACGACTTGCGTTGTGAAAACCACAATGAAACCATACCGCGTTGTAATGGTTTCGTGGTAAAGGATGTTTCCCCCCTTCAGGACCCTAGTTTTGTGCACCAGTGGTCAGTGTCTTGCATGGCTCTGCGCTTCTGGCGTGGAATGTCGTGTAAAGAACTGACGTCAGGGCGCAGGGGCGGCGTCTAAGTAGATACCGCAACATCATTCAGTCGACCACGACACCGACGAACGCAGAGTCGACCGACGCCACCTACCGAAGCGCAGGGGTACTGCTGAAGAAAAAATTCTCTGGCTCCAGTCTGACGCCTGGGGGTAATTCTAAGGTGAGGAATGCATAACTAATCTATGTCTCTTACAGATATATCGTTACCGAAGGTAAGTAACTTGTTCGTTCGCCTCCGAAGAGAATGTGTAATGTCAGCAGTATTGCGCGTTGGAGTTTCCAAGGAGGCGCTCGCTCAGCGACGCATTTCGTCGTGAGTGGAGCATCAGCTTCCTCTACGCCTCTCTGCCCATACCACTTCTGCCCAGAGTGCTCAGGAAGATCAAGCACGACCGCGCTCAAGTCATTCTTGTGGCTCCAGATTGGGCATGAAGAGTCTGGCATTCCGACGTTCTAAGCATGGCCATCGATTCTCCTTCCGGACGTTCTTCTGTCGCAGCAGCAGGGGATGGTTCTTCGCCCGAACCTGTCCAACCTCCACCTCCTTGTGTGAAGATTGAGCGGCGGCAGTTGACAGCTTTCTACCTTTCACCCGAAGTCTGTGATGTCATCTTGGCAGCCTGGCGTCCCCCCACTAAGATGGTATACACCTGTAGATGGAATAAATTTGTAAGAATGGTGCAAAGCAAAGGCTGTTGACATACTTTCTGCCCCTCTTTCAGAAGTTCTGTTGTACATACTTTCTTTGGCCCGGCAGGGTTCTGCTTGGGGCACCCTTAAAGGTTATCTTTCGGCTATCTCTGCCTTTCTGATCAGCCCTCTTTATTCAAATCTCCCATTGTTAATAGGTTTCTTAATTGCATTACTCACTTGTTTCCTGCGTTTTGACTTTTCTTATGTGTGCTCCCTTTGAGCCTCTTCATAATTACCCTCTCAGGCTTCTAACCCTTAAGACCGCTTTCCTCATTGCCATCACCTCTGCTTGCAGAGTTAGCGAGCTCCAGGCTTTGTCTTCCAAGCCTCCCTATCTGTCTGTTCATCTGGATGAAGTGGTCACGCCATTTCATGTGGGACAATCCATTACTCTGCCCACCTTTTACCCACCCCCGCATCCCTCTAAGGAAGAGGAGAGACTCCACTGCCTGGACCCAAAGCGTGCATTGTCTTTTTATCTTGACCGTACCAAAGACTTCCGGGTGGATGATCAAATCTTCATTGGCTATGTGGTTGCCAAGAAAGGTCGGGCTGTACAGAACAGGACCATCTCTCAATGGGTTGACCTCTGCATTAAATTGTGCTACGCATTGGCAAAGAAGGAAACTCCAGGGGGGTTACGTGCACATTCTACTAGAGCAAAAGACACACAGATGATGGACGGAATGCAGAGCAAATCAAACATTCACCCCCTGTCAATAGATTTGGGTTAAATCCATTGTTCTTTTGCTCACCATGCCACCCCAGTTTAGACCCAGCCGTATGCAAATCAGTATTAACCCTGTGCCTCATGGGAACAGTCCAGCCCGAACTGCCAAGCCAGGTCCTTCCTGGACCGGAAACAAGCATCCACTCTACTAGAGCAACAGCGGCAACCACTGTGTTAGCATGCGGAGTCCCAGTCCTGGATATTTGTCAGGGAGCAATGTGGGCATCCCTGCACATGTTTACCAGACACTACTACCTGGACAGCCAAGTCTGGAGGGATGGGTAGTTTGCCCGTTCAGTCCTCCAGAACTTCCTCATATGATCTTGGTTCGCAGACCTTCCTCCGAGGTTTGTATTGCTGGGGTATCTATTCAAAAGGTAAGTAATCTACAACTAAAAGTCTCTATCAGATGAATAAGTTACTTACCTTCGGTAACAATGTACCTGGTAGAGACATATTTTAGTTGTAGATTCCTTACCGCTCCACCCATCCTCCCCGCTCTGCGAACTGATGTCTAGGGATAGGGATTCCCCTAAAGGGCCCTAGTTTTGATGCACCAGTGGTCAGTGTCTTTCATGGGGATGTGCTTCTGGCATGGAAAGTCGTGATAAGAACTGGCGTCATTGCGCCTGGGTGGCGTCTATATAGGTCCCACGACGTCATTTCCTGTGCGCACGACGCCGGGCGCGGAGCCGACCGAGGCCGCCTACCGATGCGCAGGTGTACTGCTCATTAAAAATCTCTGGATCCAGACTGACGCCAGGGAGAAATTCAATAGGTGAGGAATCTACAACTAGAATATGTCTCTACCAGATACATTGTTACCAAAGGTTAGTAACTTATTCGTTTTTGCTCACATACATGAATACTGCATAAACAGAGTTCCCCACTCACTGAGTACATTTTGTAACCTGCGCCATAGTGGTATGCAGATAGTAACAAGGACAGCCGTGTTTGGTGCCCTGTATTTGCCAACTGGCTATTACAACTAGCCCTGTTTTCAGCCTTGTCCTGTTTTCACCCTCACCCATGGATAAGTGTATAACAGTTTTATCCATCCTGGGAACACAGGGCCAAACCCCTTCCTTTTTAGGTTTCGCCTGCACAGCGCGTGCGCCGTGCTTGAAAAATCTATTGTTTTTAATAAAACCTTAAAAGGGACTTACATCCCCTCCTCTCTTTCCTGGCTTCTCATTGGTTCCTGTGCGTGCTTCTTACCTTTCCTCCATTTCTATTGAGTTTTGCATATTTTCCTGCATTTACCAGTGCTTGTTCCTAGTCTGCTTCTCCCATCAGTTTCCTGCCACCGAAATACTGTTTTGGTGGAACTATATTTTCATGAAGTTTTGACTTTTACTCTTGCAGCATATTTGCATAACAATTTAACACCCAGAGAGATTAAGTGATTTGCATAGAATCACAGTATGTTGCGCAGCGCCGCCGAGACTCAAACCGGGATCTCCAGCTCTTGAGTCAGCAGCTCTTGCCGCCGCGCCCCATCCTTTCCACTCCCAAGTCATGTCAGGGAGCTCTTTCCTACTGCCGGACGATGAGTGATGAAAACAGCTCTTTATTCAATACCTAAATTAAACCGATGCATTACCAATGCTTGTTAATGCATGGAACCAAAATGCCCATCCATTTATGTTGAAGGCCTTCTCTTCAACCAACATCTCAAAATACTTTACTTTGAGATTTCTTAAAGACTTTATTTTACCAAGGTAAGTTATCCAGCCATTATACTAATTATTTTAAGAAGCTGCTGAAATACAGGCAGTTACTAGAATTAAAAAGCAATTAAGATAAAAATAACATTTTCATATAATTCATCTGCCCACCCCTCCCCCATATTTAAAGGTAAGTCCTGTTCTGATCTAACAGCTTTTTTTAAAATCATGTCCCATTTATCAATCTAATTAATATATCTGAAAGAAACACATAGTGATAGATTCCTTACCTTAGAATATCCCCAAGCGTCAGACTGGATCCGGAAAGTTTTCGTCAGCAGTACCCCTGCACGTCGGTAGGTGGCGTCGTGCGGCTCCCCGTCCGTCGTTGGCGTCGTGGTCGCCGAGATGACGTCGAGGACGCTACTTAGACGCCGCCCACGCGTGCTGACGTCAGTTCTTTCTTTTTCCGCGCCAGCAAACGCAGATCCGGGAAGAGCAGGAACCCCCAGTCAATTTTTGACTGACTTTTTGAGGCTTTTTCTCTGTTTTTTCATTGAGTCTTCGACTCCTGGTGCAGATAGGATGCCCGGTTTTAAATCCTGCAGGGACTGTCACCGTATGATGTCGGTGATGGACCCGCACCGTTTGTGTCTTTTCTGCCTGGAGCGCGATCACGACCCCAAGTCGTGCCCCGACTGCCGAGCCATGCCACCGAAGACTTTGCGGGAGCGGTCCCGAAAGTTGCTCGAAGCCCGGCAGTCGGCTCCGTGCCGTTCAAGGTCCCAGTCCCATGGGAGGTCGAGGGACCGTGCGCGGAGTCATTACCATCGGTCTTCGGGATCCAAGTCTTCGCACTCGGGGTCAGGTAAGGCGAAGCACAAGAAGTCGAAGAAACGCCATCGTTCTCCGACTTCCCCTCGCCGGTCGCGCGACGCCGCTGAGGGTGCGGTGGTGCTTCCCCTAGCGGCTCCGGCGGAGCCTATGCAGTCGCCGCCGGACTACCCGCCCTTTCCGGGTTCGTCGGCGACTCCGGCCCAAATACAGGAATTCCTGTCGGCCATGGCTCGTCAGCTCGGTGCGCCTTCGGGCCCTGCGGTCCCTGCGTCCTATCTTAGACCTCCGGAACGTCAATCGCTTCCTCTGCAAAGAGAAGTTCAAGATGCTCACTCTAGCTCAGGTCTTGTCTGCTCTCGATCCACAAGACTGGATGGTAGCGCTGGACTTCCAGGATGCCCATTTCCATATCCCCGCCCTGCCAGCCCACCGGCGTTACCTGCGGTTCACAGTAGGCCACGAGCACTTTCAGTTCACCGTGCTCCCCTTTGGCCTTACCAGCGCCCCTCGGGTGTTCACAAGGGTGATGGCGGTGGTCGCAGCTCATCTGCGCAGATCAGGGGTTTCAGTCTTCCCCTATCTCGACGACTGGTTGTTGAAGGCTTGCTCGCCCCAGACAGTCGTCTCCCACCTCCAGACTACGGCCGACCTCCTGCACTTGCTGGGGTTCTCCATCAACGTGCCGAAGTCGCACCTGATTCCCTCTCAGAAGCTCCTCTTTATCGGAGCGGTTCGGGACACGGCGCAGTTTCGGGTCTATCCTCCCGAACAGCGAGTCCGGGATATTCGGGCTCTGATTCCCATCTTTCAACCCTTGTCCCGGATTTCGGTCAGAGTGACTCTGAGGCTGCTGCGCCTCATGCATCCTGCTGATCAATCATGCCAGATGGCATATGCGTGCTCTGCAGTGGGACCTGAAGTTCCAGTGGGTGCAGCATCAGGGGAACCTGTCCGATCACGTCCAGATCTCGGAGGGCACTGCACAACAGTTGCAGTGGTGGCTCACGAACCGGCATTGGGTCGACGGCAGATCCCTCTCCCTTCCCCAACCGGAGTTTACAGTGGTGACGGATGCGTCCCTCCTGGGATGGGGCGGCCACATGGGAGAGGCGGAGATCAGAGGCCTCTGGTCTCTGGCGGAGTCCAAGCTCCATATAAACCTTCTGGAGCTTCGGGCGATACGGCTTGCACTGAAAGCATTCTTTCCCTATGTCAAGGGGAGAGTAGTGCAGGTGTTCACAGACAACACCACCGCCATGTGGTACTGCAACAAGCAAGGCGGGGTGGGGTCGTGGACCCTCTGTCAGGAGGCTCTGCGTCTCTGGACATGGCTGGAACATTAGGGCATGTCCCTGGTGGTTTAACACATGGCAGGTTCTCTGAACGCCAGGGCAGACTAACTCAGCCGCAGGTGCATGCTGGATCACGAATGGCGTCTGCACTCGGAGGTGGTGCAAGGTCTCTTTCAGAAGTGGGGAGAGCCTTGGTTAGATCTATTCACCTCCGAAGAGAACGCGCAATGTCATCAGTTCTGCGCGTTGGAACTTCCAAGGCGGCACTCGCTCGGCGACGCTTTTCGTCGCGAGTGGAGTTGCGGTCTATTGTACGCCTTTCCGCCTATACCACTTCTGCCCAGAGTGCTGAAGAAGATCAGGCGCGACCGGGCACAAGTCATCCTTGTGGCCCCGGACTGGGCTCGAAGAGTATGGTATCCCGAGCTACTCAGTATGAGCATCGATCCCCCAATCAGACTGCCTCTTCGGGAGGATCTTCTGTCGCAGCAGCAGGGGACGGTCCTCCACCCGAACCTGTCCAGCCTCCACCTCTTTGCGTGGAGATTGAGCGGCGGCAGTTGATTCCTTTCCACTTGCCTCCTGAAGTTTGTGATGTCATTCTGGCAGCCAGGCGTCCCTCTACTAAAGTGGTATACGCCTGCAGGTGGAACAAGTTTGTGGCATGGTGCACAGCAAAGGCTGTGGATCCTCTTTCTGCCCCTCTTTCTGAAGTTCTACTGTTCCTTCTTTCTTTAGCCCAGCAGGGATCTGCTCTGGGCACTGTCAAGGGCTACCTTTCTGCTATTTCGGCCTTTCTCAGGCTCCCTGATCAGCCCTCTCTTTTCAAGTCCCCTGTTGTAAATAGATTTCTCAAAGGCATTACACACCTTTTTCCTCCTATTCCTTTTGTGATGCCTCAGTGGGACTTGAATTAGGTTCTTACATACTTGATGTGTGCTCCCTTTGAGCCACTTCATAACTGTCCTCTTCGTCTCTTGACCTTGAAGACTGCTTTCCTGGTGCCCATCACTTCTGCTAGGCGAGTGAGTGAGCTCCAGGCTTTTTCTTGTAAGCCTCCTTTCCTATCAGTCCATCCGGACAAGGTTGTGCTCAGGCCCCGTCCTTCCTTTTTGCCAAAAGTGGTTACGGCCTTTCACATTGGGAGACTATTATCTTGCCCACCTTCTTTCCGCCTGCGCATCCTTCCAGAGAGGAAGAGAGGCTCCACCATCTGGACCCAAAACGTGTGCTCTCCTTTTATCTCAACCGCACACAGCAGTTCCAGGTGGATGACCAGCTCTTTGTTGGCTACGTTGGCACCAAGAAAGGTCGGGCGGTACACAAGAGAACTATCTCCCGTTGGGTTGTCTTATGTATCAAAGCCTGTTACTCTTTGGATAAAAAAGAACCTCCGGTGGGGCTGCGTGCTCATTCCACCAGAGCTACTGCAGCCACTACTGCATTGGGACGTGGTGTCCCCCTGCAAGACATCTGTCAGGCAGCCACGTGGGCCTCGCTGTACACGTTTACCAAGCATTATTGCCTGGACAGCCAAGTCCGGAGAGACGGCTTCTTTGGCCGTTCTGTTCTCCGTGACTTTTTGGTGTGATCTTGGTTCGCAGACCCACCAACGGGGTTGGTATTGCTGGGATATCTATTCTAAGGTAAGGAATCTATCACTATGTGTTTCTTTCAGATGAACAAGTTACTTGCCTTCGGTAACCATATATCTGTAAGTGACATTAGTTAGTGAGAGATTCCTTACCGCCCCCCCATCCTTCCCGTTCTGCGAACTGATTTCTAGGGTTAAGGTCATCCCTTTCAGGGCCCTAGTTTCAATGCACCAGTGGTCAGTATCTTGCATGGCTCTGCGTTCCTGGCGCGGAAAGACATGTACAGAACTGACGTCAGCGCACGTGGGCGGCGTCTAAGTAGCGCCCGCGACGTCATCTCGGCGACCACAACGCCAACGACGGACGCGGAGCCGCATGACGCCACCTACCGACGCGCAGGGGTACTGCTGATGAAAACTTTCCAGATCCAGTCTGACGCCTGGGGATATTCTAAGGTAAGGAATCTATCACTACTAATGTTTCTTACAGATATATCGTTACCGAAGGTAAGTAACTTGTTCAATAGTTCTATGTTTACCCCTTTATTTTTTATGCTTGATATAACTGTGTTAATCAGGGTGGATAATCGTAAAAAGAGTATTTTGATGTCTGTTTGTAAATATTTTAGTGTAAGTTTTGCTATCTGTATTTAGAAGATTAATTGGCCTGTATAAAGAACAGAGAGCAGCGTTCTTATTCAGTTTTAGAAATACTGTAATAGAGGCTTCTTTCCGGGACCTTGGAATGATTCCTAATACTTGGAATGATTCCTAATTCAGAAATTGCCTCACAAAGTCTTTGAAATGGTTATTAGATTGCTTCTGATAGATACTTGCATACTTGGTATTCCATCAGGGCCTGTGACCTTTCCACTCTTGAATCACATCTAGCGTTTTTAGTTTCTTCCTTAGAAATAGGAACTAATAACTCACCTTGTGTAGAAGTTGCTAATTATGGCAGAATTAAATGGAACTAAACTTTTGTATAGCCGCTGTTCAAAATGCTTATTTAATCCTGAAGCATTGTTTGATGTTTAATAAAATTTAACAGAGGCATCTTGTATGGTTCCCTCACTATTAAGAGTTTTCCCTTTATCCTTTCTGACTTTAATCCAATTTCTATTTATCCGCTGTACTTTTCACCAAGGTAAAAACTTCACTTTTCTCATTCAGCCACTTTAATTTCTCTTGATAGTTCACATTAAGTCCCACTGTCTGAGTAAATTCCCACTCAGAATATTTTTCTTGGGCCTCAGAATTATTTTCTAAAATAGATTTTTTATACAGTATTGTTCTGATAGAGACTTCTAACTGCAGATTCCTCACCTTGTGAATTCCCCAAGGCGCCAGACTGGATCAAGAAACTTTACAGCAATTTCCGTGCGTGTCGGTAGGTGGCTCCACTTTGGCTTCATCCTGCCTCGGATGTAACATCTGGGCCCCTATGAATACACCACCTCTACGTGCTGAAGTCAGTTCCTTTCTTTCCGCACCTTCCGATGCAGATCCGGAGCTAACAGTGCGGTCTTCGGACAGGCTTCCCCTTATGAAGCAAATATTTTTTTTCTCTCATAACTCTTAAAGTGTGCAGATATGGGCTGTAAAACAAGAGGTTTTCAGCCATGCTGGGACTTAAACTAACATATCAAAGAAACTGAAGGCTGGCTCTGCCCTCTAGAAATTTGAAGAGAGCCAAGTCACTGCCCTCTCCCTGGGCCTTGCTCAGCTTCTTCGGCAGATCCTTTAAACAGCACACTTTCAAAGCTTTGGTAGGGGGATACCTTCAGAGGGAACATCAGTGCGAGCATCAGTAGCAACAGCCCTCCCAGATCTTTTGAGGAACAGGTCGGGGAGCTGGCTGACAGCTTTAAAGCCCCCAGGGAAAACACACTACCACCATTGATACCCTCCCCCTCGGCGTCTGCTGCAAAACCTTTTTAAAATGTACTTCAATCCCCCGGTAGGAGGTCATGTCACCTTTCACCTCCAACCTCATGCCCGACCAATGGGTGCTCCAGAATATGGAACATAGCTACACCCAGTCCTTCTTGCCCTATCCCCTTGATATTTCACCCGCAGAGCAGCATCTCTCATAGGATCACTTGTCAGGCTCTCTGGGCCAAGGGAGCAATAGAGATGATTCTGGCATCAGAAATAAGGACTGGTTGTTACTCCCATTATTTTCTGGTGCCGAAAAAGAACGAAGGCCTTCATCCCATTCTAGATCTTCACCTTCTGAATTTCTTCCTTCAGAAGAACAATTTTGAAATGCTCACCCTGGCCTAAGTCCTGTCTGCCCTGGATCTAAGAGCCTGGATGGTAGCACTGGACTTGCAGGACTCATGCTTCCACATTCCCATCCGTCAGTCCAACAGACATTACATGTGATTTCAGGTAGGCCACGAGCACTTTTAGTTCTCTGTGCTCCATTTTGGCATTAGCAGTGCACCTCAGTGTTTACAAAGATGATGGTAGTAGTCGCAGCTCATCTCGGAAGTAGGGAATACCAGTCTTCTCATACCTCAGCGACTGGCTCCTGAAGGCAAGCTCACCCCAAGCAGTCAAAAGCCACTTCCAGATGACAGCTGAACTGTTGGCATTGCTGGCTTTCTCTATTATTTGTGCCGAAGTCAAACCAGACTCCTTCACAAAGGTTTCCCTTCATAGGAGCCATCCTGGACACAGTGTTTTTCTGAGCTGTTCCTCCACCTCAACAAGTCCACGAAATTCGGGCTATGATCCCGATTTTTTCAACCTTTGACCTGGGTCTCAGTGAGAGTGGCCCTGAGGCTTCTGAGCCTCTTAGCCTCCTGCATCCTGCTTGTGGGCCATGCCAGGCAGCACATACAGTCTGGAGTAGAGTCTGAAGTAACCGTGGGCTCAGCACCAAGGCAACCTTTCAGATTCCATCCAGGTATCAAAGGAGATTGTGAAAAACCTGCAGTGGTGGCTGCTGAACCACAATTAGACTGGCGGCAGACCCCTCTTTGACTCCTGGCAGGATCTTTAAAAGCCAGGGCAGGCAAACTCAGCTGAAACTGCCTAGCGAATCACAAATGGTGGTTACACCCTGAGGTGACACAAGACATCTTACAACAATGGGAAGAACCCTGGCTCGATCTATTCTCCCCTGCCAAGAACATGCAGTGTCAAAACGTGTGCGTGTTGGGGTTCCAAAGACAGCTTTCCCTCAAAGACTCATTCCACCAGCATTGGGGATCAGAACCCCTGCATGCCTTTCCGCTCCTCCCTCTCCTGCCGAGGTTACTGCAGAAGATCAAGAGAGACCAGGACCAAGTCATGCTAGTGGCCTCAGACTGGACGAGTGGAATGTGGAATCTAATCTGGAACCTCTTGGCATAAGCATATGTCCTCCAATCCAGCTGCCCCTTCAGGAGAACCTCACAGCAGCAGGGCCGGGTCTTGTACCCATGCCAGCACTATCAACAAACACCACCTTGTGGGGAGATTCTGTGGCGGCAGTTTATGGCTTTCGATCTTCCTCCCGAAGGTGTTGGTGTTTTCTTAGCTTGTTAATGTTTATTTATTTAACAGTTTGATATCTTGCCCTTAAGGCAATACAAACAATAAATAAATATGCATACATTTTTTAAAAAACAAATGCTTCTTAAAACCTCCATACATAATAAATGAATTTTGTTGCCCCTATAAACATCTACTTATTTAAAATGCAGATCATAGGTACACAATATTCTAAAGACCAGAATCAGGAGTTTGCCTATAATAACACAGTATCCTTATTATATGGACAAAATACAATTGTTAAGGTTCAAAATATGCTAATCTTCAGTACTAAAATATTCTAAAAAACCACAAATAGGAATTTACCTATAATATGACAATATCCATATTATTTGTGCAAAATGCAATTATTTAGGTGCAAAATACATTTATAGCATGACTTGGACATCTGATATAAAGAATAAGTGCAGTGAGAGACACACACAGATCAGAAGTACAAAGTATTCTAAAGGCCGCTAACAGGGATTTATCAATAATGTAGCAGGATCATTATTATTTGTGCAGAGTACAATTCTTTTTGTGCAAAGTACAAATATAGCAGCAAACGGCTGTATTGCTTCGCACTCCCAGATAACAGAAAATACCGCCCTCCCACATGGAGGCTCAAACGCGACGAAGCAATAAAAACAACACAAAACACCACCTGGAAAAGGATTTCACTTTTATAAAAGGAGACAAATCAAAGACTGTATTCAGAATAAGGCTTGGGGTTTTATTTATGCAACGCTCTCTAACAGAAAGGCTTTCCCAGATGTCAAATGAACAACATTCAAATGTATATGGATATATAGGTATATATGCAATGCATGGAATATACATGAAATAAAATGCAAGCAGATAATAAAATGAAACGCAAGCCGATAATAATATGGAATGAAACACAAGCAGATTATGCTGGAGTCCGCTGCAAGAAATCAGAAAGATATGTACACTAAATACATCAGACGATTACAACCACTGAAGACTTGGATGTGCACACAGACACTCGCACATCACAAAGTCAATACTCAAAGAAAACACCTCAGATGATTTTAGCCACTGGAGACTTGAATGTGCACACAGACACTCACACATCACAAAGTCAGTACTCAAAAACAAAAGACCTCACTGATTGTTCACTCGACATCCTTGCCAACGCAAGCTGGAGGAGCCCTTTTAACAGCCCAGGCAGGATTCTAAATCGGGACCCAAGTTCCCTTGTGATGACACGTCTGCCCCACAAGCGAGCTCCCGTCTGGGTGCCAAGATCCCCGCCTTTAATACCTTTTACTCAACCTGAGGCGAAGGTTCTAGAAACCTCTCCCCCTTTCTACTGTTACGAAAAACCGAGCTGACCGTACTGGTCTGTATCAAGGTGAAGACAGAAGCTGGCCAGGCCCCTGTATTTTGACGCCGAGACAGAGCTCTACACTCCACACATTTTTCTGGCAACAGCAATCTCTGCTGTGATAGGTACTAAGCACACTTCCCACACATTGTCCCAGGGAAGCCTACGAAAGCCTAAAACAAACTTGAACGTGAACAGCCCAAACAACTTGAGCAATCTGGGGGCCTGCCTGTGTGCGCAAAAAGCTCAAGCAAGACAGAGTCGGAATTCAAGATGGCATGAGGGCATGTCAAAGCCAATAGTACGAACTTCCTAATACTTCCCAATGTACAACACAATGCACATTTGTGCAACACTGCCTATAGCATCACACATTTCATCTGCCAATGTACAACATAATGCACATTTGAGCACCACTGCTTATAACACTGCACTTCGTGACCAAGAAGTACATTCCACATCTCTCTCTCTCTTTCTCTCATGCTTTCAAATGCACATCCCACGCGTTGTGTTCCTGGCTAGGCTGTTCTACTCTGTGAAAGCGCTCCCACTTTAAAACTACAATATTACACAAAAGAAATCTTCAAGGAAAGGAGCACATGCAGGGAAAAATGATGTTGTACATTCAGGCTAGGGTAAAGTAAAACACCAAAAGTCAATTAAAATAATGGTAGTCAAAGGTCATCACGTGGTTTCAAAACATAGGAGTGCCTCTAGCACTACATTCCACCCCATGACCTTCAACTATCATAACATACATATCAAAAAATCAACTTCTTGAGTGAAAGCACGAATATAAAATGAAGCACACATTAAAACAATGACATTATAAAAGCATGTAACATATTACTTCATCTAAAATAACTCATGCATATCTGATAACTCCGCTACAGAAACAAATATGATGAATAGACAAAATGAATGCACAAATAGAATCAAACATGTTAACTCATTGATGCTCCTAATGTTATAAATGGCTAATTCTAGAACTTCTACTATTGAAGCAGCCAAATGTATATATTTTGCTTAAAAATAAAGATCCTTCTGTGTGAAAGGTACACAGCCTTCTTGCTTTGAAATTGTATCTTTTAACATTTTTCTTCATTTTCATTGTCAGAGCATATTCAAAAACTGTCTTTGCTAGGTAAATTTATCTGGTTGATTCAGCCAAAGGATGTCAGCAACGGTGTCAGTCTGCGCTGTCAGGTGGTCACTTCAGGGTTGGGAGGGGGGGGTCACACACCCTCACAGCCCCACTCCGACAAAGGCACCCACACGCCGGAGAGGGACATCAGGTACACCAACACGTCGCAGTATGATCTAGGAAAGAAACAAGCATCACTCTTCTTGCAAAAAACATTTTTCAAAAAGCACACGTTCTCCTTTTTTCTGTTTAGAGTCTGATGGCACTGTTTTATCTTTTCTGTCTGCACGGTTCTCAGCTGGTTCTGGGGAATTATCTGGGAATTCTACCCACTCTATGGCCTCAGAACTCTTGGTAGTGGAGTTAAACTCTCCTTTCCCTTGCACAGTAAGAAGGGCTGGGCCAGTTCCTTTCCTGACTATCTCAACACACACTGCTGCGTAAGTATCTCCTTGATCATTTGACATGAGCCCAAGGCCATCCATCTGCCCTATCTGCGCTGGTAATTTTCCTTTCTCTTACTGACCCCTCACCATCTGTGGGACTGGTCTGTGCTGTGCATACTGACAAATCTGAATCACAGTTCTAAGTAAGTCTAAGGGAATATGCATCCCTTCATTCGCTGCCCACGCCTTAGTAGTGTCTTTCTCTCCTAGGTGCTCACACTTAGTCATGCCCACCAAATCAGAATTGTGTGTCACCACCTCTGCCTCCAAGAGTGTAGCCTTTTCATCTGTAAGGGAATCAAAGTGGCTGTCTAATATATGTATGGGACAATGAGCATCTACATGATACACAATAGCAGCGCTTTGCAGTAACAACAACTCCTTGTTCCACTTCACTGCGGAATTCTGTGTCTCCGGCACCTCAAACACCACCCCTGGATTTTCTACTGGGATCTGCACCAACTGTTCATGCAAAACAGCAGTTTCTGCCTGTATGCACCACTTGATCACATTTGATTTTTGTCCATTACCTGTTCTGTAACTCATCAGCCATTGCATTAGAGAAATTTCAAAACTCAAAATCACATTATGCCTTATTGTCATCTGCCCAGTGTCTGTCAGCGTGCAAAGAACACAAAAGCAACTGTCAGCCCTGTGTCTATCAGAGCACAAAAACACACAAACAACTATGTCTGCCGAGTGTCTGTCACAGTGCAGTGAAACACTAGCAACTATTTTACAAAGGGAGGAAACCACTCTCCAGCATCTGACAATGTTTCAGTCCAAAAGCCCAAGAGCACCCTCTTCTTTCCTTGTTTTTCCCACATACTCCAAGTAGCACACTGCCCCTGAACTGTCACATGTAACTCAAAGTCTCGTTTCTGTATTGGCAACACATCTGAAACACATTGTATAACCTCTTTTGCAGATTCAAAAGCACATTACTGCTTCTCTCACCACTCAGTCATGTTTACAAATAGCATTTTTCATCCTTTCTTTTTAGGTCTCGCCTACGCAGCATGCATACGCTGCATAGGAGGGCCTTTAGCCGTCGCTCTGCTCATTTTCAAGCACACACTCGTGCTTGTGGCGGCATCCACCTTGCGGGAGCGAGCAGCGGCGCGCCACAAGCACAAGTGCAGTGCTTGAAAATGAGCAGACTGCTCTCCCAAGCGCGCGCACGCACGCACCACTCCCGGGCTTGTCTCTCTCGCGCGCGCTCTCTCCCTCTTTCTCTGTCGCATCTACCCCAGTCAGCTTACGTTCAGGTTCCTGAACCTGGCAACCTAACTTTGTTTTTTTCCCAATTTTCTTCTCCTTTCAATTAACCCGGTTCTATATTTTAGACGCTTATCTTCATAACGAAATTACTTTCGATTCGTAGTTATCGCTTTATTACGTTTTCCCCATTTTCGCAACAATACGTAATAATTGGAAACCGGTTGACGTTTTCACTGATGGGGGTAAACCACACCAAGATTCGTTCCTCTTTAAGGTGATGATTCTACAGAGACTTGTCAAAGCTGTCCCTTCCTTTTAATCACCGCATTTAATGCATATCTTAAAGAGACACGTTAGTGACAGATTCCTTACCTTAGAATATCCCCAGGCGTCAGGCTGGATCCGGAAAGTTTTGCGTAGCAGTACCCCTGCGCGTCGGTAGGCGGCGTTGTGCGGCTCCGCGTTCGGCGTCGTGATCGCCGGGATGACGTCGTGGCCAGTACTTAGACGCTGCCCATGCGCGCTGGCGTCAGTTCTTTCTTTTTCCGCGCCAGTAAGCGCAGATCCGGATTGAGCAGTGCCCCAGTCATTTTTTGACTGAGTATTTTTTGAGACTTTTTGTCCAAGTTTTTCGAGTCGTTTCGACTCCAAGGTGTCAGTAGGGATGCCCGGCTTCAAGCAATGCAAGATCTGTAATCGCATGATGTCGATTACGGATCCGCACCAAGAGTGTCTCATCTGCCTCGGGCGCGGCCACGACCCCCAGTTGTGCCCCGAGTGCCGGTCCCTCGCCCGAAAGCTTTGCGAGAGCGGTCTCGAAAGCTTCTCGAGGCCCGGCACTTGGCTCCGCGCCGCTCGAGGTCCCGGGAGAGGTCGAGGGGCCGGTCGCGGAGCCGTCGTCATTCGTCTGGGTCGAAGTCTTCGTCCTCAGGTAAGGCGAAGCACAAGAGGTCTAAGAAGCGTCGCTCTAAGACCTCCCCTCGCCGGTCTCACGACCCGGCCGAGGGTCCAGATGGTACCGCCCCCGCGGCTCCGGGGGTACCTGCGCAGCCGACGCCGGCCTACCCGCCTGTTCCGGGTCCAACGTCGACTCCGGCCGAGATACAGGACTTCCTGTCGGTCATGGCTCGCATCTTCGGGCCTAAGGGTTACCCTGGTGCGCCTTCAGGCCCCAGTGGGAGTCCTCCCTCGGCACCACCACCGGCGGCTCCGGCCCCGGTGTCTCCGGCGGCCCCGGCGCCGCAGGACCCCCTCGGATCCGGGCCTGGATCCCGGTCGACGCCGGTTGACCTAATCACACCTCCACCGGCGCCGACCTCACCGGTACCGTTCACGGCGCCGTCCGAGGCCCCGGACGGCGCCGTCCCCAGGTTCTCCCTGGCACCGGACACGGAGCCGGATCAACGTCGCTCGACACGGATTCCGACGCCGATGGGACCTTTCTTCCCTCATGTCCCTCCTCCATATTTTTCACCTGTTTTGGAGGACGAGGAGGATTGGGAGGGGTCGGAAGACCCTCTCACAGCTAAATGTGAGCACTTATCAGGACTGGGCTGAGGAACTGGGTGATGCCAGTGGTCTGGACACCTCTCCTGACCTTGGCATGCTGTCTCCTCCTTCCGTGGCTACGGAGGAGGGAGCAAGTTATGCAACGGTGTTAGCGTAGGGCGGCCGAGGCCTTGCGCCTCGAGCTCCCTACGGTGGCTGTCAGGACTAACCTCCTGACGGAAGTCCTTCAGCCGGCGGCTACCTCTTCGGAGCCACTGCTGCCGTTTAACGACGCACTTTCGGACGTTCTTTTGGGCACCTGGACCAGGCCCACCACAAGGGCTCCTGTGGACAGGGACGTAGCCCGACGCCATCGCCCGGCCCCGGGTGACCCTCTGTTCCTCTCCCAACACCCCACCCCGAGAGCTTGGTTGTCCAAGCCTCTACCTCTCTGAGCGCCTTCCCTACGGCTCCGCCGGATAGGGAATCCAAAAAACTGGACCAATTTGGGAACAAGGTTTTTTCTTCCTCCAGTGCTGGCTTGCGGTCCATGAACACAGCTTGCCTTTTGGGCCGTTACTCCCCTCTCTGTGGGATTCGGTGGCGCAGGTGCTGCCCAAGTGTCCTGAGAAGATCCCGGCACTTCTCTCCCGTGCTATTGCAGACGGGAGAGACGCAGCGAAGTTCACTATCCGATGTGGCCTAGACACCGCTGACTCGCTAGGCAGATCGCTTGCTACGACAGTGGCGCTGCGCCGTCACGCCTGGCTGAGGACCACTGGTTTCTCGGCCGATGTCCAAAACACCCTTATGGACATGCCCTTTGATGGTAGCCACCTTTTTGGCAATAAAGCAGACAGCGCGCTGGAGCGCTTTAAGGACTCGCGGGCTACGTCCAAGTCCTTGGGCCTCTCCGCCTCGCGCCCTCCACAGCAGTCTGCTTTTCGCCCCTTTCGTGGCCACGGGAGGGGCGCCCAGTTACGTCCACTGCCCAGCCACCGGCCCGCGCAGCAAGCGCCTTCGCGCGGCCGAGGACGTGGCTCCGCCGGGCGGGTCGGGTAACCAGCGAGCGGGTCAGGCCACCACCTCCGCCCCGTCCGCGGCCTCCAAACCCTCCTAGTCCATCCTTTCCAGTCCACAGCACGCCAGTGGGGGACAGGGTCCGCCATCACCTTCCCCACTGGCGCACCATCACATCGGACAGGTGGGTTTTGGACATTGTCCGAAGGGGCTACTCCCTCCCCTTCGAGACTACCCCCCCAGCCATGCCACCTCAGCACCACCGCATGTCGGGGGACCATTTGGTACTTCTTCGACAGGAAGTTGCGGCCCTCTTGGCCAAGGGGGCCATCGAGCGCATTCCGACCCCAGAAGTAGGGCGCGTGGTTGTTATTCCCACTACTTTCTGGTGCCCAAAAAGGACAAGGAGGACATGCGTCCTATCTTGGACCTCCGGAACGTCAATCGCTTCCTCCGAAGGAGAAGTTCAAGATGCTCACCCTAGCTCAGGTCTTGACTGCCCTCGACCCTGGAGACTGGATGGTAGCGTTGGACTTGCAGGACGCATATTTTCACATCCCCGTCCTGCCGGCCCACCGGCGTTACCTGCGGTTCACGGTAGGCCTCGAGCACTTTCAGTTCACCGTGCTTTTCTTTGGCCTTACCAGCGCCCCTCGGGTGTTCACGAAGGTGATGGCGGTGGTCCCAGCTCATCTGCGCCGGGCAGGGGTTCCAGTCTTCCCCTACCTCGACGACTGGTTGCTGAAGGCGGGCTCGTCCCAGGCAGTCGTCTCCCACCTCCAGACTACGGCCGGACTCCTGCACTCGCTGGGGTTCTCCATCAATGTGCCGAAGTCGCACCTGGTTCCTTCTCCACAGCTCCTTTTCATCGGAGCAGTTCTGGACACAACGCAGTTTCGGGCCTATCCTCCCGAACGGCGAGTCCAGGATATTCAGGCTATGATTCCGATCTTTCAGCCTCTAGCCTGGGTTTCGGTACGGATGACCCTGAGGCTGCTGGGCCTCATGGCCTCCTGCATCCTGCTGGTCGATCATGCCAGATGGCATAGGCGGGCTCTGCAGTGGGACCTGAAGTTCCAGTGGGCGCAGCATCAGGGGAACCTGTCTGATTACGTCCAGATCTCGGAGGGAACTGCACGACAGTTGCAGTGGTGGCTCTCGAACCGGCAATGGGTCACGGGCAGATCCCTCTCCCTTCCCAGCCAGAGCACACAGTTGTGACGGATGCGTCCCTTCTGGGATGGGGCGGTCACATGGGAGAGGCGGAGATCAGAGGCCTCTGGTCTCCGGCGGAGTCCCGATTCCATATCAACCTTCTGGAGCTCCGGGCGATCCGACTTGCACTCAAGGCATTCCTTCCCTCTGTCAAAGGGAAGGTAGTGCAGGTGTTCACAGACAACACCACCGCCATGTGGTACTGCAACAAACAAGGCGGGGTGGGGTCATGGACCCTATGTCAGGAGGCTCTGCGTCTCTGGACATGGCTGGAACATTAGGGCATATTCCTGATGGTTCAACACCTGGCAGGTTCCCTGAACGCCAGGGCGGACGAACTCAGCCGCAGGTGCATGATGGATCACGAATGGCGTCTTCACTCGGAGGTGGCGCAAGGACTCCTTCTACAGTGGGGAGAGCCTTGGTTAGATCTATTCGCCACCGAAGAGAACGCGCAATGTCAGCAATTCTGCGTGTTGGAATTTCCAAGGCGGCACTCGCTCAGTGACGCTTTTCGTCGTGAGTGGAGTTGCGGTCTGTTGTACGCCTTTCCGCCTGTACCACTTCTGCCCAGAGTGTTGAAGAAGATTCGGCGCGACCGGGCCCAAGTCATTCTTGTGGCTCCGGACTGGGCTCGAAGAGTTTGGTATCCCGAGCTACTCAGTATGAGCATCGATCCCCCGATCAGTCTGTCTCTTCGGGAGGATCTTCTGTCGCAGCAGCAGGGGACGGTCCTCCACCCGAACCTGTCCAGTCTCCACCTCCTTGCATGGAGATTGAGCGGCGGCAGTTGATTCCTTTCGACTTGCCTCCCGAAGTTTGTGATGTGATTCTGGCAGCCAGGCGTGCCTCCACTAAGGTGGTATACGCCTGCAGGTGGAACAAGTTTGTGGCATGGTGCACAGAAAAGGCTGTGAATCCCCTTTCTGCCACTGTTTCTGAGGTTCTTCTGTTCCTTCTTTCTCTGGCCCAACAGGGTTCTGCCCTGGGTACCATCAAGGGCTATCTTTGTGCAATCTCGGCCTTCCTCAGGCTCCCTGATCAGCCCTCCCTTTTCAAGTCCCCTGTTGTTAACAGGTTTCTTAAAGGCAACCCAATGATGAAGCATGTCACCTGCTGGTGAGTGAGGGTTCTCGTCTTTACAAAATGAATTGTCTCCTTTTTACACCCCACTTTTTACATCTTTAGGTTAGTAGCCAAATCGTCCGGTTTCTGTTTGTGAGTGTAGTATTACACACCTCTTCCCTCCTGTTCCGTTTGTGATGCCTCAGTGGGACTTGAACTTGGTTCTTACCTATTTAATGTGCGCTCCCTTTGAGCCTCTCCATAACTGTCCTCTTCGTCTTCTCACTCTGAAGACAGCCTTTCTGGTGGCTATCACCTCCGCTCGGCGGGTGAGTGAGCTCCAGGCTCTCTCTTGCAAACCCCCTTTCTGTCTGTCCATCCAGACAAGGTTGTTCTTAGGACGCGTCTGTCCTTCTTGCCAAAGGTGGTTACTGCCTTCCACATTGGGCAGACCATCACTTTGCCCACCTTCTTTCCGCCTGCGCATCCTTCCAGAGAGGAAGAGAGGCTCCATCGTCTGGACCCAAAACGTGCGATTTCTTTCTATCTGAACCGCACACAACAGTTCCGGGTGGATGACCAGCTCTTTGTTGGCTACGTGGGCGCCAAAAAGGTCGGGCGGTACACAAGCGGACCATCTCCCGCTGGGTTGTCTTGTGTATCAAAGCCTGCTATTCTTTGGCTAAGAAGGAGCCCCCTGTTGGGCTACGTGCCCATTCCACCAGGGCGACCGCCGCCACCACGGCTTTGGGACGTGGTGTCCCATTGCAGGACATTTGTCAGGCAGCTACGTGGGCCTCGCTGCACACGTTTACCAAGCATTACTGCCTTGACAGCCAAGTCCGGAGAGACGTCTTCTTTGGCCGTTCTGTTCTCCGAGACTTCCTCGTCTGATCTTTGTTCGCAGACCCACCACCGGGGTTGGTATTGCTGGGGTATCTATTCTAAGGTAAGGAATCTGTCACTAACGTGTCTCTTTCAGATGCACAAGTTACTAACTTGTGTAACGATATATCTGTAAGAGACAGTAGTTGGTGACAGATTCCTTACCGCCCACCCATCCTTCCGTTCTGCGAACTGATTTCTAGGGTTAAGGTCATCCCTTTCAGGGCCCTAGTTTTCAGACACCAGTGTCAGTTTCTTGCATGGCTCTGCGTTTCTGGCGCGGAAAGTCGTGTACAGAACTGACGCCAGCGCGCATGGGCGGTGTCTAAATACTGGCCGCGACGTCATCCCGGCGATCACGACGCCGACGACGGACGCGGAGCCGCACAACACCGCCTACCGACGCGCAGGGGTACTGCTACGCAAAACTTTCCGGATCCAGCCTGACGCCTGGGGATATTCTAAGGTAAGGAATCTGTCACTAACTACTGTCTCTTACAGATATATCGTTACACAAGTTAGTAACTTGTGCCTCTGAACGATCTGTGAGTCATCCCGGCTCTGCAACGCGCGAGCGCCTCTGACCGAGTTGTGGCAGAGATGAGTCATAACTGCTTAGGCAATTCGCATCAATATGTCACTATGCAGCCTCCATTCAAAAAATCTGTGATCTTAAACCTTAAAAGCCACCACCCCCGCACTCCTTTTCTTCCAAGCCGTTTCCTACCTTGACATCCTCTGCATGTTCAATGTGCTGCCTTCCAGCTGAAGCATTCACGAACCCTTTGGAAACAAACACTGGCAAAGCCAATAGCCTCTGCTTTTGTTTAGTGCATGCAGGCAAGATGCATGTGAACGGGCAGATAGAGTAAGACCGTGCAGGCTTCCATGCACCTACAATCTGGGACCTATGCACACAGATAACACGTGGACAGAACGCGCAGGGGACTGAACTCACAAGGCCCATATCATGTGTGAAATCTTCTGACAGTTTTTGGAAAATAACTTGCCATGCTCATTCAAACAGTGGTAATAGTAAAATCAATTCTACAAGTCCCAGAATGCAAAGTTTAGTTGGCTATAAGCCAGGCATGACTGAAGGAGTCGTATAATGTAGGTTGTTTGTCAGGTGTGCATCGCAGAAGGCACACATAATCGGAGAGAAAATAAAACATACATTAAGTATTTTTTATGTGTTTTTTTTTTGCTTTCTAGGAAGTACATGAGTTTTGAGATTTTTTTTTAACAAAGTTGTTGTAGCCTTTCACTGATTGATATTTTCTGGGTTGCATTAGCCTGTGTATGTTTACGTTCAACAGCTGACATTTGTTCCCATGCTCTAAGTCTTTGTAATTGGACGTGTGGGATTCTTGTTACCATTAGGTGATGCAATGCATGGATACGTGAAACACACAGAGCCTGTTACTGGAAAAGCCTTCTTCAAATGCTTTATGAGAAGGCCTGTTTGCCACCAATGAGGAGAAGTGTTGCATCATCGTGGTGCGAAAGCTTTGGCCATCGTGGTGCGAAAGCTGCACTCGAGGTATCTCAGTGTTTGGCACAAATACATGTCACAACCTGCATCCATGGAGCAAATCCATTAAGTTTGGCTTTGTAAAATCTAAACCCACACTCTCCTCTGAACCTGTACAGCGCTCTGATGCCCTTCAGATAGGTTTGCATTATACAAATAGCACATACATCCAGAAAGGAAGGTGGGGCTAGGGTTTCAGAATCCATTGCAAACTGAAAGAATAACAAGCATTGGCATAGCCAATAGGTCTCGCCTTTGGGACCTTATAAGTGTTTAGCCATGCAACACTTGATGTTGTTGCACCAAGGATATTGTGCTGGATAACTAAACACTTATAAGGTCCCAAAGGCGAGAATGCTTGTTTCAGAATAGCATCTCTCCATGTAAAGCAAGGTTTGTCTCTCACTGACCAGTCTGATTTGTAACTGCAACCAACAATCGCAAGTTCTAACAGGCTGATTCGTTTATCTTCTCTGTAGTTTCTAAAATATTCCTGCACGTTACCTTCAAAGCCAAGTACATGAAACTGTGCTACATTTTCTCGCGTCAACATTACTTCAGAAGCTTCTAATTCAAACAAACGTGCAAGGCATGTTATCAAATCTTCCTCATCTGCTCTTTGCTGAAATATGTCCAAAAAATTATTAATTTCTGGCTGAGGAAATTCCTCCAAAGAATTAATTAAAACCCCCTTTGAGCATTGTAAATTAACCTGCAGCTCTTCTCCAACCACATTCTTCATGAGCGACTTACTCTGGCTATCTAAACAGTCTGGTAAAATAAACGGCGTTATGTCGCATGTTTCTCAATCTTGCACTGCCTGATAAATTTGCAACTCTTTTTTTTTTTTTTAATGATTCATTTTCAAACTGTAACAGGTCGGACTTTTCTTCAGCTTTAACTAACTCTCTTTGCATTTCATTACGTTCTCTTTCTAACTGCTCATATTTTCCATACATGCTAAGCAATACATTCAAAATGACACCACTTTTTCTCTCTGAAATATCAAGTTGTTTTCCCTCTTGAAAAGAAAAATCCTGGGCACATTTAAGTATTTGGGCTTGCCCCTCATCTGTTAAACATGCATTAGAGACAATTTCCTACCCCAATAACTCAGTTGGCATCTGGGAATCTGCAACTGAAAACATTGACATTTTAGAAAGAATTCTCCCCTTTTTAAATTGAATTTTCGTATCCTGCAGGGTGATGCCAAAAATGTATTGCTTCGTACTCCCAGATAATAGAAAATACCACCCTCCCACACGGAGGCTCAAACAGGACGAAGCAATAAAAACAACACAAAACACCACCTGGAAAAGGATCTCCCTTTTATAAAAGGAGACACATCAAAGACTGTATTCAGAATAAGACTTGGGGTTTTATTTATGCAAAGCTCTCTAACAGAAAGGCTTTCCCAGATGTCAAATGAGCAACATTCAAATGTATATGTGTATATATATATATATATATATATATATATGTGTATATATATATATCTGAAAGAGACACGTTAGTGATAGATTCCTTACCTTAGAATATCCCCAGGCGTCAGGCTGGATCCGGAAAAGTTTTGCGTAGCAGTACCCTTGCGCGTCGGTAGGCGGCGTCGTGCGGCTCCGCGTCCGTCGTCGGCGTCGTGATCGCCGGGATGACGTCGCGGGCAGCACTTAGGCGCCGCCCCTGCGCGCTGACGTCAGTTCTTCTTTTTCCGCGCCAGCAAGCGCAGATCCGGGAAGAGCAGTGCCCTGGTCAATTTTTGACCATACTTTTTGGTGATTTTTTCACTGTTTTTTCCAACTCTAAGCTGTCGTAGGGATGCCCGGCTTCAAGCGATGCGGCGCCTGTGCGCGGATGATGTCCGTCACCGACCCGCATTGGGAGTGTCTCTTCTGCCTCGGCCGAGGCCACGACACCGAGTCTTGTCCCGAATGCCAGGCCCTCAACCCGAAAGCTTTGCGAGAGCGGTCTCGAAAGCTCCTCGAGGCCCGGCATTCGGCTCCACGGAAGCCCCGGTCGCGTGAGAGGTCCAGGGGTCGATCGCGGAGTGCACACCGGTCGTCGGCGTCGAAGTCTTCTTCGTCCGGTAAGTCTAAGCACAAGAAGTCCAAGAAGCATCGTCGCTCTCGGACTTCGCCTCGCCGGTCTCGCGACTCGGCTGAGGCCCCTCCCGGCACCGTCCCCGCCCCCGCGGCCCCGGACTTGCCTGTGGAGTCGCCCCCGTCATACCCGCCCTTCCCGGGTTCGGGGGCGGATCCGGCCAAGGTACAGGAGTTCCTGTCGGCCATGGCCCGCCTCTTCGGGCCTTCAGGCCCCTCCGGTGCGCCTTCGGGCCCCGCGGGCCCTGATGGGGTTGCTCCGGCGTCGCCGGCGGCTCCGGCCCCGGCGTCGCCCGAGCCTCCAGCCTCGATCCCGGCTCCGGCTTCGGCCCCGGCCTCGATCCCGGCTCCACAACCCCCATCGACGCCGGTCGACCTCACGACACCTCCGCCGGCGCCGATGTCTCCGGTGCCGTTCTCGACGCCGCCCTGGGCTCCGGGCGGCGTCGTCCCCAGTTCCTTCCGGCTCCGGACATGGACCCGGAGCGACGTCGCTCGACGCCGGCTCCGGCGCCGATGGGACCTTGGGTCCCAAATGTCCCTCCTCCTCCTTATTTTGAACCAGAGGAGGACCAGGAGGACTGGGAGGGGTCTGATGACCCTCTGACGCGCAACTGTCAGTATGATGAGGACTGGACAGAGAGTCTAGGGGAGGCCAGTGGTCTGGATACTTCCCCTGACACTGGCATGCTGTCTCCTCCCGTGGCTACGGAGGAGGGGGCCAATTTTGGTACGGTGTTGCGTAGGGCTGCTGGGGCCTTACGTCTCCAGCTCCCTACTTTGACGGTCAAGCCTAACATCTTGACAGAGGTGCTTCAGCCGGCAGCCTCCTCTGCGGAGACTGTGCTGCCGTTTAACGACGCCCTCACTGACGTTCTTTTGGGCGCCTGGTCCAAGCCCAACACAGGGGCTCCTGTGGATCGGAACGTGTCACGACGCCATCGCCCCGCTCCGGGCGACCCCTGTTTCTTTCTGTCCACCCCACTCCTGAGAGCTTGGTTGTCCAAGCCTCCGCTTCCCAAACCGCCTTCCCTACCGCTCCTCCGGATAGGGAATCCAAACGCCTGGATCAGTTTGGGAAGAAAGGTTTTTCTTCCTCCAGTGCTGGCTTGCGGTCCGTTAACACCGCTTGTCTTTTGGGCCGATATACCCACTCCCTGTGGGATTCGGTGGCGGATGTTTTGCCCCAGTGCCCTGAGGAGGTCCAGGCACTGCTTTCCCGCGCCATTGCGGAAGGAAGGGATGCGGCCAAATACACTATCCGTTGTGGCCTTGACACCGCCGACTCGCTGGGCAGGTCAATTGCAACGACGGTGGCGCTCCGGCGCCACGCCTGGCTGAGAACCACTGGTTTTCAGGGGATGTCCAGAATACTCTCATGGACATGCCCTTTGATGGAGTCGGTCTTTTTGGGTCCAAAGCAGACCATGCGTTGGAGCGCTTTAAGGACTCACGGGCTACTGCCAAGTCCCTGGGCCTTTCTGCTACACGCCCTCCGCTGCCTTCTGCTTTTCGCCCCTATCGTGGCCACGGTAGGGGCGCCCCTTCACGTCAGCAGCCCAGCCACCGGCCCGCGCAGCAGGCGTCTTCGCGTGGCCGAGGACGTGGATTCCGCCGTGGCGGATCGGGCAACCAGCGTGCGGGTCAGGCCACCACCTCCAACCCGTCCGCGGCCTCCAAGCCCTCCTCGTCCCTCCTTTCAGGTGCACGGCACGCCAGTAGGGGGCAGGGTCCGCCATCACCTTCCCCACTGGCGCACCATCACCTCGGACAGGTGGGTCTTGGACATTGTCCGAAGGGGCTACTCCCTCCCCTTCGAGACCACCCCCCAGCCATGCCACCTCTATTCCACCGCATGTCAGGGGATCACTTGGTGCTTCTACGGAAGGAAGTCACGGCCCTCTTGGCCAAGAGGGCCATCGAGCATGTTCCGACCCCAGAAGTAGGGCGTGGTTGCTACTCCCACTACTTTCTGGTGCCCAAAAAGGACAAGGAGGACATGCGTCCTATCTTGGACCTCCGGAACGTCAATCGCTTCCTCCGGAAGGAGAAGTTCAAGATGCTCACCCTAGCTCAGGTCTTGACTGCCCTCGACCCTGGAGACTGGTTGGTAGCGTTGGACTTGCAGGACGCGTATTTCCACATCCCCGTCCTGCCGGCCCACCGGCGTTACCTTCGGTTCACGGTAGGCCCCGAGCATTTTCAGTTCACCGTGCTCCCCTTTGGCCTTACCAGTGCCCCTCGGGTGTTCACGAAAGTGATGGCGGTGGTCGCAGCTCATCTGCGCCGGGCAGGGGTTTCAGTCTTCCCCTACCTCGACGACTGGCTGCTGAAGGCGGGCTCGTCCCAGGCAGTCGTCTCCCACCTCCAGACTACGGCCGAACTCCTGCACTCGCTGGGGTTCTCCATCAATGTGCCGAAGTCGCATCTAATTCCTTCTCCACAGCTCCTTTTCATCGGAGCAGTTCTGGACACGACGCAGTTTCGGGCCTATCCTCCCGAACGGCGAGTCCGGGATATTCAGGCTATGATTCCGATCTTTCGGCCTTTATCCTGGGTTTCGGTACGGATGACCCTGAGGCTGCTGGGCCTCATGGCCTCCTGCATCCTGCTGGTCAATCATGCCAGATGGCATATGCGGGCTCTGCAGTGGGACCTGAAGTTCCAGTGGGCGCAGCACCAGGGCAACCTGTCCGATCACGTCCAGATCTCGGAGGGGACTGCAACACAGTTGCAGTGGTGGCTCTCGAACCGGCAATGGGTCATGGGCAGATCCCTCTCCCTTCCCCAGCCAGAGCATACAGTTGTGACGGACGCGTCCCTTCTGGGATGGGGCGGTCACATGGGAGAGGCGGAGATCAGAGGCCTCTGGTCTCCGGCGGAGTCCCGGCTCCATATCAACCTTCTGGAGCTCCGGGCGATCCGGCTTGCACTCAAGGCATTCCTTCCCTCTGTCAAAGGGAAGGTGGTGCAGGTGTTCACAGACAACACCACCGCCATGTGGTACTGCAACAAACAGGGCGGGGTGGGGTCTTGGACCCTTTGTCAGGAGGCTCTGCGCCTCTGGACATGGCTGGAACATCAGGGCATGTTCCTGATGGTTCAACACCTGGCAGGTTCTCTGAACGCCAGGGCGGACGAACTCAGCCGCAGGTGCATGATGGATCACGAATGGCGTCTTCACTCGGAAGTGGCGCAAGGACTCTTTCTACAGTGGGGAGAGCCTTGGTTAGATCTATTCGCCACCGAAGAGAACGCGCAATGTCATCAGTTCTGCGCGTTGGAATTTCCAAGGCGGCACTCGCTCGGCGACGCTTTTCGTCGCGAGTGGAGTTGCGGTCTGTTGTACGCCTTTCCGCCTATACCACTTCTGCCCAGAGTGTTGAAGAAGATTCGGCACGACCGGGCCCAAGTCATTCTTCTGGCTCCGGACTGGGCTCGAAGAGTTTGGTATCCCGAGCTACTCAGTATGAGCGTAGATCCCCCGATCCGTCTGCCTCTTCGGGAGGATCTTCTGTCGCAGCAGCAGGGGCGGTCCTTCACCCGAACCTGTCCAGTCTACACCTGCTTGCGTGGAGATTGAGCGGCGGCAGTTGATTCCTTTCGACTTGCCTCCCGAGGTTTGTGATGTGATTCTGGCAGCCAGGCGTCCCTCCACTAAGGTGGTATACGCCTGCAGGTGGAACAAATTTGTGGCATGGTGCACAGCAAAGGCTGTGAATCCCCTTTCTGCCCCTCTTTCTGAGGTCCTTCTGTTCCTTCTCTCTCTGGCCCAACAGGGTTCTGCCCTGGGTACCATCAAGGGTTATCTTTGTGCTATCTCGGCCTTCCTCAGGCTCCCTGATCAGCCCTCCCTTTTCAAGTCCCCTGTTGTTAACAGGTTCTTAAAAGGCATTACCTCTTTCCTCCTGTTCCGTTTGTGATGCCTCAGTGGGACTTGAACTTGGTTCTTACCTTTTTAATGTGCGCTCCCTTTGAGCCTCTGCATAACTGTCCTCTTCGTCTTCTGACTCTGAAGACTGCCTTTCTGGTGGCCATCACCTCCGCTCGGCGGGTGAGTGAGCTCCAGGCTCTATCTTGCAAACCTCCCTTTCTGTCTGTTCATCCAGACAAGGTTGTTCTTCGGACGCGTCCGTCCTTCTTGCCAAAGGTGGTTACTGCTTTCCACATTGGGCAGACCATCACTTTGCCCACCTTCTTTCCGCCTCCGCATCCTTCCAGAGAGGAAGAGAGGCTCCACCGTCTGGACCCAAAACGTGCGCTCTCCTTCTATATCGACCGCACAAAACACTTCCGGGTGGATGACCAGCTCTTTGTTGGCTACGTGGGCGCCAAAAAAGATCGGGCGGTGCACAAGAGGACCGTCTTTCGCTGGGTTACCTTGTGCATCAAGACCTGCTATTCTTTGGCCAAGAAGGAGCCTCCTGTTGGGCTGCGTGCCCATTCCACCAGGGCAACGGCTGCTACCACGGCCTTGGGCCGCGGTGTTCCGCTGCCGGTTATCTGTCAGGCAGCTACGTGGGCCTCGCTGCACACGTTTACTAAGCATTACTGCCTTGACAGTCAGGTCCGGAGGGACGGCTTCTTTGGCCGTTCTGTCCTCCAGGACTTCCTTGTCTGATCTTTGTTCGCAGACCCACCACCGGGGTTGGTATTGCTGGGGTATCTATTCTAAGGTAAGGAATCTATCACTAACGTGTCTCTTTCAGATGCACAAGTTACTAACTTGTGTAACGATATATCTGTAAGAGACAGTAGTTAGTGATAGATTCCTTACCGCCCACCCATCCTCCCGTTCTGCGAACTGATTTCTAGGGTTAAGGACATCCCTTTCAGGGCCCTAGTATTTTTCAGACACCTGTGTCAGCTTCTTGCATGGCTCTGCGTTCCTGGCGCGGAAAGTCGTGTACAGAACTGACGTCAGCGCGCAGGGGCGGCGCCTAAGTGCTGCCCGCGACGTCATCCCGGCGATCACGACGCCGACGACGGACGCGGAGCCGCACGACGCCGCCTACCGACGCGCAAGGGTACTGCTACGCAAAACTTTCCGGATCCAGCCTGACGCCTGGGGATATTCTAAGGTAAGGAATCTATCACTAACTACTGTCTCTTACAGATATATCGTTACACAAGTTAGTAACTTGTGCATATAGATATATGTATATAATATATATATATATATAGATATATATATATATGCAATGCATGAAATATACATGAAATAAAATGCAAGCAGATAACAATAATAAAATGAAACACAAGCAGATTATGCTGGACGTCCACTGCAAGAAATCAGAAAGATATATACACTAAATACATCAGAGGATTACAACCACTGAAGAATTGGATATGCACACAGACACACATCACAAAGTCAATACTCAAAGAAAACACCTCAGATGATTATGGCCACTGGAGACTTGAATGTGCACACAGACACTCGCACATCAGAGTCAATACTCAAAAACAAAACACCTCACCGATCGTTCTCTCGACATCCTTGCCAGTTCAAGCTGGAGGAGCCCTTTTAAAAGCCCAGGCAGGATTCTCGATCGGGACCCAAGTTCCCTTGTGACGACACGTCTGCCCCACAAGTGAGCTCCCGCCCGGGTGCCAAGATCCCCCGCCTTTAATACCTTTTATTCAGCCTGAAGCGAAGGTTCTAGAAACCTCGCCCCCTTTCTTCTGTTACGAAAAACCGAGCTGACCGTACTTCTGTGTCAAGGTTAAGACAGAAACTGGCCAGGCCCCTGTATTTTGACTCCAAGACAGAGCTGTCCAATCCACACATTTCTCTGGCAACAACAATCTCTGCTCTGAAAGGTACCAAGCACACTTTCCACACATTATCCCAGGGAAGCCTATGAAAGCCTAAAACAACCTTGGACGTGAACAGCCCAAAGACCTTGAGCAATCTGGGGGCCTGCCTGTGTGTGCAAAAAGCTCAAGCAAGACAGAGTCAGAATTCAAGATGGCATGAGGGCATGTCAAAGCCAATAGTACGAACTTCATATTACTTCCCAATGTACAACACAATGCAAATTTGTGCACCACTGCTTATAGCATCACACACTTCATATGCCAATGTACAACATAATGCACATTTGAGCACCACTGCTTATAACACTGCACTTCAAGACCAAGAAGTACATTCCACATCTCTCTCTCTCATGCTTTCAAATGCACATCGCACACGTTCTGGTCCTGGCAAGACTGTTCTACTCTGTGAATGCTCTCCCACTTTAAAACTACAAGATTGCACGAAAGAAATCTTCAATGAACGTGCACATGAACAGAAAAATGATGTCGTACATTCAGGCTAGGGTAAAGTAAAACACCAAAAGTCAATTAAAATAATAGTAGTCAAAGGTCATCACGTGGTTTCAAAACATAGGAGTTCCTCTAGCACTACAACGGCCGACCTCAGCTTCTCTAGTTAAAGAACCAATCTGAAAGAAACACATAGTGATAGATTCCTTACCTTAGAATATCCCCAGGCGTCAGACTGGATCCGGAAAGTTTTTTTCAGCAGTACCCCTGCGCGTCGGTAGGTGGCGTCGTGCGGCTCCGCGTCCGTCGTTGGCGTCGTGGTCGCCGAGTTGACGTCGCGGGCGCTACTTAGACGCCGCCCACGCACGCTGACGTCAGTTTTTTCTTTTTCCGCGCCAGCAAGCGCAGATCCGGGAAGAGCAGGAACCCCCAGTCAATTTTTGACTGACTTTTTTGAGACTCTTGTCTCCATTTTTTCATTGAGTCTTCGACTCCTAAGGTGCAGTTAGGATACCCGGTTTCAAGTCCTGCGGGGATTGTCACCGCATGATGTCGGTGACGGACCCTCACCGTGTGTGTCTTTTCTGCCTGGGGCGCGACCACGACCCCAAGTCGTGCTCCGACTGCTGTGCCATGGCGTCGAAGACTTTGCGGGAGCGGTCCCGAAAGTTGCTGGAAGCCCGACAGTCGGCTCTGCGCCATTCCAGGTCCCGGTCCAGAGGGAGGTCGAGGGACCGTGCATGGAGCCATCACCATTCGTCGGGATCCAAGTCTTCGCACTTGGGGTCAGGTAAGGCGAAGCACAAGAAGTCGAAGAAACGCCATCGTTCTCCGACTTCCCCTCGCCGGTCGCGCAACGCGGCTGAGGGTATGGGTGGTGCCACCCCCGCGGCTCTGGCGCAGTCCATGGAGTCGCCGCCCGACTACCCGCCCTTCCCGGGGTCGTCGGCGTCTCCGGCCCAGTTACAGGTGTTCCTGTCGGCCATGGCTCGCCTCTTTGGGCCGTCGTGTCCCGCCGGTGCGCCTTCGGGCCCCGTGGTCCCGCATGGGTGTCCTCGCGTTTCCTCGCCGGCGGCTCCAGCCACGGCGCCGCAGGACACCCTTGGATCCAGGCCTGGATCCCGGTCGACACCGGTTGACCGACGTCGACCCCACCGGCACCGATCCTGATGCCGCCCGCTCCTCGGGACGACGTCGACCTCAGTTTCAGCCCCGAGGTGGACACGGCGCCGAGCCGGCGTCGATCGATGCCGTTCTCGACCCTGATTGGGGATTTCTATCCCCATGTCCCTGCTCCTTATTTTCGGCCTGTTGAACAGCCTGAGGAGCAAGGGGAGGACCTGGAGGGGTCTGAGGACCCTCTTGCTGCAGCCTGCACAGGACTGGGCTGAGGAATTGGGGGACGCCAGTGGTCTGGATATATCACCAGACCTTGGCATGCAGTCTCCTCCTACCGTGGCTACGGAGGAGGGCGCCAGTTATGCAGTGGTGTTGCGTAGGGCGGCCGAGGCCCTACACCTCGAGCTCCCTACTGTGGCCGTCAGGACTAACCTCCTGACAGAGCCAGAGGCAGCAGCTACTTCTGCGGAGCCGCTGCTTCCTTTCAATGAAGCCCTCTCTGACGTTCTTTTGGGCACTTGGTCCAGGCCCACCACAGGGGCTCCTGTGGATAGGAACGTGGCCCGACGCCATCGCCCGGCTCCGGGTGACCCCATTTTCCTCTCCCAACACCCAACTCCCGAGAGTTTGGTTGTCCAAGCCTCTGCTTCCCCAACCGTCTTCCCTTCCGCACCACCGGATAGGGAATCTAAGAAGCTGGATCAGTTTGGAAGAAGATTTTCTCTTCCACCAGCTCTGCGCTGCGTTCCGTGAACACCGCATGCCTCTTGGGCCGTTATTCCCACTCTCTGTGGGATACGGTGGCGAACGTGCTGCCCCAGTGTCCGGAGGAGGCCCAGCCTGCTCTCGCCCAGGCTGTTGCAGAGGGTTGAGACGCAGCAAAGTTCATGATCCGTTGTGGTCTAGACACCGCCGACTCACTGGGCAGATCCATTGCAACGACGGTGGCAGTTCGCCGTCACGTCTGGTTGAGAACCACTGGATTTTCGGGGGATGTCCAAAACACCTTTATGGACATGCCCTTTGATGGCCGTCGCCTCTTCGGCGACAAAGCGGACAGCGCGTTGGAGAGGTTTAAGGACTCTCGGCAGTCCGCCCTCCTCCGCCTTCCGCTTTTCACTCCTTTCGTGGCACAGGAAGGGGCTCCCCGCAGCGTTCGCAACAGAGCCACAGGCCGGCGCAGCAATCATCCCAGCGCGGCCGCGGGTTCCGCCGTGGCGGACAAAGGGGCCTGCGGGCGGGTTAGTCCACCACCACGCCGGCCACCACTGCCTCCAAACCTTCCTAGTCCGAACTTTCAGGCCCATCAAATGCCAGTGGGCGGCAGGCTCCGCCATCACCTCCCCCACTGGCGCACCATCACTTCGGACAGGTGGGTTTTAGAGATAGTCCAGAGGGGCTACTCCCTCCCCTTCGAGACTACTCCCCCAGCCATGCCACCTCAATACCACCGCATGTCGGGGGATCACTTGGTGCTTCTTCAGCAGGAAGTTGCGGCCCTCTTGGCCAAGGGGGCCATCGAGCGCGTTCCGACGCACGAAGTAGGTCGTGGTTGTTATACCCACTACTTTGTGGTGCCCAAGAAGGACAAAGGCCTGCGTCCTATCTTAGACCTCCGGAACGTCAATCGCTTCCTCCGCAAAGAGAAGTTCAAGATGCTCACTCTAGCTCAGGTCTTGTCTGCTCTCGACCCACAAGACTGGATGGTGACGCTGGACTTGCAGGACGCCTATTTCCACATCCCCGTCCTGCCAGCCCACAGGCGCTACCTACGGTTCACGGTAGGCCACGAGCACTTTCAGTTTACCGTGCTCCCCTTTGGCCTTACCAGTGCCCCTCGGGTGTTCACCAAGGTGATGGCGGTGGTCGCAGCTCATCTGCGCAGGTCAGGGGTCTCAGTCTTCCCCTATCTCGACGATTGGTTGTTGAAGGCGGGCTCGCCCCAGACAGTCTTCTCCCACCTCCAGACTACGGCCGACCTCCTGCACTTGCTGGGGTTCTCCATCAATGTGCCGAAGTCGCACCTGATTTCCTCCCAGAAGGTCCTCTTTATCGGAGCGGTTCTGGACACGGCGCAGTTTCGGGTCTATCCTCCCGAACAGCGAGTCCGGGATATTCGGGCTCTGATTCCCATCTTTCAGCCCTTGTCCCGGGTTTCGGTCAGAGTGACTCTGAGGCTGCTGGGCCTCATGGCCTCCTGCATCCTGCTGGTCACTCATGCCAGGTGGCATATGCAGGCTCTGCAGTGGGACCTGAAGTTCCAGTGGGCGCAGCATCAGGGAAACCTGTCCGATCACGTCCAGATCTCGGAGGGCACTGCACGTCAATTGCAGTGGTGGCTCACGAACCGGCATTGGGTTGACGGCAGATCCCTCTCCCTTCCCCAACCGGAGTTCACAGTGGTGACGGATGCATCCCTCCCGGGTTGGGGCGGCCACATGGGAGAGGTGGAGATCAGAGGCCTCTGGTCTCCGGCGGAGTCCCGGCTCCATTTCAACCTTTTGGAGCTGCGGGCGATCAGGCTTGCACTAAAGGCATTCCTTCCCTCTGTCAAGGGGAGAGTAGTGCAGGTGTTCACAGACAACACCCCCGCCATGTGGTACTGCAATAAACAAGGCGGGGTGGGGTCGTTGACCCTTTGTCAGGAGGCTCTGCGTCTCTGGACATGGCTGGAACATCAGGGCATGTCCCTGGTGGTTCAACACCTGGCAGGTTCTCTGAACGCCAGGGCGGACGAACTCAGCCGCAGGTGCATGCTCGATCACGAATGGCGTCTTCACTCGGAGGTGGCGCAAGGTCTCTTTCAGCAGTGGGGAGAGCCTTGGTTAGATCTATTCGCCACCGAAGAGAACGCGCAATGTCATCAGTTCTGCGCGTTGGAAGTGGAGTTACGCCTTACCTGCGCCCCTCGGGTGTTCACGAAGGTGATGACGGTGGTCGCAGCTCATCTGCGCAGGTCAGGGGTGTCAGTCTTCCCCTACCTCGACGACTGGTTGTTGCAGGCGGGCTCGCCCCAGGCAGTCGTCGCCCACCTTCAGACTACGGCCGACCTCCTGCATTTGCTGGGGTTCTCCATCAACGTGCCAAAGTCGCACCTAAGTCCCTCTCAGAAACTCCCCTTCATCGGAGCGGTTCTGGATTCCTGCATCCTGCTGGTGCAACATGCCAGATGGCATATGCGGGCTCTGCAGTGGGACCTGAAGTTCCAGTGGGCACAGCATCAGGACAACCTGTCCGATCATGTCCAGATCTCAGAGGGCACTGCACGACAATTGCAGTGGTGGCTCACGAATCGCGATTGGGTCAATGGCAGATCCCTCTCCCTTCCCCAACCGGAGCACACAGTGGTGACGGATGCGTCCCTCCTGGGATGGGGTGGCCACTTGGGAGAGGCGGAGATCAGAGGCCTCTGGTCTCCGGTGGAGTCCCGGCTCCATATCAATCTTTTGGAGCTTCGGGCGATCCGGCTTGCACTGAAGGCATTCCTTCCCTCTGTCCGGGGAAGTGTAGTGCAGGTGTTCACGGACAACACCACCGCCATGTGGTATTGCAACAAACAGGGCGGGGTGGTGTCCTGGACCCTCTGTCAGGAGGCTCTGCGCCTCTGGACATGGCTGGAACATCAAGGCATTACGTTGGTGGTTCAACACCTGGCAGGTTCTCTGAACGCCTGGGCGGACGAAGTCAGCCGCCGGTGCTTGATGGATCACGAATGGCGTCTGAACTCGGACGTGGCGCAAGGTCTCTTTCTGCAGTGGGGAGAGCCTTGGTTAGATCTATTCGCCACCGAAGAGAACGCGCAATGTCGTCAGTTCTGCGCGTTGGAATTTCCAAGGCGGCACTCGCTCGGTGACGCTTTTCGTCGCGAGTGGGGTTGCGGTCTGTTGTACGCCTTTCCGCCTATACCGCTTCTGCCCAGAGTGCTGTAAAATATTCGGCGCGACCGGGCCCAAGTCATTCTTGTGGCTCCGGATTGGGCACGGAGATACTGGTATCCCGAGCTACTAGACATGGCGCTCGATCCCCCGATCCGTCTGCCTCTTCGGGAGGATCTTCTGTCGCAGCAGCAGGGGACGGTCCCCAGGGGACGAACCTGTCCAGCCTCCACCTCCATGCGTGGAGATTGAGCGACGACAGTTGACAGCTTTGGATCTTCCTCCCGAAGTCTGTGATGTCATTCTGGCAGCCAGGCGTCCCTCCACTAAATCGGTATACGCCTGCAGGTGGAACAAGTTTGTGGCATGGTGCACAGCTAAGGCTGTGGATCCCCTTTCTGCCCCTCTTTCCGAAGTCCTTCTGCTCCTTCTTTCTTTGGCCCAGCAGGGCTCTGCTCTGGGCACTATCAAAGGTTATCTTTCGGCCATCTCCGCCTTTCTCAGGCTGCCAGATCAGCCTTCCTTGTTTAAATCTCCGGTTGTTAACCATTTCCTGAAAGGCATTACGCACACGTTTCCTCCCGTGCCGTTCATTATGCCTCAATGGGATTTAAATCTTGTCTTGACATAACTGATGTGCGCTCCCTTCGAGCCCCTTCATACCTGTCCTTTGCGTCTTCTCACTCTCAATCCGGCTTTCCTGGTAGCTATCACCTCTGCCAGAAGAGTGAGTGAGCTCCAGGCTCTTTCTTCCAAACCTCCTTTCCTTTCTGTTCATCCGGACAAGGTGGTTTTAAGGACCCGTCCTTCTTTCTTGCCAAAGGTTGTCACGCCCTTCCACATCGGGCAGACCATCACTTTGCCCACCTTCTTTCCGCCTCCGCATCCTTCAAAAGAGGAAGAGAGGCTCCACCGTCTGGACCCAAAACGTGCGCTCTCGTTCTACCTGAAACAGTTCCGGGTGGATGACCAGCTCTTTGTTGGCTACGTGGGCGCCAAAAAAGGTCGAGCCGTGTACAAAAGTACCATCTCTCGGTGGGTCGTTTTGTGCATCAAAGCGTGTTACTCATTGGCTAAGAAGGAGCCTCCTGTGGGGCTGCGTGCCCATTCTACCAGGGCGACAGCAGCCACTACTGCCTTGGGACGCGGCGTCCCCTTGCAGGATATTTGTCAGGCAGCTACGTGGGCCTCGTTGCACACGTTTACCAAGCATTACTGCCTTGACAGTCAAGTCCGGAGAGACGGCTTCTTTTGCCGTTCTGTTCTCCGTGACTTTCTGGTGTAATCTATTCGCAGACCCACCACCGGGGTTGGTATTGCTGGGGTATCTATTCTAAGGTAAGGAATCTATCACGAACTAATGTCTCTTACAGATATATCGTTACACAAGTAGTAACTTGTGCTTTAGGTCGAGCGTAGAGTCCGCATGCATGCGCTGCTCTGTGTGACTTGCTGTACTGGAGTATGTAATAGAAGCCCCGCCCACTCTCCGCCCATATTTGTCATTGGCTTCTGTCTTTGTCCTTTGTAAATGTAGGCTTCTGATTCAATAATCGGCTTGTTAGTCCCTCCTTAGTACTGTCTTGTCTTCATTTGTAACCTCCAATGGCTACTGCCCTTTCACTTCGGTTGTTACACAGTACGTGTTAATTAGTCTGTAAGCACTATTTTCTTTATTGAGTTTCTCTTACTGTAGGCAGGACGTGAGCTGCTTCAGCTGAACTGTTTGCGTTTTTTTAAGCAGCACAGCAGCGCTTTCTTATATGTGTTTTTAAATTAACAACATGGGCGCCCGCTTTCTCCTTAACATTGGCGCCCGCTTTCAATAACACACAGGCCCTCGTGTCTGTTTCTTCCCCCACCCCACCAACCAGACCTAAAGCTGCCCCTCCTCCACGAGACCTTGTACGGTATATACATGTACTCGTTTAGGATGTGTGGCCTGCTCGACGATAGGAGACATCTAGTTACTGTTCCTTCCTAGCATTTTACAAAGTGCACTGCATTGTTTTGCTTAAAGCAAAGCTCCCCGTGGTATGTTTGCTATCTGCAGGGGTTGTTATTTTTTAGACGCGCCCTGCCATGATGACGTGCCCTGCCATGACTCAGGAGTTGGCAATACGCAGACGTGTCCTAGCAGTGGACTGGGCATTTAGGGGAGGTGTTTCTCATTAGTAAAGATAGCTGCTACAGTGACATTCAAACAGTGCAGCAGAAGTGGTGGGCCGGTCTGATGTGCCTAGGAGCAGAAGTGAAAGTCACAAGGCACTCGGCCTGAATCCAGCTCTTGCAGGAGGAAGTATCACAGTAACTCAGGAGGCAGCAGTGAACGGAGCAGCAGGAAACCTGCCCCTGGAATCAGAAGCAGACTGACATTTGCGCAGAAAATGAACTACTTACTGCTGGAACCAAGCTTACAAGAACTGTGCACAGTCCAAGAGTGCGTGGCTGAGGAAAGGGGTCTTTTCTTCATTTTGCGCTCGTCATTTTTTTATTTTTTTATGTTCCTGTATTTAAAGGTGCATGGCTGTTTTTCCAGAAGGGTGCGGTAGCAAGAGTTCTGTGCTTATCACTGAATGAAGTGTGTCACTCTGCGCTTCTCCGAGGCGCGTCACTGGCCATCCCATTTTCTGTCATTTATTTTACAAGAGATCAGATTATATCTTAACCTTTCTGTTTTTTGCAAAACGAATGTGACATATTCATTTAGCCGATTTAATGGGGAGGCCAGGTGACAGCGATATCAAATCATATTGAATCAAGATGTGTAACTTTCTGTAAATCCCACCTGTCGGACATATCTGGCAAGTAGTTCTTTATAATCTGGAAAACCAGGCCTGCCTTCTTACTTAACTGTGCATTACATACATTCAAAGACTTAGTAGATTCCTTGTTATGTTGCAGTCTTCTAATTCAGTGGCCTGACATACATGTTGCGTACCCATTCATAACCTTTACACCTGGCCATCTCCGCAAGTCCCGGCTGTAAGAACATTGGCCCTTTAATTCCCCTGTTTAATTGTGAGTTATTATTAGCTGCACTGGCAGCAGATATTCTATGTAAACCCCACTAATTGATGGCTTGTTGTGCATGTTTGAGCTTGTAACTATGTAGGGAAGAAAGACCCTGTACTGAGAGGTATCCTGCCCTCTTTAAGTTTCCGGGCTTGCGTTTTGTCTTTTGTGGAACGCACACCCTGTTCTTCCTATGAACAGCCTATATCCTCATGGTCTCACAACCCTCATCCCACTGACCAGTTCCTGATCCTCCCCTTCTCCACTTTAGAAATGCATATAAAGATATTCCCTACCAAACGGGTTTGTGTAGTTGGCCACCAGCATATATTTGCTCTGAGAGCAAGAGTTAAGGGTCATAAAAGCTCTGTCGTATGAGTTGCAAGTCAGTAAAAAAAAATTAAAAAAACATCCGACTGCTTGTTTACCTCCAATGGCCCCTACTACCTTGGGGCTGTTGGAAAAAGGTTTACTCCGACCACGTACATTTTTCCATCGGTGTAACCCTGGCAGTGTGCCCACCCCTAAATCAAGCAGACAGACAGATTTTGGTGAAGAGGGTACTCATTTGCCGTTGCGATTGTGTACTGTTTTTGCCAAACTCTAAATCAGCCCCTCCTTGATTTGACTTCTTTCAGTTACCAGAGCTATCCAGTAATTCTCCTCCCCACAGATTTGCAATCCCAATTGTACTATTTCGGTTTTTTAAGTCGAGCCTGGGCAGCGCATACGCTGCTCTGCGAGGCATGCTGGATATGGCATAAAAGCTCCGTCCATTTCCCGCCCATCTTTTCAATTATCTCCTGCTACTGTCCTTGCGAAATTGTTGCTTTTAATTTGTGACTAAGCTTATTAGTCTCTCTTTGGTACCACCTTGTCTGCATTTGTAACCTCCCATAACAACTGGACTTTTTACTTGTGTTGTTATACGGTCTGCTTTATGTAGTCGGTGAGTACTATTTTCTTTAATCATCTTCCCCTATTCCACCCACGACATTGCTGCACGCTTTTATATTATTAGTAATGTATTTATTTAAATTACAGCGCTGTCCGCTTTAACTATAGCAGCCGCGCATATTTATTTAATTTACAGCACAGGCTGCTTTCACTTTAGCGGCTGCGCTTATTTATTTATTTAATTAACAGCGCAGGTCGCTTTCACTTTAGTGGCCGCGCTACAGAAGTTTTCTTAATTAATTTTTTTCCGCTTTGGGTGAAAGCTTCCCGTGCGCGCATTCACTTTAATGTTGGCCGCCCCCCTTTTTTTAGACGCTGCTCACTGTAACCTTAATACGGCCAACAGCGTCTAAAGAAAGGGCCACGGCCAGCATTAAAGTGGTTTTGCATTGCGAGAAATAGAGCTATTGGCATTAGAATAACAATGTCTTTTATATATGTGTTGCTTTTAAAAACACATAAATAAAAGGTGTTGTCATTTACAATGCCAATAGCTTAAACGCTCGAAAATGCAAGACCTAATGCATTGAAAATGCTTGTTTATATCGCGCAAATAAGGCTGGATCTGATCACCCTAGTCTGATTCCATTAGATGTTGCGGGCTGTCTCTTTTGACCACATAATCTAAATCACCTTTCTTGGAACACTGTTTTATCGTGCATTTTAATATTTGTTTCTGCTGAGATACAGACAAGTTTTGCTGGTCAAACCCTGGTGGAATAGACAAAGAGGCCTTAATATCTTTTAAGTCAACAACCCATTGGACTGAGCTCTTCTCCTGCAAATAGGATTTTATTGTCTGCCTCAGAGAGCCCTCGTTCAACTTTAGTAGACAGGCCCAAAAATTAAGAATACTCTGCTTTATTTAAATCTTATATTACTCAGGCCCAGCTCCAGCCTCAGTGCGCTGTACTGAGAGCCTCGAGGCAGACCGAACCATTGTTTCCAGATATTAGTTTCAACAATCTGCAGCCGCTTTATGTTCTTTAATGGCATGACCACACTGCCATACTGAAGTAAGCTTACGATTTTTGAATTATAAGTCTCTCTTAAAACTTAGACAGACATGCCCCAAAGCTAGATCCAATCTGTGTAGAGCCCCTGCAATCACTTTGGAGCGTACTTCCCGAAGGTCTATGTGAGTTTTAAAATTTAGATTATCTCTGAAGAGGAGGCCTAAATATCTATATTCTTTTATCTGAAAGAAACACGTTAGTGATAGATTCCTTACCTTAGAATACCCCCAGGCGTCAGACTGGATCCGGAAAGTTTTCGTCAGCAGTACCACTGCGCGTCGGAAGGTGGCGTCGTGCAGCTCCGCGTCCGTCGTTGGCGTTGTGGTCGCCGAGATGACGTTGCGGCAGCTACTTAGATGCCGCCCTCGCGCGCTGACGTCAGTTCTTTCTTTTTCCGCGCCAGCAAGCGCAGATCCAGAGAGAGCGGTACCCCCAGTCATTTTTTGACTGTTTTTCGAGGCCTTTTTGTCTCTATTTTTCGAGTCGATCGACTCCTGGTGCCGTAGGGATGCCCGGTTTCAAGTCCTGCGAGGAATGTCATCGCATGATGTCGGTGACGGACCCGCACCGCGTGTGTCTCTACTGCCTGGGGCACGACCAGAACCCCAAATCGTGCCCCGACTGCCGGGCCATGGCGCCGAAGACTTTGCGGGAGCGGTCCCGAAAGTTGCTTGAAGTCCGGCAGTCGGCTCCGCGCCACTCAAGGTCCCGGTCCCGTGGGAGGTCGAGGGACCGGTCGCGGAGCCACCACCATCATTCGTCGGGATCGAAGTCTTCGCACTCGGGGTCAGGTAAGACGAAGCACTCTAAGAAGTCGAAGAAGCAACGTCGCTCTCTGACTCCCCCTCGCCCGTCGCGGCTGAGGGTGTGGGTGGTGCCACCCCCGCTGCTCTGGCGGAGCCTACGCAGTCGCCGCCGGCCTACCCGCCCTTCCCGGGTCCGTCGGCGACTCCGGCCCAGCTGCAGGAATTTCTGTCAGCCATGGCTCGCCTCTTTGGGCCGTTGGGCCCCGCCGGTGCGCCTTCGGGCCCGCGGGTCCGACTGGGGGTCCTTGCCCTTTACTGCCGACGGCTCCGGCATCGCTGTCGGCCCCGGAGCCGCAGGGCCCCCATGGATCCAGGCCTGGATCCCGGTCGACGCCGGTTGACCTTGTAACACCTCCACGGACGTCGACCCCCTCCGGCACCACTTGCGACGTCGCCCGTCCCACCGGACGACGTCGTCCCCGGTTTCAGCCCCGAAGTGGACACGGCGCCGGAACGGTGTCGCTCAACACCGATTCCGACGCCGATGGGACCTTTCTATCCCTATGTCCATCCTCCTTATTTTCGGCCTGTTCATCAGCCTTCGGAGGAAGGGGAGGACTGGGAAGGGTCTGAGGACCCTCTCACAGCACAGTGTGAGTTAGACCCGGACTGGGCAGAGGAACTGGGAGATGCCAGTGGTCTTGACACCTCTCCTGACCTTGGCATGCTCACTCCTCCTACCGTGGCTACGGAGGAGGGTGCAAGTTACGCCGTGGTGTTGCGTAGGGCGGCCGAGGCCCTCCACCTCGAGCTCCCTACAGTGGCCGTCAGGACTAACCTCCTGACAGAAGTGCTTCAGCCGGCGGCTACCTCTGCGGAGCCACTGCTGCCTTTTAATGATGCACTGTCAGACGTTCTTTTTGGGCACCTGGTCCAGGCCCACCACAGGGGCTCCTGTGGATAGGAACGTGGCCCGACGCCATCGCCCAGCCCCGGGCGACCCCCTTTTCCTCTCCCAACACCCCACCCCTGAGAGCTTGGTTGTCCAAGCCTCTGCGTCCCCGAGCGCATTCCCTACCGCACCTCCGGATAGGGAATCCAAGAAACTGGAACAATTTGGGAAGAAGATTTTTTTCTTCCGCCAGTTCAGGGCTGCGGTCTGTGAACACTGCATGCCTCTTGGCCGTTATTCCCACTCTCTGTGGGATACGGTGGCGCAAGTGCTGCCTCAGTGTCCAGAGGAGGCCCGGACAGTGCTCTCTCAGGCTATTGCTGAGGGGAGAGATGCAGCAAAGTTCACGATTCAATGTGGCCTTGACACCGCCGACTCGCTGGGCAGGGTGATTTCCACGACAGTGGCGCTCCGCCGCCACGCCTGGCTGAGGACTACTGGTTTCTCTGGAGATGTCCAGAACACCATGATGGACATGCCCTTTGATGGCATTCGCCTTTTTGGCAACAAGGCAGATAGTGTGTTGGAGCGCTTTAAGGACTCGCGGGCTACGGCCAAGTCCCTGGGCCTTTCCGCCACAAGCCCTCCTCCGCCTTCTGCTTTTTGCTCCTTTCGTGGCCACGGAAGGGGCGCCCCGACACGTTTGCTTCAGAGCCACAGGCCTGCGCAGCAACAGTCTCAGCGCGGACGTGGGACCCGCCATGGCGGGTCAGGGGGCCAGCGGGCGGGTCAGTCCACCTCCACCCTGGGAACCACTGCCTCCAAACCTTCCTAGTCCGGTTTTTCAGGCCCATCAAACGCCAGCGGGCGGCAGGATTCGCCATCACCTCCCCCACTGGCGCACCATCATTTCAGACAGGTGGGTTTTACAAATAGTCTGAAGGGGCTACTCCCTCCCCTTCGAGACTACCCCTCCAGCCATGCCACCCCAGTACCACCGCATGTCGGGGGATCACTTGGCACTTCTTCAACAGGAAGTCGCGGCCCTCTTGGCCAAGGGGGCCGTCGAGCGCGTTCCTGCGCCAGAAGTGGGACGTGGTTGTTATTCCCACTACTTTCTGGTGCACAAGAAGGACAAGGGCCTGCGTCTTATCTTGGACCTCAGGGACGTCAATCGCTTCCTCCGGAAGGAGAAGTTCAAGATGTTAACTCTGGCTCAGGTGTCGTCTGTCCTCGACCCTGGTGACTGGATGGTAGCGTTGGATCTGCAGGACGCATATTTCCACATTCCCGTCCTGCCGGCCCACCGTCGTTACCTGCGGTTTACGGTAGGCCACGAGCACTTTCAGTTTACCGTGCTCCCCTTTGGCCTTACCAGCGCCTCTCGGGTGTTCACGAAAGTGATGGCGGTGGTCGCAGCTCACCTGCGCAGATCAGGGGTTCCAGTCTTCCCCTATCTCGACGACTGGCTGTTGAAGGCGGGCTCGCCCCGGACAGTCCTCTCCCACCTCCAGACTACGGCCGACCTCCTGCATTTGCTGGGGTTCTCCATCAATGTGCCGAAGTCGCACCTGATTCCCTCTCAGAAGCTCCTCTTCATCGTCGCGGTTCTGGATACGAAGCACTTTCGGGTCTATCCTCCCGAACGGCGAATCCAGGATATTCATGCTCTGATTCCGATCTTTCAGCCTCTATCCTGGGTTTCGGTCAGGATGACCCTGAGGCTGCTGGGCCTCATGGCCTCCTGCATACTGCTGGTCACTCATGCCAGATGGCATATGCGGGCTCTGCAGTGGGACCTGAAGTTCCAGTGGGCGCAGCATCAGGGGAACCTGTCCGATTACGTCCAGATGTCAGAGGGCACTGCACACCAGCTGCAGTGGTGGCTCACAAACCGGAATTTGGTCAATGGCAGATCCCTCTCCCTTCCCCAACCGGAGCACACAGTGGTGACGGATGCGTCCCTCCTGGGATGGGGCGGCCACATGGGAGAGGCGGAGATCAGAGGCCTCTGGTCTCCGGGGGAGTCCAGGCTCCATATCAACCTTCTGGAGCTTCGGGCGATCCGACTTGCACTGAAGGCATTCCTTCTCTCTGTCAATTGGAGAGTAGTGCAGGTGTTCACAGACAACACCACCGCCATGTGGTACTGCAACAAACAGGGCGGGGTGGGGTCGTGGACCCTATGTCAGAAGGCTCTGCGCCTCTGGACATGGCTGGAACATCAGGGCATTTCCCTGGTCGTTCAACACCTGGCAGGTTCACTGAACGCCAGAGCGGACGAACTCAGCCACAGGTGCATGATGGATCACGAATGGCGTCTTCACTCTGACGTGGCGCAAGGTCTCTTTCAACAGTAGGGAGAGCCTTGGTTAGATTTATTCGCCACAGAAGAGAACGCGCAATGTCAGCAATTCTGCGCGTTGGAATTTCCAAGGTGGCACTCGCTCGGCGACGCTTTTCGTCGCGAGTGGAGTTGCGGTCTTTTGTACGCCTTTCTGCCTATACTACTTCTGCCCAGAGTGCTGAAGAAGATCAGGCGCGACCGGGCCCAAGTCCTTCTTGTGGCTCCGGACTAGGCTCGAAGAGTTTGGTATCCCGAGCTACTCAGTATGACCATCGATCCCCCGATCCGACTGCCTCTTCGGGAGGATCTTCTGTCGCAACAGCAGGGGACGGTCCTCCACCCGAACCTGTCCAGTCTCCACCTCTTTGCGTGGAGATTGAGCGGCGGCAGTTGATTCCTTTCGACTTGCCTCCTGAAGTCTGTGATGTCATTCTGGCAGCCAGGCGTCCCTCCACTAAGTTGGTATACGCCTGCAGGTGGAACAAGTTTGTGGCATGGTGCACAGCAAAGGCTGTGGATCCCCTTTCTGCCCCTCTTTCTGAGGTCCTACTGTTCCTTCTTTCTTTGGCCCAGCAGGGCTCTGCTCTGGGCACTATCAAGGGCTACCTTTCTGCTATTTCGGCCTTTCTCAAGCTCCCTGATCAGCCCTCTCTTTTCAAGTCCCCTGTTGTTAACAGATTCCTCAAAGGCATTACTCACCTTTTTCCTCCTGTTCCCTTTGTAATGCCACAGTGGGATTGAACCTGGTTCTCACATACTTAATGTGCGCTCCCTTTGAGACTCTACATAACTGTCCTCTTCTGACTTTGAAGACAGCCTTTCTGGTGGCCATCACCTCCGCTCGGCGGGTGAGTGAGCTCCAGGCTCTATCATGCAAACCTCCCTTTCTGTCTGTCCATCCAGACAAGGTTGTTCTTAGGACGCGTCCGTCCTTCTTGCCAAAGGTGGTTACTGCCTTCCATATTGGGCAGACCATCACTTTGCCCACCTTCTTTCCGCCTCCGCATCCTTCCAGAGAGGAAGAGAGGCTCCACCGTCTGGACCCAAAACGTACACTCTCATTTTACCTGAGTCGCACACAACAGTTCCGGGTGGATGACCAGCTCTTTGTTGGCTACGTTGGCGCCAAGAAAGGTCGGGCCGTACACAAGCGGGCTATCTCCAGATGGGTCGTCTTGTGTATTAAAGCCTGTTATTCTCTGGCAAAGAAGGAGCCTCCGTTGGGGCTGCGCGCCCATTCTACCAGGGCGACGGCTGCCACTATGGCGTTGGGACGTGGTGTCCCCTTACAAGACATCTGTCAGGCAGCTACGTAGGCCTCGCTGCACACGTTTACTAAGCACTATTGCCTGGACAGCCAAGTCCGGAGAGACTGCTTCTTTGGCTGTTCTGTTCTCCGGGACTTCCTGGTGTGATCTTGGTTCGCAGACCCACCACCGGGGTTGGTATTTCTGGGGTATCTATTATAAGGTAAGGAATCTATCACTAACGTGTTTCTTTCAGATGCACAAGTTACTTACCTTCGGTAACGATATATCTGTAAGAAACATTAGTTAGTGATAGATTCCTTACCGCCCCACCTATCCTCCCCGTTCTGCGAACTGATTTCTAGGGTTAAGGTCATCCCTTTCAGGGCCCTAGTTTCAATGCACCAGTGGTCAGTATCTTGCATGGCTCTGCGTTCCTGGCGCGGAAAGTCGTGTACAGAACTGACGTCAGCGCGCGAGGGTGGCGTCTAAGTAGCTGCCGCAACGTCATCTCGGCGACCACGACGCCAACGACTGACGCGGAGCCGCACAAAGCCACCTTCCGACACGCAGGGGCACTGCTGACGAAAACTTTCCGGATCCAGTCTGACGCCTGCGGGTATTCTAAGGTAAGGAATCTATCACTAACTAATGTTTCTTACAGATTTATCGTTACCGAAGGTAAGTAACTTGTGCACCAGTTCCACTTGCACGCCTCTTAGCCACCACCTATGCCTGATGGACTGCACACTTCCTATCGAGAAGACCATGACCTTAGTTTTAGACATATTTATTTTCATATCATTAGCCTAACAATACTCTGGGAAAGCATCCAGTTGCCTCCGTAGGCCCACTGGGGTAAGAACCAATGAGCATATGTCCTCCAGTCTGGCTGCCTCTTCAGGAGACCCTCACACCAGCAGAGCCGAGTCTTATACCTGAGCCTGCACTATCAATACTACCACGTGTGGAAATTCTGTGGCTGCAATTGATGGCTTTCGATTTCCCTCCCAAGGGTGTTGGTGTCCTCTTAGCAGACCCGCCACCATTGACCAGATCGATTTATGCAGGACGCTGGGAGACGATTGTCGTTTGATGCCTTTCCCAAAAACAAAATCACTGAATGTGCAGTGTAGGAAAGTAGGATCTGCTTTCATGGTCCTCCCCAATTTTTGCTGGTGTCATTATGTTTTACTGACTAGTCGGACTGGGATCCTGCTAATTGGGACACCAGTCTCTCTGCTTCTTCCCTAAATCGGAAATGGTGAGTACTTCGGTGCACTCCAGATTGGCTACTGGTGTACCCTGATGAGTCCCTAGTATATAGTACTGAGGTACCCAGGTCATAGTTACACCAGGGGTCTCCCATGGGCTGCAGCATGTATTATGCCACCAATGGAAGCCCACTTAAACTGTGACTCGAGGCCTGCCATTGCAGCCTGTTTAAGCTGGTGCTAGCACCACTTACTACAGATATAAGTTTCCTTATATCTGAGGTCACTGCACTTAAAACCTATAAGTCACCCCGAAGGCAGGCCTTTTAATCCTGAAGGCTGGGTGCTCAGTTTTAAGTGTAAGGGAGCCCCTGCATGAGCAGGACACCCCTACTACAACCTTCGGAGTCCATTCTCCCGGGTTGTAAGTGCATCAGCCATTAAGATGCGTAGAGTGGCCATGCGTCATTAAGCGATGACCATCTCTAAACTGGCTGTAACAAATCCTGTCGATTTTTGGTATCAAACATGTTGGAACCATGGTCTCACACCGTAAACGGTGTGGGAGTTATGATTCCATGCACTGTAAAGCTCCTCCGGGAGGCCCTCATTGCTCCCGGTACCAGTCTTCTAGAACCAGACAGCAAGCTAGGGCTGCTGCCGACCTGAGACACAATTCTGCTCTCCTGCTGCTGAGCCAAGCTCGAGCAGGGGAAAGCAGAACAATAGGTATCCTGTCACAGGGAGGTGTGACCACCTCCCAGACAGGGTTTAGTGTATTGGGGCAGGGTGGGGGCGCTTGCCAGCACCACTGAGACTGTTTGAAGGGCACATTTGGTGCCCTCCTTGCATACAAACCAGTTAAGGGAGCCGTTGGCTCCCGCTCTGGCGCGAAACTTGACAAAGGACATGGGAGTCCCCACTGTCCAGCCTCTTCTCTGGGAGAGACCCCTGAATCGTCCCAACCCTTTCCTAAGGGTACTTAAGTACTTACCTGTGGGTGGGTTTGTTGCTATATATTCGTCATGGGACAAGATTCAGATCAAACACCACTTCAACTTCAACCGTCTGGACACTCTGGACTTTGCTGGACTTCGATTTGGGAACCGAGACTGCAACAGGGAAGATTCCTGCTGCTCCTGGTCTCGTCGTCCTGCCAGTCTTCAACAACGTCTGTGCCCGTGCTCCATACAGGTTCTTCTCCAGGCCTGTGGACATCCAAGACACCCGAAGGAATCTCCCTTGGAGTTTAGGAGTCACTCCCCTGCATCCGCAGGCACTGCAACGCAGCTGACCGGTCTGCTGATCCTGGGCTCCCTCGGACTCCGAAAGGCTCAGCAACACAGATGGTGGATGTGCAACTCCCTCAAGGCCTGCACTGTCTTCATACAGAGTTTGAGGCCAGTATCCCTCGTCGGAACCGCTGGAACAGAACCCCTCTGCACCACGTCAACTTGCCGTATCCAAGACTTGTTGACATTCTCTTCCAGAGATCTTCGGGCTCCAAGAAGCTCCAACCTCAAGCAACTTCTGCAGCCAAGGTTTGTTGGTGCCCCTACCGGACACTGACCCCTTCACATCCGACGTGGGACAGCTCGTTCACGGCTCCTGGGCCTCCTCTGCGTCCCCTTGCCTGTACTGCTGTAACTTCAAGGGCACCGTCAGCTCTCCTGCCTCTTCGACATCGGTGGGAATTCGTCTTCCGTGCCTCCTGGTCACTCCTGAGTGGCATAGACTCTGTCCCCCCTGCTTGCAGGTACTTCTCATCGTGAATCCTCCTTTGGGTTCCTCCGGACTCCTACATCTTTTTCTCCAGGTGCACTTTTCCTGAAGTCCTCCATTGTGGTCTAAGGCGGTTTCCGACGTCACTTCCCACCTATGCACCCGGCTTCCCTGGTGTAGGTATCCTGGTTCCTGGGGTATCCGTCGGTGGGGTGACTCTCCAACCTTTCATCTTCGACGGGGTTTCTTCAGGGTCCACTTGGAAGGTTCCTTCTTCTTTAAAATTGCAACCGTGACATTGAGCACGCAGTCGTGTTCCTACTCTGCACACAGCTGTGGGGTTCCTAGAAACTCACCTTGTGTGGTTCCTTGGCTCCCCGGCTCTTCTACGTCTTCTGGGTCCATTCTCGACTTAGATCGTGGTTCGCATTCCACTATTTTAGTATATGGTTTTGTCTCCCCCCGGAGACCACTGTGTATTTGTTCTACTAACGTGCTCTATTCTCAAAGTATTCTGTGTATTGTTAATATATCTCCGGGTAGTAGATATTGCAATGTGTGAGTGTTTGTAATAGAAATACATATTTTTATAGCTACACTGTGTGATTCTTTTTCACTTAACCTATACCATAAGATTAAGTACTGGTAAAACAAGCTGCTTTACACTCCTTCTGGACTAAGCCTGAAGGCTACCACTTGGAGAGCTTTCTAAGGTTGTCCAAGACTACTAAAATCACCAAAAGGGTTGCCTGGACTAGTGCAAGGTGCTTTACTTAAATAAGTGAGCACCATATACTAAGTCAGCCTCTCACACGCAGTTATCGGATGTTCTTCTGTTCTGTTTGTCATTAGCCCAGGAGGGCCTTGCTGTGGCAACAGTTCAAAGTTCTCTCTGCCCTTTCAGCCTTTTTATTTTTACCCGCCAAGCTCTCCCGCTTCAAGTCACCTGCTGTGATACCTATTTTGAAGAGGCTGGTCCATATGTCCCCCCAACTCCATTAGTCATGCCGCCGTGGGATCTTAATTTGGCACTCGCCCACTTGATGTGCACTCCCTTCGAGCCCATGCAGAGTTTTTCTCTTCACCTTTTTGGCATCATAAAAGCATTCCTCATCAGGACAACATTGGCCAAACAACTTAGTGAACTTTGGGCATTGTCTGTGGTGCCCCATATATGTCTTTTTTTCCCGGACAAATTAGTTCTCTAGACAAAAGCAGCATGCCTGCTCAAGGTAGTCACACCCTTCCCACCTAGGGCAGTCCGTCAGCTTGCTGACTTTCTTGGCACCGCCTCACCCCTCCAAGGAGGGAGAATAACTTTATTGCCTTGACCTCAAACAGGCACTTAGCTTCTGTGTGGACCGAACCAGAAACTACCGACAAGACAACTACCCGTTTATGGTTTCTCTGGGGTCAAGAAAGGCAAAGTGGCGCAAAAGAAAATTGTGTTATGCATCAAGATCTGCTATAGACTTAACTAGTAGCAGCCACACAGAAGGCTTGCACGCTCATTCCACCAGAGCGAAGGCTGATACCACTTTGCTGGTGCGCGGTGTGTCAGTCGTGATTTTAGAGTTTCTACCAGAAAGGGTGTTACCAAAGGTAAGTAACTTATTTATCAATATGCAGGGGTGGTGACTATATTCCACTTATTGTCACTTCCGGAAGTGGTGTGAGGCACTGTGGATTCCGAAGTCACCAGTTATTGGTGCCCTGGAGCAATTGCTTTGAAAAGTTACAGATCCAGTCTGGCTCCTGGGACCATTCAGAAGGTGAGGAATTGTCAGACTCGATTCGGAGAGACTTGGGCCAGGCTGGAGCTACTGGGCCTCAACCGTAGGCATAAATTAATTTGCCATTGATGTCCCTGAACCTGTTCTACTATGGCTTCGCTAATTGGGACAAGTACAGCCCCTCCTGCTCTTGACTATCTGGTTAGCGAGACAAACAGTGACAGGCTTCTTAATGTGGTAGTGTGTGGGTGCCCAAGCTCAGCAATCAACCAACAGACACAATAATCTTAAAGTCCAGCCCAGTGCTTATCTTTTCAGGAAAGAAAGTACTTTAATCAGACACTTGCTCTAAATACTACACAATTATATGGTCAGTGTTCTAGAGTGCGACCCCCCCTGAAGACTCTACTCCCTCCCCCACTCCATCCATTGTTTCCTACCGGGTGCTCGTCCCCTCCCCCCTTAAACTCTGGATTCCCTCCCTTTTGTGAAATGAGGAGTAGCGTTAATCAGGCTCTGGTGCAGTTTATATGTACCCACAGACACTTGCGTTTGGTCTTACCCCTCCTTTGAATGGGTGAAACTTTACTACTCCTTGTTCTTTGCCTTGTGCTGGTGTGCCCGACAAGGGGTCACAATGAGCTGGCCGTGTCTAGTAGCTCTCCAGCCCAGCCTGGTTGTAGAAGTCGCTATGCTGAGACCTGTGCACTCTGCAGCTGCAGATCTGGCTGTGGTGGTCTTAGTCCGGTGCAGTGATTTACTCCACCTGGGCAAAGCTGGTACAGTTTGAGGGTCCTGATTGTACCAATGGTTGAAGTAGCCCTGCTGGAATTACACTGTTCAAGCAATAACAGTCCTTGACCAGGCCTGTGACTTTCAGGCAGTTGCAGCCGTCAACTTGGCCAACGGCAATCCTGTAGTTGCTGCTCTTCTCCAGACCAAAGGCAATCACGTAATTGCCACCCTCGTCTAGCCCTTCGGCAAGCATGTAGGCACAGCCCAGTCTGTGCCACTGTAATGTAATGTAATGTAAGTTAGTATTTGTAAAGCGCTAACTGCCACTCCGAAAGGAGCATCCTGGCGCTGGTTGGTTGGAGGTGAGAGGGGGCCCCAGGGATGTTAAATGAGAGCCAAAATTCGTCATGGGTGCTAAATACCCAAGTTTTCAAGGCCTTCCTGAATTGTGTTTCTGTTTTTAGCAATCTTAGATTAGTAGGTAGAAGGTTCCAGGCCTTGGTTCCCAAGGCGACCACTGTTTTTCCTCCTTTTGTTTTGCATCTGAAACTAGGTGGTTTAAGGAGGTTGGCTGAAGAGGACCTGAGCGTCCTGGTTGTGATGTAGGGAGTGAACCGTGCCGAGAGGTACTTAGGTCCCGATTTATGCATGGCTCTATAGGTGATTAAGAGGATTTTAAAGAGAATTCTCTTATGCAGCGGAAGCAAATGAAGGGCTTTTAGTGCCGCAGATGCCGAGGATCTTCGTGGGAGTTTTAGAACTAGACGTGCCGCAGCGTGTTGGACCACTTGTAGTTTCTTTAGTGTTGATTTGTTGGCACCTGCCAAGAGGCTGTTGCAGTAGTCAAGGCGCGAGAGAATCAAGGCTACTGCCACTGATTTCCTTGCGGCAAGTGGAATTAATTCAAATAATTTTTTTAGCGATTTGATGAGTCTAAAGCAGGTCCCTGCTACAGCCATGGCGTGTGGGAGGAAGGAAAGCGCAGTATCGAATTGTACTCCTACATTTTTAGCTACCTTGACCATGTCAGGCGGGGGTGTTGTTCCTTCAGGCCACCATTTACAGGGCTGGAAAAAGACATCTTTCCCTATGGGGAGGATTTCAGTTTTGTCGGTGTTACATCTGAGGTGGTTGTCCCTCATCCACTGTATGACTTCAGATGGACAGCGTTTAAAATTAAGTTCGGCGTCTGTCGAATTATTATCCAGAGAAAGGATCATTTGGGTATCGTCTGCGTAAGACGTGACTTCAATCCCAAAGGATCCTATCAAAGAGATGAGCGGGGTCATATAGATGTTGAACAACAGTGGGCTCAATGATGAGCCCTGTGGGACTCCTGTTGTTATGTTGCGTTCCACCGAGAGGAAAGTGCCAAGGGTAACCGCTTGTCTGCGGTTGGTGAGGAATGATTTTATCCAATCCAGAGCGGTACCTGAGATGCCGCCGCGTTCGAGTCGCTTCAGCAGGATACTGTGCGAGATGGTATCGAACGCGGCAGACAAGTCGAGTAGAATCAGAACCGCTTTCCTGCCTTTGTCGGCTATAGTTTTTAGGGCGTCAGTTATTTCCAGGAGAGCCGATTCTGTGGAATGCTTGGGGCGAAAGCCAGATTGTTGAGGGTGGAGGATATTAGTGGCTTCAATGAATTTGGTTAGTTCTTTGTGCACAAATTTTTCTGTGAGTTTACCTAGCAGGGGAAGTAGGGAAATAGGGCGGAGGTTTGAGAGCACAGAGGGGTCGATGTTTTGTTTCTGTTTCAGTGGTTTTACCAGACTGAGGAGCAGAGTGCTACTGTTCCCACTAGGATTCAAGATGAGAGACCAGGGAGAAAGCCACATGCACAAGAGCCCCTCTAATTTACTCTCGAACAGTCTGCTGTCCATGAAAGTCCCACAGCCAGCGAGCTGCACTGAACCAGCTCTTCTAAGGCAGTCTCTACTCCTGCATGGACAGGCAGACTCATTCTCTATTTGGTTTCTAGATGCTTCAGCGCAGATCCACAGCTTCTATAATAGAAATATCAGTCTTCAGGTGATGTTCCCTCACCTGTGAGTTACTGGCTGTCTGGCAGACATCAGCACTTGTTGCACAGCAGTCCTTTGAGTTCTCTATGAACCACTCCCTTCCTTGGTCATAATGGACTTGGAGCTGAACAAAGGGATCTTATAGAGACTTCTAGCTGCCGATTCCTTACCTTTGAATTTCCCAGGCGTCAGACTTGATCCAGAGACTTTTGAGTGAGCAGTACCTCTGCGCGGTGTTGGGTGGCTCTGTTCGGTTCCGCATGGCGTCGTTGGTGCCAGATGTGACTTCGCTGTCACCTATATAGGCGCCATCCAGGCGCATGGACGTCCGTTTTGTTCTTTCTGCACCAGTTAGCGCTGATCTGGAGAAGGGCTACCCTTCTGTCTCTTTTTGCCTGACTTTTTTTGACGTTTCGTCAAAGATTCTTTTCCTTGTTTGTCGAGGAATGACCTCTAGAAAGGTAGGGTTTAAGCGGTGTGGCGCACAATGTCGGTTACCGACCCGCACCTTGTGTGCTTATGGTGTCTCAAGCGTGACCACGACTCGAAGACCTGCTCGGACTCCCGGGCCATGGTGCCAAAGGCTTTGAGGGAGCAGTCCCTAAATCTTCTTGCGGCCCGGCACTCAACGCCATCTAGCGTGACTCCTAGGAGATCTCGGTCCCGATCTAGGAAGAGAAGGTCGTGGGACCGTTCCAGGAGCCCCAAGTCTTCATCATCACACTTGAGGTCCACAGGACAGTCAGAGAAGAAGCACAATAAGAAGAAGTCTAGATGGACTTCAGCTTCACCTCGTCTGTTGAGGATTGACGAGACGAGTAAGGAACATTGACGTTCCAGGCACGGTTCTGCGGAACCGTTACCAGGTCCGACTCCTCACCTCCCCCCGTTTCTGGGAGCCGGAGTGACCCACGCTCAAATAAGAGTTTTCCGAGGCCATGCACTGAGTATTTGAGTGGGTTGACCCCTCCAGTGCATCTCCAAGCCCCGCAGGGTTGGAAAAGGCCCCATCAGGTTTCATGCCGACGGCTCCGGGCGCGGCTTGGTGGATTCTCATGGATCCGATCCTGGATCCGGATCGACGCCGGTCGTGCCAACCCAACCTTCCCCAGCGCCGGTCCCAAAGACGATGCTCCCGGCAGCGCCAGTCTCATTCTGATTCCCCACGACTCTGAGTCGGAACGGCGTCGATCGACCAGAGGCTCTAGGTCGTTGCCTGAATATTTTGAGGCGGTTACAGGCATGGGAGAAGAGGGGAGGGGTCACTAGACACCATTTAGACACTCCTGGTGATGAATTGGGCTGGTATGAGGAGCTTGGGGAAGCCAGTGGACTGGTCACCTCTCCATATGCTGGTATGCTCTCTCCATCTGTGTGGCCACAGAGAAGGGAGCGTCTTATGCTATGGTGGTGAAGAGGGCAGAGGGCGGTCGGTGAACATCGCATGACTTATGACCCATTGTTCGCATTCTTTATGGGAAACAGTTGCTCAAGTCCTGCCACAGGTCCCGTAGGAGGCCTGGGCCGTGCTCTCCCAAGTAGTGAGAGATGGGAGGGATGAAGCAATGTTCACCATTAAGTGTGGTCTGGATACGACTGACTCGCTGGGCAGAGCGGTTTCGTTGACGGTGGCCTTGCAGCACCACGCCTGGCTGAGAACATCTGGCTTTTCAGGAATGTCCAGGCCAACCTCGTGAACATGCCCTTCAATGGGACTCGTCTCTTCAGAGAGAAGGCAGATCGGCGCTGGAGCGTTTCAAGGACTCACGGGCTAAGGTCTGGTCCTTGGGCCTCTCAGTGACACCTCACCCTCAGTCTGCCTTTCGCCCCTTTCGTGGCAATGAAAGGGGCTTTCAACTGCATCAGCCATACCCCAGCCACTGCCCTGCACAGACTTCCCAAGTTGTGCGAGGACGTGGGCGCAGTACATTCCGACCTCGTGGGAATGGTAGCCAGAAGTCATCCGCCACCAATCCTCCGGCAGCTGTTTGGTTCTGCAAGACCATGGGTGTCCAGTTGGAGGGGGAATCCAACATAATTTTCTCCACAGGCAGTTCATAACATCAGACGAATGGGTCTTGAAGATCATTCGGAGGGGTTACTCCCTCCATTTCCTGTCTTTCTCTCCCACTTTGCCTACATCTCAAGAATGGCTAGCGGAGGATCATCTTATCCTGCCCCAAGAGGAAGTTACAGCTCTCCTGGGCAAGGAGGCTATAGAAAGGGTTCCGATGTAAGAAGTAAGCAGTGGTTGTTATTCCTGCTACTTTCGGATACCCAAAAAGAACAAAGGTCTTAGCCCTATTCTAGAACTCTGAACCGTCAATCTCTTCCTCAAACAGGAGAAATTCAAGATGCTCACGTTGGCTCAGGTCTTGTCTGCCCTAGACCAAGGAGACTGACTGGTAGCGTTGGACTTGCAGGATGCATATTTTTACATCCCCATCCTGCCTGCCCACAGGCATTACCTGCGGTTTAAGGTAGGCCACGAGCACTCTCAGTTCACTGTGCTACCCTTTAGCCTTGCCAGCGCCCCTCAGGTTTTCACCCAGGTGATGGCAATGGTTGCAGCTCATCTGTGCAGGTTATGGGTTTCAGTCTTCCCTAAACCTCGACGACTGGCTGTTGAAGGCGTCCCTGAGGTTAGGGGTTTCAGTCTTCCCCAAACCTCGACGACTGACTCTTGAAGGCGTCTTCGCCCCAGACTGTCGTTTTCCACCTCCAGAATACAGCGGACCTCCTGCATTCGCTGGGGTTCACTATAAATGTGCTGAAGTCACACTTGACTCCTTCTCAGATGCTCCCTTTCATCGGAGCTGTTCTGGACACAGTGCAGTTTCGGGCTTATCCTCCCGAGCAGCAAGTCCAGGATATTCAGGTTATGATACCGATGTTTCAGCCTCTATCCCGGATTTAGGTGAGAGTGACTGAGGCTTCTGGGCCTCATGGCCTCCTGCATCCTGTTGGTAAATCATGCCAAATGGCATATGCAGGCTCTGCAGTGGGACCTGAAGTTCCAGTGGTTGCAGCATCAGGAGAATCTCTCAGATGTGATCCAGATCTCGGAAGGAACTGCACAGGACCTGCAGTGGTGGCTTACGAACTGCGGTTGGGTCAGAGGCAGACACCTCTCCCTTACCCAACCAGATCTCACAGTAGTGACAGATGGGTCACTCCTGGGATGGGGCGGTCATTTGGGAGAGGTGGAGATCAGAGGACTCTGGTATCCAGCGGAATCAGGGCTCCACATCAACTTGTTGGAGCTCCAGGCGATCTGACTAGCATTGAAAGCATTTCTTCCCTCTGTCAAGGGGAAGTTAGTGCAGGTGTTCACGGCCAACACCTCCGCCATGTGGTACTGAACAAGCAGGGCGGGTGGGGTTGCGGACCCTTTGTCAAGAGGCCCTGCGTCTCTAAACACAACTGAGGCATAACCTTGGTGTTTCAATACCTGGCAGGTTCTCTGAATGCCAGGGCAGACTAACTTAGCCAATGCCTAGCAGATCATGGTTGGCGTCTGCAGCCGGAGGTGATGCAAGGTCTCTTTAAGCAGTGGGAAGAGCCTTGGTTAGATCTGTTCGCCTCCCAAGAGAACACGCAGTGCAAGCAGTATTGCGCGTTCGAGTTTTCAAGGCAGCTATCGCTCAGCGAGTCTTTTCGTCGCAAGTGGAGATCAGGCCTCATGTACACCTTCCCACCCATACCACTCCTGCCCCGAGTTCTCAAGAAGATCGGGGACGACTGGCCCCAAGTCATTGTTGTGGCTCTGGACTGGGCGCAGAGAGCTTGGTATCCCAAGCTTCTGAAAATGAGCATCAATCCTCCGATCAGGCTGCCCTTCGGGAGGATCTTGTCGCAGCAGCAGGGGACTGTTCTCCATCCGAACCTGTCAACTCTTCGCCTCCTTGCGTAGAGATTGAGCGGTGACAGTTGATAGCTGTTGACCTTCTTCCTGAAGTTTGTACAGTTATTCTGGCAACCATATTTCCCGTCGCCAAAATGGTATACGCATGCCTTTGGCAAAAAAAATTTGAATATTGTACAGAAAAGTCTATTGACCCACTTTCTGCATCTCTTTCTAATATTCTTCTCTTTATTCTTACCCTTGCCCAGCAGGGCTCTGATCTGGGCACTCTCAAGGGTTATCTTTCTGCTCTGCCTCCTTTGCTGCGGCTGCCTGACCAACCCTCTTTATGCAAGTCCTCTACTGTAAATAGGTTCCTGAAAGGGCTTGTACATAAGTTTCCCCTACGCCCGTCATTATGCCTCAGTGAAATCTGAACCTGGTTCTCACTTACTTCATTTGTGCTCCCTTTGCGCCGCTACATAATTGTCCCCTCCAGTTGCTTACCATCAAGACAGCATTTCTAGTGGCTATATCATCTGCCCGGAGGATGAGTGAGCTGCAGGCTTGATCATCCAAGCCTCCCGATCTTATGATATTTCTGGCTAAGGTGGTGCTTCGCATGTAGGCCTCTTTCCTACCTAAAGTGGTGATCCCATTCCATTTGGGTCGATCAGTCACACTGCCCATCTTTTATGCTCCTCCACATCCCTCTAAACAAGAGAAACAACTCCACCGTCTGGACCCAAAAAGAGCGTTGTCGTTCTACCTTGACCACACAAAAGAGTTCCACGTGGACAACCAACTCTTTGTGGGCTATGTAGTAGCTAAGAAAGGTCGGGCAGTACAGCAGCAGTCCATTTCACACTGGGTCGTTCTCTGCATCAAGATGTGCTATGCCCTGGCTATAAAGTAGCCTCCTGTGGGCTTAAGGCCACATTCCACCAGAGAGAAGGTTGCCATTACAGCGTTAGCTCATGGGGTGCCATTCCTGGACATCTATCAGGCAGCAACGTGGGCTTCCCTGCACACATTTGTTAAACATTACTGTCTGGACAGTCCGGTCCGCTGGGATGGGCATTTCGCCCGTTCGGTCCTGCAGGACTTTTTAGTCTAGTAATTTGTCCGCAGCCCACTGCCAGGATGGTATGGCTTGGGTATCTATTCAAAGGTAAGGAATCTGCAGCTGGAAGTCTCTATCAGATGAACAAGTTACTTACCTTCGGTAACGCATTATCTGGTAGAGACAATATGTAGTTGTCGATTCCTTACAGACCCACCCATGCTTCCCCACACTGCGGACATATTTATAGGGCTACGGTTGCCCCCTTTCCAGGGTGCTAGTTTGGACACACACTAGTCAGTTCACTTCATGGCTCTGCGCTTCTGGCGTGGAAAGTCGTGAAAAGTAACTGATGTCTGTGCGCTTGTGTGGCGCCTATATAGGTGACCGCGACTTCGCATCTGACGCAGACCACGCGGAACCTAACAGAGCCACCTAATGGCGCGCAGGGGTACTGCTCACGCAAAAGTTTCCAGGCCCAGTTTGACGCCTGGGAAATTCAACTGTAAGAAATCTGCAGCTAGATATTGTCTCTACCAGATAATGCGTTACCGAAGGTAAGTAACTTGTTTGTTTGGGTCCCAATTTTATATACAACTTCTAGACAGAGTATGTGGATCTCAGAACTGAAGATCTGGGTTAGGGTGGTTCCCCGTTGAAGTGTCCTCTTCATGCTGTTCTCCAGACACAGCATTTGTGTAGAATGTTGACTCACACAGCACTTAGCATAGGGCTATTTCCATCATGGAACACCCAAAACAGAGGGATAAATAGGTGAGAGATTTCTGCTCCTGGCTGTCATCAGCCATACTGAAGGTGTAATGAGAGCAGCCAAAACAGTTGGCCTCATCTAGAAAATTCCTCACCTTTCACAACAGAGTCTGTATTACCATCCCTCACCCCTACCATCTACCAAGCGGCAGTGCTAAGGACGACTAATAAGGATTTCGATGCTTACCAGAAGGTGTCATACAATATCTATAGGTAGCTCCTCCCTTCAGTGTCTGGGTCTCTCCCCTTCAGCTACAGGAATGCAGGCAATACACTTCCTCTCTATGGGGGCACAGTCCTAACCCCCTCTATCTTGTCTTAGCCTAGAAATGGATTTCTCTGACCTGCATTCCTCTATCACTGACATGCACAAGGAATGTCCGTGATAGGGTCTTGGCATACACATTAAAGTGGAAGTTTACACAGGAAGGCCAATAGACCTCAACCCCGGTAACATAAATAAAAAGGTCCGGTCACACTTGTTCTGATGGATATGTCTAACTGCAGATTTGTCACCTTTATAATATTCCCCAGGCACTAGACTGGATCTGGAAACTTTTCATGGCATTACTCCTACTGGCCGCTAGATGGTGCTGTGCGGTTCCACATAGGCTTCATTCCATCCCGAAAATTACAGAGCAATCATTGCGCGCCAAAGTCAGTTCTTTTATTTCTGCTCTATCCAGGGTGGATCCGAAGCTCTACCCCCACCCATAGCTGCCAAGGTTTCATATTGCTTATGTGTGACGTTTTCATTATTTCAGTGTATTTATGAGTGACCTTCAACAACTATGAGTGACACTTTCTCGCGAGTAAAATCAACCAATGAAGACAGGGGAAACATATAAATATCAGAAATTACACCCATTTGAGCAACGAGAAGCTCTAAGATCATCTTAAAACTGCTGCAAAACACCAGAAATGGAAGGGCTGTAACTTCGTAGGAGGGCCTAGTAGTGATATATGAATGCCAAATTGCTGGTTTATTGAAGTAAAAGAGCTTGTGAAGAAGTGCACCACAGTTGCAGACTACGGACCCTAACTATGGTCTCCAGGGCGTCTCTACTGAGTATGAAGAGCAAACCCTGAAATCTCAGGTGTGGAAAGAGATGTCCCTATGGGTTCCTTGCACTGACCCAGCTATCTGTCTGCTGTCACATTCTTCCAAGCTTCTTTTGTGGCACTCCTGTCCATGGTTGTGTTCTCTACAATTCAAGAACTGCTGTACGTACACCACTAACAGCAGTGACAAATCACGGACAGGTCAAGTTACATACAAAGGAGCAGAATGGAGAGACGGGGGGAGGAAATACAATGGAAAGAGACCGGGGGAAATGAAAGAATGAGCGCAGCAAGGAATGGCAGAAAAATATAATAAAGTATATGAAATTAGTGTAATAATGTGCAGAGCTTGAAAAAGGCAGCAAATAAAGAGAGAAAGGGCAAAACAACATGAATTAAAAGTCAATTACAGATACATACACCAAGGTTAAGAGATGGAAAAAGATGATGGCGAAGAAAAAACAAAGGGAACAGAGCTAGAGAACAGAAAATAATGGCAAAATGAAACAGCAAAAAGAGATACAAATCACATATAATACACATACATGAAATGAGAGATTACAGCCATAAATAAACCATGTTTAAAAGAGAGAAAAGGGAAACGAAAGAACATAGCAAGTGAAAAATATTATAAATCAAAGTTGCAGGTTAAAATGTGAGTGGGAAACCACAGTAAGTTTGATGCAAATATTGGAGACTGCTGTAGGCACTAGGTCACCAGTACCTGGACGGATAGTTCACTGGAGGTTATTATAGACTATAGATATGTATATCTTGAGAATCACACGTTCTAATACTAGCCAGAGTGTTCAGTGGAGTACTTACGACATGTTTTTTTTTTTGCAACTCTAGGGTGCAAGGCTGTAGTGCCCGAAAATCACAGGTTTTAATACCAACTAGAGTGCTTAGTGGGGTAATTCCCCTATTACAGCGATGTTTGTGCAACTTTGGACCGCAGGGCTGTAGAGTCTGCAAATCACAGGTTATAATACAAACCAGAGTGCTCCGTGGGGCAATGTACCTTGGACAGGAATCCTGCTCACAGAGGGGTGTCCTGTCAATCTTGCCTACCGTGCCTGACGCCTAGAGTCTGACTGGACTCCACTACAACCCGCGTCAGAACCTCAAACCCTGTCACTGCTCTTCATTCAGGGTTGTGGTTTAAAGATGATGACACGTTCACGCAGGTACCACCGCTGCTGCTCGTCGCTTTCTGGTCCCCAAAAGGGCACAGATATGAATGCAGATATGTATTATTCTCCCTTCTCCCTGGCTCTTACACATTTGTCTACTGTGCCAAGAAGTCAGCTCTACCTGCTTTGTGAACAAGCATAAGAGCAAGCTTAAGTGCTTAGCTAAAGCTGGCCCAGACTCCAGTGCCCAGAGAAGTGCAATCCCCAAAGCCAACAGGTGTCACTCCCACTGCAGACCTAAAGCTGCAGCAGCAAATACTGACAAACAGATGCACTTTAAACAACAGGGCAAACCTCAGCCTCACAAGGCACAGTTATTTCACACTGCAGATCCATATATCAGGCCACACGCATCGTACTGGTGTTGCTTTCAATAACACTGTGGTCAAAATCCACTTCACAGCAAACAAGTTTATAAACGCCAATTATTTAACCATTAAGCCTTCTTTTAGGATAATAGCACAACCATGATTCGGCAATTCAATCACTACCATGCGTGTTGCACTAAAAACGAACCAGAGTGATCCGTGAAGCTGCCAGGTGACAATCTCACCTGAATTCAATAGCTTGTAACAGGAAAGCACAGCTCTGGAACCTCACATCACGGGACTCGGCCGCTGCAGTTGCCTGGGTGGGGTGGGTCGTGGGAATCGATCCTCCGCTTTAAGGGACTGACCTCAACTTTTCCAGACTGCAATGAATGCAGTAACTATAGCTGTAACCATAGACTGAGGCTCTCCTAAAAGTAATTGAAATTAGAAAACCAAGGAGATTTGCGCAGTGAGTGACATTTACACTGTGTCAGCAATCGCTATGACGGTACCGGGCGGGTCCAACCACGTCGCGGCCGGGGGTATTTATTAATTTATGCGCAGGCTGAGGCAGCACTCGACTCACTGTCTCTCTCAGCCTCGAGTCCCCCGCCGTTTCTGACGACCTCACTTCCTGTGTTCCAGGACGTGGGGGTCACATCCGAATGATCCCCCCCCCACCGCGGCGCCGTGGCACAGCCAGTAGCAACCTCTGCTGAGCTGAGGGCAGGCCCCGCCCGGGTCCGTCGAGTCTAATTCGGCAGTGAATGTCAGTCATTGATTGACAGCCGCGCCGCGGGCGGGACTGGGAATTAAATGCAGCCAGGGCAGATTGTAACATTGTAGCGCACTCGGCAAGAGCTGAGCAGACAGATCTTTACTGTTTGTTAACTGTCTGAGCCAGCTGCTGGCAAGTGAGTCTGCAGCGGGTAGCAACTGAGCCGGCACATAGCTGTCACAGGCGCCGGCGCGCGTGCTAGCACCCTGGCGTAGGCGAGTTTCAGAGTAGCATTAAAAATGCGTGACAATGCATTTCAGTGCGGTGATGCGGAACACCACACTGAAATGCGTAAGAGTCACACCCGATGCGTGATACTTGGCAGGACTGCCCACCTACGTATTTTGATGGCTAAAAAAAAAAATGTAAATGTGCAAGGGAACAATGTGTCCCTTCCCCCACCCCTCAAAAACAACTACAAGCTTCAAGCCATTTTGTGGATGCAGAAAACAGATGTCGGTCATGGACCCAAACAAGGTGCCTCTTTGGTGCTTTAGTTTGGGTCACGACTCCAAATCTTGCAATGAGTGCGCCCCCATACACCATAATGCAAGCTGGGACTGCAAAGTTGTACGTTGCCAATAATGGAAGATGTCTCAGGCCTTACATATGTCCCGCTCCTTGTCGAAGTTCAAGCACAAGCATAAATCGAAGCAGGCTCAACCCCATCTCGCCACTCTCTTTCAAAAGGGCAGTTGCAAGGGCATAAAGGTGCCAGTCAATCTCACTTCTGATGGCTGATTGAGGAGCTGACCCCACAATGAATCCCTATGCGATACCGCGGCAGGTTGAGGCCTTTAGGTAGGCTATGCTGCTTATCTTTGGCTCCCTTCGGACTCTCTCTAGTTTGCAATCGGGCCCCAGGGATCGGCTAGAGCTCCCAGTCTAATTACCACCGGTAGATCGATCCTCAGTGGCTTTTGAACACCTTGGATCCATCACGGGTTCCGTGCCTTCTCAGAGACGCTCCCTCCTTCATCGACACTGGAGATGACATTGGAGGGGAATCTGGTTTTGACTCAGCTGTCCATACCAGCGTTGATTTGACCCCGACTAAGATTGTTCGCTGAATTCACGACAGTGCACCCGATCCTTCTAGAACCCGAGTCTGATCCTAAGCTTCCACTACGTCAGAGGTCCCCTTAAAGCCTCCACTATCTTTTTGGCTCTGACTCTGAGCAGAATTTACCACCACTAAGAGTTGACGATGGTGGGATGAGGGTGATTTACAGGATTGAAGTCCAAGCAAATATCTTTAATGAAGCCCTCATCTGATCTCTTGCTTATGTTCAGTGAAGCCCTCACTGACACCTTAATTGGCACTTGGTCCAAACTCTGTTTGTGCCCGCCGGTGAATAGGCAGGCGGCCAAACACCATAGACTGACTCCTGGCGACCCGAATTTCCTTACACAGCATCCTCCTCCAGAGAGTCTGGTAGTCTAGGCTTCCACCAGTAAGTTGAACCTCAATTCATTCTGAGGTCCCTCCAGGCCAAGAAGTCAAAGAGGATTGAGGCTTGTGAAAAGGAATGCTCTCTTCAGCTAGCCTAGCATTGAGGTCAGTCAATGCTGTTTGTTTATTGGGCTAATATACAAATGACCTCTGGGATATGGCCTTAAGGATCCTGCAGGCAGTCCCGGAAGAACTTACGGCCTTCTTGGCTCAAACCATTCAAGATGGTCTGGATACTGCCAAATACGTGATTCCTCCTGGCCTTGAATCTACTGATTGTTTCGTATGGGCAGTTGGCACAAGTTTGGTGCTCTGTTGCCACTAGTAAATGCAATTCACAGGTTACTCAGGCCTCCCTTATGGATTGCCTTTCGATAGCTCACATCTATTCATAGACAAAGCGGATTCTGACATAGAATTGTTTAAGAAGAGTAGTGCCATGGCATACTCTCTTGGTCTTTCGACCCCTGCCAGACAGTTTCCTCACCCGTGCAAGTAATTCTGAGGCTACTCCACAGGGTTGGCTTACAGGCAACACCTGTCACCCCAGTCCTTTCTTGGTTGAGGGTGTGGCAGCATGCAGGTCATCCCAGGCATCAGTACTCTCAGGCCTCACCCTGCGACAACAGCCTCCAAGCCGCTTTAGCTTGCCTTTAACAGCGGGCAATCATTGTGTAGGAGGCAGAATCCAATACTTTCTCCCAGAGCAGCGATCCAACCCAACCTACAGATGGGTTCTCCAGATCGTTCAGCATGGTTATGCCTTAACTTTTCTATCTCAAAGAAACACATAGTGATAGATTCCTTACCTTAGAATATCCCCAGGCGACAGACTGGATCCGGAAAGTTTTCGTCAGCAGTACCCCTGCGCATCGGTAGGTGGCGTCGTGCGGCTCCGCGTCCGTCGTTGGCGTCATGGTCGGCGAGATGACGTCTCGGGCGCTACTTAGACGCTGCCCACGCGCGCTGACGTCTGTTCTTTCTTTTTCCGCGCCAGCAAGCGCAGATCCGGGAAGAGCAGGAACCCCCCAGTCAATTTTTGACTGACTTTTTGAGGCTTTTTGTCTCTCTTTTTTCATCAAGTCTTCGACTCCTGGTGCAGATAGGGTGCCCGGTTTTAAGTCCTACGGGGACTGTCACCGTATGATGTTGGTGACGAACCCGCACCGTGTGTGTCTTTTCTGCCTGAGGCGCCACCGCGACCCTAAGTCGTTCCCCGACTGCCGGGCCATGGCGCCGAAGACTTTGCGGGAGCGGTCCCGAAAGTTGCTTGAAGCCCGTCAGTCGGCTCCGCGCCGTTCGAGGTCCCGTGGGAGGTCGAGGGACCGTGCGCGGAGTCATCACCATCGGTCTTCGGGATCCAAGTCTTCGCACTCGGGGTCAGGTAAGGCGAACCACAAGATGTCGAAGAAATGCCATCGTTCTCCGACTTCCCCTCGCCAGTCGCACAAGGTGGCTGAGCGTGCGGGTGGAGCCTATGCAGTCGCCGCCGGACTACCCGCTATTCCCGGGTTCGTCGACGACTCCGGCCCAAATGCAGGAATTCCTGTCGGCCATGGCTCGTCTCTTTGGGCCGTCGGGCCCCGCCGGTGCGCCTTCGGGCCCCGCGGTCCCCACTGGGGGTCCTCGCCTTTCCTCGCCGGCGGCCCCGGCGTCGCTGTCGGCTCCGGCCTCGGCGTCGCAGGACCCCCTTGGATCCAGGCCTGGATCCCGGTCGACGCCGGTTGACCTTATAACACCCCCACCGGCACCACTTCTGACGCCGCCCGCTCCTCGGGACGACGTCGACCCCGGTTTCAGTCCCGAAGTGGACACGGCGTCGAGCCGGCGTCGATCGATGCCGTTCACCCTGCTCCTTATTTTAGACCTGTTGAACAGCCTGAGGAGCTAGGGGAGGACTGGGAGGGGTCTGAGGACCCTCTCGCAGCTGCTTGCGAGTCTGAACAGGACTGGGCTGAGGAGTTGGGGGACACCAGTAGTCTGTATACCTCACCTGACCTTGGCATGCTGTCTCCTCCTACCGTGGCAAAGGAGGAGGGTGCTAGTTATGCTGTGGTGTTGCGTAGGGCGGCCGAGGCCCTACACCTCGAGCTCCCTACGGTGGCCGTCAGGACTAACCTCCTGACTAGCCAGCAGCTACTTCTGCGAAGCCGCTGCTTCCATTCAATGAAGCCCTTTCTGACGTTCTTTTGGGCACTTGGTCCAGGCCCACCACAGGGGCTCCTGTGTATAGGAACGTGGCCCGACGCCATCGCCTGGCTCCGGGTGACCCCATTTTCCTCTCCCAACATCCCACCCCCGAGAGCTTGGTTGTCCAAGCCTCTGCTTCCCCGACCGCCTTCCCTTCCACACCACCGGATAGGGAATCCAAGAAACTGGATCAGTTTGGAAAGAACATTTTTTCTTCCACCAGTTTTGCGATGCGGTCCGTGAACACCGCATGCCTCTTGGGCCGTTATTCCCACTCTCTGTGGGATACCGTGGCGCAAGTGCTGCCCCAGTGTCCGGAGGAGGCCCGGCCAGCTCTCTCCCAGGCTGTTGCAGAGGGGAGAGACGCAGCCAAGTTCATGATTCGTTGTGGCCTAGACACCGCCGACTCACTGGGCAGATCGATTGCAACGACGGTGGCGGTTCGCCGCCATGCCTGGTTGAGGACCATTGGAATTTCGGGGGATGTCCAAAACACTCTTATGGACATGCCCTTTGATGGCCGTCGCCTCTTCGGCGACAAAGCAGACAGCGCGTTGGAGCGGTTTAAGGACTCACAGGCTACGGCCAAGTGCTTGGGACTCTCTGCAGTCCCGCCCTCCTCCGCCTTCTGCTTTTCGCTCCTTTCGTGGCACCGGAAGGGGCGCCCCGCAGCGTTCGCAACAGTGCCACAGGCCTGCGCAGCAAGCAGCGCGGCCGCGGACGCAGGTTCCGCCGTGGCGGACCAAGGGGCCAGCGGGCGGGTCAGTCCACCACCACCCCGGCCACCACTGCCTCCAAACCTTCCTAGTCCGAACTTTCAGGCCCATCAAACGCCAGTGGGCGGGAGGCTTCGCCATCACCTCCCCCACTGGCGCACCATCACTTCGGACAGGTGGGTTTTAGAGATAGTCCGGAGGGGCTACTCCCTCTCCTTCGAGACTACCCTCCAGCCATGCCACCTCAGTACCACCGCATGTCGGGGGATCACTTGGTGCTTCTTCAGCAGGAAGTTGCGGCCCTCTTGGCCAAGGGGGCCGTCGAGCGCGTTCCGATGCCAGAAGTAGGTCGTGGTTGCTATTCCCACTACTTTCTGGTGCCCAAGAAGGACAAAGGCCTGCGTCCTATCTTAGACCGCCGGAACGTCAATAACTTCCTCCGCAAAGAGAAGTTCAAGATGCTCACTCTGGTCGGGTCTTGTCTGCTCTCGACCCACAAGACTGGATGGTGGCGCTGGACTTGCAGGACGCCTATTTCCACATCCCCGTCCTGCCAGCCCACCGGCGTTACCTGCGGTTCACGGTAGGCCACGATCACTTTCAGTTCACCGTGCTCCCTTTTGGCCTTACCAGCGCCCCTCGGGTGTTCACAAAGGTGATGGCGGTGGTCGCATCCCATCTGCGCAGATCAGGGGTTTCAGTGTTCCCCTATCTCGACGACTGGTTGTTGAAGGCGGGCTCGCCCGAGACAGTCGTCTCCCACCTCCAGACTACGGCCGACCTCCTGCACTTGCTGGGATTCTCCATCAACGTGCCGAAGTCTCACCTGATTCCCTCTCAAAAGCTCCTCTTTATCGGAGCGGTTCTGGACACGGCGCAGTTTCGGGTCTATCCTCCCGAACAGCAAGTCCGGGATATTCGGGCTCTGATTCCCATCTTTCAACCCTTGTCCCGAGTTTCGGTCAGAGTGACTCTGAGGCAGCTGGGCCTAATGGCCTCCTGCATCCTGCTGATCGATCATGCCAGATGGCACATGCGGGCTCTGCAGTGGGACCTGAAGTTCCAGTGGGCGCAGCATATGGGGAACCTGTCCGATCACGTCCAGATCTCGGAGGGCACTGCACGCAGTGGTGTTGCGTAGGGCGGCCGAGGCTCTCAACCTCGAGCTTCCTACGGTGGCAGTCAGAACTAACCTCCTGACAGAGGTGCTTCAACCGGCAGCGAGCTCTTCGAAGCCCCTGCTGCCGTTCAATGAAGCCCTGACCGACATCCTTTTGGGCACTTGGTCCAGGCCCAACATGGGGGCTCCTGTGGATAGGATGGTTGCCCGACGCCACCGCCCGGCCCCGGGCGACCCCACTTTCCTCTCCCAACAACCCACCCCGGAGAGCTTGGTGGTCCAAGCTTCTACTTCCAAGAGCGCATTCCCTAACGCACCACCAGATAGGGGATCATCTTGGGAAGAAGGTTTTCTCTTCCGCCAGCTTGGGACTGCGGTCGGTAAACACCGCATGTCTATTGGGCCGTTATTCCCACTCTGTGTGGGACACGGTTGCGCAAGTGCTGCCTCAGTGTCCGGAGGAGGCCTGGACCGTACTCTCCCAGGCCGTTGCTGCAGGGAGAGATGCAGCGAAGTTTACCATCCGCTGTGGACTGGATACCGCCGACTCTCTAGGCAGGACGATTTCCACGTCGGTAGCCCTTCGTCGCTATGCCTGGATGAGATCGACTGGCTTTTCTGGGGATGTCCAGAGCGCTCTTCTGGAAATGCCCTTTTATGGCCGTCGCCTTTTTGTCGTCAAAGCAGACCACGCTCTAGAGCGTTTCAAGGACTCACGGGCTAGGGCCAAGTCCTTGGGCCTCTCCACTCGCCCTGCGCAGTCTGCTTTTCACCCCTTTCGTGGCTACGGAAGGGGTGCCCCACTTCTTCTCGCCCAGAGCCACAGGCCGGCGCAAGCTGCACAACCTTCGTGCAGCCGGGGACGTGGGAACCACCGCAGTGGTTCTGGGGGCCAGCGAGTGGGCCAGTCCACCAACGCCCCCTCTGCTTCCGCCTCCAAACCTTCCTAGTCCGACCTTTCAGGCCCATCAATGACCAGTGGGCAGCAGGATCCGCCATAACCTCCCCCACTGGCGCACCATCACGTCGGACAGGTGGGTTTTGCAGATAGTCCGAAGGGGCTACTCCCTCCCCTTCGAGGCTACCCCTCCAGCCATGCCACCTCAGTACCATCGCATGTCGGAGGATCACCTGGGCCTTCTCCAACAGGAAGTTACGGCTCTCTTGGCCAAGGGAGCCATCGAGCGCGTTCCTGCCCCAGAAGTAGGTTGTGGTTGCTATTCCCACTACTTTCTGGTACCCAAGAAGGACATGGGCCTGCGTCCTATCTTGGATCTCAGGAGCGTCAATCGCTTCCTCCGGAAGGAGAAGTTCAAAATGTTGACGTTAGCTCAGGTCTTGTCTGCCCTCGACCCTGGAGACTGGATGGTAGCGTTGGACTTGCAGGATGCCTATTTTCACATCCCCGTCCTGCCGGCCCACCGGCGTTACTTGCGGTTCATGGTAGACCACGAGCATTTTCAGTTTACCGTGCTCCCCTTCGGCCTTACCAGCGCCCCTCGGGTGTTCACGAAAGTGATGGCGGTGGTTGCAGCTCATCTGTGCACATCAGGGGTTCCAGTCTTCCCCTATCTGCCTGGGGCGAGCCCGCCTATCTGTTGAAGGCGGGCTCGCCCCAGGCAGTCGTCTCCCACCTCCAGACTACGGCCGACCTCCTGCATTCGCTGGGGTTCTCCATCAACGTGCCAAAGTCACACCTGATTCCCTCTCAGAAGCTCCTCTTCATCGGAGCGGTTTCGGGTCTATCCTCCCGAGCAGCGAGTCCGGGATATTCGGGCTATGATTCCGATCTTTCAGCCCTTATCCCGGGTTTCGGTCAGGCTGACCCTCCGGCTCATGGCCTCCTGCATCCTGCTGGTGGATCATGCCAGGTGGCATATGCGGGCTCTGCAGTGGGACCTGAAGTTCCAGTGGGCGCAACAATCAGGGGAATCTGTCCGATTGCGTCCATATCTCAGAGGGCACTGCACACCAATTGCAGTGGTGGCTCACGAACCAGCATTGGGTCAAAGGCAGATCCCTCTCCCTTCCTCAACCAGAGTTCACAGTGGTGACCGATGCATCACTGCTGGGATGGGGCGGTCACATGGGAGAGGCGGAGATCAGGGGCCTCTGGTCTCCGGCGGAGTCCTGGCTCCACATCAACCTTCTGGAGCTGCGGGCGATCCGGCTTGCACTGAAAGCATTCCTTCCCTCTGTCCGGGGAAGAGTTGTGCAGGAGTTCACGGACAACACCACCGCCATGTGGTACTGCAACAAACAAGGCGGGTAGGGTCGTTGACCCTATGTCAAGAGGCCCTCCACCTCTGGACATGGCTGGAACATCGGGGTATATCCCTGGTGGTTCAACACCTGGCAGGTTCCCTGAACGCCAGGGCGGACGAACTCAGCCGCAGGTGCATGATGGATCACGAATGGCTCTTCACTCTGAGGTGGTGCAAGGTCTCTTTCAACAGTGGGGAGAGCCTTGGTTAGATCTATTCGCCACCGAAGAGAACGTGCAATGTCAGCAATTCTGGGCGTTGGAATTTCCAAGGCGGCACTCGCTAGGCAACGCTTTTCGTCGCAAGTGGAATTGCGGTCTGTTGTACGCCTTTCTGCCTATACCACTTCTGCCCAGAGTACTGAAGAAGATCAAGCGCGACTGGGCCCATGTCATTCTTGTGGCTCCAGATTGGGCACGAAGAGTCTGGTATCCCGAGCTGCTCAGCATGGCCATCGATCCTCCGATCCGCCTGCCTCTTCGGGAGGATCTTCTATCGCAGCAGCAGTGGACGGTCCTCCACCCGAACCTGTCCAGCCTCCACCTCCTTGCGTGGAGATTGAGCAGCGGCAGTTGACGTCATTCGACTTGCCTCCCGAAGTTTGTGATGTAATCTTGGCAGCCAGGCGTCCCTTCACTAAGACGGTATACGCCTGCCGATGGAACAAATTTGTGGCATGGTGCACAGCAAAGGCTGTGGATCCCCTTTCTGCCCCCCTTTCTGAGGTCCTCTTGTTCCTCCTTTCTTTGGCCCTGCAGGGCTCTGCTCTGGGCACAATCAAGGGCTATCTTTCGGCCATTTCTGCCTTTCTTCGGCTTCCTGATCAGCCTTCTCTCTTCAAGTCCCCGGTTGTTAATCATTTCTTAAAAGGCATATCTGAAAGAGACACGTTAGTGACAGATTCCTTACCTTAGAATATCCCCAGGCGTCAGGCTGGATCCGGAAAGTTTTGCGTAGCAGTACCCTTGCGCGTCGGTAGGCGGCGTCGTGCGGCTCCGCGTCCGTCGTCGGCGTCGTGATCGCCGAGATGACGTCGCGGGCAGTACTTAGGCGCCGCCCCTGCGCGCTGACGTCAGTTCTTCTTTTTCCGCGCCAGCAAGCGCAGATCCGGGAAGAGCAGTGCCAACTTAAAGGTGTCGTAGGGATGCCCGGCTTCAAGCGATGCGGCGCCTGTGCGCGGATGATGTCCGTCACCGACCCGCATTGGGAGTGTCTCTTCTGCCTCGGCCGAGGCCACGACACCGAGTCTTGTCCCGAATGCCAGGCCCTCAACCCGAAAGCTTTGCGAGAGCGGTCTCGAAAGCTCCTCGAGGCCCGGCATTCGGCTCCACGGAGGCCCCGGTCGCGTGAGAGGTCCAGGGGTCGCTCGCGGAGTGCACACCGGTCGTCGGCGTCGAAGTCTTCTTCGTCCGGTAAGTCTAAGCACAAGAAGTCCAAGAAGCATCGTCGCTCTCGGACTTCGCCTCGCCGGTCTCGCGACTCGGCTGAGGCCCCTCCCGGCACCGTCCCCGCCCCGCGGCCCCGGACTTGCCTGTGGAGTCGCCCCCGCCATACCCGCCCTTCCCGGGTTCGGGGGCGGATCCGGCCAAGGTACAGGAGTTCCTGTCGGCCATGGCCCGCCTCTTCGGGCCTTCAGGCCCCTCCGGTGCGCCTTCGGGCCCCGCGGGCCCTGATGGGGTTGCTCCGGCGTCGCCGGCGGCTCCGGCCCCGGCGTCGCCCGTGCCTCCAGCCTCGATCCCGGCTCCGGCTTCGGCCCCGGCCTCGATCCCGGCTCCACAACCCCCATCGACGCCGGTCGACCTCACGACACCTCCGCCGGCGCCGATGTCTCCGGTGCCGTTCTCGACGCCGCCCTGGGCTCCGGGCGGCGTCGTCCCCCAGTTCCTTCCGGCTCCGGACATGGACCCGGAGCGACGTCGCTCGACGCCGGCTCCGGCGCCGATGGGACCTTGGGTCCCAACTGTCCCTCCTCCTCCTTATTTTGAACCTGAGGAGGACCAGTTGGACTGGGAGGGTCTGATGACCCTCTGACGCGCAACTGTCAGTATGATGAGGACTGGACAGAGAGTCTAGGGGAGGCCAGTGGTCTGGATACTTCCCCTGACACTGGCATGCTGTCTCCTCCCGTGGCTACGGAGGAGGGGGCCAATTTTGGTACGGTGTTGCGTAGGGCTGCTGGGGCCTTACGTCTCCAGCTCCCTACTTTGACGGTCAAGCCTAACATCTTGACAGAGGTGCTTCAGCCGGCAGCCTCCTCTGCGGAGACTGTGCTGCCGTTTAACAACGCCCTCACTGACGTTCTTTTGGGCGCCTGGTCCAAGTCCAACACAGGGGCTCCTGTGGATCGGAACGTGTCACGACGCCATCGCCCTGCTCCGGGCGACCCCCTGTTTCTTTCTGTCCACCCCACTCCTGAGAGCTTGGTTGTCCAAGCCTCCGCTTCCCAAACCGCCTTCCCTACCGCTCCTCCGGATAGGGAATCCAAACGCCTGGATCAGTTTGGGAAGAAAGGTTTTTCTTCCTCCAGTGCTGGCTTGCGGTCCGTTAACACCGCTTGTCTTTTGGGCCGATATACCCACTCCCTGTGGGATTCGGTGGCGGATGTTTTGCCCCAGTGCCCTGAGGAGGTCCAGGCACTGCTTTCCCGCGCCATTGCGGAAGGAAGGGATGCGGCCAAATACACTATCCGTTGTGGCCTTGACACCGCCGACTCGCTGGGCAGGTCGATTGCAACGACGGTGGCGCTCCAACGCCACGCCTGGCTGAGAACCACTTGTTTTTCAGGGGATGTCCAGAATACTCTCATGGACATGCCCTTTGATGGAGTCGGTCTTTTTGGGTCCAAAGCAGACCATGCGTTGGAGCGCTTTAAGGACTCACGGGCTACTGCCAAGTCCCTGGGCCTTTCTGCTACACGCCCTCCGCTGCCTTCTGCTTTTCGCCCCTATCGTGGCCACGGTAGGGGCGCCCCTTCACGTCAGCAGCCCAGCCACCGGCCCGCGCAGCAGGCGTCTTCGCGTGGCCGAGGACGTGGATTCCGCCGTGGCGGATCGGGCAACCAGCGTGCGGGTCAGGCCACCACCTCCAACCCGTCCGCGGCCTCCAAGCCCTCCTAGTCCCTCCTTTCAGGTGCACGGCACGCCAGTAGGGGGCAGGGTCCGCCATCACCTTCCCCACTGGCGCACCATCACCTCGGACAGGTGGGTCTTGGACATTGTCCGAAGGGGCTACTCCCTCCCCTTCGAGACCACCCCCAGCCATGCCACCTCAATTCCACCGCATGTCAGGGGATCACTTGGTGCTTCTACAGAAGGAAGTCACGGCCCTCTTGACCAAGAGGGCCATCGAGCATGTTCCGACCCCAGAAGTAGGGCGTGGTTGCTACTCCCACTACTTTCTGGTGCCCAAAAGGACAAGGAGGACATGCGTCCTATCTTGGACCTCCGGAACGTCAATCGCTTCCTCCGGAAGGAGAAGTTCAAGATGCTCACCCTAGCTCAGGTCTTGACTGCCCTCGACCCTGGAGACTGGTTGGTAGCGTTGGACTTGCAGGACGCGTATTTCCACATCCCCGTCCTGCCGGCCCACCGGCGTTACCTTCGGTTCACGGTAGGCCCCGAGCATTTTCAGTTCACCGTGCTCCCCTTTGGCCTTACCAGTGCCCCTCGGGTGTTCACGAAAGTGATGGCGGTGGTCGCAGCTCATCTGCGCCGGGCAGGGGTTTCAGTCTTCCCCTACCTCGACGACTGGCTGCTGGAGGCGGGCTCGTCCCAGGCAGTCGTCTCCCACCTCCAGACTACGGCCGAACTCCTGCACTCGCTGGGGTTCTCCATCAATGTGCCGAAGTCGCATCTAATTCCTTCTCCACAGCTCCTTTTCATCGGAGCAGTTCTGGACACGACGCAGTTTCGGGCCTATCCTCCCGAACGGCGAGTCCGGGATATTCAGGCTATGATTCCGATCTTTCGGCCTTTATCCTGGGTTTCGGTACGGATGACCCTGAGGCTGCTGGGCCTCATGGCCTCCTGCATCCTGCTGGTCAATCATGCCAGATGGCATATGCGGGCTCTGCAGTGGGACCTGAAGTTCCAGTGGGCGCAGCACCAGGGCAACCTGTCCGATCACGTCCAGATCTCGGAGGGGACTGCAAAACAGTTGCAGTGGTGGCTCTCGAACCGGCAATGGGTCATGGGCAGATCCCTCTCCCTTCCCCAGCCAGAGCATACAGTTGTGACGGACGCGTCCCTTCTGGGATGGGGCGGTCACATGGGAGAGGCGGAGATCAGAGGCCTCTGGTCTCCGGCGGAGTCCCGGCTCCATATCAACCTTCTGGAGCTCCGGGCGATCCGGCTTGCACTCAAGGCATTCCTTCCCTCTGTCAAAGGGAAGGTAGTGCAGGTGTTCACAGACAACACCACCGCCATGTGGTACTGCAACAAACAGGGCGGGGTGGGGTCTTGGACCCTTTGTCAGGAGGCTCTGCGCCTCTGGACATGGCTGGAACATCAGGGCATGTTCCTGATGGTTCAACACCTGGCAGGTTCTCTGAACGCCAGGGCGGACGAACTCAGCCGCAGGTGCATGATGGATCACGAATGGCGTTTTCACTCGGAAGTGGCGCAAGGACTCTTTCTACAATGGGGAGAGCCTTGGTTAGATCTATTCGCCACCGAAGAGAACGCGCAATGTCATCAGTTCTGCGCGTTGGAATTTCCAAGGCGGCACTCGCTCGGCGACGCTTTTCGTCGCGAGTGGAGTTGCGGTCTGTTGTACGCCTTTCCGCCTATACCACTTCTACCCAGAGTGTTGAAGAAGATTCGGCACGACCGGGCCCAAGTCATTCTTGTGGCTCCGGACTGGGCTCGAAGAGTTTGGTATCCCGAGCTACTCAATATGAGCATAGATCCCCCGATCCGTCTGCCTCTTCGGGAGGATCTTCTGTCGCAGCAGCAGGGGACGGTCCTCCACCCGAACCTGTCCAGTCTACACCTGCTTGCGTGGAGATTGAGCGGCGGCAGTTGATTCCTTTCGACTTGCCTCCCGAAGTTTGTGATGTGATTCTGGCAGCCAGGCGTCCCTCCACTGAGGTGGTATACGCCTGCAGGTGGAACAAATTTGTGGCATGGTGCACAGCAAAGGCTGTGGATCCCCTTTCTGCCCCTCTTTCTGAGGTCCTTCTGTTCCTTCTCTCTCTGGCCCAACAGGGTTCTGCCCTGGGTACCATCAAGGGTTATCTTTGTGCTATCTCGGCCTTCCTCAGGCTCCCTGATCAGCCCTCCCTTTTCAAGTCCCCTGTTGTTAACAGGTTCTTAAAAGGCATTACTCACCTCTTCCCTCCTGTTCCATTTGTAATGCCTCAGTGGGACTTGAACTTGGTTCTTACCTTTTTAATGTGCGCTCCCTTTGAGCCTCTGCATAACTGTCCTCTTCGTCTTCTGACTCTGAAGACAGCCTTTCTGGTGGCCATCACCTCCGCTCGGCGGGTGAGTGAGCTCCAGGCTCTATCTTGCAAACCTCCCTTTCTGTCTGTTCATCCAGACAAGGTTGTTCTTCGGACGCGTCCGTCCTTCTTGCCAAAGGTGGTTACTGCTTTCCACATTGGGCAGACCATCACTTTGCCCACCTTCTTTCCGCCTCCGCATCCTTCCAGAGAGGAAGAGAGGCTCCACCGTCTGGACCCAAAACGTGCGCTCTCCTTCTATATCGACCGCACAAAACACTTCCGGGTGGATGACCAGCTCTTTGTTGGCTACGTGGGCGCCAAAAAGGTCGGGCGGTGCACAAGCGAACCATCTCCCGCTGGGTTACCTTGTGCATCAAGACCTGCTATTCTTTGGCTAAGAAGGAGCCTCCTGTTGGGCTGCGTGCCCATTCCACCAGGGCAACGGCTGCTACCACGGCCTTGGGCCGCGGTGTTCCGCTGCCGGTTATCTGTCAGGCAGCTACGTGGGCCTCGCTGCACACGTTTACAAAGCATTACTGCCTTGACAGTCAGGTCCGGAGGGACGGCTTCTTTGGCCGTTCTGTCCTCCAGGACTTCCTTGTCTGATCTTTGTTCGCAGACCCACCACCGGGGTTGGTATTGCTGGGGTATCTATTCTAAGGTAAGGAATCTGTCACTAACGTGTCTCTTTCAGATGCACAAGTTACTAACTTGTGTAACGATATATCTGTAAGAGACAGTAGTTAGTGACAGATTCCTTACCGCCCCACCCATCCTCCCCGTTCTGCGAACTGATTTCTAGGGTTAAGGACATCCCTTTCAGGGCCCTAGTATTTTTCAGACACCTGTGTCAGCTTCTTGCATGGCTCTGCGTTCCTGGCGCGGAAAGTCGTGTACAGAACTGACGTCAGCGCGCAGGGGCGGCGCCTAAGTACTGCCCGCGACGTCATCCCGGCGATCACGACGCCGACGACGGACGCGGAGCCGCACGACGCCGCCTACCGACGCGCAAGGGTACTGCTACGCAAAACTTTCCGGATCCAGCCTGACGCCTGGGGATATTCTAAGGTAAGGAATCTGTCACTAACTACTGTCTCTTACAGATATATCGTTACACAAGTTAGTAACTTGTGCAACTCACCTCTTTCCTCCTATCCCCTTCGTTATGCCTCAGTGGGACTTGAATCTGGTCTTGACTTATTTGGAGTGTGCTCCCTTTGAGCCGCTTCACAACTGTCCTTTAAGACTTTTAACTCTTAAGATTGCATTCCTGGTGGCCATCACATCTGCCAGAAGAGTGAGTGAGCTCCAGGCTTTTTCATCCAAACCTCCTTTTCTGGCTGTACATCAGGACAAGGTTGTCCTAAGAACTCGTCTATCCTTCCTTCCCAAGGTGGTCACCTTCTTTCATATTGGGCAGACCATCACTTTGCCCACCTTCTTTCCGCATCCTTCGAAAGAGGAAGAGAAGCTTCACGGTCTGGACCCAAAACGTGCGCTTTCCTTTTATCTGGATCACACCAAACAGTTCCGGGTGGACGACCAGCTCTTTGTTGGCTACGTAGGCGCCAAGAAAGGTCGGGCCGTACACAAACGGACCATTTCTAGATGGGTCGTTTTGTGTATTAAAGCCTGCTATTCTCTAGCTAAAAAGGAGCCTCCAGTGGGGCTCAGTGCCCATTCCACCAGGGCGACGGCAGCCACTACTGCTTTGGGACGAGGAGTTCCTCTGCATGACATTTGCCAGGCAGCGACGTGGGCATCCTTGCACACGTTCACTAAACACTATTGCCTGGACAGCCAAGTCCGGAGAGACGGCTTCTTTGGCCGTTCTATTCTCCAAGACTTTCTGTTGTGAACTTGGTTCGCAGACCCACCTCCGGGGTTGGTATTGCTGGGGTATCTATTCTAAGGTAAGGAATCTATAACTAACTGTTTCTTTCAGATGAACAATTCTGAAAGAGACACGTTAGTGACAGATTCCTTACCTTAGAATATCCGCAGGCGTCAGGCTGGATCCGGAAAGTTTTTGCGTAGCAGTACCCTTGCGCGTCGGTAGGCGGCGTCATGCGGCTCCGCGTCCGTCGTCGGCGTCGTGATCGCCGGGATGACGTCGCGGGCAGTACTTAGACGCCGCCCCGGCGCGCTGACATCAGTTCTTCTTTTTCCGCGCCAGTAAGCGCAGATCCGGGAAGAGCAGTGCCCTAGTCAATTTTTGACTAACTTTTTTGTGAATTTTTTCACTGTTTCTTCATCGAGTCTTCACGACTCCTAGGTGTCGTAGGGATGCCCGGCTTCAAGCCATGCGGAGCCTGTGGTAGCATGATGTCGATCACGGACCCGCATCTCGAGTGTCTCTTCTGTCTCGGCCGAGACCACGACACGAAGTCGTGCCCTGACTGCCGGAAACTTCATCCGAAGGCTTTGCGAGAGCGGTCTCGAAAGCTACTCGAGGTCCGGCAGTCGGCTCCGCGCCGCACCAAGACCCGGTCCCGGGAGAGGTCGAGGGGCCGGTCGCGGAGTCCCCGCCGGTCGTCGGAGTCCAAGTCTTCGCGCTCCTCGGCTAAGTCGAAGCACAAAAAGTCTAAGAAGCATCATCGCTCTAAGACTTCGCCTCGCCGGTCTCGCGACTCGGCTGAGGCCCCAGTCGGCACCGTCCCCGCGGCCCCGGACATGCCTGTACAGCCGCCCCCGCAATACCCGTCCTTTCCGGGTTCGGGGGCGACTCCGGCCGAAATACAGGAATTCCTGTCGGCCATGGCCCGCCTCTTCGGGCCTTCAGGTCCCTCCGGTGCGCCTTCGGGCCCCGCGGGCCCTGATGGGGTTGCCCCGGCGCCGCCGTCGACTCCGGTCCCGGCGTCGCCTGTCCCACCAGCCTTCACCCTTGCCTCGGCTCCGGCCTCGATCCCGGCTCCGGTGGTACCGCAACCCCCATCGACGCCGGTTGACCTAACCACGCCTCCGCCGATGTCCCCGGTGCCATTCCTGACGCCGTCCGGGGCTCCGGACGGCGTCGGTCCCCGGCTCTCTCCGGCTCCGGACATAGAGCCGGACCGACTTCGCTCGACGCCGGCTCCAGCGCCGATGAGACCTTGGGTCCCAAATGTCCCTCCTCCTCCATATTTTGAACAAGAGGAGGACCAGGAGAGCTGGGAGGGGTCTGACGACCCTCTCACACAACAGTGTGAGTATGATCCGGACTGGGCTGAGGAACTTGGGGATGCCAGTGGTCTAGACACCTCCCCTGACACTAGCATGCTGTCTCCTCCCGTGGCTACGGAGGAGGGAGCTAATTTTGCAACGGTGTTGCGTAGAGCAGCTGGAGCCTTACATCTCCAGTTGCCTACTGTGGCCGTCAGGACTAACCTCCTGACAGAAGTGCTTCAGCCGGCGGCTTCCTCCTCGGAGACTGTGCTGCCGTTTAATGATGCACTCACTGACGTTCTTTTGGGTGTCTGGTCCAAACCCACCACAGGGGCTCCTGTGGATAGGAACGTGGCCCGACGCCATCGCCCTGCTCCGGGCGACCCCTTGTTTCTCTCCCAACATCCCACCCCGAGAGCTTGGTTGTCCAAGCCTCTGCCTCCCAAACCGCCTTCCCTACCGCCCTCCGGATAGGGAATCCAAACGCCTGGACCAATTTGGGAAGAAGGCTTTTTCTTCCTCCAGTGCTGGCTTGCGGTCCGTCAACACCGCTTGCCTTTTGGGCCGATATACCCACTCCCTGTGGGATTCGGTGGCGGCTGTTTTGCCGCAGTGTTCTGAGGAGGTCCAGACACTGCTTACCCGCGCCATTGTGGAAGGGCGAGATGCGGCTAAATACACCATACGTTGTGGCCTTGATACCGCCGACTCGCTGGGCAGATCGCTTGCGACGACGGTGGCGCTACGTCGCCACGCCTGGCTGAGAACAACTGGTTTCTCGGGTGATGTCCAGAATACACTCATGGACATGCCCTTTGATGGAGTCGGTCTTTTTGGTTCAAAGGCAGACCATGCGCTGGAGCGGTTTAAGGACTCACGGGCTACTGCCAAGTCCCTGGGCCTTTCTGTTGTACGCCCTCCGCTCACCTCTGCTTTTCGCCCCTTTCGTGGCCACGGAAGGGGCGCCCAGTCACGTCAGCTGCCCAGCCACCGGCCCGCGCAGCAAGCGTCTTCGCGTGGCCAAAGACGTGGATACCGCCGTGGCGGTTCGGGCAACCAGCGTGCGGGTCAGGCCACCACCTCCAACCCGTCCGCGGCCTCCAAGCCCTCCTAGTCCCTCCTTTCCGGTGCACAGCACGCCAGTAGGGGGCAGGGTCCGCCATCACCTTCACCACTGGCGTCCCATCACCTCGGACAGGTGGGTCTTGGAGATTGTCCGAAGGGGCTTCTCCCTCCCCTTCGAGACCACCCCCCCAGCCATGCCACCTCAATTCCACCGCATGTCAGGGGATCACTTGGTACTTCTGCAGAAGGAAGTCACGGCCCTCTTGGCCAAGAGGGCCATCGAGCATGTTCCGACCCCAGAAGTAGGACGTGGTTGCTACTCCCACTACTTCCTGGTGCCCAAAAGGACAAGGAGGACATGCGTCCTATCTTGGACCTCCGGAACGTCAATCGCTTCCTCCGGAAGGAGAAGTTCAAGATGCTCACCCTAGCTCAGGTCTTGACTGCCCTCGACCCTGGAGACTGGTTGGTAGCGTTGGACTTGCAGGACGCTTATTTTCACATCCCCGTCCTGCCGGCCCACCGGCGTTACCTGCGGTTCACGGTAGGCCTCGAGCATTTTCAGTTCACCGTGTTCCCCTTTGGCCTTACAAGTGCCCCTCGGGTGTTCACCAAAGTGATGGCGGTGGTCGCAGCTCATCTGCGCCGGGCAGGGGTTCCAGTCTTCCCCTACCTCGACGACTGGCTGCTGATAGCGGGCTCGTCCCAGGCAGTCGTCTCCCACCTCCAGACTACGGCCGAACTCCTGCACTCGCTGGGGTTCTCCATCAATGTGCCGAAGTCGCATCTGATTCCTTCTCCACAGCTCCTTTTCATCGGAGCAGTTCTGGACACGACGCAGTTTCGGGCCTATCCTCCCGAACGGCGAGTCCGGGATATTCAGGCTATGATTCCGATCTTTCAGCCTTTATCCTGGGTTTCGGTACGGATGACCCTGAGGCTGCTGGGCCTCATGGCCTCCTGCATCCTGCTGGTCACTCATGCCAGATGGCATATGCGGGCTCTGCAGTGGGACCTAAAGTTCCAGTGGGCGCAGCACCAGGGCAACCTGTCCGATCACGTCCAGATCTCGGAGGGGACTGCAAAACAGTTGCAGTGGTGGCTCTCGAACCGGCAATGGGTCATGGGCAGATCCCTCTCCCTTCCCCAGCCAGAGCACACAGTTGTGACGGACGCGTCCCTTCTGGGATGGGGCGGTCACATGGGAGAGGCGGAGATCAGAGGCCTCTGGTCTCCGGCGGAGTCCCGGCTCCATATCAACCTTCTGGAGCTCCGGGCGATCCAACTTGCACTCAAGGCATTCCTTCCCTCTATCAAAGGGAAGGTAGTGCAGGTGTTCACAGACAACACCACCGCCATGTGGTATTGCAACAAACAAGGCGGGGTGGGGTCGTGGACCCTTTGTCAGGAGGCTCTGCGCCTCTGGACATGGCTGGAACATCAGGGCATGTTCCTGATGGTTCAACACCTGGCAGGTTCCCTGAACGCCAGGGCGGACGAACTCAGCCGCAGGTGCATTATGGATCACGAATGGCGTCTTCACTCTGAAGTGGCGCAAGGACTCTTTCTACAGTGGGGAGAGCCTTGGTTAGATCTATTCGCCACCGAAGAGAACGCGCAATGTCATCAGTTCTGCGCGTTGGAATTTCCAAGGCGGCACTCGCTCGGCGACGCTTTTCGTCGCGAGTGGAGTTGCGGTCTGTTGTACGCCTTTCCGCCTATACCACTTCTACCCAGAGTGTTGAAGAAGATTCGGCACGACCGGGCCCAAGTCATTCTTGTATCTCCGGACTGGGCTCGAAGAGTTTGGTATCCCGAGCTACTCAGTATGAGCGTAGATCCCCCGATCCGTCTGCCTCTTCGGGAGGATCTTCTGTCGCAGCAGCAGTGGACGGTCCTCCACCCGAACCTGTCCAGCCTCCACCTGCTTGCGTGGAGATTGAGCGGCGGCAGTTGATTCCTTTCGACTTGCCTCCCGAAGTTTGTGATGTAATTCTGGCAGCCAGGCGTCCCTCCACTAAGGTGGTATACGCCTGCAGGTGGAACACGTTTGTGGCATGGTGCACAGCAAAGGCTGTGAATCCCCTTTCTGCCCCTCTTTCTGAGGTTCTTCTGTTCCTTCTTTCCCTGGCCCAACAGCGTTCTGCCCTGGGTACCATCAAGGGCTATCTTTGTGCCATCTCGGCCTTCTTCAGGCTTCCTGATCAGCCCTCCTTTTCAAGTCCCCTGTTGTTAACAGGTTTCTAAAAGGCATTACACACCTCTTCCCTCCTGTTCCGTTTGTGATGCCTCAGTGGGACTTGAACTTGGTTCTTACCTTTTTTATGTGCGCTCCCTTTGAGCCTCTACATAACTGTCCTCTTCGTCTTCTGACTCTGAAGACAGCCTTTCTGGTGGCCATCACCTCCGCTCGGCGGGTGAGTGAGCTCCAGGCTCTTTCATGCAAACCTCCCTTTCTGTCTGTCCATCCAGACAAGGTTGTTCTTAGGACGCGTCCGTCCTTCTTGCCAAAGGTGGTTACTGCCTTCCACATTGGGCAGACCATCACTTTGCCCACCTTCTTTCCGCCTCCGCATCCTTCCAGAGAGGAAGAGAGTCTCCACCGTCTGGACCCAAAACATGCGCTTTCTTTTTATATCAACCGCACACAACACTTCCGGGTGGATGACCAGCTCTTTGTTGGCTACGTGGGCGCCAATTAAAGGTCGGGCGGTGCACAAGAGAACCATCTCCCGCTGGGTAACCTTGTGTATCAAAGCCTGCTATTCTTTGGCTAAGAAGGAGCCTCCTGTTGGGCTGCGTGCCCATTCCACCAGGGCAACGGCTGCTACCACGGCCTTAGGCCGCGGTGTTCCGCTGCAGGATATCTGTCAGGCAGCTACGTGGGCCTCGCTGCACACGTTTACCAAGCATTACTGCCTTGACAGTCAGGTCCGGAGGGACGGCTTCTTTGGCCGTTCTGTCCTCCGGGACTTCCTTGTCTGATCTTTGTTCGCAGACCCACCACCGGGGTTGGTATTGCTGGGGTATCTATTCTAAGGTAAGGAATCTGTCACTAACGTGTCTCTTTCAGATGCACAAGTTACTAACTTGTGTAACAATATATCTGTAAGAGACAGTAGTTAGTGACAGATTCCTTACCGCCCCACCCATCCTCCCCGTTCTGCGAACTGATTTCTAGGGTTAAGGACATCCCTTTCAGGGCCCTAGTATTTTTCAGACACCTATGTCAGCTTCTTGCATGGCTCTGCGTTCCTGGCGCGGAAAGTCGTGTACAGAACTGACGTCAGCGCGCAGGGGCGGCGTCTAAGTACTGCCCGCGACGTCATCCCGGCGATCACGACGCCGACGACGGACACGGAGCCGCACGACGCCGCCTACCGACGGGCAAGGGTACTGCTACGCAAAAACTTTCCGGATCCAGCCTGACGCCTGGGGATATTCTAAGGTAAGGAATCTGTCACTAACTACTGTCTCTTACAGATATATCGTTACACAAGTTAGTAACTTGTGCGTTAAGGACATCCCTTTCAGGGCCCTAGTATTTTTCAGACACCTATGTCAGCTTCTTGCATGGCTCTGCGTTCCTGGCACGTAAAGTCGTGTACAGAACTGACGTCAGCGCGCAGGGGCGGCGTCTAAGTACTGCCCGCGACGTCATCCCGGCGATCACGACGCCGACGACGGACGCGGAGCCGCACGACGCTGCCTACCGACGCGCAAGAGTACTGCTACGCAAAAACTTTCCGGATCCAGCCTGATGCCTGGGGATATTCTAAGGTAAGGAATCTGTCACTAACTACTGTCTCTTACAGATATATCGTTACACAAGTTAGTAACTTAGTGCAGTTACTTACCTTCAGTAACGATATATCTGTAAGAAACATAGGTTAGTTATAGATTCTTTACCGCCCGACCCATCCTCCCCGTTCTGCGAACTTACTTCTAGGATTAAGGACATCCTTTCAGGGCCCTAGTTTTGTGCACCAGTGGTCAGTATCTTGCATGGCTCTGCGTTTCTGGCGCGGAAAGTCGTGTACAGAACTGCCGTCAGCGCGCAAGGGCGGCGTCTAAGTAGCTACCGCGACGTCATCCCGGCGACCACGCCCCCCGCGACAGACGCGGAGCCGACCGACGCCACCTTTCGACGCGCAGAGGTACTGCTGATGAAAAAATTCTCCGGATCCAGTCTGACGCCTGGGGGTAATTCTAAGGTAAGGAATCTATAACTAACCTATGTTTCTTACAGATATATCGTTACCGAAGGTAAGTAACTTGTTCATCACTGCTATGAAAAACATCCAGATTACGTCTGGGTGCTGGGGAATGTTCTAAAAGTGAGGAATCTGTGGTTAGAGTATGCACCAGAGAGAGCATTGCAGAAGGAAGTAGCTTGTTCATCACTCCGAAACAACATCTCTCAGAAATATACCTTAGTTTGCCGCTGGTCAGTCTTTTGAAGCAAGGTTATCTCCCTGTGATTTAACTCTTCTTTTTAGCAGACATGCCTCTGTTTTGTGGATGTATGTATGAAATGATTGCTAATAAACTTTGTACACAGACTGAAGCTCCATGTAATGTGGAACACATGCGGGTTAACTGCAAATTATAATGTAAAACACTTATTGAGATCTCCTGGGGAAAATGTAGATAGTGATGATCTAGATCACTCACTAAACTGTTATCTAACTTTGCAAGATATATTTTAAGTCGTTAGTCACAAATTATTATTGCAGGTAACCCCACATTTTGTGGCTTATTGCATACTCTTCTCGATAAAGTCACTCTTGAATTATACTGCTGTATTACTCAACATGTTTATGTAATTCACTCTGCATTTTCAGGAACGAATTCGAAACCATAAGTATCGAAGTGTTGGTGATCTTGAAAAAGATGTGATGTTGCTCTGCCATAATGCACAGACGTTCAACTTGGAGGGATCCCAGGTCTGGTTTACTACTTTTTAATGGTTTGTTCTTTCTGTTTGTTTCATTGTGATTAATATCCCAACAAACTAGCTAAAGCGAAGCTCAAATCATTTTTACCTTTGCAGAAGATCAAACGTCAGATAAGGACTTCATTTTTGGCAACAAAACTAAGCAGATTACATTTTCCCAGATTTCCTGCCTTGATTTGTGTGAAAAAGTGTTACTAAACAATGGAAAAAAGCATTTCTCTGATCAGTTCTAATATTTGGTTTGCAGCAACAAGTTGAAGGATAACAGTTGAGTACGCTGTTGGGTGAGAAGGGACTGGCCATTTGTCAGTGGTCCAGGGGCTCAATGCATCAAGCATTTGTTAGAAAAGCATTGTATATTCAAATGGATGTTGACGTTTATGTGGAACTAAAAGAAATATCTTACCACCAGGGTCCTAGGCTTCCTTTTTTCTTTAAAATTACAATGAACCTGTTTTTCACCCTTTGCACATTTTTGGGATATTCAATATTCTGTCATCGTGTTTTTTTAAATTTTTTATGATTGTGTACCCCAAAGGAATCTGCCTTATCTGAGATGAAATGCATGGACGGCTGCAACCACTTGCTAATGAGTTTAGTAAAGCCAATTCTGTCTTGTTGTTAGTGGCACTGCACACCTTTCACCAGGGTGTGCTACTTGGTGGATAGAGGTTCACTGATGGGTTGTCACTTGCTGAAGAAATATCTGTCTTTATTCTACAGAACAGTAACTTTCACTCTATTTATAATGAGGGAACAAATCAGTGCTACGTACAACCTCTCAGAATAGTAATAGACACTAAATTAATTTGCATATTCATAAACACATTTAAAATATTGAAATACATTTATTTTCATTTTTTTAAACTTCTTCATTAAGTATAATTTTTTTTATCACGTTTGTGAATACATTGTCTTATAATATTATTTATGATGAATACCTCTAACCGTAGATTCCTCACCTTGTGAAAAGTGCGAGACTGGCTCTGGAGATTTCTCTCAGCATTGCTCCTGTGTGCCAGCAGGTGAAGTCATGCAGCTGCTGTCGACTCCGTCCCACCCTCAGAAGTGATGCCGAAGTATCATATAAGCAGCACTGCTGTATGTTGACATCAGTTCGATTCCTTCCACGCTTTCAGACGCTGATTTGGAGCTCTCTTCCAATGAATTTACATTGTCTACGACAAACTTTTTTTTTCAAAACTCTTTTTCCAGTGTGCAAGTGAAATCTTCCCACAAAAGCTTACAGGTTTTAAACCTTGTATGGACTGTTAGGAAGGATGTCTCTGGTTTCTAAGTTCTTCTCACGACTCCAAATTTTGTGGGGACTAAGCCCTAATGAACCCTACGGCTATCAAGGACCACAAAGCTAAACTCCACACTGCCAAACATTGTTGAAATGGCGCGTAAGGAACGATCCCGGTCGAGGGCCGTTCTTGTAGAAGACCTTCTACGCATTCCAAATCTTAAGGTAAGTCCAAGCTGAAGAAAAAGCATAAGAATGCGAAGTGAGATTCGGCCATATCCCTCCACTCTCAACCAGAGAAGTCACAGGAACGTCAAGGTGTCCTGGTCCCAGTCTCTTACAGAGGAACGGATTCCACAGTTTGCCCCGATGCATTTCGTGTTTCCTGCTGCATCTGCGATTCCTCAACAAATAGAGGTTTTCAAGTAGGAAATGTTGCAGATTTTCGCCACTACTCTGCCTCCTTCAGCACATCTTCGGTCCTAAGGGTCCAAAGAGGCTTCCAATCGGATTACCATTAGTGGATCCATCCTCAGCTCCGCCCAGCCAGTTAAGCCCACTTTGGGGTCCGCTGTGACTCTGGGACCAAAACCCAACCCGACTTCGACACTGGCAACACAATGTATGCCGCTAAAGCCCCGGGAGGATCAGATTGTTTTGTCAGACTCTAATACGAATTCGACACAACCTCTACCGAAGTCACGTCCTCCTCAACCTTTGATGCAGCTGGTTCAACCTCATTCTGACTCTGATGGGACACTGCCATTACCCAGGAGTTCGCCACAAGAACTTCAGAACTGCATTCCTTCAGACTCTGAACATAGTCAGCAAGGTCTGGGTGGCGACAATGGAGATGACTTGGATGGTGCATCCCTTTACTATGATGATGAAAACCTTTATATGGACCTTCAAGGAGGCCACGGCCATGTGGTACTGCAACAAGCAGGGAAGAGTGGAGTCCTGGTCCCACTGGAACTGGCTAAGTGGGCAGGGCATGTTCCTGATCATGAACCCCCTGGTAGGTTATTTAGACTCCAGTATGAACAAACTCAGCACAATCACGAATGACAGGTTCACCTGGAGGTGATACAGGGCATCTTCCAGCAATGGGGAGAACACTGGCTCAGTCTGTTCACCACTGCAGAGTACATGCAATGTCAACACTTTTGCTTGCTGGAGTTCCAAAGAAACCTCTCTCTGTCTGTCTCTCTCTCTCTGAGAAGCATTCTGCCTAGAGTGGAGCTCGGGACACCTGTATGCCTTCCTGCCTATGCTGCTCAGAGTGCTGAAGAAGATCTGGAACAACCGACCCTAGTGGCTCTGGCTTGGGCTAGGAGCGTGTGGTACCCGGAACTACTAGGCATGAGCATCTGTCTTCCCATCAGGCTGCCGCTTGAGAAGGATCTTCTGTCGCAGCAGCAAGGAAGGTACTACACCCGGGCCTATGCAACCTACAGTTCTATATGTGGTGACAGTTGACTGCTTTCGATTTCCCTTCCACAGGAGTGGATGTCCTTCTAGCGACCAGGTGCCGATCTACAAATACTGTTTGCGCTGGATTTTGGGATAAGTTTGTGACCTGGCATAAGTCCCGCCATACAGATCCATTACAGGCAAAGTTGTTGTATGTTTTGCTTTTTGTGCTGTTAGCCCAGCAATGACTTGCCGTGGACACGGTCACAGTTTATTTGTTGGCCCTTGCAGCCTTTTTGAGATTACAGGACCAAACGTCCTCATTTAAATCACCTATGTGGTGAGTTTTCTTAAAGGTCTGGTTCATATGGCTCCACCCAAGCCTTTAGTGGTGCCGTAGTCCTCTTCTTGTATATGTCCTATTTGAGCCAATGTACAGCAGCTCTTTGCACCTACTGGCTTTCAAAACAATCTTTCCCATAGCAGTAACTTCAGCTCGTCGCTTCAGTGAGCTACAAGCTCTGACAGACTGGTTTAGCAGACGGAGACGGCATTCCTGCCGAAGATTGAGACATTTTTTATGTTGGACAGTCCATCACCCTTCCAGCATTCTTTGCTCTACCTCACCCCTTAAAAGAGGAGGAGAGGCTTTACCGATTGGGCTCCAAAAGAGCTTTGAGCTTTTAAATCAGTCAATCCAAGGTCTATCTGGTAGACATTCAGCTCTTTGTGGGTTTTGCTGGGGCAAAAAAGAGTAAGGAGGTGCAGAAAAGGACAAAATCGAGGAGGGATATTCCTCTATATTAAGATCTGCAGCGCATTGGCAGCTTCAGGGAGAACCTGGCTTGGCAGTTCAGGCTGGACTGTTCCCATTGGAGCAGGGTCAAGAATGATGTGCATATGGCTTGGACAAACTGAGGTGGCATGGTGTGCAAAATAACAATGGCTTGGGATGCACTCCGAGTGATTACCAGTGGCTGAGATTAATTCAAGCATTCCATCCATCACATTTTCGTATACCTTAGAGAGCCACCATAAGTGGGACGGGTAGGCCCAGACGTGTGTCCCATACACACTGTGTCACTGGAACCAAGCTATACCTGACTGATGGGCCCTAACTAGGGTGAAACCAGTCATGGGTTGTTTGTGTTAACGGAGGACTTGGCTTGGCAGTTCAGTCTGGACTGTTCCTATTGAAGCAGGGTCAAGACTGATTTGCATATGGCTGGGTCCAAACTGAGATGGCATGGTGTCCAAAATAATGATGGATTGTGATGCGGCACCGAGTGATTACCAGTGGCATTGTGATCATTGAACACTGCGTGCCTTTTAGGCCGATACTACCAGTCGCTCTGGGACTCTGTTGTTCTGGTGCTGCCTATGGTCTCGTAGCAGGCCCGAGCCATACTCTCCCAAGCTATTGCTGATGGGAGGAACGCAGCTAAGTTTGCCAAACGCTGTGGGCTGTATACGACCGACTCACTAGGCAGAGCAGTTTCATTGCGAGTGGCCCTTAGGCACCACTCCTGGTTGAGAACCACTGGCTTTTCGGGGAATGTCCAGGCCTTGCTCCTGGACATGCCCTTTGATGGCTGCCATCTCTTTGGAGACAAGGCGTACTCAGGCTGGAGCACTTAAAGTACAGCAGAGCACCCGCCTGGTACTCTGCCTTTCCATGACCTCTTGTCAACCGCAGTCTGCCTTTCGCTCCTTTTGTGGCACTGGAAGTGGCTTCCAGCTGTGTTTCTACCCACCCAGCAACCACGGCACGCAACTTCCGAGCCCCTGCGTGCTGGGGACCCACAGACCCCGTGAGTCAGGTAGCCAGAGGTATGGCCAGTCCTCCATTCCCCCAGCAGCCGCTGCCTCCAAGCCTCTTTAGTTTGCACTTCGACCGTCCTGGGCACCCAGGGAGAGGCAGAATACGCCTCCACCTGCTCCACTGGAGGCCGATAATATCCAAGAGCTGGGTTCTTCAGATTGTCTGAAGGGGCTACTCCCTCCCCTTCATGACTACCCCTCCACCCATGCCACTCACTTGCAACAGGCTGGCGAAGGACCATATCTCCTAACTCGCCAGGAAGTGGAGGCTGTCTTGGCCAAGGAAGCCATTGAGAGGGTTGCAGCATCAGAAGTAGGTCATGGTTGCTATTCCCACTACTTTCTGATGCCAAAGAAGGATGGAGGACTTTGTTCTATCTTAGACCTGCGCCCTATCAATTTCTTCCTGGAAAATGAGAAATTCAAAATGCTCACGCACGCTCAAGTCCTGTCTGTCCGTAGACTGGATGGTAGCATTGGACTTCCAGGAAGCATACTTCCACATCCCCATCCTGCCTGCCCAGACATTACCGGTGGTCCTCGGTAGGTATCGAGCACCTTCAGTTCACTGTTCTCCCCTTTGGCCTTATCAGCGCCCCTCAGGAGTTCACCAATGTGATGGTGGTGGTTGCAGCTCATCTGCGGAGATCAGGAGTGCCAGTCTAACCCGATCTCAACGACTGGCTGTTGAAGGTGGGATCATCTCTGACCTCCAGACTACGGCGGACCTGCTGCGGTCCGTGGGTTTTACTGTCAACGTGCCGAAGTTGCACCTTACCTCATTAATTGTAGCTGGTCTGGACACAGTGCAGTTGCGGTGAGGATAAGCCCGAACAGTGAGCCCGGGATATTCATGCTATGATATTGATGTTTCAGCCTCTATCCTGGATTTCGGTGAGAGTCTGAGGCTGCTAAGCCTCATGGCCTCCTGCTTGTGACACATGCCTGCTGGCATATGTGGGCTCTTCAGAGGGAACTGAAGTTCCAATAGGCGCAGCTTCAGGGGAATCTCTCCGGCATGGTCCAGATCTCAGAGGGCACTGCAAAAGATCTGCAGTGGTGGTTGACGAACTGCGATTGGGTCAGCCGCAGACCTCTCTCCGTTCCCGAACCAGATCTAACAGCAGTGACAGATGCGTCTCTCCTGGTCTGGGGTGGCAATCTGGGAGAGGTGGAGATCAGAGGACTCTGGTCTCAGCCGGATTCCAGACTCCACATCAACCTGTTGGAGCTCTGAGCGATACGACTGGCATTGAAAGCCTTTCTACCCTCCATCAAGGGAAGGCTAGCACAGATATTCACGGACAACACCACCGCCATATGGTACTGCAACAAACAGGGTGGGGTCATTGCCCCTTTTGTCAAGAAGCTTTGCATCTCTGGACATGGTTGGAATATCTGAAAGAAACACGTAGTGATAGATTCCTTACCTTAGAATTACCCCCAGGCGTCAGACTGGATCCGGAAAGTTTTCGTCAGCACTACCCCTGCACGTCGGAAGGTGGCGTCGTGTGGCTCCGCGTCCGTCATTGGCGTCATGGTCGCCGAGATGGCGTCGCGGCAGCTACTTAGACGCCGCCCTCGCGCGCTGACGTCAGTTCTTTTTTTTCCGCGCCAGCAAGCGCAGATTCGGAGAGAGCGATACCCCAAGTCATTTTTTGACTGAGTTTTTGAGGCTTTTTGTCTCCATCTTTTTCGAGTCGATCGACTCCTAGTGTCGAAGGGATACCCGGTTTTAAGTCTTGCGAGGACCGTCATCGCATGATGTCGGTGACTGACCCGCACCGCGTGTGTCTCTACTGCCTGAGGCGCGACCACGACTCCGAGTCGTGCCCCGACTGCCGGGCCATGGCGCCGAAAACTTTGCGGGAGCGGTCCAGAAAGTTGCTTGAAGCACGACAGTCGGCTCCGCGCCGCTCAAGGTTCCGGTCCCGTGGGAGGTCGAGGGACCGGTCGCGGAGCCACCACCATCGTTCGTCGGGATCGTAGTGTTCGCACTCGGGGTCAGGTAAGTCGAAGCATCACAAGAAGTCGAAGAAGCGGCATCGCTCTCCGACTTCCCCTCGCCCGTCGCGTGACGCGACTGAGGGTGCGGCTGGTGCCACCCCCGCGGCTCCGGCGGAGCCTACGGTGTCGCCGTCGGCCTACCCGCCCTTCCCGGGTCCATCGGCGACTCCGGCCCAGCTGCAGGACTTCCTGTCAGCCATGGCCCGCCTCTTTGGGCAGTCGGGTCCCGCCGGTGCACCTTCGGGCACTGCGGTCCCGAATGGGGGACCTTGCCTTCCACTGCCGACGGCTCCGGTCCCAGCATCGCTGTCGGCTCCGGCGCCGCAAGGGCCGAGGGATCCAGGCCTGGATCCCGGTCGACGCCGGTTGACCTAGTGACACCTCCACCGACGTCGACCCCTCCGGCACCACTTCCGACGTCGCCCGCTCCGCCGGACGACGTCGTCCCCGGTTTCAGCTCCGAAGTGGACACGGCGCCGGAACGGCGTCGCTCAACGCAGATTCCGACGCCGATGGGACCCTTCTATCCCTTTGTCCATCCTCCTTATTTTCGGCCTGTTCATCAGCCTTCGGAGGAAGGGGAGGCCTGGGAGGGGTCTGAGGACCCTCTCACCGCACAGTGTGAGTTAGACCCGGACTGGACAGAGTAACTGGGGGACGCCAGTGGTCTTGACACCTCTTCTGACCTTGGCATGCTCACTCCTCCTACCGTGGCTACGGAGGAGGGTGCAAGTTACGCCGTGGTGTTGCGTAGAGCGGCCGAGGCCCTCCACCTCGAGCTCCCTACAGTGGCCGTCAGGACTAATCTCCTGACAGAAGTGCTTCAGCCGGCAGCTACCTCTGCGGAGCCACTGCTGCTTTTTAATGAAGCACTTTCTGACGTTCTTTTGGGCACCTGGTCCAGGCCCACCACAGGGGCTCCTGTGGATAGGAACGTGGCCCGACGCCATCGCCCGGCTCCGGGCGACCCCCTTTTCCTCTCCCAACACCCCACCCCTGAGAGCTTGGTTGTCCAAGCCTCCACATCCCAGAGCGCTTTCCCTACCGCACCCCCGGATAGGGAATCCAAGAAACTGGAACAATTTGGGAAGAAGATTTTCTCTTCCGCCAGTTCAGGGCTGCGGTCTGTGAACACCGCATGCCTCTTGGACCGTTATTCCCACTCTCTGTGGGATACGGTTGCGCAGGTGCTGCCTCAGTGTCCGGAGGAGGCCCGGGCAGTGCTCTCTCAGGCTATCGCTGAAGGGAGAGACGCAGCAAAGTTCATGATTCGATGTGGCACTGACACCGCCGACTCGCTGGGCAGAGCGATTTCCACGACAGTGGCGCTCCGTCGCCACGCCTGGCTGAGGACTACTGGCTTCTCGGGGGATGTCCAGAACACCCTGATGGACATGCACTTTGATGGCATTCGCCTTTTTGGCAATAAAGCAGATAGTGCGTTGGAGCGCTTTAAGGACTCGCGGGCTACGGCCAAGTCCCTGGGCCTTTCCGCCACGCGCCCTCCTCCGCCTTCTGCTTTTCGCTCCTTTCGTGGCCACGGAAGGGGCGCCCCGACACGTTCGCTTCAGAGCCACATGCCTGCGCAGCAACAGTCTCAGCGCGGCCGCCGATGTGGGACCCGCCGATGTGGGACCCGCCGATGCGGGTCAGGGGGCCAGCGGGCGGGTCAGTCCACCTCCACCCCGGTCACCACTGCCTCCAAACTTTCCTAGTCCGGTTTTTCAGGCCCATCAGACGCCAGTGGGCGGCAGGATCCGCCATCACCTCCCCCACTGGCGCACCATCACTTCGGACAGGTGGGTTTTACAAATAGTCCGAAGGGGCTACTCCCTCCCCTTCAAGACTACCCCTCAAGCCATGCCACCCCAGTACCACCGCATGTCGGGGGATCACTTGGCACTTTTTCAGCAGGAAGTTGCGGCCCTCTTGGCCAAGGGGGCCATCGAGCGCGTTCCTGCTCCAGAAGTAGGACGTGGTTGCTATTCCCACTACTTTCTGGTGCTCAAGAAGGACAAGGGCCTGCGTCCTATCTTAGACCTCAGGAACGTCAATCACTTCCTCCGGAAGGAGAAGTTCAAGATGCTAACTCTGGCTCAGGTCTTGTCTGCCCTCGACTCTGGAGACTGGATGGTAGCGTTGGATCTGCAGGACGCCTATTTCCATATTCCCGTCCTGCCGGCCCACAGGCGTTACCTGCGGTTTACGGTAGGCCACGACCATTTTCAGTTTACCGTGCTCCCCTTTGGCCTTACCAGCGCCCCTCGGGTGTTCACAAAAGTGATGTCGGTGGTCGCAGCTCACCTGCGCAGATCAGGGGTTCCAGTCTTCCCCTATCTCGACGACTGGCTGTTGAAGGCGGGCTCGCCCCAGGCTGTCGTCTCTCACCTCCAGACTACGGCCGACCTCCTGCATTTGCTGGGGTTCTCCATCAACGCGCCAAAGTCGCACCTGATACCCTCTCAGAAGGTCCTCTTCATCGGAGCGGTTCTGGATACGACGCACTTTCAGGTCTATCCTCCCGAACGGCGAGTCCAGGATATTCAGGCTATGATTCCGATCTTTCAGCCTCTATTCTGGGTTTCGGTCAGGATGACCCTGAGGCTGCTGGGCCTCATTGCCTCCTGCATCCTGCTGGTCGAACATGCCAGATGGCATATGCGGGCTCTGCAGTGGGACCTGAAGTTCCAGTGGGCGCAGCATCAGGGGAACCTGTCCGATTACGTCCAGATCTCGGAGGGCACTGCTCAACAGTTGCAGTGGTGGCTCACAAACCGGCATTGGGTCAATGACAGATCCCTCTCCCTTCCCCAACCGGAGCGCACAGTAGTGACGGACCCGTCCCTCCTGGGATGGGGCGGCCACATGGGAGAAGCGGAGATCAGAGGCCTCTGGTCTCCGGCGGAGTCCAGGCTCCATATCAACCTTCTGGAGCTTCGGGCGATCCGACTTGCACTGAAGGCATTCCTTCCCTCTGTCAAGGGGAGAGTAGTGCAGGTGTTCACAGACAACACCACCGCCATGTGGTACTGCAACAAACAGGGCGGGGTGGGGTTGTGGACCCTATGTCAGGAGGCTCTGCGCCTCTGGACATGGCTGGAATATCAGGGCATTTCCCTGGTGGTTCAACACCTGGCAGGTTCTCTGAACGCCAGGGCGGACGAGCTCAGCCGCAGGTGCATGATGGATCACGAATGGGGTCTTCACTCCGACGTGGCGCAAGGTCTCTTTCAACAGTGGGGAGAGCCTTGGTTAGATCTATTCGCCACCGAAGAGAACGCGCAATGTCAGCAATTCTGCGCGTTGGAATTTCTAAGGCGGCACTCGCTCGGCGACGCTTTTCGTCGCGAGTGGAGTTGCGGTCTGTTGTATGCCTTTCTGCCTATACCACTTCTGCCCAGAGTGCTGAAGAAGATCAGGCGCGACCGGGCCCAAGTCATTCCTGTGGCCCCGGACTGGGCTCGAAGAGTTTGGTATCCCGAGCTACTCAGTTTGACCATCGATCCCCCGATTTGACTGCCTCTTCGGGAGGATCTTCTGTCGCAGCGGCAGGGGACGGTCCTCCACCCGAACCTTTCCAGTCTCCACCTCTTTGCGTGGAGATTGAGCGGCGGCAGTTGATTCTTTTCGACTTGGCTCCTGAAGTCTGTGATGTCATTCTGGCAGCCAGGCGTCCCTCCACTAAGTTGGTATACGCCTGCAGGTGGAAAAAGTTTGTGGCATGGTGCACAGCAAAGGCTGTGGATCCCCTTTCTGCCCCTCTTTCTGAGGTCCTACTGTTCCTTCTTTCTTTGGCCCAGCAGGGCTCCACTCTTGGCACTATCAAAGGCTACCTTTCTGCTATTTCGGCCTTTCTCAGGCTCCCTGATCAGCCCTCTCTTTTCAAGTCCCCTGTTGTTAACAGATTCCTTAAAGGCATTACCCACCTTTTTCCTCCTGTTCCTTTTGTGATGCCTCAGTGGGACTTGAACCTGGTTCTCACATATTTAATGTGCGTTCCCTTTGAGCCTCTTCACAACTGTCCTCTTCATTTGTTGACTCTAAAGACTGCTTTTCTGGTTGCCATCACCTCTGCCAGGAGAGTGAGTGAGCTCCAGGCTCTTTCTTGTAAACCTCCTTTTCTCTCTGTCCATCCGGACAAGGTTGTCCTCAGGACTTGTCCATCCTTTCTGCCAAAAGTTGGCACTGCTTTTCACATCGGGCAAACCATCACTTTGCCCACCTTCTTTCCGCATCCTTCCAGAGAGGAAGAGAGGCTCCACCGTCTGGACCCAAAACGTGCGCTCTCATTTTACCTGAACCGCACACAACAGTTCCGGGTGGATGACCAACTCTTTGTTGGCTACATTGGCGTCAAGAAAGGTCGGGCCGTACACAAGTGGACTATCTCCCGATGGGTCGTCTTGTGTATTAAAGCCTGTTATTCTCTGGCAAAGAAGGAGCCTCCGTTGGGGCTGCGCGCCCATTCCACCAGGGCGACGGCTGCCACTACGGCGTTGGGACGTGGTGTCCTCTTACAAGACATCTGTCAGGCAGCTACGTGGGCCTCGCTGCACACTTTTACTAAGCATTACTGCCTGGACAGCCGAGTCTGGAGAGAAGGCTTCTTTGGCCGTTCTGTTCTCCGGGACTTCCTGGTGTGATATTGGTTCGCAGACCCACCACCGGGGTTGGTATTGCTGGGGTATCTATTCTAAGGTAAGGAATCTATCACTACGTGTTTCTTTCAGATGAACAAGTTACTTACCTTCGGTAACGATATATCTGTAAGAAACATTAGTAGTGATAGATTCCTTACCGCCCCACCCATCCTCCCCGTTCTGCGAACTAATCTCTAGGGTTAAGGTCATCCCTTTCATGGCCCTAGTTTCAAGGCCCTAGTTTCAAGGCACCAGTGGTCAGTATCTTGCATGGCTCTGCGTTCCTGGCGCGGAAAGTCGTGTACAGAACTGACGTCAGCGCGCGAGGGCGGCGTCTAAGTAATGACGGACGCGGAGCCGCACGACGCCACATTCCGACGCGCAGGGGTACTGCTGACGAAATCTTTCCGGATCCAGTCTGACGCCTGGGGGTAATTCTAAGGTAAGGAATCTATCACTACTAATGTTTCTTACAGATATATCGTTACCGAAGGTAAGTAACTTGTTCGTCAAGGCATTTCCGTGGTGCTTCAACACCTGGTAGAATCTCTGAACGTCAGAGCGGACAAACTCCGCTGAAGATGCTTAACAGGATCGCGAATGGCGTCTCTATCCAGAGTTGGTGCAATGTCTCTTTTAGCAGTGGGGAGGACCTTGGTTAGATCTGTTTGCTACCTCCGCGAACGCGCAATGTCAGCAGTTCTGCGCGCTGGAGTTTCCAAGGCAGCTCTTGCTTGGAGACACTTTTCGTCTCCAGTGGAGCTCAGGTATCCTGTACGCCTTTCTGCTGATACCACCCCTGTCTGGAGTTCTCAAGAAGATAAGGATCAACCGGGCCTCAAGTCATCCTTGTGGCTCTGGGCTAGAATCGGAGATTCTGGCATCCCAAGCTGTTGAGCATGGCCATCGGTCCTCCGATCAGGTTGCCCCTTTGGGAGGATCTTCTGTTGCACCAGCAGCGGAGGGTTCTCCACCCGAACTGGTCAACGCTCTGCCTTCATGTGTGGAGATTGAGTGGTGACAGTTGACTGCTTTCGGCCTTCCGCCCGAAGTCTGTAATGTCATCTTGGCAGCCAGGCGCCCCTCCACCAAGATGGTACACGCCTGCCATTAGGGCAAGTTTGTGGCATGGTGTGCAGAAAAACAGATTGACCCCTTTCTGCCCCCCTTTTTCAGCTCCTTCTGTTTATTTTTTCTCTTGCCCAGTAGGGCTCTGCTTTGGGCACCCTAAAAGGCTATCTTTCTGCCTTCTCTGCATTTCTGCGATTGCTAGAACAGCCATCTCTTTTCAAGTCCCCTATGGTAGATAGGTTTCTGAAAGGTCTCCAACCCTTGCTTCCACCTTCACCCTTCATCATCCTCTGGTGGGACTTAAATTTAGTCTTAACTTTTGTAATGTGCGCTCCCTTCGAGCCGTTACACAGCTCCTTACTATTAAGACGTCCTTTCTAGTGGCAGTATCATCTGCCCGGAGGGTCAGTGAGCTCCATGCTTTATCATCTAAGCCTCTTTACCTCAACATCTTCCCAGACAAGCTGGTCCTTCGCACTTGAGCTTCCTTCCTAGCAAAGGTGGTCACTCCGTTTCGTGTAGGGGGGGTCTATCACCCTGCCTACCTTTTTCACTCTGCTTCATCCCTCTAAGGAAGAGGAGTGACCCCACTGGCCAGACCCAAAAAGAGGGTTGTCGTTCTACCTTGCCCACACAAGGTTTTCAGGTGGACGACCAACTCTTTGTGGGGGTATGTTGGAGCCCAGATAGGGAAGGAAGTACAGAAATGGGCCATCTCCCGATGGATCGTGCTCTGTATCAAAATCTGCTATGCGTTGGCCAAGGAGCAACCCCATGAGTTTGCGTGCTCATTCCACCAGAGCCAAGGCTGCGACCACTGCGTTAGCATGCAGTGTTCCGGTCCTGGGCATCTGCCAGGGTGGGCATCTCTGCACATGTTTACCAAGCACTGCTGCCTGGAGGTATTGCTTTTGTATCTATTCTAAGGAAAGGAATCTGCAGCTAAAAATCTCTTATCAGATAAACCAGTTACTTTCCGTCGTTAACATCTACTTTACTTCGATAACGCCTTATCTGGTGGAGGCGCTATCTAGCCACGGATTCCTTACCGACCCACCCATCCTCCCCGTTCTCTGAGCAAATTTATAGACTTAGTGTTTTTCCCCTATCAGGGCCCTAGTTTTCCACACCACTGGTCAGTACTGTTCATGGCTCCTCGCTTCTGGCTTGGAAAGTCAGGAACAGAAACTGACAGCACGCTGGGGTATCGCCTATATAGGCACCTCGCATGTCACTTCCAGCGAGGCCGACGACGTCACATGGAGCCGAACTACTCCACCTACCTGCATGCAGGAGTTCTGCTCACAAAAATAATTCAGGATCCAGTCTCACCCCTGGGGATAATTCTAAGGTAAGGAATCTGCAGCTAGATAGTGTCTCTCCAATATAAGTCCTCACCCTTGTTATTCAGGGGTTCATTAAAGAAGTGCAACACAAGATGCATCTGAATTGGCAACTGCAATTCAGTGGAGAGCAGAAAAGATTGCAGACATTCAGAGTATTGGTATCTCAGACTCTTGACTGTCAATGGGTAACAGCCTATTTCTGATGGATACTTCTAACTGCAGATTCCTCACCATTAAGGTCACCGAGAATGGAACAGATTCCTTACTAGGTCCCGATATGCCCCAAGTTTTCTGGGCCTTCATTAAGTCTGCTGCAGATTGAGGTCTTCAAAGAGACCATTCTACAAATTTTCTGTGGCTTCCGGCTCCCTCTGGCCTGCCTTCGGAACCCATGGGCCTTCAGTGGCTTTCTGACTGGTTACCACCAGTGGCTCCCTCCTTAGTATTGTCTGTCCTCTGAGGACCTGTTACGAGGCACATACTGACTCCAGTACAGACTTCCACTCTGGCCCCAAGAGCCACACTAGTTCCTGCCACCCGCATCAGTGGATGAACCAATGGGGGCATCCATGTCGGATCCCAAACTGATATCACGCTATGAGGTGTTAAAAGCGCAACCTGTTGTCTTTCACCCTGATTCTCACCCTATGCTTCTTCCTCGTTGCAGTTAGAGGCTACATTCTCTTTTTGAATCTGATCCTGTGCCAGAGCAATATACGCCCAATGATTTTAATTATGATAATGGTGAGGAGAATGGCTTGCTCCGCCCTCATTACACGAATGATACCTTATACCTTGATTTACAAAATGCCAGTGGGCTTGATACCTCCACTGAGACAGAGCTTGACTCACCACATGATCCACTAACTGAAGTTACCTCATTTGCAGTGCTAGTTCAAAGGGCAGTTGAGGTCCTAGAATTACAACTGCTCTCCATTGAGACTAAAACAAATATTTAGTTGGAAATTCTACAGCATGGGCTGGGAACCTCTGAGCCCTTGCTCCCATTTAATGAAGCCCTTATGTATATTCTGATGGCCACCTGGTCGAAAGCATGTTCTTCCCCACCTGTTGGGTAGATGTTTTATACAGGAGCCTGGTGATCTTGACTTTCTCACAAGCACCCTACTCTGGAGAGTCTTTTTGTACAGGCCTTGACCAGTAAGGAATAGCCTTACTCATTTCCAGTCAATCGTCTGGATAGAGAATCTAAAATGATTTATGTCCTTGGCAAACTTATGGTTTCCTCTGCCACGTTGGAACTGCAATCCATAATTGGAGTCTGTCTGTTGGGCTGATACACACGTCCTTTGGGACAAGGCTAGCGAGTAGCGACATCTTGCTGGCAATCCCAGAGGATCTTAGGGTCTCTTTGGCTGAGATGATACATGATGGGCAGGATGCAGCCAATTATGTTATCCGTGCAGGTTTGTATACCACAGACTGCATTGGCAGAGCAGTCAGTACAGTGTTGTCTGTCTTAGACATGCCTTTGAGTTCCACCTGATTCTGCAGCAGCTACATACGAGCTTCACCAGTGATCATGCCTTTTGATGGGTCTCGCCATTTCGGAGAGAAATCAGACTCTATTTTGGAATGTTTTAAAGACGAGAGTACTACAGTGCACTCTTTGGGGCCATTGACCCCAGCCAAACATTTCCCACACCAGTCCTGGACTATTCCAGAGGGGTGGCCTGTAGGCAGAGACAGCCTTCCTATCCAATGATGCAGCAGGCATTGCAGTAATTTTGGGGCTTCGAATGCAGGTGTATCCTCGGCTCCAGGGGCTAGCAGGGACACCAGTCCACAAACTCCTTTACCTCTGCTACAGAGGCCAACATACAGCTTTAGTTTGCCCTTAGCGACACCTGTCCACCACTAGGAGGCAGAATCCAGCTCTTCCTCCCGGGTTTGTGATCCATCATGTCTAAAAGATGAGTCTTGTAAATTGTTTTAACAGGCCCAAACGATATTCCTCCAACACCAGAACGAATTTCAACAGATCATCTGTCCACCATGGTACAGGAGAAACATCTGTTGCTCTCCAAGAGTACCTGACTCCGAGAATGATGGACGTTGTAATTCCCGCTATGTCCTCATTCTGAAAAAGGATGGGGGACTCAGACTAACCTTTGATCTCCAACCCGTGAACACTTTTGCGCGAAAGGGCAAGTTCAGATACTCCCATTGACTCATATGTTACCTGCTCTGTATCCAAGAGGCTGGATGGTGTCTCACAGGCAATGCCTGATGTTCAAGGTGGACCACGAACCTTTTCAGTTTGCTGATTTCCCCCACGGCCTCATCACCACTCCTCAGGTGTTCACAAAAATGATGGTGGTGGCCGCTCCCCATCTTTGGAGGTCGGCAGTTCCTGTATTCTTATACCTCAGTAACTGCCTGCTGAAGACAGGCTCTCGTCAGTCCGTTGTGGACCACATCCGGATGACGGCAGAACTCCGGACATCGTTGGGTTTTACTGTAAACTAGCTGAGTTCCGACCTGATTCCATCACAGAGGCTTCCATTCAGTGAGGCTATCCTGGATACTGAAGGGAGGCTTTTCCTCATCAGCAATAAGTCTGGGACATTAGAGCTATGATCCTAATGCTTCAAGCTTGATCCTGAATCCAGGAGAGGGGGTTTCTGAGGCTTCTTGGCCCCTTAGCCTTGGTCACCCTTGTCTAGTTCACCAAGTGGCCATGTGAGCCTGTACTTAATCCATTCTTTCATTATTCTTGTAAGCTTGGTCACCCAGGCAAGTTGTTTGATAAGTAAGTCTTTGTTCGCATTTTGAAAGGTAGTCGAGAAATCAAATAACTGTATGACAAACCACCCTCATCCTAAGCCCACCATAATTGTTATGTTATGCTAAGGGTGTTTGAATGGCATACGTTCATCACGGTGGTGACCTCTTGGGCAAAATAGCAACCGTATCTAATGAATGATTAGTTCATAGAGAAGAGGGTAGGATTTAAGCATTTAAATGGAATTGTGTGCTCATCAGTAAGTTTATGTAGAGTTAGATCATTCCGCATTTGGACCGAAGACCGAAAAGCCTTGACCTCCCCATATGCTTTCCCTGAATGAAGAGATCACCCGAAGTCTTTGTCTCACTTAAGATGTCTGGCTTGAAGGTATACACTGAATCTCTGTACAAAATTTGTTGGCCTAACTGCTGATGAAACCTGCGTTTGTTGCACATGGAATTAAATGTCACTCGATTTTAAGGTGAATGAGTCCTTGTGAATTTTGCAGTCTCTGCATCAAATAATTTTGGAATGCCCAAAACCGTACAATTTGCATTAATCAGTTTATTGCACTGATTACTTAGACTTAGGAAAATTGGGAATTTAAAGGCGTGCCACAATTTAGTCTGACAGACAGGCAGAAGTTCTGCAGAATGGAAAACGATGAGGGTGATTTTTTTATACTCATCGCAATTCTCTAATGGGGAAAGACAGGATTTTGTGTGATATAGTTGTGATTTTTGTATCTGAAAGAGACACGTTAGTGACAGATTCCTTACCTTAGAATATCCCCAGGCGTCAGACTGGATCCGGAAAGTTTTTGCGTAGCAGTACCCTTGCGCGTCGGTAGGCGGCGTCGTGCGGCTCCGCGTCCGTCGTCTGGACCGCCGGAATGACGTCGCGGGCAGTACTTAGACGCCGCCCCTGCGCGCTGACGTCAGTTCTTCTTTTTTCCGCGCCAGTAAGCGCAGATCCGGGAAGAGCAGTGCCCTAGTCATTTTTTTACTAACTTTTTGGTGAATTTTTCACTGTTTTTCTTCGAGTCCTCTAGGCTCCGAGGTGTCGGTAGGGATGCACGGCTACAAGCCATGCGACGCCTGTGGTCGAATGATGTCGATCACAGACCCGCACTTAGAGTGTCTCTACTGTCTCGGCCGCGACCACAACACGAAGTCGTGTTCCGACTGCCGGGCCTTACACCCGAAGGCTTTGCGAGAGCGGTCTCGAAAGCTACTCGAGGTCCGGCAGTCGGCTCCGCGCCGCACCAAGCCCCGGTCACGAGAGAGGTCGAGAGGCCGGTCGCGGAGTCCTCGCCGGTCGTCGGAGTCCAAGTCTTCGCACTCCTCGGGTAAGTCGAAGCACAAAAAGTCTAAGAAGCACCATCGCTCTAAGACTTCGCCTCGCCGGTCTCGCGACTCGGCTGAGGCCCCTGTCGGCCCCGCCCCCGCGGCTCCGGGAGTGCCTGTGGAGCCGCCCCCGCATTACCCGTCCTTCCCGGGTTCGGGGGCGACACCGGCCGAGATACAGGAGTTCCTGTCGGCCATGGCCCACCTCTTCGGGCCTCAAGGTCCCCCCGGTGCGCCTGCGGGTCCTGATGGGGTTTCTCCGGCGCCGCCGGCGACTCCGGTCCCGGCGCCGCCTGTCACACCAGCCTCGGTCCCGGCCCCGGCCTCGACCCCGGCGCTGCCACAACCCCGATCGACGCCGGTTGACCTGACGACACCTCCACCGGCGCCGATCTCTCCGGTGCCGATCCCGACGCCGCCCGGGGCTCCGGGCGGCGTCGTTCCCCGGTTCTCTCCGGATCCGGACGCGGCGTCGGACCGACGTCGCCCGACGCCGGCGCCAATGAGACCTTGGGTCCCTGACGTCCCCCCTCCTCCTTATTTTCTGTCGGAGGAGGACCAGGAGAGCTGGGAGGGGTCGGAAGACCCTCTCACACAGCAGTGTGAGTATGATCAGGACTGGGCAGAGGAACTTGGGGATGCCAGTGGTCTGGACACTTCTCCTGACACTGGCATGCTGTCTCCTCCTTCCGTGGCTACGGAGGAGGGAGCAAATTTCGCAACGGTGTTGCGTAGAGCAGCTGGAGCCTTACACCTCCAATTGTCTACAGTGGCTGTCAGGACTAACCTCCTGACGGAAGTGCTTCAGCCGGCAGCTACCTCCTCGGAGCCATTGCTGCCGTTTAATGATGCACTGTCTGACGTTCTTTTGGGCACCTGGTCCAAGCCCGCCACAGGGGCTCCTGTGGATAGGAACGTGGCCCGGCGCCATCGCCCTGCTCCGGGCGACCCCTTGTTTCTCTCTCAACATCCCACCCCCGAGAGCTTGGTTGTCCAAGCCTCTGCCTCCCAAACCGCCTTCCCTACCGCCCCTCCGGATAGGGAATCCAAACGCCTGGACCAATTTGGGAAGAAGGCCTTTTCTTCCTCCAGTGCTGGCTTGCGGTCTGTCAACACCGCTTGCCTTTTGGGCCGATACTCCCACACTCTGTGGGATTCGGTGGCGCTCGTTTTGCCCCAGTGTCCTGAGGAGGTCCAGACACTGCTTTCCCGCACCATTGCGGAAGGAAGAGATGCGGCAAAGTACACCATCAGATGTGGCCTTGATACCGCCGACTTGCTGGGCAGATCGCTTGCGACGACAGTGGCGCTGCGCCGTTACGCCTGGCTGAGAACCACTGGTTTCTCGGGTGATGTCCAAAACACTCTTATGGACATGCCCTTTGATGGGATCTGTCTTTTTTGGAACAAGGCAGACCATGCGCTGGAGCGCTTTAAGGACTCACGGGCTACGGCCAAGTCCCTGGGCCTTTCTGCTGTACGCCCGCCGCAGCCGTCTGCTTTTCGCCCCTTTCGTGGCCACGGAAGGGGCGCCCAGTCACGTCCGCTGCCCAGCCACCGGCCCGCGCAGCAAACGTCTTCGCGTGGCCGAGGACGTGGCTCCCGCCGTGGCGGGTCAGGCAACCAGCGTGCGGGTCAGGCCACCAACTCCGCCCCGTCCGCGGCCTCCAAGCCCTCCTAGTCCTTCCTTTCAGGTGCACAGCACGCCAGTAGGGGGCAGGGTCCGCCATCACCTTCACCACTGGCGTGCCATCACCTCGGACAGGTGGGTCTTGGACATTGTCCGAAGGGGCTACTCCCTCCCCTTCGAGACCACCCCCCAGCCATGCCACCTCAATTCCCCCGCATGTCAGGGGATCACTTGGTGCTTCTGCAGAAGGAAGTCACGGCCCTCTTGGCCAAGAGGGCCATCGAACATGTTCCGACCCCAGAAGTAGGACGTGGTTGCTACTCCCACTACTTTCTGGTGCCCAAAAAGGACAAGGAGGACATGCGTCCTATCTTAGACCTCCGGAACGTGAATCGCTTCCTCCGGAAGGAGAAGTTCAAGATGCTCACCCTAGCTCAGGTCTTGACTGCCCTCGACCCTGAAAACTGGTTGGTAGCGTTGGACTTGCAGGACGCTTATTTCCACATTCCCGTCCTGCCGGCGTTACCTGCGGTTCACGGTAGGCCTCGAGCATTTTCAGTTCACCGTGCTCCCCTTTGGCCTTACCAGTGCCCCTCGGGCGTTCACGAAAGTGATGGCGGTGGTCGCAGCTCATCTGCGCCGGGCAGGGGTTCCAGTTTGCCCCTACCTCGACGACTGGCTGCTGAAGGCGGGCTCGTCCCAGGCAGTCGTCTCCCACCTCCAGACTACGGCCGAACTCCTACACTCGCTGGGGTTCTCCAACAATGTGCCGAAGTCGCATCTGATTCCTTCTCCACAGCTCCTTTTCATCGGAGCAGTTCTGGACACGACGCAGTTTCGGGCCTATCCTCCCGAACGGCGAGTCCGGGATATTCAGGCTATGATTCCGATCTTTCAGCCTTTATCCTGGGTTTCGGTACGGATGACCCTGAGGCTGCTGGGCCTCATGGCCTCCTGCATCCTGCTGGGCGATCATGCCAGATGGCATATGCGGGCTCTGCAGTGGGACCTGAAGTTCCAGTGGGCGCAGCACCAGGGCAACCTGTCCGATCACGTCCAGATCTCGGAGGGGACTGCACAACAGTTGCAGTGGTGGCTCTCGAGCCGGCAATGGGTCATGGGCAGATCCCTCTCCCTTCCCCAGCCAGAGTACACAGTTGTGACAGACGCGTCCCTTCTGGGATGGGGCGGTCACATGGGAGAGGCGGAGATCAGAAGCCTCTGGTCTCCGGCGGAGTCCCGCCTCCATATCAACCTTCTGGAGCTCCGGGCGATCCGACTTGCACTCAAGGCATTCCTTCCCTCTGTCAAAGGGAAGGTAGTGCAGGTGTTCACAGACAATACCACCGCCATGTGGTACTGCAACAAACAGGGCGGGGTGGGGTCGTGGACCCTATGTCAGGAGGCTCTGCGCCTCTGGACATAGCTGGAACATCAGGGCATATTCCTGATGGTTCAACACCTGGCAGGTTCCCTGAACGCCAGGGCGGACGAACTCAGCCGCAGGTGCTTGATGGATCATGAATGGCGTCTTCACTCTGAAGTGGCGCAAGGACTCTTTCTACAGTGGGGAGAGCCTTGGTTAGATCTATTCGCCACCGAAGAGAACGCGCAATGTCATCAGTTCTGCGCGTTGGAATTTCCAAGGCGGCACTCGCTCGGCGACGCTTTTCGTCGCGAGTGGAGTTGCGGTCTGTTGTACGCCTTTCCGCCTATACCACTTCTACCCAGAGTGTTGAAGAAGATTCGGCGCGACCGGGCCCAAGTCATTCTTGTGGCTCCGGACTGGGCTCGAAGAGTTTGGTATCCCGAGCTACTCAGTATGAGCGTCGATCCCCCGATCCGTCTGCCTCTTCGGGAGGATCTTCTGTCGCAGCAGCAGGGGACGGTCCTCCACCCGAACCTGTCCAGTCTCCACCTCCTTGCGTGGAGATTGAGCGGCAGCAGTTGATTCCTTTCAACTTGCCTCCCGAAGTTTGTGATGTGATTCTGGCAGCCAGGCGTCCCTCCACTAAGGTGGTATACGCCTGCAGGTGGAACAAGTTTGTGGCATGGTGCACAGCAAAGGCTGTGAATCCCCTCTCTGCCCCTCTTTCTGAGGTTTTTCTGTTCCTTCTTTCCCTGGCCCAACAGGGTTCTGCCCTGGGTACCATCAAGGGCTATCTTTGTGCCATTTCGGCCTTCCTCAGGCTTCCTGATCAGCCCTCCCTTTTCAAGTCCCCTGTTGTTAACAGGTTTCTAAAAGGCATTACACACCTCTTCCCTCCTGTTCCGTTTGTAATGCCTCAGTGGGACATGAACCTGGTTCTTACCTTTCTCATGTGCGCTCCCTTTGAGCCTCTACATAACTGTCCTCTTCGTCTTCTGACTCTGAAGACAGCCTTTCTGGTGGCCATCACCTCCGCTCGGCGGGTGAGTGAGCTCCAGGCTCTATCATGCAAACCTCCCTTTCTGTCTGTCCATCCAGACAAGGTTGTTCTTAGGACGCGTCCGTCCTTCTTGCCAAAGGTGGTTACTGCCTTCCACATTGGGCAGACCATCACTTTGCCCACCTTCTTTCCGCCTCCTTCCAGAGAGGAAGAGAGGCTCCACAGTCTGGACCCAAAACGTGCGCTTTCCTTTTATATCAACCGCACACAACACTTCCGGGTGGATGACCAGCTGTTTGTTGGCTACGTGGGCGCCAAAAAAGGTCGGGCGGTGCACAAGAGAACCCTCTCCCGCTGGGTAACCTTGTGTATCAAAGCCTGCTATTCTCTGGCTAAGAAGGAGCCTCCTGTTGGGCTGCGTGCCCATTCCACCAGGGCAACGGCTGCTACCACGGCTTTAGGCCGCGGTGTTCCGCTGCAGGATATCTGTCAGGCAGCTACGTGGGCCTCGCTGCACACATTTACAAAGCATTACTGCCTTGACAGTCAGGTCCGGAGGGACGGCTTCTTTGGGCGTTCTGTCCTCCGGGACTTCCTTGTCTGATCTTTGTTCGCAGACCCACCACCGGGGTTGGTATTGCTGGGGTATCTATTCTAAGGTAAGGAATCTGTCACTAACGTGTCTCTTTCAGATGCACAAGTTACTAACTTGTGTAACGATATATCTGTAAGAGACAGTAGTTAGTGACAGATTCCTACCGCCCCACCCATCCTCCCCGTTCTGCGAACTGATTTCTAGGGTTAAGGACATCCCTTTCAGGGCCCCAGTATTTTTCAGACACCTATGTCAGCTTCTTGCATGGCTCTGCGTTCCTGGCGCGGAAAGTCGTGTACAGAACTGACGTCAGCGCGCAGGGGCGGCGTCTAAGTACTGCCCGCGACTTCATTCCGGCGGTCCCGACGCCGACGACGGACCCGGAGCCGCACGACGCCGCCTACCGACGCGCAAGGGTACTGCTACGCAAAAACTTTCCGGATCCAGTCTGACGCCTGGGGATATTCTAAGGTAAGGAATCTGTCACTAACTACTGTCTCTTACAGATATATCGTTACACAAGTTAGTAACTTGTGCTTTAAAACGGAGACCTATTTCTCGGCAGCTTCATACAAATGATGAGGAGACAGTTGTGGTTGATAACATACCACTGATACTTTAAACAAGGTATTGAGGTACAACTACTTATCTGAAAGAGACACGTTAGTGACAGATTCCTTACCTTAGAATATCCCCAGGCGTCAGGCTGGATCCGGAAAGTTTTTGCGTAGCCGTACCCTTGCGCGTCGGTAGGCGGTGTTGTGCGGCTCCGCGTCCGTCGTCGGCGTCTGGATCGCCGGGATGACGTCGCGGGCAGTACTTAAACGCCGCCCCTGCGCGCTGACGTCAGTTCTTTCTTTTCCGCGCCAGTAAGCGCAGATCCGGGAAGAGCAGTGCCCTAGTCATTTTTTGACTAAGTTTTTGGGTGATTTTTCACTGTTTTCTCGAAGACTCTCGACTCCGAAGGTGTCGGTAGGGATGCCCGGCTTCAAGCCATGCGACGCCTGTGGTCGAATGATGTCGATCACATACCCGCATAGGGATTGTCTCTACTGCCTCGGCTGCGACCACGACACCAAGTCATGCCCCGACTGCCGGGCCTTGCACCCGAAGGCTTTGCGAGAGCGGTTTCAAAAGCTCCTCGAGGTCCGGCAGTCGGCTCCGCGCCACGCCAAGCTCCGGTCACGAGAGAGGTCGAGGGGCCGGTCGCGGAGTCCTCATCTGTCGGCGGGGTCCAAGTCTTCGCACTCCTCCGGTAAGTCAAAGCATAAGAAGTCGAAGAAGCGTCATCGCTCGACGACTTCCCCTCGCCGGTCTCGCGACTCGGCTGAGGGCCCTTTCGGCACCGTCCCCGCGGCTCCGGGAGTGCCTGTGGGGCCGCCGCCGCATTACCCCCCCTTATCCGGGTTCGGCGGCGACTCCGGCCGAGATACAGGAGTTCCTGTCGGCCATGGCCCGCCTCTTCGGGCCTCAAGGTCCCCCCGGTGCGCCTTCGGGCCCCGCGGGCCCTGATGGGGTTTCTCCGGCGAATCCGGTCCCGGCGCCGCCTGTCACACCAGCCTCGGTCCCGGCCCCGGCTCCGGCCCCAACTCCGGCTCCGGTGCTGCCACAACCCCGATCGACACCGGTTGACCTGACGACACCTCCACCGGCGCAGATCTCTCCGGTGCCGTTCCCGACGCCGCCCGGGGCTCCGGGCGGCGTCGTTCCCCGGTCCTCTCCGGATCCAGACACGGCGCCGGACCGACGTCGCTCGACGCCGGCTCCGGCGCCGATGAGACCTTGGGTCCCACATGTCCCTCCTCCTTACTTTGAACCTGAATTGGAGGACGAAGAGAACTGGGAGGGGTCTGATGACCCTCTCACACAGCAATGTGAGTTTGATCAGGACTGGGCTGAGGAACTTGGGGATGCCAGTGGTCTGGACACCTCCCCTGACTCTGGCATGCTGTCTCCTCCTTCCGTGGCAACGGAGGAGGGAGCAAACTTTGCAACGGTGTTGCGTAGAGCAGCTGGGGCCTTACACCTCCAGTTGCCTACAGTGGCTGTCAGGACTAACATCCTGACTGAAGTGCTTCAGCCGGCGGCGACCTCCTCGGAGCCACTGCTGCCGTTTAACGAAGCGCTTTCAGACGTTCTTTTGGGCACCTGGTCCAAGCCCACCACAGGGGCTCCTGTGGATAGGAACGTGGCCCGACGCCATCGCCCTGCTCCGGGCAACCCCTGTTTCTCTCCCAACACCCCACCCCTGAGAGCTTGGTGGTCCAAGCCTCTGCTTCCCAAAGCGCCTTCCCTACCGCTCCCCCGGATAGGGAATCCAAACGCCTGGATCAATTTGGGAAGAAGGTCTTTTCTTCCTCCAGTGCTGGCTTGCGGTCCGTCAACACCACTTGCCTCTTGGGCTGATATTCCCACTCCTTGTGGGACTCGGTGGCGCAAGTTCTGCCCCAGTGTCCTGAGGAGGACCAGACACTGCTTTCCCGCACCATTGCGGAGGGAAGAGATGCGGCAAAGTACACCATCAGATGTGGCCTTGATACCGCCGACTCGCCTGGCTGAGAACCACTGGTTTCTCGGGTGATGTCCAAAACACTCTTATGGACATGCCCTTTGATGGGATCGGTCTTTTTGGGAACAAGGCAGACCATGCGCTGGAGCGCTTTAAGGACTCACGGGCTACGGCCAAGTCCCTGGGCCTTTCTGCTGTACGCCCGCTGCAGCCGTCTGCTTTTCGCCCCTTTCGTGGCCACGGAAGGGGCGCCCAGTCACGTCCGCTGCCCAGCCACCGGCCCGCGCAGCAAACGTCTTCGCGTGGCCGAGGACGTGGCTCCTGCCGTGGCGGGTCAGGCAACCAGCGTGCGGGTCAGGCCACCAACCCCGCCCCGTCCGCGGCCTCCAAGCCCTCCTAGTCCTTCTTTTCAGGTGCACAGCACGCCAGTAGGGGGCAGGGTCCGCCATCACCTTCACCACTGGCGTGCCATCACCTCGGACAGGTGGGTCTTGGACATTGTCCGAAGGGGCTACTCCCTCCCCTTCGAGACCATCCCCCCAGCCATGCCACCTCAATTCCACCGCATGTCAGGGGATCACTTGGTGCTTCTTCAGAAGGAAGTTGCGGCCCTCTTGGCCAAGAGGGCCATCGAGCGCATTCCGACCCCAGAAGTAGGACGTGGTTGCTACTCCCACTACTTTCTGGTGCCCAAAAAGGACAAGGAGGACATGCGTCCTATCTTGGACCTCCGGAACGTCAATCGCTTCCTCCGGAAGGAGAAGTTCAAGATTCTCACCCTAGCTCAGGTCTTGACTGCCCTCGACCCTGGAGACTGGATGGTAGCGTTGGACTTGCAGGACGCATATTTCCACATCCCCGTCCTGCCGGCCCACCGGCGTTACCTGCGGTTCACGGTAGGCCTCGAGCATTTTCAGTTCACCGTGCTCCCCTTTGGCCTTACAAGTGCCCCTCGGGTGTTCACGAAAGTGATGGCGGTGGTCGCAGCTCATCTGCGCCGGGCAGGGGTTCCAGTCTTCCCCTACCTCGACGACTGGTTGCTGAAGGCGGGCTCGTCCCAGGCAGTCGTCTCCCACCTCCAGACTACGGCCGAACTCCTGCACTCGCTGGGGTTCTCCATCAACGTGCCGAAGTCGCACCTGATTCCTTCTCCACAGCTCCTTTTCATCGGAGCAGTTCTGGACACGACGCAGTTTCGGGTCTATCCTCCCGAACGCTGAGTCCGGGATATTCAGGCTAAGATTCCGATCTTTCGGCCTCTATCCTGGGTTTTGGTACGGATGACGCTGAGGCTGCTGGGCCTCATGGCCTCCTGCATCCTGCTGGTCGATCATGCCAGATGGCATATGCGGGCTCTGCAGTGGGACCTGAAGTTCCAGTGGGCGCAGCACCAGGGCAACCTGTCCGATCACTTCCAGATCTCGGAGGGGACTGCAAAACAGTTGCACTGGTGGCTTTCGAACCGGCAATGGGTCATGGGCAGATGCCTCTCCCTTCCCCAGCCAGAGCACACAGTTGTGACGGACGCGCCCCTTCTGGGATGGGGCTGACACATGGGAGAGGCGGAGATCAGAGGCCTCTGGTCTCCGGCGGAGTCCCGGCTCCATATCAACCTTCTGGAGCTCCGGGCGATCCGACTTGCACTCAAGGCATTCCTTCCCTCTGTCAAAGGGAAGGTAGTGCAGGTGTCCACAGACAACACCACCGCCATGTGGTACTGCAACAAACAGGGCGGGGTGGGGTCGTGGACCCTATGTCAGGAGGCTCTGCGCCTCTGGACATGGCTGGAACATCAGGGCATATTCCTGATGGTTCAACACCTGGCGGGTTCCCTGAACGCCAGGGCGGACGAACTCAGCCGCAGGTGCATGATGGATCACGAATGGCGTCTTCACTCAGAGGTGGCGCAAGGTCTCTTTCAGCAGTGGGGAGAGCCTTGGTTAGATCTGTTCGCCACCGAAGAGAACGCGCAATATCAGCAGTTCTGCGCGTTGGAATTTCTAAGGCGGCTCTCGCTCGGCGACGCTTTTCGTCGCAAGTGGAGTTGCGGTCTGTTGTACGCCTATACCACTTCTACCCAGAGTGTTGAAGAAGATTCGGCGCGACCGGGCCCAAGTCATCCTTGTGGCTCCGGACTGGGCTGGAAGAGTTTGGTATCCCGAGCTACTCAATATGAGCGTTGATCTCCCGATCCGTCTGCCTCTTCGGGAGGATCTTCTGTCGCAGCAGCAGGGGACGGTCCTCCACCCGAACCTGTCCAGTCTACACCTGCTTGCGTGGAGATTGAGCGGCGGCAGTTGATTCTTTTCGACTTGCCTCCCGAAGTTTGTGATGTGATTCTGGCAGCCAGGCGTCCCTCCACTAAGGTTGTATACGCCTGCAGTTGGAACAAGTTTGTGGCATGGTGCACAGCAAAGGCTGTGAATCCCCTTTCTGCCCCTCTTTCTGAGTTTCTTCTGTTCCTTCTCTCTCTGGCCCAACAGGGTTCTGCCCTGGGTACCATCAAGGGCTATCTTTGTGCAATCTCGGCCTTCCTCAGGCTTCCTGATCAGCCCTCTCTTTTTAAGTCCCCTGTTGTTAACAGGTTTCTTAAAGGCATTACACACCTGCTTCCTCCTGTTCCGTTTATAATACTTCAGTGGGACTTAAATTTGGTTCTTACTTTCTTAATGTGCGCTCCCTTTGAGCCTCTGCATAACTGTCCTCTTCGTCTTCTTACTCTGAAGACAGCCTTTCTGGTAGCCATCACCTCCGCTCGGCGAGTGAGTGAGCTCCAGGCTCTTTCATGCAAACCCCCCTTTCTGTCTGTTCATCCAGTCAAGGTTGTTCTTAGGACGCGTCCGTCCTTCTTGCCAAAGGTGGTTACTGCCTTCCACATTGGGCAGACCATCACTTTGCCCACCTTCTTTCTGCCTCCGCATCCTTCTAGAGAGGCAGAGAGGCTCCACCGTCTGGACCCGAAACGTGCGCTTTCCTTTTACATCAACCGCACACAACAGTTCCGGGTGGATGACCAGCTCTTTGTTGGCTACGTGGGCGCCAAAAAAGGTTGGGCGGTACACAAGAGAACCATCTCCCGCTGGGTCATCTTGTGTATCAAGGCCTGCTATTCTTTGGCTAAGAAGGAGCCTCCTGTTGGGCTGCGTGCCCATTCCACCAGGGCAACGGCTGCTACCACGGCTTTAGGCCGCGGTGTTCCGTTACAGGATATATGTCAGGCAGCTACGTGGGCCTCGCTGCACACGTTTACCAAAAATTACTGCCTTGACAGCCAGGTCCGGAGGGACGGCTTCTTTGGCCGTTCTGTCCTCCGGGACTTCCTTGTCTGAATCTGTTCGCAGACCCACCACCGGGATTGGTATTGCTGGGGTATCTATTCTAAGGTAAGGAATCTGTCACTAACGTATCTCTTTCAGATGCACAAGTTACTAACTTGTGTAACGATATATCTGAAAGAGACACGTTAGTGACAGATTCCTTACCTTAGAATATCCCCAGGCGTCAGGCTGGATCCGGAAAGGTTTTGCGTAGCATTACCCTTGCGCGTCGGTAGGCGGTGTTGTGCGGCTCCGCGTCCGTCGTCGGCGTCTTGATCGCCGGGATGACGTCGCGGGCAGTACTTAGACGCCGCCCCTGCACGCTGACGTCAGTTCTTTTTTCCGCGCCAGTAAGCGCAGATCCGGGAAGAGCAGTGCCCTAGTCATTTTTTTACTAACTTTTTGGTGATTTTTTCACTGTTTTTCTTCGAGTCATCTAGGCTCCGAGGTGTCGGTAGGGATGCCCGGCTTCAAGCCATGCGACGCCTGTGGTCGAATGATGTCGATCACGGACCCGCACTTAGAGTGTCTCTGCTGTCTCGGCCGCGACCACGACACGAAGTCGTGTTCCGACTGCCGGGCCTTACACCCGAAGGCTTTGCGAGAGCGGTCTCGAAAGCTACTCGAGGTCCGGCAGTCGGCTCCGCGCCGCACCAAGCCCCGGTCACGCGAGAGGTCGAGGGGCCGGTCGCGGAGTCCTCGCCGGTCGTCGGAGTCCAAGTCTTCGCACTCCTCGGGTAAGTCGAAGCACAAAAAGTCTAAGAAGCACCATCGCTCTAAGACTTTGCCTCGCCGGTCTCGCAACTCGGCTGAGGCCCCTGTCGGCACCGTCCCCGCGGCTCCGGAGGTGCCTGTGGAGCCGCCCCCGCATTACCCGTCCTTCCCGGGTTCGGGGGCGACTCCGGCCAAGATACAGAAATTCCTGTCGGCCATGGCCCGCCTCTTCGGGCCTCAAAGCCCCTCCGGTGCGCCTTCGGGCCCCGCAGGCCCTGATGGGGTTGCCCCGGCACCGCCGACGACTCCGGTCCCGGCGCCGCCTGTCTCACCAGCCTCGCTCCCGGCACCGGCTTCGGCCCCGGCCTCGATCCCGGCTCCGGTGATACCGCGACCCCCATCGGCGCTGGTTGACCTAACCACGCCTCCGCCGATGTCCCTGGTGCCGTACCTGACGCCGTCCGGGGCTCCGGGCGGCGTCTTTCCCCGGTTCTCTCCGGATCCGGACGCGGCGTCGGACCGACGTCGCTCGACGCCGGCTCCGGCGCCAATGAGACCTTGGGTCCCTGACGTCCCCCCTCCTCCTTATTTTCTGTCGGAGGAGGACCAGGAGAGCTGGGAGGGGTCGGAAGACCCTCTCACACAGCAGTGTGAGTATGATCAGGACTGGGCAGAGGAACTTGGGGATGCCAGTGGTCTGGACACTTCTCCTGACACTGGCATGCTGTCTCCTCCTTTCGTGGCTACGGAGGAGGGAGCAAATTTCGCAACGGTGTTGCGTAGAGCAGCTGGAGCCTTACACCTCCAATTGTCTACAGTGGCTGTCAGGACTAACCTCCTGACGGAAGTGCTTCAGCCGGCAGCTACGTCCTCGGAGCCATTGCTGCCGTTTAATGATGCACTGTCTGACGTTCTTTTGGGCACCTGGTCCAAGCCCGCCACAGGGGCTCCTGTGGATAGGAACGTGGCCCGACGCCATCGCCCTGCTCCGGGCGACCCCTTGTTTCTCTCTCAACATCCCACCCCCGAGAGCTTGGTTGTCCAAGCCTCTGCTTCTCAAACCGCCTTCCCTACCGCCCCTCCGGATAGGGAATCCAAACGCCTGGACCAATTTGGGAAGAAGGCCTTTTCTTCCTCCAGTGCTGGCTTGCGGTCCGTCAACACTGCTTGCCTTTTGGGCCGATACTCCCACTCTCTGTGGGATTCGGTGGCGCTCGTTTTGCCCCAGTGTCCTGAGGAGGTCCAGACACTGCTTTCCCGCACCATTGCGGAAGGAAGGGATGCGGCAAAGTACACCATCCGTTGTGGCCTAGATATCGCCGACTCGCTGGGCAGATCGCTTGCAACGACGGTGGCGCTGCGTCGCCACGCCTGGCTGAGAACAACTGGTTTCTCGGGTGATGTCCAAAATACACTCATGGACATGCCCTTTGATGGAGTCGGTCTTTTTGGTTCCAAAGCAGACCATGCGCTGGAGCGCTTTAAGGACTCACGGGCTTCTGCCAAGTCCCTGGGCCTTTCTGCTGTGCGCCCTCCGCTAACCTCTGCTTTTCGCCCCTTTCGTGGCCATGGAAGGGGCGCCCAGTCACGTCCGCTGCCCAGCCACCGGCCCGCGCAGCAAGCGTCTTCGCGTGGCCGAGGACGTGGCTCCCGCCGTGGCGGGTCAGGCAACCAGCGTGCGGGTCAGGCCACCAACTCCGCCCCGTCCGCGGCCTCCAAGCCCTCCTAGTCCTTCCTTTCAGGTGCACAGCACGCCAGTAGGGGCAGGGTCCGCCATCACCTTCACCACTGGCGTGCCATCACCTCGGACATGTGGGTCTTGGACATTGTCCGAAGGGCTACTCCCTCCCCTTCGAGACCACCCCCAGCCATGCCACCTCAATTCCACCGCATGTCAGGGGATCACTTGGTGCTTCTGCAGAAGGAAGTCACGGCCCTCTTGGCCAAGAGGGCCATCGAGCATGTTCCGACCCCAGAAGTAGGACGTGGTTGCTACTCCCACTACTTTCTGGTGCCCAAAAAGGACAAGGAGGACATGCGTCCTATCTTGGACCTCCGGAACGTCAATCGCTTCCTCCGGAAGGAGAAGTTCAAGATGCTCACCTTAGCTCAGGTCTTGACTGCCCTCGACCCTGGAGACTGGATGGTAGCGTTGGACTTGCAGGACGCTTATTTCCACATCCCCGTCCTGCCGGCCCACCGGCGTTACCTGCGGTTCATGGTGGGCCTCGAGCATTTTCAATTCACCGTGCTCCCCTTTGGCCTCACAAGTGCCCCTCGGGTGTTCACGAAAGTGTTGGCGGTGGTCGCAGCTCATCTGCGCCGAGCAGGGGTTCCAGTCTTCCCCTACCTCGACGACTGGCTGCTGAAGGCGGGCTCGTCCCACGCAGTCGTCTCCCACCTCCAGACTACGGCCGAACTCCTGCACTCGCTGGGGTTCTCCATCAATGTGCCGAAGTCGCACCTGATTCCTTCTCCACAGCTCCTTTTCATCGGAGCAGTTCTGGACACGGCGCAGTTTCGGGCCTCTCCTCCCGAACGGCGAGTCCGGGATATTCAGGCTATGATTCCGATCTTTCAGCCTTTATCCTGGGTTTCGGTACGGATGACCCTGAGGCTGCTGTGCCTCATGGCCTCCTGCATCCTGCTGGTCGATCATGCCAGATGGCATATGCGGGCTCTGCAGTGGGACCTGAAGTTCCAGTTGGCGCAGCACCAGGGCAACCTGTCCGATCACGTCCAGATCTCGGAGGGGACTGCAAAACAGTTGCAGTGGTGGCTCTCGAACCGGCAATGGGTCATGGGCAGATCACTCTCCCTTCCCCAGCCAGAGCACACAGTCGTGACGGACGCGTCCCTTCTGGGATGGGGCGGTCACATGGGAGAGGCGGAGATCAGAGGCCTCTGGTCTCCGGCGGAGTCCCGGCTCCATATCAACCTTCTGGAGCTCCGGGCGATCCGACTTGCACTCAAGGCATTCCTTCCCTCTGTCAAAGGGCAGGTAGTGCAGGTGTTCACAGACAACACCACCGCCATGTGGTACTGCAACAAACAAGGCGGGGTGGGGTCATGGACCCTATGTCAGGAGGCTCTGCGCCTCTGGACGTGGCTGGAACATCAGGGCATATTCCTGATGGTTCAACACCTGGCAGGTTCCCTGAACGCCAGGGCGGACGAACTCAGCCGCAGGTGCATGATGGATCACGAATGGCGTCTTCACTCGGAAGTGGCGCAAGGACTCTTTCTACAGTGGGGAGAGCCTTGGTTAGATCTATTCGCCACCGAAGAGAACGCGCAATGTCATCAGTTCTGCGCGTTGGAATTTCCAAGGCGGCACTCGCTCGGCGACACTTTTCGTCGCGAGTGGAGTTGCGGTCTGTTGTACGCCTTTCCGCCTATACCACTTCTACTCAGAGTGTTGAAGAAGATTCGGCGCGACCGGGCCCAAGTCATTCTTGTGGCTCCGGACTGGGCTCGAAGAGTTTGGTAACGTCAAACCCTGTGCACACGCATGAAATAATTATAATACAGAAAGTAGAAATGAAGACAAAGTGTTCTTGCTTCAGGTGTAGGTTTAATGTTATGTTGCTTCACAAGCCAGCCAACACGTGTTTCGTCTTTGGGTATTAACCCTAGACTTCTTCAGGGCTGGAATTAAACATAAAATGGCTTGTATCACGAGATGTTGATTAAAATCTAACATATCTTAGGTGTTACACAGGTGGGACAAAGTGAGTATAATAGTGGAAATTGTATGACATTAAAATTTATCATTATTTGAGGGAAACATCATACCGTTGGATATGACAATGATAAAGAGAAAAGTCACGAGGACATCAATTTGAATTCATTAGTCTAATACTAAAAACCTGTAAGTGAAAATAATGTCAGATCCAGGCAGTGCAATAACCGTGATCTGTGTGGTGAAGCTGCAGTGCGCTAATGAGCACCATATACAATTGCCAATATTCAATCCGAGTTTTAAGGACCAAATTTGGACAAAGATATGTCCATGATAGTGCAACAAAAGAAAACCGCACAATGTGAGACCCAATTGAGTAGATATGGGTGATGTGTCTATATGAAAGATGATAAAACCGGATGCTGGTGATTAGGTGACAGAACAGTGAAATCCGCATCTAAACTAGTGAAGAGATCAGATAATCATCCTACCTCCAAATTATTTAATCACTCTTTGGACCTAGAATGTAAACAAGAAGAACAGGCACCCAAATCAATAAAGGCCCGTCACGGTGGCAAAACAAGATAAGTTATATAACATCTAATCAATCTGGATAATACTCCAAGTATCGCTCACCTTCCAGCTGGTGATAATTCCGACCCAGCAGGTCCTAATATTCACAGTGGTGCATGGACTCTCTTTTCGCAGTCGATTAAATCTGTGTAATAATGACTATCATGAGTATGTAAATCTACTCAACTTACACATTTACCTCTAACATACCAATAACTTTTTATCTCTAAATATATGAACCAAATCCACAGCTTACCTATTATAGGAATACAATTCTGGTTCTATTGTTGTTATTGTGAAATTTTGATCATCAATTGTGTTAGTCCAGATAACGCGCTCATGCGTCTCCTTTGGATAGACAGAAAATAGCGTGGCACCATCCGCCACAAATCACTGTAATAAGGATTAACAAAATATCATGTCACCAGCAGACGTTAAACAACGTCTCCAAGCCTTGAAAGGTGGAGACCCAAAGTTTCTGCACTTCTACAGTATCATGATCGCTTACCTCCAGCGAGTACGCTAGGTAAACTGCTCGTCTCCGTTTTCAAACGAAAGTGAAAACAAGAGACCCGGAAGTGATTAAATAGTCGCACGCCGTGAGGAAAACAACAACAACTAGAACGTCTGCTTCAGTCCTAAGACGCCCTGAAACGTGCGTGGTGATTGGTTGAGCTTGCAGTGTTTTGTTGCACTACCAAATCATTAAGATAAAACGATCGAATATTGTATTTCACAATCTGCTAAACAAAGTTGGCGTCAAAATTGAGACAAATAACAGTTATAAAGTCATAGCAAAGACATAATTCATAGTTTTTCAAGATACCACGTATTATATATTAAGCAATGCTGCTGAAATCAAGTGAGAATTTGTTAAAATTTGACCAACAGTACGGACGCATCCTTTCAGAGCATAATGGTGCCATGTTATGGTACAAAATTCAAATTAAAAATAAAACGGCATGAGTATAGAGAACATAGTAAATCTAAATTAAAGATTATTGCAATCTATCTCATAGACATTAAAAAAAAACTTTTTTTGAAATAGCAAAGCAGTAAGAGTAACTAGAGTGTTCATTGAATAACACATAATTCTATTGGGGATTGTTTTAGGATATAAAAGGCAAAAGGAGAGAAAAGGCAGATCAGTAAGATACATTGGTTCATACAATAGTGAGACACTTTGTAGTAGCAGCTAATATACAAGGTCCTAGTCTCCTAGAAAATAATGCATCTCTCGGTCGCTGTTGAAACCATATTCATAGGATTTCAAACGCATGATCCAAAGGGCCTCAGAACGTCTTAGCCGTAGCTCTCTGTTCCCCCCTTGGGCTTGGAGCAGTGATGTCAATTCCATAGAAATTGAAGCTTTTGTGTGTACCTTGGGATGGACACTCCCACATGTGTATTGCCATAGGATATCTGGGGTCCTGTTGTTTAAGGGCTCTCACATGTTCGCTTATTCTTTCCCTAAGGGTCCTTATTGTACTGCCCACATATTTTCCACCGCAGGTGCATTCCAATACATAAACAACAAACTTTGTATTGCAGTTTATGTTGGATCTGATGTCATAAGTTCGGTCTGGACCAGTGAAGGTTTTCTTTTGGTCGGAAGCCCACCTACAAATTCCACATGAACCACATTTGTAAAAGCCCCGGGCGCGTAAAGTTAGCCACGACTCTTTGGTTTCTGTTTTTGGATAACTTGGACTCAGTCTACTTCTAAGTGTTTTGCCTCTTCTGTAGGTAATCTGTGGATGTTTATTGATATGTTGTGCTAACGCTGAATCATTGGTAAGCAATTTCCAATGTTTGTTTAAACTCTTTGACAATGCACCGCTAAAGTCATTGAAGTCTGTAATCAGTCTCACTGTACTTGTATCAGTTATGTGAATTTTGTCGCGAATTGTTTCTTCCCGACCTGTACGTCTGATTCTAGTTTCAGCTTTTCTGAGGTTCTGATGTGTGTAACCCCGGTGTACAAATCTATTCTTCATGGACAAAAGGCAACTTTCAAATTCATGATCACTACTACAATTTCTTCTAGCCCTGGTGAATTCACCAAAAGGAATTGCACGGATTTGATGTTGGGGATGAGCACTATGAGCATGAAGAATCGAATTACATGCTGTATCTTTGCGAAAAAGGCGGGTCTGTAAGGTATTCTGGCTGATGAAGATTTCAATGTCTAAAAAGGTGATACTTAGGTTACTCTTATGATATGTGAAGCGCATATCATATGTGTTTGTGTTCAAGTAAGAGCAAAAAGCATCAAGTTTTGCTTGTGGTCCTGTCCATATTAGAAGGCAGTCGTCGATATAACGACCCCAAAAGATGATTGAGTTGTTAAACTGATTACCCTTAAGACCCCAAATCCAGTCTTCTTCTAAGCGACCCATAAAGAGGTTGGCAAAGCTGGGTGAAAATTTAGAGCCCATGGCTACGCCTCTTTTTGTTTGTACCAGTCCTTCTCAAAAAGAAAAACATTGTTGTCCAAGATCAAATTGATCATGGCCAACAGCATGTTAGTGTGTTCCCATTGCGAAGCAGATCTTCTATTAAGAAAGTGTGTGATGGCTTTTATACCCAAATCTGGCTTGATGCTGGTATAAAGTGAAACTACATCTAGGGTCACGAGGGTCATGTTGTCTTCCCACGTAAAATCAGCCAGAATGCTCAATATGTGCTTAGTATCCCTTATGTATGATGGAAGGTTCCGGACCAAAGGTCCAAGAAAGAGGTCAACATATTCCGCCAGACGTTCAGTAGGTCCCCCTATACCTGAGACAATAGGTCTTCCAGGGGAAACGGTAAGTGCTTGTGCACTTTGGGAAGTGTGTATAGGCAAGGATAGTGTGGTCGAAAAACTCTCATGTATGTGTGTTCGTCATCATTAATCAGCCCTGCATTCAGCCAATTCTTTAGATTTTTGTTGATCTCCATGGTTAAGGGGCCAATAGGATTGTAAATGAGACGTTCATAACACGCTTCATCCTGGAGTTGTGTTAGGATCTCATTGTTGTAGTCAACCCTGTTCATTAAAACCACGTTTCCCCTTTATCAGCCTCTCTGATGATTAAATCATTAAGGCTAGATAACTTGTTGAGAGCTATCCTTTCACCTGGGAGAAGATTGTCCATATGTCTCGTTTTGTTTCTTGACCTCTTAATGTGGAATTTGTCTAAGTCCTCTGATACCAATTTGTGAGGGGGACCTACTGAACGTCTGGCGGAATATGTTGACCTCTTTCTTGGACCTTTGGTCCGGAACCTTCCATCATACATAAGGGATACTAAGCACATATTGAGCATTCTGGCTGATTTTACGTGGGAAGACAACATGACCCTCGTGACCCTAGATGTAGTTTCACTTTATACCAGCATCAAGCCAGATTTGGGTATAAAAGCCATCACACACTTTCTTAATAGAAGATCTGCTTCGCAATGGGAACACACTAACATGCTGTTGGCCATGATCAATTTGATCTTGGACAACAATGTTTTTCTTTTTGAGAAGGACTGGTACAAACAAAAAGAGGCGTAGCCATGGGCTCTAAATTTTCACCCAGCTTTGCCAACCTCTTTATGGGTCGCTTAGAAGAAGACTGGATTTGGGGTCTTAAGGGTAATCAGTTTAACAACTCAATCATCTTTTGGGGTCGTTATATCGACGACTGCCTTCTAATATGGACAGGACCACAAGCAAAACTTGATGCTTTTTGCTCTTACTTGAACACAAACACATATGATATGCGCTTCACATATCATAAGAGTAACCTAAGTATCACCTTTTTAGACATTGAAATCTTCATCAGCCAGAATACCTTACAGACCCGCCTTTTCGCAAAGATACAGCATGTAATTCGATTCTTCATGCTCATAGTGCTCATCCCCAACATCAAATCCGTGCAATTCCCTTTGGTGAATTCACCAGGGCTAGAAGAAATTGTAGTAGTGATCATGAATTTGAAAGTTGCCTTTTGTCCATGAAGAATAGATTTGTACACCGGGGTTACACACATCAGAACCTCAGAAAAGCTGAAACTAGAATCAGACGTACAGGTCGGGAAGAAACAATTCGCGACAAAATTCACATAACTGATACAAGTACAGTGAGACTGATTACAGACTTCAATGACTTTAGCGGTGCATTGTCAAAGAGTTTAAACAAACATTGGAAATTGCTTACCAATGATTCAGCGTTAGCACAACATATCAATAAACATCCACAGATTACCTACAGAAGAGGCAAAACACTTAGAAGTAGACTGAGTCCAAGTTATCCAAAAACAGAAACCAAAGAGTCGTGGCTAACTTTACGCGCCCGGGGCTTTTACAAATGTGGTTCATGTGGAATTTGTAGGTGGGCTTCCGACCAAAAGAAAACCTTCACTGGTCCAGACCGAACTTATGACATCAGATCCAACATAAACTGCAATACAAAGTTTGTTGTTTATGTATTGGAATGCACCTGCGGTGGAAAATATGTGGGCAGTACAATAAGGACCCTTAGGGAAAGAATAAGCGAACATGTGAGAGCCCTTAAACAACAGGACCCCAGATATCCTATGGCAATACACATGTGGGAGTGTCCATCCCAAGGTACACACAAAAGCTTCAATTTCTATGGAATTGACATCACTGCTCCAAGCCCAAGGGGGGAACAGAGAGCTACGGCTAAGACGTTCTGAGGCCCTTTGGATCATGCGTTTGAAATCCTATGAATATGGTTTCAACAGCGACCGAGAGATGCATTATTTTCTAGGAGACTAGGACCTTGTATATTAGCTGCTACTACAAAGTGTCTCACTATTGTATGAACCAATGTATCTTACTGATCTGCCTTTTCTCTCCTTTTGCCTTTTATATCCTAAAACAATCCCCAATAGAATTATGTGTTATTCAATGAACACTCTAGTTACTCTTACTGCTTTGCTATTTCAAAAAGTTTTTTTTTAATGTCTATGAGATAGATTGCAATAATCTTTAATTTAGATTTACTATGTTCTCTATACTCATGCCGTTTTATTTTTAATTTGAATTTTGTACCATAACATGGCACCATTATGCTCTGAAAGGATGCGTCCGTACTGTTGGTCAAATTTTAACAAATTCTCACTTGATTTCAGCAGCATTGCTTAATATATAATACGTGGTATCTTGAAAAACTATGAATTATGTCTTTGCTATGACTTTATAACTGTTATTTGTCTCAATTTTGACGCCAACTTTGTTTAGCAGATTGTGAAATACAATATTCGATCGTTTTATCTTAATGATTTGGTAGTGCAACAAAACACTGCAAGCTCAACCAATCACCACGCACGTTTCAGGGCGTCTTAGGACTGAAGCAGACGTTCTAGTTGTTGTTGTTTTCCTCACGGCGTGCGACTATTTAATCACTTCCGGGTCTCTTGTTTTCACTTTCGTTTGAAAACGGAGACGAGCAGTTTACCTAGCGTACTCGCTGGAGGTAAGCGATCATGATACTGTAGAAGTGCAGAAACTTTGGGTCTCCACCTTTCAAGGCTTGGAGACGTTGTTTAACGTCTGCTGGTGACATGATATTTTGTTAATCCTTATTACAGTGATTTGTGGCGGATGGTGCCACGCTATTTTCTGTCTATCCAAAGGAGACGCATGAGCGCGTTATCTGGACTAACACAATTGATGATCAAAATTTCACAATAACAACAATAGAACCAGAATTGTATTCCTATAATAGGTAAGCTGTGGATTTGGTTCATATATTTAGAGATAAAAAGTTATTGGTATGTTAGAGGTAAATGTGTAAGTTGAGTAGATTTACATACTCATGATAGTCATTATTACACAGATTTAATCGACTGCGAAAAGAGAGTCCATGCACCACTGTGAATATTAGGACCTGCTGGGTCGGAATTATCACCAGCTGGAAGGTGAGCGATACTTGGAGTATTATCCAGATTGATTAGATGTTATATAACTTATCTTGTTTTGCCACCGTGACGGGCCTTTATTGATTTGGGTGCCTGTTCTTCTTGTTTACATTCTAGGTCCAAAGAGTGATTAAATAATTTGGAGGTAGGATGATTATCTGATCTCTTCACTAGTTTAGATGCGGATTTCACTGTTCTGTCACCTAATCACCAGCATCCGGTTTTATCATCTTTCATATAGACACATCACCCATATCTACTCAATTGGGTCTCACATTGTGCGGTTTTCTTTTGTTGCACTATCATGGACATATCTTTGTCCAAATTTGGTCCTTAAAACTCGGATTGAATATTGGCAATTGTATATGGTGCTCATTAGCGCACTGCAGCTTCACCACACAGATCACGGTTATTGCACTGCCTGGATCTGACATTATTTTCACTTACAGGTTTTTAGTATTAGACTAATGAATTCAAATTGATGTCCTCGTGACTTTTCTCTTTATCATTGTCATATCCAACGGTATGATGTTTCCCTCAAATAATGATAAATTTTAATGTCATACAATTTCCACTATTATACTCACTTTGTCCCACCTGTGTAACACCTAAGATATGTTAGATTTTAATCAACATCTCGTGATACAAGCCATTTTATGTTTAATTCCAGCCCTGAAGAAGTCTAGGGTTAATACCCAAAGACGAAACACGTGTTGGCTGGCTTGTGAAGCAACATAACATTAAACCTACACCTGAAGCAAGAACACTTTGTCTTCATTTCTACTTTCTGTATTATAATTATTTCATGCGTGTGCACAGGGTTTGACGTTATTTACTTAGACAGACTTGTTGTCTGTAATTGAGGGCTTAGGGGTTTTCCCTCACCTGTTGCACCGTACAGATATCTCTTCGTTTTAATTCTACGATATTGGGCAAGCGCCAATCCACACCCTGTGATAACCAATACCCCCCTTTCGCTTTTTCGAAGAGTTTGGTATCCCGAGCTACTCAGTATGAGCGTCGATCCCCCGATCCATCTGCCTCTTCGGGAGGATCTTCTGTCGCAGCAGCAGGGGATGGTCCTCCACCTGCTTGCGTGGAGATTGAGCGGCGGCAGTTGATTCCTTTCGACTTGCCTCCCGAAGTTTGTGATGTGATTCTGGCAGCCAGGCGTCCCTCCACTAAGGTGGTATACGCCTGCAGGTGGAACAAGTTTGTGGCATGGTGCACAGCAAAGGCTGTGAATCCCCTCTCTGCCCCTCTTTCTGAGGTTCTTCTGTTCCTTCTTTCTCTGGCCCAACAGGGTTCTGCCCTGGGTACCATCAAGGGCTATCTTTGTGCAATCTCGGCCTTCCTCAGGCTTCCTGATCAGCCCTCTCTTTTTAAGTCCCCTGTTGTTAACAGGTTTCTAAAAGGCATTACACACCTCTTCCCTCCTGTTCCGTTTGTCATGCCTCAGTGAGACTTAAACTTGGTTCTTACCTTTTTAATGTGCGCTCCCTTTGAGCCTCTACATAACTGTCCTCTTCTGACTTTGAAGACAGCCTTTCTGGTGGCCATCACCTCCGCTCGGCGGGTGAGTGAGCTCCAGGCTCTATCATGCAAACCTCCCTTTCTGTCTGTCCATCCAGACAAGGTTGTTCTTAGGACGCGTCCGTCCTTCTTGCCAAAGGTGGTTACTGCCTTCCATATTGGGCAGACCATCACTTTGCCCACCTTCTTTCCGCCTCCGCATCCTTCCAGAGAGGAAGAGAGGCTCCACCGTCTGGACCCAAAACGTGCACTTTCCTTTTATATCAACCGCACACCACACTTCCGGGTGGATGACCAGCTCTTTGTTGGCTACGTAGGCGCCAAAAAAGGTCGGGCGGTGCACAAGAGAACCATCTCCCGCTGGGTCACCTTGTGTATCAAAGCCTGCTATTCTTTGGCTAAGAAGGAGCCTCCTGTTGGGCTGCGGGCCCATTCCACCAGGGCAACGGCTGCTACCACGGCTTTGGGCCGCGGTGTTCCGCTGCAAGATATATGTCAGGCAGCTACGTGGGCCTCGCTGCACACGTTTACCAAGCATTACTGCCTTGACAGCCAGGTCCGGAGGGACGGCTTCTTTGGCCGTTCTGTCCTCCGGGACTTCCTTGTCTGATCTTTGTTCGCAGACCCACCACCGGGGTTGGTATTGCTGGGGTATCTATTCTAAGGTAAGGAATCTGTCACTAACGTGTCTCTTTCAGATGCACAAGTTACTAACTTGTGTAACGATATATCTGTAAGAGACAGTAGTTAGTGACAGATTCCTTACCGCCCCACCCATCCTCCCCGTTCTGCGAACTGATTTCTAGGGTTAAGGACATCCCTTTCAGGGCCCTAGTATTTTTCAGACACCTATGTCAGCTTCTTGCATGGCTCTGCGTTCCTGGCGCGGAAAGTCGTGTACAGAACTGACGTCAGCGCGCAGGGGCGGCGTCTAAGTCCTGCCCACGACGTCATCCCGGCTATCATGACGCCGACGATGGACGCGGAGCCGCACGACGCCGCCTACCGACGCGCAAGGGTACTGCTACGCAAAAACTTTCCGGATCCAGCCTGACGCCTGGGGATATTCTAAGGTAAGGAATCTGCCACTAACTACTGTCTCTTACAGATATATTGTTACACAAGTTAGTAACTTGTGCATCTGTAAGAGACAGTAGTTAGTGACAGATTCCTTACCGCCCCACCCATCCTCCCCGTTCTGCGAACTGATTTCTAGGGTTAAGGACATCCCTTTGAGGGCCCTAGTATTTTTCAGACACCTATGTCAGCTTCTTGCATGGCTCTGCGTTCCTGGCGCGGAAAGTCATGTACACAACTGACGTCAGCGCGCAGGGGCGGCGTCTAAGTACTGCCCGCGATGTCATCCAGACGACGGACGCGGAGCCGCACAACGCCGCCTACCGACGCGCAAGGGTACTGCTACGCAAAAACTTTCCGGATCCAGCCTGACGCCTGGGGATATTCTAAGGTAAGGAATCTGTCACTAACTACTGTCTCTTACAGATATATCGTTACACAAGTTAGTAACTTGTGCGTTTGTTGGTTGATGTTATCAGATAAAGCAGCATCGCCATTGTCTTCCATCATCAACTGTGATTCTCCCCACTCATTAATATGCATTTTCAGGGTGTGGGAATGTTAGGTGCAAACTTGGTATCTGAGACGTTAGGTACTGTTAAAATGTAATTGTTTACCAATAGTAAAATGTAGCCATCTTGTAAAATTCTACCTTCGATTCCTTCATTTTTTATTTGGAAAATTACCTTTCTGTCAGTTTCTAATTTCTGAAGTTAAGACATGCGTGCCAACAGTAGGCATATCCATGCAAATGTGGTGGCATGAATTCTGTATGGGATTTACTGGATGCTCTAGCAGTTTAACAGTTACGAAAGTCCCTGCTTTGACAGATATTAGCCAAGTAAAACAATTATTATAGAAAATGTTTCTTTTTTTATGTATCAATTACATTTTATTTGCACACATACTTGCTTCTCCTCATCGCACCCATATACCTAAATTGGAAATCTCACTTTTAAACATCGTTGTTTAAACAGGTGGCAGTAAAGTTGCAGAAAACGTAGGTTTCCATACTATATTTGGGTGTAGCCAAAGTGTGTAATTGTTTTACTATATTTTTGCAGATTTACGAAGATTCCATCGTTTTAACATCAGTCTTCAAGAGTGCAAGGCAGAAGATTGTTAAAGAAGAAGAGGAAAGTGAAGATGAAAGCATTGATGAAGATGATGATGAAGATGACGATGAGTCAGAGTCTGAATGTAAGTCCACTATAAAGTACACATTTCTAATGTGTTCCATTAGTACTTACAAGGTAGCTATAACAAGTGCATGTTGATTGCACAGATTGTATTTTCACTGCATACTAACTGTTAGAAGACAATTTCTTTTAAATTACCTGGTGCCTAGGGGTAGTGTAATGTATATGCATGTAATTGTAATTCAGATTTTTAAGCATTGAATATTCAGAAAAAACACCTATTGCCACTCTTATGTCCTAGCTTTTGCTCATGTTCTTAACCAATGGACACCTTGCCACTTGTGGCAGGACCAAAAACTGCTTCTATAGCTGTGAATGTAGTATTTTGGGTTCTGATACAGTGTACAAATGCATACGTCATGTAGGACACCTCCAGCCCCAGTGAAATGAGTGACTTTACACGCTCCCCTTTCTCAACTAAAAGACATGGATCTTAATCTTTTTCTCGCACACATCGAGTTTGATTGTACATGGCCTAGCCAGATTTTTGTAATATTTTCCCCTCTAAATTATTGTTCCCTCGGGCTTACAGCACAACACTCTGGCTTTAAGCCATGTTGGCTGTGCCATCATCTGTTTATAGCATTTGACTCATGTAATCCTTGCGTCTCACGTTTGAATGCACAGTAAGGATTAGAAAAAGACGAGGCAAGAACATGGTCCTGGCTGCAGGTGCAATACTGAGGAGCAAGGCGTCCCACGTGGGACTCTTTCACATGGAGGTAAACCTTTCTGGCCTTACACAAGTGGTACGAGTAACCCTGGCGAATGTGAAAGAATCTAGTCTCAATATCGTTATCTCGTATACTAGACATCTTGTTCCTGCCATATTCTTTTTTCCTAAGAAAGTGTTATTAAGCTACTTTGGGACCTAAGGGAACTAAGCTCTCTCCTGCTATGGACACTATGCACCAGGCTGAGCCGAGCTCCTCAACTGGGTGCAGAGATCCCTAGCAGCTGTTGCACCACAAGGCCAACTTAGTCTCTCCTTCTGGACATGAACCTGCAGACCTTTTGCACTGTGAGACAGTCTTCCTCCCTGACTGTGTTACTCCAGAGACTGCAGGCTTGCAGCCTGAAGTGTAGACCATCTCCGCCTGTGGGGCAGTGTAAGTTGAAGTCCTAGTCATGCTAGTTAGTCATTTCTCCTAACTGCCCCACTTGGTCACAACCACTTCTGGTGCTACGCAGGTGGCAGTTGAGAGGGAGAGCACCACCTAATCAGTGAATCGAAAGCCTTATCACAAGAAGGCATGCCTCCCCTCATTCAGACACACCATTGTTGTCTTCCAAAACTTAAGAGTAATAAAATGAAGCATAAACTCCGAGGTATCGGCTCTTGCCATTTCATCATCCATCCCATCTGGCTGCACGTTTTGCGTTCATGCTATCCTCAGTACTCAACTCAGACACTTCCCGGAAGCTCTGATCATTAATTGAAGGCAAGAACCTCCTCGTAGCAAGAGGGTTTGTCTTGAACAACAGGATACCCATTGGAAAGTGGTACTGGAGACGATGCCACTTCTAACCACATTATACCATAGAGTTATGGCCAAGGCTCTGGTAGTGGTGCCCAGCTCGATCTTTAGTTTCTTCCCTAGTGAAAGTGGATGATTACACTTTGGTGGCTATGCATCACCTCTCCCAAAGTCAAGCATATCCTCAGAGACTTAGGCGCTGGAGATTTGGGGGTAATTGTTTCTCCAAGCCTGCCATCATAATGGATAACAAGTACTACCCCCAAAAAACTGTCCACCTTATGTATCTGTTCATCCTCTAGCTCAGCTTGTGGTGAAGATGGCAGCTTCCTTGAAAGGTAAAGCAACATCCTTCCAACTGGAGAAGGAGGCCAAGTGTGTGGAGACCAATAGACAAACAAAAGCCAATACATTCATGGACAGCTGGAGCTTCCATTTTTGGTATAGTGTAATTCTCAACCAAAGCAAAGAGGTTGCAGAACAGAAGCTGTTGACGCCCGGGGTCTTCGTTGAGACTTCCACCAACACTCTGGACTGGCCATGGCAATGCTCACGCCTGAGGCCCAAGAGAAAGCTGACACTATCCTGTTCAAAAGGTAGAACTTGTTTGGTCCCTTAGCGGATGATGTCCTCCTGCAGAACAAGACCTGCACTGTCATGGACAAATCACTGAGTGTAATTGAAGCTGTACTGCAGTGCTGACCACCTCTTTCCAGCGGTAAATCCCCTCCATTGTTTTAAGACTTAACCCCTTCACACTAAAGCCCCATCTAGGCCCTCCTCAAGGATCAGTCAGTTAAAGAGGAGGTGCTGCAGATCATAACAAGACCCCATCCCTGCCCCTACCATGGCTAAAATACTCTAACAACTTCTGCGTAGACCATTTTCCCTTTTCATCAGTTCACTGTACTCTGTGATATGAAAGGCTTTTCCTCCTTGCCCACCATTAAACCCAAGTGACCACGAATGCATGGGTCCTTCCAGTGGTGAAAGATGATGTTATACAGCTGCATCTGCCCCCTACAGCCATACCACATTTGCAGTATCCCATGAACTTGTGCAGGAAGTTCTGAGGCTCCTCCTTTTAGGTGCAATTGATCCATTTCTGTCCCCAAAAGAGAGCAGGAGTACTGCACCCATTATTTTCTTTCATGGAAAAATAGGAAGGGCTCATTCCCTTCAGGAGTTTTTACATGTTGAACAAGATCTTCACCCTGCATACGTTCATAATATTGATTTTGGCTCAGGTGCTGGTAGCTGTCCGAAACAATGGCTGATTGCGGAGTGTGCAGGATGCTTACTAATAGTGCCCTTCCTAGATTAATACATGATGTTTCTCTGTTTCATGGTGAGAAAATAGAACATCCAGTACAAGACACTGCTGCTTAGCCTCAGTGCCACTCATTGGTTCATTACCAGAATACTGTCCCCGATGGCACGTTTCTGTGATATCACAAGATTCATTGCTACCCACGCCCAGCATCCAACCGCTCTCTGAAATTAAGGGCCTTTTTTGATCTTTGGTTTTGAATGAACATCGTTAAATCCTGCGTGGTACCATTCAAAAGTATTCAGTTCATGGAGCTAGTTTGGATTCCAACCTGGAGTAAGCCATTTCTTTAACAGAGGGGTTAATCACTATCAGTTAGGCAGTGGATCATGTCCTGACGAACAAGACTGGGGATAGTCTGGTAGTGCCTGACTTTATGCCTCCTGCATAGTGGTCCCTGTAATGCTAGACATGCTTTCCCTAGAGATCCACCTGATTAAAATTTTGGAACCAGTTACTGGACGACCAGTCAGAGTTCATCCCATCTGGGCATCCATGATTCTTATCTTATTGAGGTCATGACATGTCCCCCATGTGTGTGTGCGCCCCTTCTACCTGTCTCATTCACAGCTTGTGGTTATTACTGACTTTTCAAAGTGTTTTTTGGGACATTGATTTTCCTCCTTGCACATAAAACTGATGGAGCTAGAGGTTATTTGCTCAGCATTGAAAGCCTTCCTGCCAGTGGTTACATCCAGAGTGCAAATGAGTGGCACAGACAATGATCACACAATGCTCTTTGTTTGTAATGTAACAAGAAGGCACCCCACCCACTTCTTGCATCCTTGCTATGGCCCTGTGGGAATTGAGTTCGACACAAAATATTTCTGCTTGTGTCCTATATTGGCAGGATTGAAATCACCTTACTCAATCGAGTAGGCATTTCCACTTGTTACCTGGCCAGAAAATTCTCTAGAAAGACCTCAATCCCATCCTCAAGGTGGGGGATTTCTTCCGGTTGTATGATGGAACAACTCATGCATTCATCACGCATGCCTTTACATCTGAAAGAGACACGTTAGTGATAGATTCCTTACCTTAGAATATCCCCAGGCGTCAGACTGGATCCAGAAAGTTTTTCGTCAGCAGTACCCCTGCGCGTCGGTAGGTGGCGTTGTGCGGCTCTGCGTCCGTCGCTAGCGTCGTAAGCGCCGAGATGACGTCACGGAGACTACTTAGGCGCCACCCATGCGCGCTGATGTCCGTTCTTTCTTTTTCCGCGCCAGTAAGCGCAGATCCGGTTAGAGCACGTACCTTAGTCACTTTTTGACTATCTTTTTGAGACTTTTGTCTCCTGAAAGTTTAAGTCTACTCTGGTGCACGTATGGATGCCTGGTTTTAAGTCTTGTGGGGCCTGCCGTCGCAATATGCCGGTGGCGGACCCCCACGACGTCTGTCTCTGCTGCCTGGAGAGCGACCCGGCATTCGTCCCAGCGCCGTTCTCGGTCTAGGGGCCGCTCCAGAGAACGCTCGCGGGGCCACCATCATCGCTCCTCGGGCTCCAAGTCTTCACCCTCGGATACGGGTAAGAGACGACACAAAAAGAAGTCGAAGAAGCGTTGTCGCTCTCCGACGTCCCCCCGTGGGTCCCCGGATGCGGACGAGGGGGACAGGGGTTCTGCCCCTTCGGCTCCTTCGGAGCCCGGGAGTCCCGCGGCCTACCCACCTTACCCGGGTCCGTCGGCGACTCCCGCACAGGTGCAAGCATTTCTTGCTACCATGGACCGCCTGTTTAGGCCTCAGGCTCCCGCCGGCGCGCCCTTGGGCCCCGCGGTCCCGTGTCAGGATCCTGTCGGGCCGTCGGCGGCTCCGGCCCCGGCGCCGCAGGATCCCGCGCCGCTGGCTCCGGCCACGGCGCCAAAAGGTCCCACGCTGCCGGCTCCGGGCCCAGCGCCACCCTCGGCTCCGCCTCCGGCGCCGCTGTGGATGCCATTTGTTCCGCCCCTGCCCAGGTTCCAGGACAATTTTGTCCCTACCTGGGATCCGCGTTGGGACACGGCGCCGGTTCGGCCCCGTCCGGCGCCGTTCCTGGTGCAGTTTGTTCCTTCCCCGGTCCCTGCCCTGCCGCCGCAGTCTGTTCCACATACGGCGGAGGTGGAGGACGACTGGGAGGGGTCCGAGGGCCCTCTTGCTCGTCAGTGTGACTCTGAGCAGGACTGGGCGGACGAGTTAGAGGAGGCCGGCGGCCTTGATATCTCCTCTGACCCGGGGTTTGCCTCTCCTCCGCCTACCATGGAGGAGGGCGCTTCTTACACGATGGTGCTCCGTCGGACCGCTGAGGTCCTCAACCTTGATCTCCCTACGGTGGCCCTGAAGACTAATCTCCTCACTGAGGTGCTCCAGACGGCGTCCACTTCGTCAGAGCCCCTGCTGCCATTTAATGACGCCCTCCCAGACGTCTTACTGGGCACTTGGTCGCGGCCAGCCACAGGGGCCCCTGTGGATAAGAACGTCGCCAGGCGTCATCGCCCGGCGCCGGGTGACCCTGCCTTTCTGACCACTCATCCTACGCCCGAGAGCCTGGTCATCCAAGCTTCGACGTCCCAGAGTGCCTTTCCCACGGCTCCGCCGGATAAGAAGCAGAAGCAGTTCGGCAAGCGGTTGTTCTCTTCGGCCAGCTTGGGGCTGCGGTCGGTGAACACTGCATGCCTATTGGGCTGCTATTCCCACGCGGTGTGGGATACAGTTGCACAGGTGTTGCCTCAGTGTCCTGAGGAGACCCAAGCTGTGCTGTCCCAAGCTGTTGCCGAGGGTAAAGATGCGGCTAAGTTCGCCATTCGGTGTGGTTTGGACACCGCGGACTCAGTAGGTAGAGCAATTTCTACGACTGTGGCGCTTCGTCGCCACGCCTGGTTGAGATCTACCGGGTTCTCACCAGATGTCCAAAGCTCACTCATGGACATGCCCTTTGATGGCACTCGCCTGTTTGGCGATAAAGCAGACAGTGCGCTGGAGCGTTTTAAGGACTCGCGGGCCACGGCCAAGTCCTTAGGTCTTTCCACGAAAAGCCCAGCCACTCCTGGTTTTCGTTCCTTTCGTGGCCACGGAAGGGGTGCCCAGGCACGTTCCTTCAGCAAGCCTGTGCAGAACCAGCCTCAGCGCGGACGCGGTTTCCGCAGGGGCGGGTCTGGGAATCAGCGTGGGGGTCAGTCCACCTCCGCCCCCGCTGCTTCTATCTCCAAACCTTCCTAATCTGAGCTTTGTGGGGCACCCCACGCCAGTGGGTGGCAGGATCCGCCATCATCTCCCCCACTGGCACGCTATCACATCGGACGAGTGGGTGTTGCAGATCATCCGCAAGGGTTACTCCCTTCCCTTTCAGTCCACCCCTCCAGCCATGCCTCCTCAGTACCACCGCATGTCGGGGGAACACTTGGCGCTTCTCCAGCAGGAAGTCACGGCCCTCTTGGCCAAGGGGGCCATCGAGTGTGTTCCTGGGCCAGAAGTAGGGAGTGGTTGTTAATCCCACTACTTTCTGGTCCCCAAGAAGGACAAGGGGGGCTTGCGCCCCATCTTGGACCTCAGGAACGTCAATCGCTTCCTCCGGAAGGAGAAGTTCAAGATGTTGACTCTGGCTCAGGTCTTGGCTGCCCTCGACCCTGGAGACTGGATGGTGGCGTTGGACTTGCAGGACGAATATTTTCACATCCCCGTCCTGCCGGCCCACCGGCGTTACCTGCGGTTCACGGTAGGCCAGGAGCATTTTCAGTTTGCTGTGCTCCCCTTCGGCCTTACCAGCGCCCCTCGGGTGTTCACGAAAGTGATGGCGGTTGTCGCTGCTCACCTGCGCAGGTCAGGGGTGTCTGAAAGAGACACGTTAGTGACAGATTCCTTACCTTAGAATATCCCCAGGCGTCAGGCTGGATCCGGAAAGTTTTTGCGTAGCAGTACCCTTGCGCGTCGGTATGCGTCGTCGTGCGGCTCCGCGTCCGTCGTCGGCGTCGGGACCGCCGGGATGACGTCGCGGGCAGTACTTATACGTCGCCCCTGCGCGCTGATGTCAGTTCTTCTTTTTCTGCGCTAGTAAGCGCAGATCCGGGAAGAGCAGTGCCCTAGTCATTTTTTGACTACATTTTTGGGTGATTTTTCACTGTTTTCTAAACGAGTCTCTCGACTCCGAAGGTGTCGGTAGGGATGCCCGGCTTCAAGCCCTGCGACGCCTGTGGTCGCATGATGTCGATCACAGACCCGCACTTAGAGTGTCTCTACTGCCTCGGCCGCGACCACGACACGAAGTCGTGCCCCGACTGCCGACCCTTGCACCCGAAGGCTTTGCGAGAGTGGTCTCGAAAGCTCCTCGAGGACCGGCAGTCGGCTCCGCGCCACACCAAGCCCCGGTCACGTGAGAGGTCGAGGGGCCGGTCGCGGAGTCCTCATCGGTCGTCGGGGTCCAAGTCTTCGCACTCCTCCGGTAAGTCGAAGCATAAAAAGTCTAAGAAGCGTCATCGCTCGAAGGCTTCGCCTCGCTGGTCTCGCGACTCGGCTGAGGCTCCTATCGGCACCGTCCCCGCCCCCGCAGCTCCGGGAGTGCTTGTGGAGCCGCCCCCGCATTACCCGTCCTTCCCGGGTTCGGGGGCGACTCCGGCCAAGATACAGGAATTCCTGTCGGCCATGGCCCGCCTCTTCGGGCCTCAAGGTCCCCCCGGTGCGCCTTCGGGCCCCGCGGGCGCCGCCTGTAACACCAGCCTCGATTCCGGCCTCGATCCCGGCTCCGGTGCTGCCGCAACCCCCATCGACGCCGGTTGACCTAACTACGCCGGCGCCGATGTCTCCGGTGCCGTTCCCGACGCCGCCCGGGGCTCCAGTCGGCGTCGTTACCCGGTTCTCTCCGGACACGGCGCCGCCTCCGACGCCGCTGGGACCTTGGGTCCCACCTCTTTATTTTGAACCTGAATTGGAGGACGTAGATAACTGGGAGGGGTCTGATGACCCTCTCACACAGCAGTGTGAGTTTGATCAGGACTGGGCTGAGGAACTTGGGGATGCCAGTGGTCTGGACACCTCCCCTGACTCTGGCATGCTGTCTCCTCCATCCGTGGCAACGGAGGAGGGAGCAAACTTTGCAACGGTGTTGCGTAGAGCAGCTGGGGCCTTAAACCTCCAGTTGCCTACAGTGGCTGTCAGGACTAACATCCTGACGGAAGTGCTTCAGCCGGCGGCTACCTCCTCGGAGCCACTGCTGCCGTTCAACGAGGCGCTTTCAGGCGTTCTTTTGGGCACCTGGTTCAAGCCCACCACAGGGGCTCCTGTGGATAGGAACGTGGCCCGACGCCATCGCCCTGCTCCGGGCGACCCCCCGTTTCTCTCTCTACACCCCACCCCTGAGAGCTTGGTGGTCCAAGCCTCTGCTTCCCAAAGCGCCTTCCCTACCGCTCCCCCGGATAGGGAATCCAAACGCCTGGATCAATTTGGGAAGAAGGTCTTTTCTTCCGCCAGTGCTGGCTTGCGGTCAGTCAACACCACTTGCCTCTTGGGCCGATATTCCCACTCCTTGTGGGACTCGGTGGCGCAAGTTCTGGCCCAGTGTCCTGAGGAGGTCCAGACACTGCTTTCCCGCACCATTGCGGAGGGAAGAGATGCGGCAAAGTACACCATCAGATGTGGCCTTGATACCGCCGACTCGCTAGGCAGATCGCTTGCGACGACCGTGGCGCTGCGCCGTCACGCCTGGCTGAGGACCACTGGTTTCTCGGGTGATGTCCAAAACTCTCTTATGGACATGCCCTTTGATGGAGTTGGTCTTTTTTGGACAAAGGCAGACCATGCGCTGGTGCGCTTTAAGGACTCGCGGGCTACAGCCAAGTCCCTGGGCCTTTCTGCTGTGCGCCCTCAGCAACAGTCTGCTTTTCGCCCCTTTCGTGGCCACGGAAGGGGCGCACAGTCACGTCCGCTGCCCAGCCACCGGCCCGCGCAGCAAGCGTCTTCGCGTGGCCGAGGACGTGGCTCCCGCCGTGGCGGGTCAGGCAACCAGCGTGCGGGTCAGGCCACCAACCCCGCCCGCGGCCTCCAAGCCCTCCTAGTCTTTCCTTTCAGGTGCACAGCACGCCAGTAGGGGGCAGGGTCTGCCATCACCTTCACCACTGGCGTGCCATCACCTCGGACAGGTGGGTCTTGGACATTGTCCAAAGGGGCTACTCCCTCCCCTTCGTGACCATCCCCCCAGCCATGCCACCTCAATTCCACCGCATGTCAGGGGATCACTTGGTGCTTCTTCAAAAGGAAGTTGCGGCCCTCTTGGCCAAGAGGGCCATCAAGCGCGTTCCGACCCCAGAAGTAGGACGTGGTTGCTACTCCCACTACTTTCTGGTGCCCGAAAAGGACAAGGAGGACATGCGTCCTATCTTGGACCTCCGGAACGTCAATCGCTTCCTCCGGAAGGAGAAGTTCAAAATGCTCACCCTAGCTCAGGTCTTGACTGCTCTCGACCCTGGAGACTGGATGGTAGCGTTGGACTTGCAGGACGCATATTTCCACATCCCCCGTCCTGCCGGCCCACCGGCGTTACCTGCGGTTCACGGTAGGCCTCGAGCATTTTCAGTTCACCGTGCTCCCTTTTGGCGTTACAAGCGCCCCTCGGGTGTTCACGAAAGTGATGGCGGTGGTCGCAGCCCATCTGCGCCGGGCAGGGGTTCCAGTCTTCCCCTACCTCGACGACTGGCTGCTGAAGGCGGGCTCGTCCCAAGCAGTCGTCTCCCACCTCCAGACAACGGCCGAACTCCTGCACTCGCTGGGGTTCTCCATCAACGTGCCGAAGTCGCACCTGATTCCTTCTCCACAGCTCCTTTTCATCGGAGCAGTTCTGGACACGACGCAGTTTCGGGTTTATCCTCCCGAACGGCGAGTCCGGGATATTCAGGCTATGATTCCGATCTTTCGGCCTTTATCCTGGGTTTCGGTATGGATGACCCTGAGGCTGCTGGGCCTCATGGCCTCCTGCATCCTGCTGGTCAATCATGCCAGATGGCATATGCGGGCTCTGCAGTGGGACCTGAAGTTCCAGTGGGCGCAGCACCAGGGCAACCTGTCCGATCACTTCCAGATCTCGGAGGGGACTGCAAAACAGCTGCAGTCGTGGCTCTCGAACCGGCAATGGGTCATGGGCAGATCCCTCTCCCTTCCCCAGCCAGAGCACACAGTTGTGACGGACGCGTCCCTTCTGGGATGGGGTGGTCACATGGGAGAGGCGGAGATCAGAGGCCTCTGGTCTCCGGCGGAGTCCCGGCTCCATATCAACATTCTGGAGCTCCGGCCGATCCGACTTGCACTCAAGGCATTCCTTCCCTCTGTCAAGGGGACGGTAGTGCAGGTGTTCACAGACAACACCACCGCCATGTGGTATTGCAACAAACAGGGCGGGGTGGGGTCGTGGACCCTATGTCAGGAGGCTCTGCGCCTCTGGACATGGCTGGAACATCAGGGCATATTCCTGATGGTTCAACACCTGGCAGGTTCCCTGAACGCCAGGGCGGACGAACTCCGCCGCAGGTGCATGATGGATCACGAATGGCGTCTTCACTCGGAGGTGGCGCAAGGTCTCTTTCAGCAGTGGGGAGAGCCTTGGTTAGATCTGTTCGCCACCGAAGAGAGCGCGCAATGTCAGCAGTTCTGCGCGTTGGAATTTCCAAGGCGGCACTCGCTCGGCGACGCTTTTCGTCGCGAGTGGAGTTGCGGTCTGTTGTACGCCTTTCCGCCTATACCACTTCTACCCAGAGTGTTGAAGAAGATTCGGCGCGACCGGGCCCAAGTCATTCTTGTGGCTCCGGACTGGGCTCGAAGAGTTTGGTATCCCGAGCTATTCAGTATGAGCGTCGATCCCCCGATCCGTCTGCCTCTTCGGGAGGATCTTCTGTCGCAGCAGCAGGGGACGGTCCTCCACCCGAACCTGTCCAGTCTACACCTGCTTGCGTGGAGATTGAGCGGCGGCAGTTGATTCCTTTCGACTTGCCTCCCGAAGTTTGTGATGTGATTCTGGCAGCCAGGCGTCCCTCCTCTAAGGTGGTATACGCCTGCAGGTGGAACAAGTTTGTGGCATGGTGCACAGCAAAGGCTGTGAATCCCCTTTCTGCCCCTCTTTCTGAGGTTCTTCTTTTCCTTCTTTCTCTGGCCCAACAGGGTTCTGCCCTGGATACCATCAAGGGCTATCTTTGTGCGATATCAGCCTTCCTCAGGCTTCCTGATCAGCCCTCCCTTTTCAAGTCCCCTGTGGTTAACAGGTTTCTTAAAGGCATTACACACCTCTTTCCTCCTGTTCCGTTTGTAATGCCTCAGTGGGACTTGAACTTGGTTCTTACCTTCTTAATGTGCGCTCCCTTTGAGCCTCTACATAATTGTCCTCTTCGTCTTCTTACTCTGAAGACAGCATTCCTGGTGGCCATCACCTCTGCTCGGCGGGTGAGTGAGCTCCAGGCTCTTTCATGCAAACCTCCCTTTCTGTCTGTTCATCCAGACAAGGTTGTTCTTCGGACGCGTCCGTCCTTCTTGCCAAAGGTGGTTACTGCCTTCCATATTGGGCAGACCATCACTTTGCCCACCTTCTTTCCGCCTCCGCATCCTTCCAGAGAGGAAGAGAGGCTCCACCGTCTGGACCCAAAACGTGCGCTTTCTTTTTACATCAACCGCACACAACAGTTCCGGGTGGATGACCAGCTCTTTGTTGGCTACGTGGGCGCCAAAAAAGGTCGGGCGGTACACAAAAGGACATCTCCCGCTGGGTCACTATGTGTATCAAAGCCTGCTATTCTTTGGCTAAGAAGGAGCCTCCTGTTGGGCTGCGTGCCCATTCCACCAGGGCAACGGCGGCTACCACGGCCTTAGGCCGCGGGGTTCCGTTACAGGATATATGTCAGGCAGCTACGTGGGCCTCGCTGCACACGTTTACCAAACATTACTGCCTTGACAGCCAAGTCCGGAGAGACGGCTTCTTTGGCCGTTCTGTTCTCCGGGACTTCCTCGTCTGATCTTTGTTCGCAGACCCACCACCGGGATTGGTATTGCTGGGGTATCTATTCTAAGGTAAGGAATCTGTCACTAACGTGTCTCTTTCAGATGCACAAGTTACTAACTTGTGTAACGATATATCTGTAAGAGACAGTAGTTAGTGACAGATTCCTACCGTCCCACCCATCCTCCCGTTCTGCAAACTGATTTCTAGGGTTAAGGACATCCCTTTCAGGGCCCTAGTATTTTTCAGACACCTATGTCAGCTTCTTGCATGGCTCTGCGTTCCTGGCGCGGAAAGTCGTGTACAGAACTGACGTCAGCGCGCAGGGGCGGCGTCTAAGTACTGCCCGCGACGTCATCCCGGCGGTGCCGACGACGGACGCGGAGCCGCACGACGCCGCCTACCGACGCGCAAGGGTACTGCTACGCAAAAACTTTCCGGATCCAGCCTGACGCCTGGGGATATTCTAAGGTAAGGAATCTGTCACTAACTACTGTCTCTTACAGATATATCGTTACACAAGTTAGTAACTTGTGCGTCAGTCTTCCCCTGCCTCGACGACTGGTTGTTGAAGGCGGGCTTGCCCCAGGCAGTTGTCACCCACCTTCAGACTACGGCCGACCTCCTGCATTTGCTGGGGTTCTCCATCAACGTGCCGAAGTCGCACCTGAGTCCCTCTCAGAAGCTCCCCTTCATCGGAGCGGTTCTGGATTCGACGCGGTTTCGAGTTTATCCTCCCGAGTAGCGAGTCCGGGATATTCAGGCTATGATTCCGATCTTTCAGCCTCTATCCCGGGTTTCGGTCAGGTTGTCCCCCAGGTTCCTGGGCCTGATGGCCTCCTGCATCCTGCTGGTGCAACATGCCAGATTGCATATGCGGGCTCTGCAGTGGGACCTGAAGTTCCAGTGGGCACAGCATCAGGGCAACCTGTCCGATCATGTCCCGATCGCGGAGGGCACTGCTCAACAGTTGCAGTGGTGGCTCACAAACCGGCATTGGGTCAATGACAGATCCCTCTCCCTTCCTATCACGAATGGCGTCTGAACTCGGACGTGGCGCAAGGTCTCTTTCAGCAGTGGGGAGAGCCTTGGTTAGATCTATTCGCCACAGAAGAGAACGCGCAATGTCATCAGTTCTGCGCGTTGGAATTTCCAAGGCGGCACTCGCTTCGGCGACGCTTTTCGTCGCGAGTGGAGTTGCGGTCGATTGTACGCCTTTCCGCCTATACCACTTCTGCCCAGAGTGCTGAAGAAGATTCGGCGCGACCGGGCCCAAGTCATCCTTGTGGCTCCGGATTGGGCACGAAGATACTGGTATCCCGATCTACTCAGCATGGCGATCGATCCCCGATCCGACTGCCTCTTCGGGAGGATCTTCTGTTGCAGCAGCAGGGGACGGTCCTCCACCCGAACCTGTCCAGCCTCCACCTCCATGCGTGGAGATTGAGCGGCGACAGTTGACAGCTTTCGATCTTCCTCCCGAAGTCTGTGATGTCATTCTGGCAGCCAGGCGTCCCTCCACTAAGACGGTATACGCCTGCAGGTGGAACAAATTTGTGGCATGGTGCACAGCAAAGGCTGTGGATCCCCTCTCTGCCCCTCTTTCTGAGGTTCTTCTGTTCCTTCTATCCCTATCCCAGCAGGGCTCTGCTCTGGGCACTATCAAAGGTTATCTTTCGGCCATCTCCGCCTTTCTACGGCTTCCAGATCAGCCTTCTCTTTTTAAGTCCCCTGTTGTTACCCGTTTCCTCAAGGGCATTACGCACACGTTTCCTCCCGTGCGATTCATAATGCCTCAATGGGACTTAAACCTTGTCTTGACATACCTGATGTGCGCTCCCTTCGAGCCCCTTCATCACTGTCCTTTACGTCTTCTCACTCTCAAGACGGCTTTCCTGGTAGCTATCACCTCTGCCAGAAGAGTGAGTGAGCTCCAGGCTCTTTCTTCCAAACCTCCTTTCCTTTCTGTTCATCCGGACAAGGTGGTTTTAAGGACCCGTCCTTCTTTCTTGCCAAAGGTTGTCACGCCCTTCCACATCGGGCAGACCATCACTTTTCCACCTTCTTTCCGCCTCCGCATCCTTCAAAAGAGGAAGAGAGGCTTCACCGTCTGGACCCAAAACGTGTGCTCTCGTTCTATCTGAAGCGCACACAACAGTTCCGGGTGGATGACAAACTCTTTGTTGGCTACGTGGGCACCAAAAAAGGTCGGGCCGTGCACAAACTAACCATCTCTCGGTAGGTTGTTCTGTGCATAAAAGCATGTTACTCGTTGGCCAAGAGGGAGCCTCCTGTGGGGCTGCGTGCCCATTCGACCAGGGCAACGGCAGCCACTACTGCCTTGGGACGCGGCGTTCCCTTGCAGGACATTTGTCAGGCAGCTACGTGGGCCTCGCTGCACACGTTTACCAAGCATTACTGCCTTGACAGTCAAATCCGGAGAGACGGCTTCTTTGGCCGTTCTGTTCTCTGTGACTTTCTGGTGTAATCTTGTTCGCAGACCTACCACCTGGGTTGGTATTGCTGGGGTATCTATTCTAAGGTAAGGAATCTATCACTAACTTGTCTCTTTCAGATGCACAAGTTACTACTTGTGTAACGATATATCTGTAAGAGACATTAGTTAGTGATAGATTCCTTACCGCCCCACCCATCCTCCCCGTTCTGCGAACTGATTTCTAGGGTTAAGGACATCCCTTTCAGGGCCCTAGTATTTTTCAGACACCTATGTCAGCTTCTTGCATGGCTCTGCGTTCCTGGCGTGGAAAGTCGTGTACAGAACTGACGTCAGCGCGCATGGGTGGCGCCTAAGTAGTCTCCGTGACGTCATCTCGGCGCTTACGACGCCAGCGACGGACGCGGAGCCGCACGACGCCAGTGACGGACGCGGAGCCGCACGACGCCACCTACCGAAGCGCAGGGGTACTGCTGACGAAAAACTTTCCGGATCCAGTCTGACGCCTGGGGATATTCTAAGGTAAGGAATCTATCACTAACTAATGTCTCTTACAGATATATCGTTACACAAGTAGTAACTTGTGCAACGCGTACAGTACCAGGCATTACCCACTACCACGCGCCCCATTACCACGCATACCATTACATCACACATGCATCAGGACACATTGAAAGTGCCATTACAATGCATACACTAACCACGCATACTACTTCCACGCAAACTTTTATAATGAAATTGTGGTATGTGCAATACTACCTATAGCACTGAAAGTTGCACTCAGGGCAGCACATCTGCCCCGTTTCAGGGACGGTTGCCAAGGTTGCAGTGTAGGCGGCAAACATGCACTCTCGCCCCCGTACTTCCCTCTTATGCCGATGCACCCACCACTGAGCCCGCGCAGTGACATACCCAGCAGTTCCCAGTGTGCTCCACTATTACTGCTTCCTGTGGTACTATTCCTGGGCCATGGCCACACCTCCGAGACTGTTAGTTTCTGGTTGAGTTTCAGCAGGTGTAGTGTCCACTCAAGCGCAGCCTCGTTCCTAAGACCACGTGACTCACAGGAGCTGCAAGTTCGCCAAGCCACACTGTCCTCATTGTAGGTACTAAATTGTATGTTTTTGTCATGCCGCTTTGTTCTCATAGGCCGTGGGGCACATCAGCTGCAACACGGGCGATTACTGTTGTCTGTCCTCTATGTTCAGCCTGTTTCAGCGTATTTGCGTTGTGTTGCCTGGGGCGCCAAACCAGGAGTGCAAACGGCGACCGCCGCCATTTTAGTAGTGTCTCGCCATCAGTCTTAATTTACCTGCTTCACACCCCCTAGACCTGTTCAGCCAGGAGATCCCCAGCCACAGACACTCCGGGGGGGGGGTCCTTGAAGCACACAGTTAGGTTTAATGAGGCCTCCGATCATTGCAGACTTGGCCACGCCCCTCCAACACTAACACTAAGCCCTAAAAACTAATTTAAAGCACTTAAGCCACATCCATGACAACGCGTGACCATAACCACGCGTGACCGTCACCACGAAGCCATTACCACGCATATGCCTTTATCATGCGTGGTAAATGCATACTCGTGGTAAAAGCATGCGTGGTAAAGGCATATGCGTGGTAATGGCTTCGTGGTGACAGTCAAGCGTGGTTATGCCCGCGTTGTAATGGCTGTTTCCCATTTCTTCCCAATGATGCCCTTGTAACACGTCTAAGCACCAAGAGTGACCATTCTCAAGATGGGGGCTTTCTACCCAATGATGCCCTTGTAACACGTCTAAACACCAAGAGCGACCAATTTGCATCTTGGATAGGTAACGATCTGTAACTGTCTGGACAGAGTGATAATGAATTGGACAAGATGTTCCTCTAGGTCTTCCTGCTAATTTTTAATTCTAAGGGTTCCTTAGAAGATTAGGGAGTACCTGGGATGCTCAGTGGTCGTAGTGACTCCAGTGAGGACTCATTAAGTGTTCTTCGACCTACTCAACCTTCTTCAGAGGGACCACATTTGCTTCCCCAGAGGAGAAACAACCTGTCCACGGAGGGACCGAGACTGTAATAACTCTTCCTTTTAATACTGTCCTTGAGCATGGTTCCTGAGGAAAAAGTCTTTGAACCTATGCGTCTAACCTCAGAAAACTCTGAAGTCATGTTGGCCATCAGGAAATCATTCAACAGAGCTCAGTCAAAGTGGAAGTGATAAAAATTATGTCATTGGTCTTATGCTGTCATATGCTCTAAGGAACGATGGCATGTTCTTTTTGCATCACCTGACTGAGGCAGGGTATTTTGATGGACACTATTAATAGCAGATTCCTCACCTTGTGAATACCCACAGGCGCCAGACTGGAACCTGAGATTTTTCTCAACATTTCTCCCTCATACCAGCAAGTGGCATTGTGCTTCTCGCTGTTGAATTCATCCCGCCCCAGAAGTGACGCCGTAGCCTGACATATGCGCCAACCCTGGGCACTTGTGTTGGTTCCTTTCTATCCATTACTTTGGACAGAGATCTGGAACTAGTCCATCAACTTTTTCATCTTTTTGATGAATTTTCTTAAAATATTTTCCGACAATATGCAAGGAAAAATGTCCTCTTCAAAGACTACATGGTTTAAATCGTGTAGGCACTCTCATAATCTGTGACAGATCCTCACGAGGTATTTCTCTGATGCCTTGGGTCTTCGTACAACTCCAAGGTAATCCCAAGGTAAGGCTGGGTCGCAAAGTCAAGTTCTGCATTGCCAAGCACTGTTGGAAGGTGTCTTCCCGTTCTCAAGGCTGTTCCTGAAAAGGGTCCTCTTCACACTCCAAATCATCTGATAAGTTCAAGTAAAAATATGTTGAATTGTGACTCTTCCTCATCCCCGCACTCTCGCCCAGAGAACTCTTGAGTACATCAATGTGCGTCCTTGTCTTCTACCAAGGAATTGATTCCTTAGCTCATACCGATGCAACTCGAATTCCAGGGTTGATCGGCGATGCTGCAAATGGTAGAGACTTTTAAGGAAGTCATGTTGTGAATCTTTTGCACCCTTCCAGCTTTCTCCGGCATGCCTTCTAACTCCCAAGAATTCGAGTGGGCATCCAGGCGGGCTACCGTCAGCTGTTCCGTCCTCAATGCTGTCTGTGCCTTGTCACTCAAAGGCTGACACCGAACTTCGAATCTGACACCACAATCCACTCCGGTCCCTTCCGTATTGACGCAGACACCAACGCCAGAGGAAGAACCCATTGTCTTTTCAGACTCAAAAGCAGACATGACCTTGATCGAAGTCGGGCACTCCACAACCTTTGGTGCAGCCGGGCCAACCTCATTCTGACTCAGATCAAACACTGCCACTACCTAGAACATTTCTCATTGGTTTTCCCCCAGACTCGGAATACAGTCAACACGGAGATACTGGAGATGACTGGACGTGGCATCCTATTATTATGATGAAGACAATTTTTATGGACCTTCAGGACACCATTGGCTTGGGGACACTGGATTGATTTTTACCCCTGGTCCTCCTACAAAGAAATCAGCTTCTTTTGCTTTGGTGAGCAGATGAGCTGCAGAAGTTTTAGACCTGCAACTCTCTCCCGTTGAAGTTAAAACTGATGTCCTATTTGATACTTGTTACTATTGTAAAATGCTAATTAAAAATTAAACAGAAAACGAATAGCCTGACCAGACTTCCACTGCCACCTGGACAGACTTCCACTGAACTGATTCTCCATTTCTGATAGAGACTTTTAGGTACAGATTACTCACCTTTTGAATATTCCTCCAGGCATCAGACTGGATCCAGAAACTTTTCAGTAGTACCTCTGCTCGCCAGAAGGTGGCGCTATGCAGCTCTGTACTGACACTGTTACACTCCGGAAGTGATGTGCGGGACCTAGAAAGGTGCCACTGCTGCGTGCTGACGGCAGTTCCTTTCTTTCTGCGCCTCTCAACGTGAATCCGAAGCTTCTCTGGTCTCTCGGAGGCTATTTTGTACTGACTTTTTCTCACAGTTTTCCTCAAAATTTCAACAGTGTACAAGGTATGTCACTCCTAAGATGACTGGTTTCAACCATGTAAGGACTGTGGCAGACAGATGTCTGTGACGGATCTTCATCATGTTTGCCTGTGGTTTCTGTAGTCGAGTCACGACTCAAAGACCTGCGAGGACTGCTCGTCGATGACCGGAAGGGCATCAGGGAACCTGAGGTAAAATTTTACATCACCACCACAAGAAGTCACAGCATCGGGATTGCTCCACATCCTGCTCCAAGTTGAAGATTCATTCCTGCTCTCATTCCCGGAGTCGACAGAGCCGCTCTTGAAGCCTGTCTTCGTCACATTCCATGCTTATGCGTATGGCGGGTGAGGCCTACAGCATCCCACTATGGAAGTGTAGGAGGCTGGCTTAGTATATGGTGTGCACTCATTCAACTGATGCACCTTGCACTAATCCAGAAAACCCTTATGGTGATTTTAGTGGTCTTTGATAGCCTTTGAAAGCTCTCAAAGTGGCAGCTGTGGAGAGCAGCCTTCAGACTTCTCTTGAAGGAAAGTAAAGCAGCTTGTTTCACCAACTTTAATCAACAGTGTAAGTTAAATGAAAAAGAACCACACAGTGTTTATGTACAAATAAGTCTATTTATTCTCAACACAATCACTAACACATTGGTATATCTCCTACCTGGAGATATCGATAGCGCACGCAAGAATACTTGAAAAACAATCGGGTAAATAGCGCAAAATACAGTGGTCTCCAGGGGTAGACCAAACCATATACTAATAAAGTGGAAAGCGAACTGCAAAGGAGAACGGGACTTGGACCAGAAGACCCAGAGTAGCCGGGGACAAAAGGAACCACCCAAGGTAAGTACTCAGGAACCCTACGGAGGCTGTGTGCAGAGTGGAAACCCAGCTGCGTGCCCAATGGAAGTCAATACAGAAGTCTCGGTTGCAGTTTTAGAGGAGAAGGACCCTTCCCGGAGGACCCCGAAGAAACCCTTTGGAAGACAGAAGGTTGGAGAGCCACCCCACCCCACCCGTGGGCACCCCAGGAACCAGGTTACCTGCACCAGGGAAGCCGGGTGCATAGGGGTGAAGTGACGTCGGAACCTGCCGTAGACAACAATGGGAGACTTCGAAGAAGATGCCTCTGGAAAAGACTGAAGGAGACAGGAGGAATCCCAGGGTGGATTTTTGTAGTTAAAAACCTGCAAGCAGAGGGAACAGAGTCTATGCCACTCGAAGGTGACCAGGAGGCATGGAAGCACAATGCCCACTGATGTCAAGAGGTTCTGAAGAGACGGCGGTGACCTTGTCGCTGCAGCTTTGAGGACAAGGGGACGCTGAGGAACACCAGGAGCCGTTCATGCACTGTCCCACGCCAGATGTCAGTGTCTAGGTGGTCGGCGTCCAGCGGGAGCACCAACAAGCCTTGGTAGCCACAACTGGCGTGGGAAGCGAAGAGGAGCAAATGTTGGACCGGCAAGATCCAAGGGTCTCACCAAAAGCAGGAACGTGAAGGCAAGCCCCGAGCAAGCAGGGGAGCATACTGAAGCAAGAGAAGACCCTCAGGAGGACCCACTGGCCGAAGGCACAGGAGTCTCAAGCAAACCTTAAACAGCTCACCAAAGTCAGAGGCCCATGATGCAAGAGATGCAGGAAGTACTCTGTTCTTAAAGAAGTGAGGTGCTGGAGGCTGGAGCTTCTTGTAGCCCGAAGATCTTTGGAGTGCAGAGCCAACAAGTCTTGGCAATGGAAAGTCAACGCGGTGCACAGGGGTTTGGTCACAGCAGCCCAGACGAGGGCTACTGTCCTCCGAATTGCTGAGAAGACAGGTCAGGCCTCTAGGGAGCTGCAGAACTATCACCTGTGTTGCTGAGCCTTCGGAAGTACGTAGGACGACAGAAGCAGCAGACCGTTCAGCTTTGTTGCAATGCCTGCAGATGCAGCGGAGTCACTCCTTCACGCCAAGGGAGATTTCTTTGGGTGTCCTTGGTGCCCACAGGTCTGTTGAAGAACCTGGATGAAACACAGACGACGCAGAAGACTTGAAGAACAGCGAAACCAGGAGCAGCAGGAGTCTTCCTTGGTGAAGTCTTGGTTCCAGTCAAAGTCCAAGTGTCCAGACGATTGAAGAGCGACAGAGGTTCAAGGTTGAGTCTGGTCCCACGATGAATCTGAGGACCCACCCACAGGGAAGCTCTTAAGTACCCTAAAGAAAGGGTTGGGATGACTTGGGGGACCCTCCCAGAGGATGGGCTGGACAGAGGGTATGATAACTCTCATGTCCTTTGTCCAGTTATGCGTCAGAGCTGAAACCAAGGGTTCCTGAACTGGTTCAAGCGGGAGTATGCAAGGAGGGCACCAAATGTGCCCTTCAACAAAGCAGTCTGGTGGCGCTGGCAAGTGCCCCCACCACAGCCCAATACAGTAAGTCCTGTATGGGAGGGGGTCACACCTCCCTGCGATAGGAATCCTATTGTTCTACCTTCTTCTGCTCGAGCCTGGCTCAGCAGCAGGAGGGAAGAATCGTGTCTGTGTTCGGCAGCAGCTCTAGCTTGCTTGCAGACCCTGAAAGGCTATTACCGGGAGTACAGTGGGGTCCACTAGGGAACCCCCAGTACATGGGATCATACTTTCGGCACCAGAATCGGTGTTGGGATAAGATTCCAACATGTTTGATATCAAACATGACTGGGTTCGGTGCAGCCACTATATAGTTAGAGATCTTGTAATGACTGATGTCCACTTTGTCTCAAAATGGCTGACCGCACTTACAAAGCCGGGGGAATCGACTCTGGGGTTTGTAGGGGTGTCCTGCTCATGCAGGGGCACCCTCACACTTGTAACCAAGCACCCATCCGTAAGGACTAAAGAGCCTGCCATAGGGGTGACTTATAGGTTTTAAGTGCAGTGACCTCAGATATAAGCAAGGTTATATCTGTCATGAGAGGTACAAGCAGGCCTGTAGTTAGTTTAAGTGAACTCCCATGGGTGGCACAATACGTGCTGCAGCCCATGGGAGACCCCTGGTGTACCTATGCCTTGGGTACCTTAGTACCACATATCTGAAAGAGACACGTTAGTGACAGATTCCTTACCTTAGAATATCCCCAGGCGTCAGGCTGGATCCGGAAAGTTTTTGCGTAGCAGTACCCTTGCGCGTCGGTAGGCGGCCTCGTGCGGCTCCGCGTCCGTCGTCGGCGTCGTGATCGCCGGGATCACGTCGCGGGCAGTACTTAGACGCCGCCCACGCGCGCTGACGTCAGTTCTTCTTTTCCGCGCCAGTAAGCGCAGATCCGGGAAGAGCAGTGCCCTAGTCACTTTTTGACTACCCTTTTTTGTGAATTTTTTCACTGTTTCTTCTACGAGTCTTCACGACTCCTAAGGTGTCGTAGGGATGCCCGGCTTTAAGCCCTGCGAGGTCTGTGCCCGCATGATGTCCATCACGGACCCGCATCTCGAGTGTCTCTTCTGTCTCGGCCGAGACCACGACACGAAGTCGTGCCCTGACTGCCGGAAACTTCATCCGAAGGCTTTGCGAGAGCGGTCTCGAAAGCTGCTCGAGGTCCGGCAGTCGGCTCCGCGCCGCACCAGCCAGGTCACGGGAGAGGTCGAGGGGCCGGTCGCGGAGCCCCCATCGTTCGTCGGAATCCAAGTCTTCGCGCTCCTCCGGTAAGTCGAAGCACAAGAAGTCTAAGCGGCGTCATCGCTCTAAGACTTCGCCTCGCCGGTCTCGCGACTCGGCTGAGGCCCCTGTCGGCACCGTCCCCGCGGCCCCGGACGTGCCTGTCGAGTCACCCCCGCATTACCCGTCCTTCCCGGGTTCGGGGGCGACTCCGGCCCAAGTACAGGAGTTCCTGTCGGCCATGGCCCGCCTCTTCGGGCCTCAAGGTCCCTCCGGTGCGCCTTCGGGCCCCGCGGGCCCTGATGGGGTTGCTCCGGCGTCGCCGTCGACTCCGGTCCCGGCGTCGCCTGTCCCACCAGCCTTCATCCCGGCCTCGGCTCCGGCCCCGGCCTCGATCCCGGCTCCGGTGGTGCCGCAACCCCCATCGACGCCGGTTGACCTAACCACGCCTGCCGCCCGATGTCCCCGGTGCCGTTCCTGACGCCGTCCGGGGCTCCGGACGGCGTCGTTCCCCGGTCTCTCCGGCTCCGGACATGGAGCCGGACCGGCGTCGCCCGACGCCGGTTCCGGCGCCGATGAGACCTTGGGTCCCTAATGTCCCTCCTCCTCCATATTATGAACCTGAGGAGGACCAGGAGAGCTGGGAGGGGTCTGAGGACCCTCTCACACAACAGTGCGAGTTTGACCCGGACTGGGTTGAGGAACTTGGGGATGCCAGTGGTCTAGACACCTCCCCTGACTCTGGCATGCTGTCTCCTCCCGTGGCTACGGAGGAGGGGGCTAATTTTGCAACGGTGTTGCGTAGAGCTGCTGGAGCCTTGAATCTCCAGTTGCCTACTGTGGCCGTCAGGACTAACCTCCTGACAGAAGTGCTTCAGCCGGCGGCCTCCTCTTCGGAGACTGTGCTGCCGTTCAATGATGCACTCACTGACGTTCTTTTGGGTGCCTGGTCCAAGCCCACCACAGGGGCTCCTGTGGATAGGAACGTGGCCCGACGCCATCGCCCTGCTCCGGGCGACCCCCTGTTTCTCTCCAAAACACCCCACCCCTGAGAGCTTGGTTGTCCAAGCCTCTGCCTCCCAAACCGCCTTCCCTACTGCCCCTCCGGATAGGGAATCCAAGCGCCTGGACCACTTTGGGAAGAAGGCTTTCTCTTCCTCCAGTGCTGGCTTGCGGTCCGTCAACACCGCTTGCCTCTTGGGCCGATATACCCACTCCCTGTGGGATTCGGTGGCGACTGTTTTGCCGCAGTGTTCTGAGGAGGTCCAGACACTGCTTACCCGCGCCATTGCGGAAGGGCGAGATGCGGCTAAATACACCATACGTTGTGGCCTTGATACCGC